>JAHZTW010000003.1:24629420-24658922 GCA_020283515.1 Alliaria petiolata | reverse complement strand
TTTCCCAATTGAGCACCAAGTGAGACTCTTCACATCTTTGTAGAACCCTGCAAAGATTAGAAAGACAAGCAGAAAAAGAGGCACCATACACAGAAAAGTCATCCATAAACACTTCTACCATTTCCTCAATAAGATCGGAGAAGATACTCATCATGCACCTTTGAAAGGTGGCTGGAGCATTACATAACCCAAATGGCATCCTTCGATATGCAAATGTACCATAAGGGCATGTGAAAGTAGTCTTCTCTTGATCATTAGGATGAATGGGTATTTGGAAGAACCCACTATATCCATCAAGGAAACAATAGAAGGGATGGTTAGCGAATCTCTCAAGCATTTGATCAATAAAAGGAAGAGGGAAATGATCTTTTCTAGTAGAAGCATTACCTTTCTTAGGCACAACATGCACGGGAGATACCCAAGTGCTGTCACTAATAGGATATATCACATTAGCTTCCAAAAGTTTTAAGATTTCCTTCTTAACTACTTCCTTAAGGTTTGGGTTTAATCTTCTTTGATGTTCAATAGAGGAAGCATTCTCATTTTCAAGGTGAATCCTATGAGTGCAAAGTATAGGAGATATGCCCTTGATATCACTTAGTGAGTAACCAATTGCTCTCCTATACTTTCTCAACTCATTCAAGAGAGAGTTGAGCTCATCATCACTCAATTGTTTATTTACAATCACGGGGTAAGTAGAATTAGGGCCTAAGAAAGCATACCTTAGTCCAATGGGAAGTGGTTTGAGGTCCACCTTTGGGGCCTTAAGTTCGCTCCAATCCTCATCAAGGTCCTTAGCCAATTCGCTATCCTCAAGCTCCTCTAGCTTTTCCTCTTGTCCTTTACTTGAAACCTCAACTTCCATGGACTTATTGTCTTGGTCACAAACTACTTCACCCTCACATGAAGCTAGCAATCTTGTAAAGCCTTCATCCCCATCAAGTTCTTTGCGCGAATCAAGCATTTGCATGTATGCTTGTGTTTCCTCATCCAAGTACCCATTCTCTCCATGTGGTTTGGTGAGAGCAACACGAAGATGGTCCTCTTGAGCTAGTTCCTCTAGCAACTCATCGGCTAGCTCATCCATAGTCTCAATGTAGAATAGTTGACCATCAATGGTGGGTTTCCTCAAAGTCTTCTTTATGTCAAACTTCAACTCAATCCCTTTTCCAAGATGTAAGCCAATCTTTCCATGCTTAACATCTATAATAGCACCAGCTGTAGCTAGGAAAGGTCTTCCCAAAATCAAATGATCCTTTGGCTCTTCATCCATCTTGAGCACCATGAAATCTATGGGAATGATGAAGTTGCTAACCTTGATAGGCAAATCTTCAAGAAGTCCAATAGGCAACCTCACACTTCTATCCGCAAGTATCAAGGAGATTCCACACTCTTTGTATTTGGTGAAACCAAGCTTCTTTGCAATTGAATAGGGCATAAGGTTGATGCTAGCTCCAAGATCACACAAGCAATTTTCAAAACTAAGAGGACCTAGGGCACATGGGATTGTGAAAGATCCGGGGTCTCCTAACTTCTTTGGTATCACATTACTTTAGATTATAGCACTACACTCTTGAGAAACTAACATAACTCCTTGGATATCCTTTGCTCTTTATGCCACGGTATCCTTCAAAAACTTAGCATATTGTGGAATCAACATAAATGCATCCACCAAAGGCATCTTGAGCTCAATGTCCTTGATTTGATTGTCAAACATAGCCTTGTACTTCTCCACCAATTGTTTCTTAAATCTCCCGGGAAAAGGAAGTTTAGGCTTGTATGGTGGAGGAACAAATCTTGGCTCTTTCTTGTGCACATCCTCCTTTGGCTTTTCCTTTACCACTTCCTTGCTCTTCTTTGCAATATACACATCATCAAAAGTTATAGCATCTTGTGCTTTTTCAAAGTTATCCTCCCCATCTAGAACTTCAATGTCCTCATTGATCAAAGGACTTGACCTTGGAGGCAACTCCTTTCCACTTCTCAAGGTAATGGCATTGATGTATTCCTTGGGATTAGCTTCACACTTTCCCGGTAAAGTACCTTGAGAATTGGAGCTAGAAGCCTTGCCTTTATCTAGTTGCTTGAACTTTGGTTGAAGACCTCCAATTTGAGTAGCAAGCTCATTAAGTGAAGAATCCATCCTTGTGTTAATTTCAGCAATCTTCTTGCCCATATTAGCATCACTGTTGGCTTGACCTTGTAGGATTTGTTGAAGCATAAGCTGAACATTATCTTGTGGTGGACCTTGTGAAGCTTGACTAAAACCCGATGGAGCATTGCTTTGGTTGAACTTTTGCCCACCAAAGTTGCCTTGGTGTCCTCCTTGGTAGTTAGATCTTGGTGCATAACCTTTTTGTGGATTATTGTAGGGCACAAAAGGCTTTCCTTGAGTAGCTTGTTGAGGATAGACTTGGTCTTGTGGGTTAGCCACATTAGTACTCCTATAAGAGAGGTTGTTGTGCCCCTTATAGTTGTTGTTATAGTTGTTGTTGTATCCTCCTTGGCCTCCCACGAAATTTACCACCTCTTGACCCTCTTGGTATTCAACTTGATCATCACAATCCTCCACATTATCTTCAACAAAATGTACATGCCTTTGGTTTGAGGACATGAGCTTGTCCATCTTGTCATGTAGAGACTTCATTTCCCTCTTGTGAGCATCAAAATCACCTCCCCTTGGAGCTCTATCATAGTCTTCATTGTAATTACCATCACTCAAGGCAAGATTCTCTACAAGCTCCAAACCATCTTCAACATCTTTGCCCAAGAAATTCCCATTGCTTGCGGTATCAAGAAGCATTCTTATCTTTGGTAGAACACCTCTATAGATTGTGCTTAGTAGAGACTCTTGTGTGAAGCCATGATGAGGACATTGCATTGTGTAGCCCTTGAATCTTTCCCATGCTTCATTGAAAGACTCATTGCTCTTTTGAGTGAAGCTAGAGATCTCATTCCTCAACTTGGCGGTCCTAGAGTTGGAGAAGAACTTAGATAGAAAGGCTTTCTTGCACTCATCCCATGTAGTGATAGTACCTTGAGGCAAAGTTTTCTCCCATTGCCTTGCTCTATCCCCAAGAGAGAAGGGAAATAATCTTAACTTGAAGGCATCTTCACTCACACCATTCATCTTGAATAAACCACAAACTCTATCAAAGTTGTCCAAGTGATCTAGAGGATCCTCCATTGGCAACCCATGGAACTTGTCTTGTTGAACCATAGAGATGAAAGCTGGCTTCACTTCAAAAGTATTGTTTTGAACCGGTGGAGGATTGATACCATAGCGATTTTGATGTGTATTTGGAGCATCTCCAGCCCCAATAGTCCTCCCTAGTCTTGGCGCATGTAAGGGGTTTCCATTGCCCCTTGGTGCTTGCTCATGTCCATTATGAGGTGGTGCATGCGCCATGTTCCTAGGAGGAGCTTGATCTCCTTGTTGTTCTTCCATTCTCAACCTCTCTAACCTTGCAGCTTCCCTTCTTGCAATCCTTGCAACCCTTTCCAATTTATCAATGTCTTGAAAGCCTTGGAAGTTGTTGTCTCCTTGTGATCTCAAATGCATTCAAGGAAAAACTGAAATCTAGAAAAGTAGATGGTCAATAAGCAAAAAGATCACTTAGTCTCAAACCAAACTCAAATCTTAATGATCAATCAATCCCAATATGGCAACGGCGCCAAATTGATACAAGAGTTTTTGCTCTTGCAAGCAATTCCTTAATTGCTCATATCATTGCAATATTTAAGGTATCAATCCATCTTGGGAGATGATTCACTAAGAATGCAAAGTTTTGTTTAAGCTAAGCTAAATTGGCAAATTCAAGTAACAAGTGACAATTTAAAGCAAGCTACAAACTTAAAGAGATACTACTAAAGCAATAACTATGAAATTAAGCCTTAATTGAAACTAATCAAGATACTAAGCAAGAATTACTACTAAGCAAGATTATCAAATGACTAAATCGAAACCTAGGGATGGAATCATTGATTTGGGAAACTAAAGGAGCAACCTTGCAATCATTTAAGCTACTAATCAAGCAAACTCTATACCTAGAACACTTAATCAAGATAAGACCATGATGTGTGGCTCAAATCCCTTTGTTAATTACCCTAATGAACTAATGATGTGTTAGCATTAGGATAATCAACAAGCATTAATAACAAGTCTAAATGGTATGATAAACACTCTAAACATCTAATGTCTTAGGCTAGAATATGTAAATCTCTTATTAAGTTGGTTCAAGCATTTCATCAAACACTTGGTGGGTGGATGAAATGCCTAAGATCCCAAAATAGCAAAGGTTAGCTATTTGGCATGAAGAACTACTTAATAAGAAGAGATTAGGAAGAATCTATCCTAGATTGCAAGTTTGAACCAATAGAAATCCCTAAATCTAACCCATCCCTAAGTTCCTAAGGAAACTACTCACTAATCATGTTTAAGCCCATCAAATCAAAGATTAGAGAAAGACTAAACATAATTAGAGAAGATAAACAAGAAATCTAAGATAGATATTGCATTAAAATCAAATCCAAAGCATAAACAAGGTTTTTGCCAAAAATGGCTAAGAGTTAATGCTAAGAACAAGAGATAAAAAGATTCTTAGAAAAATTAGGTCTAAAGAGTATTTATAGGGGGACCCATGAAAAGCAAGAAAAAGAATTCGTCTGGGGTTGGATCGACGTGTTCGTCGATCTGTCTCGTCGATCCATGTCTTTTTAGGACGGATCGACGACTCGTCGATCCAATACGTCGATCCATGCTCAATGTCTTCGCTTCTGGTCCGGCGTGGTACGTCGATCTGGTACGTCGATCCGACTCCCTGAAATTTTAGATCGACGAGACTACGTCGATCCATCTCATCGATCCATGCCCCTGGAAATCTGGATCGGCGTGGCTCGTCGATCCGTCTCGTCGATACGTGTCCCTGGAAATCTGGATCGGTGAGCTTCGTCGATCTGGTACGTCGATCTGTTGCGAGAAATCCTCTTCTTCATCCTTTTTGCTTCTTCTTGTCCCTCCAAGTGGTGTGCATCATTCTCCAGCTCCATCCTCATCTCCATAGCGTCCTTTTCACCTGATTAGAGTTCCAAATGCAACAAACTATGCAAAGAACCATGCAAAACACTCTAGGACTCTAAATGGTGCAATGTAACACTATGATGCTATTTTAGACTCCTAAATGATGAGAAACTTGCACTAAATGGATGCTAAAATGATGCAAAATATAGACATATCAATAACCAGAAGCCCAAACTAAACACTATTAGCCCAAATCAAGCATACACCCAAAGGAAAGTCTCTCAGAGTTTCCCTAAGTGTTTCCGAATGCATAATGACGCCGAGGCGAGAAAAGATCCACGAGAGAAAACCGAGGCAAAAATCCAGCGTCAAGTGAGAATCACTTCGGCAACTTAAAGCGGAGAATGCCTCGGCAACTAAGTAAAATGCATCGGTGTCAAAGCAGGACGTCTCGGAGAGACGGGACATCGAGTCGACGAGACCAAACGTCTCGGCGTCAAAGTGAAGCATCTCGGTTAAGGCTCAAGCGCCTCAGCAAAGGGTTAAACACGTCAACGACGAGCCGGAAAACCGAGCCTACAAGCTAGGCGCCTTGAAATATACGTCAACACCTCGGCAACGAGTGTCACGCCTCGCCAACGAGTTTAAATGCCTCGACATTTAATAAAATGCCTCGGCCCATACTTAGACGCCTCGGCCCATACATCTCGCTCGTCTTCTACTATCATATTATGCAGTATGATACATGCTCTCATAATTTTTCCTATGCCCGAAAGATCCAAAAAAGGTTGGGTTTTTAACAATTTTAAACCGAGCTTGCAAGACTCCAAAAGCATGCTCGACATCTTTTCTGACAGATTTTTGATGTGTAGCAAATAATGAGTCTTTCGAACTTTGTGAAAGTGAATTAGATTGGATAAAAAGTTGCCCATTTCGGATAAATACCATATGTAAGATAGTAAGTCAAATTATACTTGTGTCCGTTGATAAAGTAGATCACTTTTGGAGCTTTACCTTGTAACACATCATCAAAAACTGGTGAGCGATCAAGAACATTGATATCGTTTAAGGTACCTGGAGGTCCAAAAAACGTGTGCCATATCTGGAGATCATGTGAAGCTACAGTCTCTAAAACGATTGTTGGTTTTCCAGATCCACGTGCATATTGCTCTTTCCAAGCGGTGGGCAGTTCTTCCACTCCCAGTGCATACAGTCGATGATTCATATCATTCCGGGAAATCCGCATATCTCTCCGATATACAATAGTCGTTGAAGATCCTCTGATGTGGGTCTTCTTAGGTACTCATTCCCGAACACATATATTATTCATTCAACGAAATTCTTCAAGCCTGATATCATAGTACTTTCTCTGAACCCGAGGTATTCGTCAACCGAATCAGTCGGACACCCATATGCCAGCATACAAATTGCTGCTGTACACTTCTGTAGTGCTGAGAAACCGAACCTTCACCTACACCTTTACTACACGAGTTTTCACACCATTTCTGGTAATACCGAAGCTCCGTCCATGCGTGCTCAAGGGTGAATTTCGCCTTGTTGTCGTTGTAGAAGATCTGATGAGCCTGCTTGAGAACATCATTATCATTCTGCCCACTTGTCTTATGTTTTTGCAGCCTCAAATACTCCACAGAATTTGGAGACAAGCTTATTGATCGTCCTCCACCTCTGCTTACACTTATTGTGATCTCTCTTCTCATCAGATGCAACCTTAGGACTAGCATTATATAATGCTGCTATGTGTCTCCAAAAGGCACCAATTTTCTGCTTATTTGACACTACATCATACTTGTTAGTGTTAAGCCAAGCGCTAATGAATGCTACATCATCTGTGGGAGTCCACCTCTTCCTCTCTTTACGCTTGATGTAAGCATGGATGCTTATACATCAGGAGTTAACAAAAAGAAGAACCTTGGAACTAGAGAGGATGTAGCAAAGCTTGTAGCCGAGGGAAAAGGAGAGCCTATAGCTGAGCTTGGAGGAGCTGAGGTCTTAGCAACCATACGCCACCGTTCTGGGCATCTAGAGGAGCAATTTGGTCGAGCTAAAACCAAGCCGGTTCGATCTAAATTCGAAGATAAAGCCATTAAACCGCAGAAGATACCAAATGAGCTAATTAAGGAAAGACAAGCTATATGTTATGAAGATAAATCATGCGACCGACCCTTACTCTTTATGAAGATATGAAGACTCTTAAACCACGCTTGGTTCAGTTCAAGACATCCCTTAACCGAGAATACCCAC
Organism: Alliaria petiolata; assembly: GCA_020283515.1. Taxonomy (NCBI): domain Eukaryota; kingdom Viridiplantae; phylum Streptophyta; class Magnoliopsida; order Brassicales; family Brassicaceae; genus Alliaria; species Alliaria petiolata. The sequence goes on along the minus strand of JAHZTW010000003.1, from coordinate 24,651,640 downwards.
CAAATCAGCCAAAACCAGCAAATAAGCCAAGAGAAGCTTTCACCAAACCGTTAAGGCTCAAGCACCTCAGCAAAGGGTTAAACCTCAGCAAAGGTTTAATAGCTTGATCTTCTTTGACTTCTGCTAATGAGGAACGGTTGATGACTTGATCTGGTGTAGCATAGCTCGTGTAGACTTCTGTGGACGTGAGGAGGGTTGAATATAATGTCTTAATGAGACATATATTCGTGGTTTCCTTAAAAGGTTTGGTGAAAGCTTCTCTTGGCTTATTTGCTGGTTTTGGCTGATTTGGTGGGTCTTCTCGGTTAAGGGATGTCTTGAACTGAACCAGGCGTGGTTTAAGAGTCTTCATATCTTCATAAAGCAGTAAGGGTCGGTCGCATGATTTATCTTCATAACATATAGGCTGTCTTTCCTTAATTAGCTCATTTGGTAGCTTATGCGGTTTAATGGCTTTATCTTCGAATTTAGATCAAACCGGCTTGGTTTTACCTCGACCAAATTGCTCCTCTAGATGCCCAGAACGGTGGCGTATGGTTGCTAAGACCTCAGCTCCTCCAAGCTCAGCTACAAGCTCTCCTTTTCCCTCGGCTACAAGCTTTGCTCCATCCTCTCTAGCTCTAAGGTTCTTCTTTTTGTTAACTCCTGATGTATAAGCATCCATGCTTACATCAACGCTCCTCAGCTGTCCCTAAACCCTCCAGTGTTGGTTCATCAGAACACTGACTACTAAACAGGAGAACTTCTGATGATCCAAGAGGTTTAGTTTGGAAGAAATCTCATAAGGGTGGTGGCTATCGTGTTGACTATTTAAAAAGTCCATAAAATTTTGGGATTGACTATATGGATTCCTAGAATCCATAACCTAACTTTTCTGTTTGAAAAATAAAAACAAGAATGAAAGAGAAGAAGTTGAAAGAGAAGAAGTAGGTGAAAGATAAGATGTAGTTACGACTATATACATTAATATATAGAAGTAATCGTTGTGTGTTTAAGCAGAGTACAAGTTCTTGTGCTCTTTGTATTAAGCATTCAATCGATGCATTGATTTACAGGTACAAGTCTAATCACAGTTAAACACAACAACCAAACCCTAAAGTCTATCAAACTCTAACAAAGCATTTATTTCAGTTTCTAACCATATATTTACAATTGAACAAGGGTTGATCATTTATTTTCAGTTTCTAACCATATATTTCCAAGATGAACGGAAGACACACATGCACACAAGAAAGTTGCAGGAAAAGGTTTTAGAATAAACATACCGTGAAAAATGTCTTGGAGTTCCAAGATAAATGGAAGAAACACATGTCTTAGGGTTCCACCTGGATACCATCCGCCAGAATCATATCAGAATAAGGGTATGCAAACTGACATTTTTACAAAACGTAGACAAATGATATCAAACGTGGCTTTGATCAATACAAGAGTAACAAGTAGATTGCCTTTATATATATTGTAGAGCTCCTCCAAGCATCTCATATCAACTGAGCAATGTGATGATCATGTTACTCCTTTTGACTAAGAAAAAGATGCTATTAACTAAGCAGCAGACAAACCTCAAATGGAAAGCTAAGAAAAAGATGCAATTAACTGCAACATACAAAGATCTTCAAAGTTGGGAACAGGAATATACTATTAATGGGTAAAAGCAGCAGACAAACCTGAAAAGTTTCTCTTATCAGAGAATAATCCAAAGTCTCTACCATCATAGTTGATAACATTCTCCTTCTCAGGCCATCTACTTGAGTGAGGCATAATTCCAGATACCGAGGAGAAACATCTCGTAAGAATTACATGGATATAGTGAATGGATACATGCTAAAAAATGCATAACAAAAGCATGGATGCAAAAGGTGTACCTCCTCAAAGGAGGAAATGTGCAACCAATGACTTCTCAAAGACCTGTATGCAACAATTTGAATAAGAGTATATTTCTCAGTATAAGTTTCTGATAATCTTGTAGCATAAAGCATACGATATGGTAAGAGGAAGACAACAGAGATAAATCAATGTTAGAGCAAGTATACTTTCCTTCACTATATTTCTTTTGGTTTTCAATTTAAACAATTGAGACTTACAGCATGCAGAACCACGCTCCAAATCAAGCAAATAACGTGCCCAAAGATCTCCACTCCATGGGCAACTTTGTCGCCCTAGAATAGGAATGTGTTTTAGCTTTTCCAACCTGAAGCAGGCAGTGCATAGAACAAATGAAGCAGAATCGGAAAGAAAACACCGAAATCCCAAATTCGAAATACCCTAATTTCAAAAACTGGTGAGGCTATTTCCGATTGATTTTTTAACCAAATTTGCCAACACTTCCCAGGCTTCTTTCATCGATGAGGATCGACCACTTCATCGATGAGGATCGACCTCTTTATCGACTCAAATCTGAATTTGGCGAGGAATCGCACGTTTTCACAGTCGAGAGAGAGAGAGAGAGAGAGGAAGAGAGAGACGAAAAAACAAATGCTAGCCTTTTTTCATTCGCCCATTAAATTTTTGTCATCTAATCACGGCGTGCCACGTCTGGGTTCTTAACTCAGAAAATGTCTTATTTTAGACCATGTTCTAAAAAATAAGAGACAAATTGATATGCTCAAATTTACCCTAGAGATACTCTCTCAAATTTAGAGATCACTGCAGTATTTATGGATCAAATCCACATGGAATGAGACTGTGACGCAGCAGATTTCTAAGTTCGAATTAAACTAAAAAAGATTATTAAAAATAAAAGACACCGAGCAATTTAAAACAGTATAAATTCAGGGAACAAAACGCTAGGTTCAGGGAATTCTCTGGTGAATCCTAATTGCAGATCTTGACAGAATGTTAGGATATTATTAAGCACTGTTCTTGAACTCAAAACACGATTATAAACCCAATCAACTCTCGTTGCAGAGATTATATATGCCTAAATTCCATAATTCCAAATCTCTTTGCAAATTCAAACAATTTCGACAAGCGTTAATAACATATTCGATTTTTCACAAAATCCTAAACCAAATCTCTTTGCGAATAAGTATTTTGCTCATCCTAGACTAGTTCAGGCAATCAATAATACTCTCGCATCTATTAATTAACCTAAGATCAGATTCTAGATCGCGAAGCTAGAATAAGCATTAATCACAAATCCAGATGAAGAACTCTAATGATTTTATCCTCACAATTCAATTTAACCAAACAATTCATTAATCACCTTTGAAAAACCCTAAACCTAACAATCAAACTACTCAAACATGATCAATAAAATAAAAATCTTTATTTGAATAGAAAGCATAAAAGAAATCAATAGAATAAATAAGGAAGTTCCAAATCTGCTCTAAAGGAGTCTGATTTTTCTCTCCAAAAACCTAAATTTCTATGATTCTTAAAATATGAGATAATGCTTAAACAATGGCTCTGAAAATCTTTGTATAAAGTTCAAAACACGAATTGGGAACTCTTGTAAATAAGGAAAACTTTTGGGCAATTTTTTTTTCTTTAATCTTTTAAAAGTCGCAACCAAATTTTGGAAATCTCTGGTGTCGATCGACACCATGGACAGTGTCGATCGACACTGTTCATTCAGCACAACTCCAACTTCATCTTTTCAGCAGCTTGTTTCACAATGCTCCAAAATGCTTCAAAATCTCCAATTATGCTCAAAACGTACCTGAACCGGCAAAGACTCTACTAGGACTCTAAAAAGACCAAAAGACTATAAAAAGACTTATATCATGGTCAAAAACCGGTAAAAACCATGATATATCAACTCCCCCAGACTTAGCTTTTGCTTGCCCTCAAGCAAAACATAAACTTAGAATGGAGTCGAGGTTTGAAAACAGAAACAATCAATTACCCTTAGGAATGCCACATTGTCCCCAGTGTTATCAAGCCCCAAAGGCGGTAAAAAGAATGAATAGAAACGATAGATCCAATTGAGAAAGAAGACTTACCTTCGTTTGTGCGTGGTGTCGATCGACACCAATGAATAGTGTTGATCGACACTGTTCATGTCGAACCCAGTGTCGATCTTGGTTGATTATCGTCCAACGAACCTTTTTTTTTTAAACAGAAAAACAAAACCAAAAGTTGGTGAAAACAAAACAAAATTCAAAGAAAAATCATACCTAAAAGTGGGTTGCCTCCCACTTAGCGCTTGTTTTCAGTCATTAGCTTGACTGTATCGGGGATCAGACATCAGGTGGATCAGAGGGTGGCATCGAATGCTTCTCAGAAGAATGTCTCCTCATCCATGATGGAGTATAGGCAGTAGGTGCATGAGATTGACTAAGGAATTGAGGAACATCAGCAGGGTGGGACTTGAGTTAGGGTGGGACACTTCGTTTTCCTGCAGAATCATCGAAAGCAATACCAAGCCCTCTACGAAAATCTCGTGGCATGTATAAGTGTGAAGCAGCTTTTGAACCTTTAAAGTTCTTATTGATAAGATCAAGAGATTTGGAATTGATTCCAGGAAGTGCGTACCTTTGCTTTCTTCGAGGTTTCAGGGCTGTAGGATGTGGAGTCGCCTGTTTGACAACAGGTAATGGACTTGCGGCAATGGAAACAACTTGTGTCGTGATCTTTGGAGGGTGTCGATCGACACTAGGATTGGTGTCGATCGACACCGCGCCTGCATCTCGAATTTCTGATTTTTTCCTGTAATTCAGCTATGCAATTTGTGCCTCCATCACAAAAACGTCTTCCACCATCAACTTATCATTGATTAGAACCTCATCTCTGCTCATATTCCTAAAGAGATGATCAACAACTATGTTTCCACTCCAGTCCTCTAGCTCAACAACTTTCTCAGAATTCCCAGCCAATGCATCTTGAACATCCAGCTTGTTCACTTGCTCATTAATATCCAGCTCCTCTCTAGCGATCACAACAATGCAAGATACGTGTTTGGAGGTTCCAGTAGTAGGGATAGCTTTGTAGAAAACTCCTTTTTATCAACATTAGAGAAAGAGATTCTCTTATTGGGCATGTCTACAACTTCTCCTACTGTGGCCATGAATGGTTTCCCAAGGATGAATGGCATGACAGACTCTTTGATTACTTCCACAACCTGGAAATCAGTAGGTACTAGACAATTCTCCACTTTGACAAGCAAGTCTGGAATTGTATCATATGGAAATGTGATGGAAGAGTTGGTGAATGCAAGAGTCATGTTTGGAGGTTGAATGTCAGCAATCCCTAACCTCTCTGCAATGTCTCTTAACATGAGATTCACACTAGAACCAGAATCGCAGAGAGATTGTTGAAACTCAACTCCTCCAATGGAGCATGAAACAACAAACATCCAAGGGTCTTCAACCTTAAGGAGCTGCTTCATTGGTGGTGGTGTATCCCTTGTCTTGTGAAAGAGTTCTTCCATCTCTTCAAAGCTTTTTATGTAATTCTGGAAGAAGGCACACAAGGGATACCTCTCATAAGCTTCATCAAACGAGATCTCCTTAGGAATCTTTTTCACCCTCTTGTTGAAAGCAGCCAGCTTCTCTGCACTAATCGTCGGCCTTAGGTGTTTGGGTAGAGGAGGATATGGAACATTAAGCTTGTACACTCTTTCTTCTCTAGTTTCTGAAGCTTCACGTGATGTTTGGGACAGGTGTCGATCGACACCCAGCTGTTGTCAATCGACACTAGTGTTTTGTGTCGATGATTCAGTGTCGATTATGCTCAATCTCGGTCCGCCAGAGCTCGAAAAATTGTGTTTTTCCACTGGTGTCGATCGACACTCAGCAGTGGTGTCGATCGACACCTGCTCTGCAACTGCAACATCTTCTTCTTCAGGTTGAAACTCCGCGATTTCTTCAGCATTCAGGCTCTTTTTCATCCTTGGTTGAAGGCTTCTTCCACTTTGAATCTTGATGGCGTTCACATAATGCCTCGAATTTGTATCCGTCTTTCCAGGAAGGCATCCCTCTTGTCTCTTTAAAGCTCCAGCAGTTTGAGTCACTTGAACATCCAATTTCTTGACATGAGCACTCAGAGACTCGAATTTCCCATTTAAATCAGTGTACAAGGCGTCAATCTTCCCATTGAAGTCCACAGTTATCTTCTGTTGACCCTCCAAGATCTGTTCAATCATGGACTTCACCTCATTTTCTTTTCCAGGAGGCTTCTGGTAAGAAGAAGAACCATAAGTTCTTTGGAAGTTGTTGCTCTGAAAAGGCTTATGGTAAGAAGAACCATAGCCTTGTTGATTGCCAAATCTTTGACCTTGAAAACCAACTCCATTGATGTAGTTAACTTCTTCTTCCTCAGGCTCAAAGGTCTCTACTTCAGCAGCAAATTGGACTTTCTTCTTTCCCACAAGAAGGCTATGCATTGATTCTAGCTTAGCCTTCACCTCAGCAATATGACTTCCATCCATGTTTCCAGCTTGTTTCTTCCTCTCAAAGTCTGCATTCTTGGTACTATTGCTAGATGCCAAGTTCTCAATTAGTATGGTAGCATTTTCTGGATACTAAGTATTGAAGTTCCAATTGCTTGCAGCATCTACAACCATCTGGTACCTCCAATCAACACCTCTGAAGAAGATTCCCAGCTGTTGAACCTCAGTGAAACCATGGTGCGGACAGTCTCTTTGATATGCCCTGAATCTCACCCAAGCAGCCTTGAATGCTTCAGTTGGTCCTTGAGAAAATGTAAAGATTTTCATCCTTAAATCTTTAGACCTTGCATCATCAAAGAAGTTGCATAAAAATGCATTCTTGGTGTCATTCCAAGTGGTCAACGATCCTGGAACCAACTGCTTCAGCCAATATGTAGCATCTCCAACAAGTGAGTAAGGGGGAAAGCTTGCAGAAGAGATAGCCATTGGACACTCCATTGGCCTTAATGCTTGATGCCAAATCCGCAAATCTCTCTATGTGGTCCATGTGATGCTCATTAGAAAGACCATGAAAAGGATGATGAGCCAAAAGTGTGTAGTAAGCAGGTTTCAGCTCAAATTCATTCCTCTGGAAAGGAGGGGGACGAATCGCAGCTCCATTAGCATAGAACTTACCAGGCCTGTTGTAATCATCAAGTGTCCTTCCACGCCCAGCATTCAGGCTTGGTGTTGATCGACATCAAGGTTGTGTCAATCGACACCAACTGGTTCTGCGCCAACAGCCCCGTTCTCATCTAATCTTTGGCCTTGCTCGTTCCTTCCATGCCCTTCTACATCAACCAACTGACCCTCTTCGTCTCGTATCAGGACCATAGGATTGACCATTGCAGATTCTTTCTTGGCCTTTTTGTTGGTCCTTTCTAATTTGGCGAGTTTGCCTATGCTCAAAATCACTAGCTCCTTGTCCTTGTTGCTTCTATTACTGGGATTAAGCATACACCTGAAAACAAGAATAAGAAACTAAAAATTAGTAACCAAAAACAAAATAAAAACTTAGACAAAACTCTAATACTAAAAATCTGTAGGCAACTAATCTCCTTCCCCGGCAACGGCGCCAAAATTTGATACGCTCAAATTTACCCTAGAGCTACTCTCTCACATTAAGAGATCACTGCAGTATTTAAGGATCAAATTCACAGGAAACGAGATAGTGATACAGCAGATTTCTAAGTTCGAATTAAGCTAAGAAGAAATAATTAAAAATAAAAGACAGCGAGCAATTTAAAACGGTGTAAATTCAGGGGACAAAACGCTAGGTTCAGGGAATTCTCAGGTGAATCCTAATTGCAGATCTAGACAGAATGTTAGGATATTATTAAGCATTGTTCTTGAACTCGAAACACGATTATAAAACCAATCAACTCTCGTTGCAGAAATTATCTATGCCTAAATTCCAGAATTCCAAATCTCTTTCCAAACTCAAACAATCCAAACAAGCATTAATAACAGGTTCGATTATTCACAAAATCCTAAACCAAATCTCTTTGCGAATAGGTATTTTGATCATCTAAGACTAGTTCAGGCAATCAATTATACTCTTGCATCTATTAATTAACCTAAGATCAGATTTTAGGTCGCGAAGCTAGAATAAGCATTAATCACAAATCCACATGAAGAACTCTAATGATTCTATCCTAATAATTCAATTTAACCTAACAATTCATCAATCATCTTTGAAAAACCCTAAACCTAACAAGCAAACTACTCAAACATGATCAATGAACCAGAAATCATTATTTGAATAGAAAGCATAAAAGAAATCAATAGAAGAAATAAAGAAGTTCCCAATCTGCTCTAAAGGAGTCTGATTTTTCTCTCCGAAAATCTAAACTTATATGATTCTTAAAATATGAGATAATACCTAAACAATGGCTCTGAAAATCTATATATAAGGTTCAAAACACGAATTGGGCACTCTTCTAAATAAGAAAAACTTTTGGGCAATTTCTTTTTCTTCAATCTTGTAAAAGTCGCGACTTTATCTTTTCAGCAGCTTGTTTCACAATGCTCCAAAATACTTCAAAACCTCCAATTATGCTTCAAAACCTCCAATTATGCTCAAAACGTACATGAACTTGACCCTACTAGCACTCTAAAAAGACCAAAAGACTCTAAAAAAATTTATACCATGGTCAAAAACTGGTAAAAACCATGATATATCACCAATAACTATTTTTAATCTATTTTATTATTAAAAACAATAACTTAAACCTTTTAAAATGACAATTGGTTAAAATGATAGTAGTTGACCCAAATAGAATCTGACGTTACACATTTTGACCAGGGAAGGTTAACTGATCGTGTCGGGTTATGAAATATATGTGTATGCATTTTTAACTGATTTTGTTTCATTTTAAAATCGTTGCTTGGGAATAACCGACACACGTGGCGCTTCCATATCCAACCGTGTTATCATTGTCATGATAAAAGGAAATATTATTTCCATCATTGACAAAATAACAAGAAACAAACATATTAGTAAAAGAAGATGCTTTAGAAGATGCTTTAGAAGTTATTGTTTGTCTTATTTTATTTTATTTTCAAGTTTTTATGTAAAAGTTAAATAAAATTAATATTTTATGACCATTAATATTTACAGTATTTTTTCTATAGATTGATTTTTATTTATTTAGTTAATATTTTCTATCTACGATTTTATACGTTCTTGATTTTCAAAGAATCTTCTTTGAACACAACTATGCTATCATTTTCATAAATATCATAGATAGAATCACCATAGATCTCTTTATAGATCTCATGGCTCTCTTCTCTCTCGATAAAAGGACTTTCGTCCTCGAAAGTATAGCGACTACCAATACCCATGACATCCAGAATCGAACATTGATTAAGAAATAAAAGTACTGGCTCTGATACCAACTGTCGTAGCAGAAGCAAGATAGATGCAGAGATTCTTATTTAATATACAAATACCTAAGAATCAAAGCCTTCATATGATCGTTGAAATCTCTACAGCCTAAAACAAGAGTTGAAAATATTCTTCTCAATGTTCATCAAAAGCTCTTTATTAAAATATTAATATCAATAACAACTGAATAAAATATTATGTCTAATAACCTATGTATAATAAAAATTAAAAACTTTGAAAACCGTAATCTACTATATGAAAGTAGAAGGGCTCTCTTTTGCTTCTGCCACGTCAGCACCTACAAAGGTGACACGTGTCCTTCATTATTTAATTTATAAAATTTTGTTTGTTTCACTTGCATTAAATGCGTATCAAACAAAACATTTTTCTTCTAAAGGGATTCGAACCCATATTCCTCTCAATAAAACTCACAGCCTTATCCTTATTCATTATGCCATGAGTGCTCCTTGACAAAATTAGCGAAGTTTACTAATAGTAAAAGTCATAAAAAACTATACTATATCTAATACCACACTACATTTTTAAAAATAATATACAACATCTATTGTAATTAATGACAAATTAAATCTTATTCACAAAACCTAAAACCAAAAAAAATTAAGATTCAAGTTAATTTTCTTTTAGAATTAGTGTTTCAGCTTATCTTTTCTTAAATTGGAGTTAATTTCATTTACTTTTGTTTTGATTTTTTTTTCTCAATTGATAACATACTAACACTAATTTATTTATTAAAATATAACTATTCATATATTAAAATTTTACCTATTTAATATATTCTCATCGCGACATGTGTCAAAATCTGACTTATTCACTTACCAAGTATCGCGATCATGTTAATTACTAATTTAAACGCATCCAACTTTATATGATACAAATATATAAAAAAAATCCCTAAAATGAAAAAATGATAAAAACAATTAATTATTTTTTATTAAACATCAGCTAACAAAAATAAATATTAACATATGTACAATTAATTATACATAATCATTATATTTGAATAAATTTAATAAAAATCAAGTTTGTTAGAAGATGCAAAAATTCTTATTTGACTCTTCAATAAGATGGCATTGCACCTATGACCGCTTGGTTGCGACCGCTATCTACGCGACCACAAAACGAAATTTTTTATGATATTGAATAAATTACAAAATTAATTCGAACCTATAATATCCTAAGACAAAACAATATATTCAATAAAAATTGAGAAGATAACAAATTATGTAAAAAATATAGAGAATAAGAAAAAAATAAATAAAAAGAAAAATGGATACAAAAATATACAAAATTTCAAAACATGGAAAAATACATGGATTCAATGAAAGATATACAAAAGAAATTTTCAAAATAATAAATTGAAAAAATTAAAAAAATTTATAATATTTAAATTTAGACAAACAAAAAAGTTTGAAAATTGAAGAATAAATAAAGATTCGTGAAATAATGTATGTAAAAGATTACACACATCATCAAGAAAACAAGTAGAAAATAATATATTTTTTTAAAAAAACAATATAAAGTCAATAGTGAAAATATAAATCTAAAACATATTATTCAAAACTCAAATTAAAATAAAATTCGTGCATCGTGCGGATTCTCTCCTAGTTCTAATTAAAATAGGAAAACTATTAAATACAAAAAATTAAAATAATACATATATATCTTTGATTATAATAATTTCAAATATACGCTACATGAATTTCTTATACTCCGTGCTTTTAACTCAAACATTTTATATAATGGGATAGAGAGAGTATAAAAAAGAATGAGAGGGTTAATTAGTTAAATACAGATTATAGCTTGGATGCTAACTCAAACAACGATAGAGAGGTCGTCTGGCTATTTTAAAGCGTAAGGGGGCATCAAATTGACAGCTATCAACCCATATACATTATATGTATAGTAGTAATAATTTATATCCATATAAATTATTGTTCTATTTGTAATCATATTTTTTTTTTTTGGTAAAATGTTTGTAATCATATTTGGTCGTGCGTGCAAGGAGGATTCTCTCGAGTACAAGAAAAATCCAAAAAAACTTGTACTACTTTAACAAATTAAATGTAATATTTAGCAACCCCAATTGTCCTCTGAAGATGAGCAAAAACTGTTTCTCCAACGATGCCAACATTTATTAATATCTTTATATATATATATATATATATATATATATTTTCTAATCAGTAATCTTCACAGCAAAATGAAAAGAATAGCTCGAGAAACAAATACAAATAAATATTTATCAAAAACAAAATGCAAATAAAATGATCCATTAATTTGTACTACAAATAGACCACCAATTTATTCCTACCGTATACATGATGTGGTCATTCGTTTGATCACATCAGCTTAAAAAGCATCTTCTTATTAACAATTTTTAAAAGATAATGTCATTAATTCGTGTAGAGTAAAACATGGTGTTATTTTGTGTGACAAACACGAAAAACATGATGCTAATTTGTAAGGAAAAAAAACATGTTCTTTAAGAAGAATAGCTAGAGAAATGAATGCAACTGAAAATATTCATTTCTAGTACATAGTTAAAAAGAAGCTAGTTATTCGTAAATTACATGACTACTTCCACTCGTTCGTGCTACATCCTCCTCCGATTGGCCTTTCAAGTGATGATATACGTCGAATCATTGAAAAGCATAAAAATAGGATCTGTTGATATCTCTGTAAATTGCATGCTTTTAACACATATTTCATACTAGTTAGGACATCATTCTTGCACTTTCATCCTAGTTTTCCTCACATCTTCACCCATGGTAGGATTAGATGCATTAGGTTAGGTTTCTGCATAGTCTTGAATGTTTGGAGTGTTTTCTCAGGTGTTTAGGATGGTCCGAAGAAGAGAGGAAGAAGGGATATCACAAATGGAGGATGAACAGGTGATATCGAGGATGGATCACGACCCCGAAGTCGATATAGACAAGCGCATGATGAACCTCAACGAGTAGCAGCGGCTTAGTCCCGAAAATAACACCTCGGAGCGAAGATCCAGCAAGAGGATTCCATGAGGACAGATATCGGAGCAAGGCAACGGGAAGTACCCGATTCGAGTAACAAGGAAGGCGAGCCTTCACGGCATGATCCCGAAATGCTTGCCCGACATGGAGACTGCCCGAAGAACCAGAAGAGTTAGCATATCGGCTTGCTCAGCACGACTTGAGCCCGAAACGGTAAAGTCCAAAATAGTACCATTTCGGGAAAGTGGTCCCAACGTTTTATGTTTTTCCTCTTTTGTGTATAAATACTTCTCCCCCACTCTTATCCTTTTATCACGCTTTCTAATTTTATTTTCTGTCTTCTTTGAAAACCGAGAACTTCTGTATTTTCCACCATTGAAGCTTGCTTTCAAAGCTTTGATTTTTATGCAATCTTGAAGTTTTAAGCATTATTCCTTAGTGTATTTCAAGAAAGCTTCTTCATTTCTTATTTTCGACTATCTTGCAACCCATGAGTAACCTTCTTATCCTTATGGATCTTGAGGTTACTCAAATGGCGCGTGAGTAGTCTTTTTAGGATTTTGATGGGTTGAAAGGACCAAGGGATTCTCGGGTTTATCATTCCCAAATCTTAGTCTAGTCTGGCCATCTAGCCTAAAGTCCACAGGCGGCTTGACACGAACGCCACGTGCTTGCTTAGCCGGATCCATGAACAAGAGTTTGATTTCTTAGGCAAAGACTAACCATCTGTCTAAGAGTCTTACGGTTCAATAGGGACGTTGTAGATGCTTGTTTCTTCTATTGTACCGCTATGCGAGAGCTAGTCTATGGTGATAGAGATTCAAAGAGTTTAGACCCAAACACCATGGGCTAAACGAGTTGAGGATCCCTTTACCTAAGAATCACCATCAAAAGACCAAGTCTTGATGTGATCCAAAAGCTTTGGCTTGATAAAGCAAAACCGAGAGTCACATAGTCCGTGAAACCCGTCTTGATCCTTCTTTACCTTGAAAGTTTACATTTTTACCGTTTAAAAACCTATTCCCTGCTTAATATCTTTAAAATTCTCTTATTTATGATCTTGAGTGACACAAGATCAATCCTTTAGTCGTTTTTAGTAGTAAAGTCTCAACCTTTATCTATTTCGAACTTGACTTATAACCCGATATGACCGACCTGTTCACTAACGCTCTCAAAATGGTTTGATACCCCATACAATGTACTGTTTTCGGTTGATAGTGTTGGGACATTGCTAAAAAGGAGCAAAATCCTATTTATCAATTGGCGCCGTTGCCGTTTGGGAGAAAGTTCAGTCATTTCGGTACTAGGTCGTTATAAGGACAAGTTTCAATTTTTCCAGTCATTTAACATTTTTACTCGTATATCTCTGTGTTGAAACAGGTACATGAACCTACGTTCACACGGTACAACAAACCTTGTTCCCCCAATAAACGATATTCACCTGCTCGAAAGATCAGCTAGACGAAATCGGGAACAAGCCGAAACAGTTAACCGTGTGACGATGGAAAACCAACAAGGTGCTCAAGGAGCTGCGGGCGCAGNCTGCTCGAAAGATCAGCTAGACGAAATCGGGAACAAGCCGAAACAGTTAACCGTGTGACGATGGAAAACCAACAAGGTGCTCAAGGAGCTGCGGGCGCAGCTGGTGCACAAGGACAACAAGGCAACCAAGGATCACAAGGTTCACAAGGTCCACAAGGCGTACAAGGACAGCCTAGTGTTCCAGCTGCTCCAAGAGCTGTGAGGCAAATCGGTGCGGGAGATGCACCGATATCGACTGCAAGCCGCCACGGTATTCAGCCACCACCAGTGCTAAACAACAACTTCGAGATCAAAAGAGGTCTCATCTCCATGGTGCAGAACAACCGATTCTTCGGTCTGCCCTTGGAAGACCAACTTGACCATCTCGACCAGTTCGACCGTGTCTGCGTCATGACCAAAATAAACGGAGTAAGAGAAGATGAATTCAAGCTGCGTTTGTTTCCCTTCTCACTAGGGGACAAAGCACACGCATGGGAAAAGACACTGCCACACGGATCCATTACCTCGTGGGCAGATTACAAGAAAGCTTTCCTGACAAAGTTCTTCTCCACATCGAGGACAGCCCGATTGAGAAACGAAATCAGTGGTTTCACTCAGAAATCCAACGAGACTTTTGGTGAAGCATGGGAGCGATTCAAGGGTTACACCACTCAGTGCCTTCACCATGGATTCAGCCAAGAATCACTCCTCAGCACACTATATCGAGGTGTCATTCTCAAGATTCGGATGTTGCTCAATACGGCGAGCAATGGAAATTTCCTAGCGAAAGACGTTGAAGACGGTCTCGAGTTGGTTGAAAACTTAGCTCAGAGTGACTCCACTTACCACGAAGACTATGACAGATCCAACCGTGGTTCCAAAGAAGAAGTGGATGGAAGCCGAAAAGTGATCAAAGAGCTCAAAGAGAAGCTCGACAAGTTACTACTTGTCCAAACACAAAAAGAAGTCCATTTCGTGGAAGAACTCACTCAAATCCAAGAAGGGGAGGATGTTCAGTATAAAGATGTTAACTACATCAACGCTCAAGGCGGGTATAACACTTGGAGACCAAACAATAACCTGTCTTACCGGAGCACGAACGTCGCAAACCCACAGGACCAGACCTACCCTCAACAACATGCAGGAGGAGCAAAACAATTCGTGCCCTACACGAACCAACAAGGCTTTGTACCACGATTCCAGAATCAAAACGGCTACCCGCCACGATAACAAGCCGGTGGACCTCCTGGCTTCCCACAACAACAAGGAAACCCAAATGCTCAAGATGGTTTTGACTTGGAAGGAACTCTAAAGAAACTTCTACAAGGACAAACACATATCCAGACGGATATGCACAAACGTTTTGCCGAAGTGCATAACAAGATTAAGGTGTCAACACGGAACTATCCGGGAAGATTGAAACTTTGACTGCTCGTGTCAAGACACTCGAAAACAACAAAGGCATTGCATCCACAAGCGAAACAAGCAACCTTCCTGGAAAATCCGTCATGAATCCAAATGAATATTGCCAAATGATCACCACTTTCGACGAGGAAAAACGGGTTTTGCCCAAAATCACTTCTCCAAAACGGGCTCGACTCGATGAGGACATCGACATCCTAAGAAGGGGAGGGAGTTCTAAAAATTTGGCAATCCCTGAAGAGAGAGCACCATTCCTGCGAGTCTACAAACCACCAATGCCATACCCACAGAGGCATAAGAAGCGTCTCATAGAGGAACAAGAGGCCGAATTGATCGAAACATTGAAGAAAGTTGAAGATTTATTCAACAATGCCGACGAGACCAAACCTATTCCAGATTTCCTAGTAGCTTTGAAGGACAAGCTTTATGCCGAAGCGATGGCAACAATTGGAAGAAATGCAGCTGCTCGTGAAGAGAAATCTAAGGAAGAAACCTTAGTAGTGAAGAAGCTCGAAGATCCAGGGTCGTTCACTCTGCCTTGCACGCTCGAAGGAATCACCTTTGATAACTGTCTGTATGATCTCGGGGCAAGCATCAATGTGATGAGTCTAGCCACAGCCAAGCGTCTTGGCTACGACACTTATACCGAGTGCAAGAAGCCGTTATCACTGGCCGATGGGAGTGAAAGAAAAACTGTTGGGAAGTTGCTGGATTTACCTCTCATGATTGGGAACGTGCTACTGCCAAGCGACTTCCTGGTGATAGAAATGGATCAAGATGTCAAGGAGACCCTCCTATTGGGAAGACCATTCCTCGCTTCTGCCGGTTGCATGTTTGACTGCAAAAGCGGCAAAGTAGAGCTAAGACTAACCAGGAGCTTGGTAATGCATTTCGATACCAAAGGAAAAAGGGTCAATGAGAAGGAACATGCATACTCCCTTGTACTCAAGAAGACGATTGAGAAGACCAAATATCCATCCTTGGAAATATGCTATGATAGAGCTAGCTCTGATGGGGTCTGTCTCAATGCAATATTCGAGGGGCAACCAGAAGAAGTCCAAGAAGAACCAAAAAAGGTGATAACTTGCAAGAAATTCTATGTGAAAAGACCAACCCTCGGTGATCTTCTGGAAGGTATGACTCTCAAACTTGTTCTCTACGCTGATGGCGAGGTGAGATACAAGTTGAAATGCAAGGGAAAGGTTAGACCCTTTGCTTACCTTAAGGTGATAAAAGACACCGATTTGACCAATCAAAAGGGTTCTAAGGCGAGCAAAGAGGGAACCTCCAATGTATCTCTAGCTGATTTCATCTCGATGATCAAGGAAAGTAAGGATCCTCCCACAGGATCGAGGGGTGCTCATCTCCCCCTTTCACGCTGTAAAAGAATCGAGAAAAGTCAAGCTAAGTGACTCAAAACAAAGCGCCCTTGGGAGGCACCCCAAGTTTATCCATGTACATATTAATGCTTTTTATTTCAGGATCCCATGAAGGATAGGGTGGGGTCACTTGCAATAAGAGGAGTTAAAACCTATGAGAAGTTGTCTAGCACATCAACGGGATGTAATATCGGGTTAACACCACGATATTATCCCTGGACATTCTCTGTCGAGCAGGCACAACGGTGTGTAGCCGATATGGAACGAAGCCCATGCCAGACAATCTCTACCAGGGTTAAATATCGGGCACCAGCCGATATCCGAAACGTCAGTCACACCATATCGGAGTCAACCCGATATGGCCATCCAGGTAACAGGGTAATTAGGCTTAGCCAATCCGAGAAAAGCGCTCAAATTTATGGCCCACCTTTCCGGATAAGGCAAGAATACTTGGTTGGGGTTAACCGACAACTATTCCCCAAACCAAGAAACCCTAGTCAAACCCTTCTCTTCCTCATATCTCCTCTTTATAAAAACTATCGCCTCTCTCGTTTTCATTCCCCATCACTCTCAACACCAGAAAATTGTCTTTAGCCTCTAATTTCGCAACTCGAATCTGTGCATCCTTCCAAGAATTTTTGCAAATATCGAGCTAAGGTAAAAATTTGCTATAGAACGATATGATTGAGCATTGCTTAGGATTGCTTAGATTCGCTGTATTAGGGTCTTGAGAGTTGATGGAGGAACGTTTGGAAAACAAATTTTGCGTAATCACTTAGGTTTTTTGTAGGTTTTTCTGGAATTTCGGCATGTCTATTTGAGAGGATAAGCTTCACGGCTAAACCTTTTTGAAATGTTGAGATTCTGGAGATCCCCTTTCCCACCTTTTGCTTAACGCATGCTTGTCTAAATTCTGAATCTATGAGAAACAACTTATAAGAAACATTATTTATCTTTCTCGATTTAGGATTTATCCCGATCTGGTAATAATTCAAACATGTTTGCTTGGGTCTCTTTAGTCATGAATAGAGTAGCCTTAAGGTATAAACATGCAAACAAGATAGCTTTTCCTTCTGTTGTTTTCTTTGTACTTACACACTTGCGAGTTTTTAGGTACAATGATGGGAGCAACAAGAAGCGGAGCTATTCTTAGGAGATCGAGGGATGACCAAACTGAGAAGAGGGATGGAAAGAGACCAGCGGGGAGTTCAAGCCGAGCCGTCAAAATTCGCTCGCCCACACGCGCGTCGGGAAGAAGAAGTGCTCGAACCCAACCTACACTGGCCGATATGCGTGCATCATTCAGGCGAATGGAGTTCAAGGCCACGCGCTACCCCCATGAGGAAACAATGCCGAGCTGGGCATTTATGAAGACTGCCAGATCCTCTTCAATGCGATGGGTCTGAGAAAATTCATGGAGAACGCCTATGCGTCTCATGACGAAGCAACTTTCCAGTTCCTTGCAACGCTGGAAGTGACTTTCTACGCCTTTGGAGAGGAGACTCCAGAGGAAGATGGTGACGGGTACATCCTTTTCAAATATGGAAGCCAGACACACCGAACGTCGTTTCGGGATCTCGAGTCGATATTCGGATTCAGCCAGGGCGATATGCGAGAAATGACCCTCAACATAGAAAGGGAGGAGCTGGAGGCACTGTGGGGGCACATTGGGGTAGGCACTTACAAGCCCGGAGTGAACAAGAGCACCAGAATAAGGCACCCAGCCTTAAGGTATGTGCAAAGAGCCATTGCACATACATTCTTTGCAAGAAAGGAGTGCGGAGCTGTCCTGACCAAAGAGCTGGAAATAATGGATGACGGTCTAGTGGAAATCATTCAAGAGACCCGAAATGGAAGGGAGCTAAAGGGAAGCAGACGGAGCACCGGGCTAATCACAATCTTGCTCAAAGAGCTCCTCCACTACAAGTCGTGGATGATCTCCACACCGAGCGAAAAGCCTCAAATTGGGTGTGGAGGAGTCGTATCTGCCATCCTGAAAGGAGCTGGTGCCGATCTTGAGGAACCAACACACGGAATTCGCTGGATAGACATCGATTACTTGAAGAAATGCCAATTTCTCAAGAAGCCATATCGGCATAGACACCGATATCAGTTCACCCTCCCTTCAGAGAGAGCAGCCGTGATGTTCCTACCCAACCCATACCTGACTACGATAAGGGTACCTCAGCATATGGATTTTGAGCCGCAGGACGAGCATCTATTTCCCTATGGAGCTGACTTCTATGCAGACTAAGAGGTAGAATATCGGGAGGAAGCCGATATGGTCGCTCCAGAGGAAGAAGAAGATGAGGACGACTATGAGGACCCTACGGACGAATACGGTTTCTGTAGCATCCGTGACCAGGAATTGTAATTACGGTCGAGTGGGTCATGGGATGGTCGATGTAAGTATGTACTGAGTCGAGTGAGGTTCGACCGTGTCTGTGAATAGTCGTCTGTTTGGTGACTATGTCCGTGAGTTTGGACGGTACAGTGACTGTAGTCGAGAGAAATGGCTAAGTCCGAGTGAAAATATGAAATTGTGAAAATAACGACTAAGTGTCGAGAGAAAAAGGGCTAGGCCCGTGGGCCTTGAGTTTGGCCGAAGAAAAATTAGAGTTTTTCTAGTCGGAATAGGATTTCTCGCGTGTTAGTCGAGCGGTTTGGGAAACTGCCGAGAGAAAAGGAAAGTTTGGTCGGTTAGCCGAGAAAAAGTTAAAACGAACCGATTCTAGCCGAGAGAAAAGGGAAAACACGCATAGTTAGGCGGTTTATCCCTAGGGTTTCGCGTATATAAGGAGTTTTATGCGATTTTTCTCGGGCAGCCGCGTTTTTACTCGAGAAAAAAGAGATTTCCCGAGAGAATTGAGAGATCATCGAGAGATCGAGTTTTCCGTGCGAGTTCTGCGAGTTTTGATCGAGAGATTCGATTAAGGATAGGCGATTTGCCGAGGAAGGATCAAAGTTATCCGAAGGTTTTCAGATTGGATCGAGAGATAGTCGAGAGCACTTGATTCCGGCCGATAGTTTCGGTAAGTGTTCGGATATCTTTGTTTGTGCTAGGATTTTGACGAGAGTTGTTCGACTAATCCGTTTGTTTTGGTCTGTTTCCGAGAGAATTTAGAGTTTGGTTCGAGGAAAAGTTAACGGTTCGTGAGTTAGCAGAGAGGAGATTGGATCTCGAGGGAGCACGTTTGTGTCCGACTATCTTCGTTTTTGTTCGAGTTATCACCGAGTTTCCTTCGACCAAACCGTTCGTTTGATTGTCTAAGGTGAGTCCGTGACTGTGGCTAGCATCTATGGATTGAAAGATTGCTAGGGATTTTGATATGTATTGATCGCTTGTGTAAGTAGGGTTTTATGCTTAGCAAGGTCAATGTTTATGTGATGGTGATGCGGTTTGGTGACCGTGAGATTATGTGATGTGTCTAGCTAGCTCGTGATCGAGGCAGGATCGTTTCTTTAGCTTAGGTGATGTGTGATTCACGCTAGTGCGGAACCGAGTCCGTAAGACTTGATGGTCAGAGTTAGGGTAGATGATCATGCGTGTGGTTGATTGCTTGCTTGCTAAGTGTGTTGATAACGTGTTAGAATTGTTAGCATGAAAGCGTGATTATTTGCTGGCTAAGGTGTTACGGGATGACCGTATTCACTAAGCATTTATGGTAATGCTTATGCCTCTCTTATGTGTTGAGTGTGCAGGTAAAGATGTTGTCCAGGACCGTTAGTTCTGAAGGCGGACTCGAAGGCAGTGAAGAAAGGAGTGGATTTAGGATTGGGTTTTGGGGTTTTATCGTTTAAGCATTGTTCTTGGCTTTGGTGTTATTGATAACTCAATCGAATTTGGCTAAGTTAGTTTATGATTTATTTTATGAACCTCGTTTGTACTTTGGAATTTGAACTAATTATGCAATGAGAATGAATGTCTTTGAGAATCGAATTGTTGTTAAGTTTAATGAGAAAGTTTGAAATTCCGCATAAGTGTGTAAGTTGGCCTAAGGTTGTTTAGGACGGTCGGGCCGCGGTATGATTACCGGGTCGGGTCGCCTTAGTTTCCCTCTCTACAGAGCAGAACATTGCCATTTCGACCCAATCACAAGCGCGACTCATCGAACCCTGCGGTACTGCAAATGGCAAGATCGCTCTATCAGAAAATTGGTCTCCACAGTGAAGGGGATTAAAGGACACGTGAAGGGTCTGAAAGGCCAGATCAAGTCGCTCACCTCGAAGCTGAAGGGGTCGACGTCATCGCCACGGCTTGAAGCCGATATGTCATCCGAAGAACCAAGAGAAGAAGGAGAAGAAGAGTCTGGCGAAGCAGACAACCAAATGCTTCAAGAGAGGCATTCCTTCTCGTTCTTGCCGAGGAAACACGAGCTAAGCGACCCAGGAAGGCATTACTGCCAAGAAGGAAGCATATCGAGGAAGAGGCGTGCGAACCAGTCCCCGATACCGGAATCAGACAACCCTTCCTTCTCGACCAGTGAGGACACCACGTCCTCACATCACACCGAACAATGAGGTAACACTCCAGAACCTTTGTACATAAGCATTTTTATTTTCGCTTTTGCCCTTTTGCTTGAATTTTTACATTATCATAGGACCGTATTCTTCCTCTCTTCTATCACACAGGGACTGTGTGATTTAAATTTGGGGGAGTGATAGTCTCTCATTTTAGCATGTTTTTAACACTCATATAGGATAGTTTTGCATCCATACATGCATTCATTAGATAGTATTAGGCTAGATTGCTTTCATTTTAGAGTTTAGTGAGTCTTAGCTTAGGATATTGTATATATGTTGCATTTGAAGTGTTTCTCAGGTATTCTAGATCTTGAAGAGGCTATTGGGAGGTTGATGAATGAGCAAGAAAGCCAAGAAGGGGAAGAACAGAAGGAAAGCATGCAGCAAAACTCGCAAAGGACATAAAAGAACCAGTATCGGTGTGATGTATCGGTGTGATCACACCGATACTCATATCGGTCTTCTGTATCGGCGTGATCACACTGATATGGAGCTCGCGGTTTTGTTTACTTAAGACGAAAATATACTTTTGATTGATAGTTAGCATATTTACATCATTTTAACATTTATTTAGTAAAGCATTTGCATTGTTTCATGTATATAACTTGTCCATATATTCTAGTTTGCATCCATTTTAGAGTTATTGAGTCTTAGACTAGGTTATTGCATATATGTTGCATTTTGGAGTGTTTTTAGGTATAATGGAGGACTTTGCAGATTATGGAGGTTAAGCATTGCTTGGAGGATGGCATAGAACTAAAGTGTACCAAAAGAAGTTGAGCAAAATGGACTTGAAGTACAAAACCACTACATGAGTAAAGATCGAGCCGGATGAAGAATTGCAACTCCGATTTAGCCTCGGAGATCTTCATGAAAGTCATAGATATTTGAGTTAGCTTTCGTTTGGTGGTAGTTTCAAGTCAAACAGTGAAGCCGTTCAAGAGATATGGTCATTTTACTACGTATCGGTATGCTGTATCGGTGTGATCACACCGATACGCATATCTGTCTGACATATCGGTGTGTTCACACCGATACGCATATCGGTCTGTCATACCGGTGTAATCATACCGATATGGTACCCGAGATTTCCTTTACTTAAGACGAAAATACACTGTTTATCATCATTA
>JAHZTW010000003.1:24611747-24627950 GCA_020283515.1 Alliaria petiolata | reverse complement strand
GCGTTTTGGCATTAGTAGAGTTGTCTATTCAAGCTTGCTGTTTTCATGGATCACTACGTGATAGCGAGGTTAGGTCGTGAGAAAGCAAAGAGACTTATACCACGACAGTGGATTCGTCCAGATCCTGAACTCTACGCTAAAGGATTAGCCTTATAGGAAGTAAATCCAGCATCAAGGGAAAGACTTTTAACGTATTAGACCCGAAGAACCCCCTGTCCCTTGAACCGATTCTTGTTTTCTCTTGAAAGTTCGTATCTTTAGCCATCATATTTTTAGTTCTTTAGCAGTACTTAGTTTCAATACCTGTTTCCTGCTCTTTTATAATTTAAGCGTTAGTTTCTCCTCATTCCACTCTTTTTAATCTCTCTTAGCTTGTAAAAGAATTCCATAAATGCAATACCTTGAAATCTCCCATCGGATTGATAAGACCCATAACCTGTACTACATTCGGTTATAAGTAGTGGGTCATTGACTGAGTAGAGCCCATAGAAAAATCTACTTATCAATTGGCGCCGTTGCCGATTTGGGAGTAATTTGAGTATTGAATTTCTAATTCTAAGCAAGACTAAAACTTTACTTTCTTTTTCTACTCTAACATCATTCCTTTAGACTTTTTCGCTGGTACCTATAATAACACGTTCAGATGGATGACATGCACCATCCCCAAGTAGGAATGAATGACACACAACGGGAACATGCCGATATACCGCGACATCAACGTCTCATCGGCGAATGTGACTCCCCCACCACCTGATGGGGTCTAAATAGTCGTCCGAGTTTGGAGGATTTCTGTTACACCCCGACCCGGCTAACTATACCGCGGCCGTGCCTCCAACCGTACTTATCATACCATGACCGTACCTTAGGAATTTTTCGCATTTTTCCTTAAAATCAAACAACCTAACACAGTCCAACCCATGGCATGAGCCCATTCGGGGCTTAACTAGCTACGCACCTAATCCAGTGCCATCTAAACAAAACCTTGCTCCGCAAGATCCATGAACGTCCCATACCGTCCAGACCGCCTTAACAACTTCATTCCACACTCTTGTTGGCTCAACCACTATACTGGCCAACCTACGAAACACACCCCCCCCATACTTAGTCACTCAACCAACCATCCCCGCATGACCAAGTACAGAAGAGGGGCGGCTCAGATCCCCGATGCTTGCACGCCTGGCACGATCCACACTGACCGCCCAACCACGATCCAACTGATCTCCAACCGCGATCCAACAGACTGCCAACCACGATCCAACAGACCGCCAACCACGGTCCCACAGACCGCCAACCACGGTCCGACTGACCGCCAACCGCGGTCCAACAGACCGCCAACCACGGTCCAACAGACCGCCAAGCATGGTCCAACAGACCTCCAAGCATGGTCCAACAGACCATCCCGTCACGATCATTCTCGATCGTCAGACAACCCAGTATGTGATAGTCTCGGTATGCTCTCTCACCAGACTGTGTATCCCGACTTATCTCACGAAACACTCACTGCCACCGTTTGACAGTCCTTGATAGATGTGCCTTCACATAGGCTGCCTACGTACCCTTTCTAGGGATCAAGCCATCCGTAGTTCTTAACTCCATCCGGACTTAGCCATTTACAATCGACTACAGTCACAGTACAGTCCATAACTCATGGACACGGTCGACATCCTTCGACCCAGAACGCCTTTCCATCGGCCATCCCATGACCCACTCGACCGTAATCAGATTTCCGGGTTACGGATGCTACAATTCTCCACCACTTTGTTTGGATTCGTCCTCGAATCCGGTGCTTCCTCTTGAAGTTTCTCAAACCAATTCGGGAACTCGTACTCATCTCTGGCCCTTTTTCCAGAACAACTCGGATCATCTTGATCCTTTTCCAGAACTTTTGCCACCTCACGGTCGTATCCACATACGAACCCACTAGTTAGCCACTCCACGGGTTTCCTCATTACCAAAAATGAGGAGACTTGGTCGATTTTTCCCCAATAACCCTAATTACATCACCTTTCTTCCGTGATCTCGACCGTCCCATCACAAAAATCCATAGTGATCATGTCCCATATCCACTCGGATATTGATTCTCTGCCTTAACCACTGGCAAGTCAGACATCCAGCTACTCACGTAGCTATTTCATACTACACTCCCCCATTGGGGTTTGTCATAATGGTGCTCTATACAACCCAGCCAAAGGCAGATAACTCTCCCCGTTACCACCTTATTCGAGCACTCCCGCTCTTAATTTAGCTGTACTAAACTTTGTTTCCCAATAGCAGCCTTCTCAAGACTCGATTCAGACACTTCACCTTAGACCATCCCAGCCTTGGTCCGGATTTCCACCACTAATCCGAATTCGTGTACGCCACATCTGGCCGAACACTAGTCAACTCAAGACCCTTCCATTCTCTGGACAGTCTCTTGGTGTGCGTACATTCGCTCCACCTCAACTTCCTTTTAATCAGAATGTTTAGCATAATCCGTTAACGTTGGACTTTCTCCAAAAGCTCAGTCATCCATGATGATAGGTCAAGCTTACGGTCAGTCCATCTTGGCCCATCGACTTGCCTTAGCGAACTTCCGAGTTCCTAAGCGTTTGTCTCATCGTCGCCTCAACTACCGTTAACCACCATCATACTGTTAATCAAGATACCCTGATCTTTATTAACACAACTAACGAATCACTCTTGATTCCTTATTAGAGTTTCCAAAACTCTCATAAGTTCCTCCTTTTAAGCCGGTCAGATCATTGATAACAAATCAGCCTGATCCGCGGCTCCCGAACCCAACGGTTCCTTCTCTTCAGTCAGGACATTTAACTGCAATGTTCCTTTCAGATGATGCACTAGCCCTCCACCGGCTCAATGCATCTACAACCAGAATAGCCCTACCCAAATGATAGGCTATATCCACATTATAGTCAGCGACTATCTCGACCCACCTACGTGGCCTCATTTTCCCGGATCACCCTTTGATCCTCGGATCACACATTGATCCTTACAAATATCATTACCTTGGGAAACTTCTCTTGTTCACAAGAACAATCTCACGGTCACGCCTTGGCTAATCCGCAGATTCCCACAGACGTTCACATCTAATCGCTTAGGTAACCCGCATGTTCTTAACTCACGATTCCAGTCATGCGGTGACGAACTCCTCAGTTCTCACTCACGCAGTCCTAGGTTACTCAACAGTTATCTTGCAACCAACATAGGTTACTCAACAGTCCTCTTGCAACCAGCATGCCACAGTCATGTCCCATCCAGACTCTCGAAAGGGATTATTGACTCAGCCCGTACTCGGCACACCAGGCCATCAGTCGGCTCACAAAGCCTCGGCTCCTATAGCCATTACAAGTCCTCACTTGTATTTTCAGTCAGTACCATGCCTTAACCGGCAAGCACCCGGCACACTAGCCAATCCAGTAGTATCGTTATCCCACATTACTAATCCTACGATGGCGAACTTCCTTAGTCCCCACCGTCACAGTCATCACAACGTATCCGTTGCAATTTCACTGTCACATCCTTCATTGACGAATCCACTGATTCCCATGGATGTACCTTACTCGCGCCTGGCAACAAACTAGTTTCCATGGCCGCCTCTCAAATACAGTCATGTGACATCCATCTTGGCCAACCCTCTCGGTTCCAAGAATGAATCCCAGAAGTATTGGCAACCAACTTGGTTTCCAATCACAATTCTCAGAAACAGTCACGTCTGGACAACCCACTTGGTTTCCACGGACGCATCTCACCACCTGTCACGTCTGGACAACCCACTTGGTTTCCACTGACGCTTCTCACCACCAGTCATGCTTTGGCAACCCAACCCGGTTCCAAAGTCAGAACACAGACAGTCACGCCTTGGCGAACATACCCGTTCCCACAGTCGTAACACATAACAGTCACACCTTGGCGAACATACCCGTTCCCAAAGTCGTAACACAGCACAATCACACCTTGGCGAACATACCCGTTCCCAAAGTCGTAACACAGGACTGTCACGCCTTGGCCAACCCGAAGGTTCCCAAGGACGCCAGTCAGTACACGGCTTACACGCCCTTACAAGTAACACATACTTTTATCGGTGCGCCATAGCCCCGGTCACACTGACCCTTATCTCGGCTCTCAGCCTTACTACACTTAAATGACTTACCAGCCATCTCACGGCACACAAGGCTTTCAGCACACAATGGCCCCGGTCAGCTAGACCCTTATCTCGGCTCCCAGCCTAACTACGCTTAACCAGCATGTCTCTGCTTAACCAGCAGAACAATACAGAATGATCATCTACCCTAACTCTAATCATCTGGTCTTATGGACTCGGTTCCGCACTAGCGTGAATCACACATCACCTAGGCAAGAGACACGATCCCACCTTGATCACGAGATAGTTAGACACCATGTATTCTCACGGTTACCACAACCGAAACAACAATTACATAAATAGGCATGATCGTCTACCCTAACTCTGATCATCTAGTCTTATGGACTCGGTTCCGTACTAGCGTGAATCACACATCACCTAGGCAAACGGAACGATCCAGCCTTGATCACGAGATAGTTAGACACCATGCACACTCACGTAAACAGAATGATCATCCACCCTAACTCTGACCATCAAGTCTTACGGACTCGATTCTGCACTAGCATGAATAACCCATCACCTAGGCAAACGGAACGATCCTGCCTCGATCACGAGCTAGTTAGATATCATGTAATCTCATGGTTCCATGATCATCTCTGCCAATTGTGAATTTCTCACGGCTATCGGTTCTACTCCAAGCGAGAATCACCTCCCCTTGAGCTAGCAACACGATCCGGACATCCACACAGCTAGTTAGACACCTTGGGATCCACTTAGTCAATCCATGAACGGATTTGGTCGGTTGTTAGTCGGCAAAACTAGACTGAAACAGATATTCCAGGGACAATCACGCATCCCTCGAATCCAGTCGACTCGCCTCAACTAACTCACGGATAACACCTCACTCAGTCAGCTGCCCTCGGCTAATTCTCGTCCCAGTCCGACACTCACGGACCACTTGACTTATATACGCGAACCTAGCACAGCTTCCAGTCTGTCCAGAACGCATATCCCGCAGCATTCCCAGCCACGTCATACACACCCGCAGCCACACTCTCAGCAGCCACGTTCGCAGCAGCAGCAGCCGCTACTTGCACCTTGACATGCTCTATCTGATCCCGGCTACCTCTCTAGCCAGAGTCAACTAAACTCCCAACTGCTTCCGCAGCCCGCGTGCTTCTCGAACACCTTCTAGGAACCATCTTACTTTGCTATTCGGCAACCTACTTGCCTTTTGCTCATTCTCTCAATGAGACTACACTATTCCCGCGGAACTCCCGGTCTCACTAACCGGATAGCTCGTCCGCCTATTTTCTCCAGAATGCAAGTTCATCATCCTGACATTCCACCGCGTTTACGTCATTCTAGACAAGCCTAATTCACGCCAACACTCTGTCCTAGAACCGACCACGCTCTGATACCACTTGTTACACCCCGACCCGGCTAACTATACCGCGGCCGTGCCTCCAACCGTACTTATCATACCATGACCGTACCTTAGGAATTTTTCGCCTTTTTCCTTAAAAGCAAACAACCTAACACAGTCCAACCCATGGCATGAGCCCATTCGCGGATTAACTAGCTACGCACCTAATCCAGTGCCAGCTAAACAAAACCTTGCTCCGCAAGATCCATGAACGTCCCATACCGTCCAGACCGCCTTAACAACTTCATTCCACACTCATGTTGGCTCAACCACTATACTGGCCAACCTACGAAACACACCCCCCCCCATACTTAGTTACTCAACCAACCATCCCCGCATGACCAAGTACAGAAGAGGGGCGGCTCAGATCCCCGATCCTTGCACGCCTGACACGATCCACACTGACCGCCCAACCACGATCCAACTGATCTCCAACCGCGATCCAACAGACTGCCAACCACGATCCAACAGACCGCCAACCACGGTCCGACTGACCGCCAACCGCGGTCCAACAGACCGCCAAACACGGTCCAACAGACCGCCAAGCATGGTCCAACAGACCATCCCGTCACGATCATTCTCGATCGTCAGACAACCCAATATGTGATAGTCTCGGTAAGCTCTCTCACCAGACTGTGTATCCCGACTAATCTCACGGAACACTCACTGCCACCGTTTGACAGTCCTTGATAGCTGTGCCTTCACATAGGCTGCCTACGTACCCTTTCTAGGGATCAAGCCATCCGTAGTTCTTAACTCCATCCGGACTTAGCCATTTACAATCGACTACAGTCACAGTACAGTCCATAACTCATGGACACGGTCGACATCCTTCGACCCAGAACACCTTTCCATCGGCCATCCCATGACCCACTCGACCGTAATCAGATTTCCGGGTTACGAATGCTACCATTTCTTTCGGGACACGTCAGGCTTTGAATTTGTAGGACCCTAAGCTGCAAGTGCACAGCGTGTGTTGTAGTACTTAGGGTATCGATCCACAGGGAGGAGGTCAACTGCAAAACAGAAGTATCAGGGCAACCAAAGACGCAGAGAATTGGGGTTTGGGGGTAAGTGTCACGGTTTTTGCAGAAAATAAAGAAAGCAGTATCACACCTTATATAGAGAAGGTTGTCAATCTTTTCTATAACCAACGGGAAAAGGAAAATAAACTTAAAGACTTGTAAAAAGGAAACCAAGCAAGCAGTGCAGAAAAAGTAAATATTGAAGAGCGTAAATCTCGATGTAAAAACAGATGGGGCGAACACGTTGGGAATCTTCTCGGGAAATCTATGGGGTTCTAACTAGAAATCACACACACAAAAGTTAAGCAAGCGAGACTAGGCGATTTTCCCCAAACTGATTCACTGGTTTTAACAACCTAACTTTAACAAACTAGGTCGATCTGCGAACTTCCATTCCACATGTATACTTTCATATCCTGCGTCCTAGACGAACACGCAATAGGATCGGGACAATAAACATTCAGACATCTTTTAAATGATGCTCTCTACCCTATTTTGGTCTAGATCTGAGATTCAGGACATTCGTCGTTCTCAAGACCCTGCGATCAGAATATAGTTCATGACGCCAGACTCATGCAATAAGAACGAATAAGGTGAGACAGAAAATCCTAATCTTNCCGCGGTCCAACAGACCGCCAACCACGGTCCAATAGACCGCCAAGCATGGTCCAACAGACCATCCCGTCACGATCATTCTCGATCGTCAGACAACCCAGTATGTGATAGTCTCGGTAAGCTCTCTCACCAAACTGTGTATCCCGACTAATCTCACGGAACACTCACTGCCACCGTTTGACAGTCCTTGATAGATGTGCCTTCACATAGGCTGCCTACGTACCCTTTCTAGGGATCAAGCCATCCGTAGTTCTTAGCTCCATCCGGACTTAGCCATTTACAATCGACTACAGTCACAGTACAGTCCATAACTCATGGACACGGTCGACATCCTTCAACCCAGAACGCCTTTCCATCGGCCATCCCATGACCCACTGTAATCAGATTTCCGGGTTACGGATGCTACAAAAGGAATCTTCTTAATGCAAAATGCTAAGGGTAAAAACTAACGGATGCATACAAGGATAAATTCTCATCTACCCAAGCACCTAATCACTTTCTACCTTAGTCTAAACCATATTCCCTTTCCTAAGCTACCCTTTTCCTTAGGCATTTCGCCTTGTACCCGTTTTTACTCCTCGTTTCACCTTTTTTGGTCTTGGGGGGACTTCTTCTTTCTTCTTTTGAGATCGGTTTCGGCTTTCTCTTTGGCTCATTTGGTGGCGCTCCTTTATTTTCACCTTTTGTGTTGCTGGCCGGATTAGACTTTGTTGTTTGGCCTTCTTTTTCTTCTTTGGAAACGCCTTTTTTCTTTGATTTCGAAATTCTTTTGCAGCCGGCATCTCTCTGTTTTGTTGTCCCCATGTGACCCCATTTAACCTTTCTTCCTATCTTCTCCTCCCTTAGATAAACACTCAAAACCCGCCTTTCCTAAGCTACCAAAGGATATCGGCTAAGTATTTCGGTGTCAAGCCGTTTTCCTATGTAAACCACCTAACGTATTGTTGACTCGAATTGTGAGCCAACGTCTACATGAGAACTTAACCTTGTCAGCGTAAACCCAACACTTTTTGCCTAAGAAGATTCAAAAATAATGCAAAGGCCTCACATATCTCTCATAAAAAGTGTTTTAAGGTTTGAAACGACGGTTATGGTTTGGGTGTGGTAGGGTAACTTGGACTAGAAGAGAGTGGTATAAAAGGGAAAAAAAAAGCCCAAGTGAATATCCATGAGTTAAAATCCAAAACACAAGCATGATAATTATAAATCAATATTTACGGTTCAAGTATAAGTAGGGAAAAGAATCAAATCAAGTGTGCTTCAGCAAAGAATTAAATAACAAAGTATATGGTCCAAGTGTGGTTCAACCCCAAATTCGAATTTACTCAAAATGCATCAAACAACTATGAACAAGGGCGTTGATCTCATGACTTAAAATGACAATTTACAAGAAAATTCACCCTATGCAATGCTAACGAATCCTATATGCTAGGAAACTACACTCAATCCTAGAATGTAAATGCATATAAATGCTTAATTTTTTTTTATTTTATGCATGAGACTCAAGGATGAAAATGGAAAATAAGAAAACAAAACACAAGTCAAATGACAAAAACCCTCCCTAAACTTAAATTACACAGTCCCTTGTGTAATAGAAGTTCAAGAGAAGGACTCAAAATCACAAAAATATGCAAGGAGTAATGGCAGTCACAAGGAATGGAGTAGGGTTTAGGGAGAAAGAAGACTAACATTGGATTTGGCTGTCATATCGGGGTCTGACCGTTTCACCAGCTCGGTGTGGCTCCAATATCGGGCACAAGCCGTTATGACAGCTCGTTATGGCCTCTATTGGGTACAAGCCGTTGCACCATGTTGGCGTGGCACCGATATCGGGCACAAGTCGTTGCACCAGCCCGTTTTGGCTGTCATATCAGGCACAAGCCGTTGCACTAGCCCGTTTTAGCTTCTTTGGTCCCTTTTGGTTGGTTCACGACCTCCATCACCCTCTTCACTTGGATAAACATGAGACTGCCTCTCAAGTGCGCTAGTTTTGTGTCTCTAGCTTGACTCCCTCATTGTACCTGAAAGAGAAACAAAATAAAACGAAAATCAGATATGAAATAAATGCTTAGTCTAAGCAAGAACTCAATCTCAAATGCATTAAAACAATCCCAAGCAGCAACGGCGCCAATTGATGCAGGGGTTTTTAAACTTCTGGTCAATCCTCAAACACACATGTCATTGTAGTATTTGAGGTGTCAATCCACTTGGGAAGCTAATGACACTTGAGATATAGAGAACTCGCTAAGCTAAGCTAATAGAGAAGAGAGGTTTTCTAACATCCTAAATGATACCAAAGAGAACATAAAATAAAAGCTAACAACCTAAACAAAGACTAAGAAAGGAAGAAAGCTAGACAAGGAAAAAGTAGACACAAGGTTGGACTTAAAATAAACTAAAGACAAAAGTGGTTCTTAGGATGAGATATTTGATATGTTTGATGCACATGGGCGATCAATGATAACTTAAAACAACATCTAGAACTTGGGTCTTAGATGGTAATCCTTAGGCATAGGGTTTCTAATCAAGACTAATCCACTCCCGTGGTAGAAGTCACTTTACTATCTCACAACCTAACCTCGCTCCCGCGTAGTGATCCATGAGAATAGCAAGCAAGAATACCCAACCCTTCAAAGCCGAAATCCCTCTAGACAGATGGCGTTTCGTAATCTAGGAAAGGTAGATTTCTTGTTTATGGGTTTGGCTAAGCAAGCACGTGGTGTTCATGTCAAGTCGTCTATAGTCTTTAGACTAGTTGATCAAGCTAGACTAAGCATAGAGATCAATAAACAAGAAAAGATTAAGATCATTAAATGCATAAGCATCAAGATCTATCACCATGAATCTTTCACATCCTAATAACCACGAAATCTACTCCCTTTTCATGTGTTTAACCTCTAGATCCATGAGGAAATAAAAGCTAAGCATGATTAGAGAGAAGATCTATGACAAGAAATAAATAAAGGCAAATACTTTACCAAGAAATGCTAGAGAACAAGTCTTGGTTAAGCTTAAACCAAAAAAAAAAGTAATTGAACTCAAGAACCAAATAAAAGCTTAAATTTAAATTCTATTTATGAATAACCACGAAATTCTATGAAGAATGTGTGGCTAAACAGGATTAGAAATCAAGAAAAAGAAGAAATAAATTAAGGGAAGTGCAAAAATTAAATTAAAATAAAAAGTATTTACATGGTTCTTGAAAATAAAAAGAGAACTAAGCAAGAACAAAGTTCTTTGGACTCTTGTGCTCTTTGGACTTATGCTGCAACGGCTTCACGTCGATATGGTACCCTGATATTGGCTTCAAGCTCTTATCTTCCCATCAGAAGCTTCATCGGGCATAAGTCGTTATGCTTACCCGTTACACACTAGCTTGCCGAGCTGGCCAGACCGATGCTCACTGTTTCCGCAGTAACTTCTGAACCGCCGATCGTAATGACTTGCTACTTCCACCAGACGAAACCTAACTCGATCCTCTACAAATCGTGTGAAGACATCAGAAGCTGAATCGAGCCAGAAGACCTTCGTCCGAGCTGATTTTTCCACAATGGGTTGTCCATTACTGTTTAGTTGATTGATCTTGAAGCAACGTCTTGCTTCATATCAGGATGAGGTCGTTGTGGCCGTCCGTGGTGGCTGTAGAAGTCTTCTTTTTTGCTCCTTTTTGCCTTGGCTGCTCATTAGTTCTTCTTCCAAACTCCATAGAACCTCCACAGGTTCCAAAAGTACCTGCCAAGTACTCCAAACATGCAAAATATGCAATGCCTATCCTAAAACTAATATGAAAAGAAATGGGACAAACACTAATGAATAAATGCATAAAAGAGACCAAAACCTATACTAAATTCATGCTAAAACGATGTAAAATATGGAGATATCAATAATATCGTGGTGTTAACCCGATATTACATCATGTTGATGTACTAGACAACTTCTCATAGGTTTTAGCTCCTCTTATGTGCAAGTGACCCTACCCTATCTTTCATGGGATCCTGAAATCATTAAATTAAGCTAGAAAAAGTGTTAATATGTACATGGATAAGCTTGGGGTGCCTCCCAAGAGCGTTTTGTTTTGAATCACTTAGCTTGACTTTCCTTGATTCTTTTTCAGTGTGAAAGGGGGAAATGAGAACCCCTCGATCGTTTGGGAGGATCCTTACTTTTCTTGATCATCGAGATGAATTCAGCCAGAGATACATTGGAGGTTCCCTCTTTGCTTGCCTTAGAACCCTTTGATCGGTCAAATCGGTGTCTTTTATCACCTTAAGGTAAGCAAAGGGTCTAACATTTCCCTTGCATTTCAGCTTGTATCTCATCTCACCACCGGCAGAGAGAACAGGTTTGAGAGTCATACCTTTCAGAAGATCACCGAGGGTTGGTCCTTGCACATAGGATTTCTTGCAAGTTATCACTTCTTTTGGTTCTTCTCGAGCTTCTTCTTGTTGTCCCTCGAATATTTCATTGAGACAGACCCCATCAAAGCTAGCTCCATCATAGCATATTTTCAGGGATGGGTCTTCGGTCTTCTCAATCCTCTTTTTGAGCACAAGAGAGTATGCATGTTCCTTCTCATTGACCTTTTTCCCTTTTGTGTCAACGTGCATTACCAAGCTTCCGGTTAGTCTCAGCTCTACCTTGCCGCTTTTGCAATCAAACATGCAACCGGCAGAGGGTAGGAATGGTCTTCCCAATATAAGGGTTTCCTTGACATCTTGATCCATTTCTATCACCAGTAAGTCGCTTGGCAGTAGCACGTTCCCAATCATGAGGAGTAGGTCCAACAGCTTCCCAACAGTCTTTCTTTCCCTCTCGTCGGCCAGTGATAACGACTTCTTGCAGTTGGTATAAGTGTCGTAGCCGAGACGCTTAGCTGTGGCTAGACTCATCACATTGATGCTTGCCCCGTGATCACACGGACAGTTATCAAAGGTGATTCCTCCGAGCGTGCATGGCAGAGTGAACGACCCTGGATCTTCGAGCTTCTTCACTACTAAGGCTTCTTCCTTAGGTTTTTCTTCACGAGCTGCTGCATTTCTTCCAATGGTTGTCATTGCATCGGCATAGAGCTTGTCCTTCAAAGCTACTTGTAAATCTAGAATAGGTTTGGTCTCGTCGGCATTGTTGAATAAATCTTCAACTTTCTTCAATGTTTCGATCAATTCGGCCTCTTGTTCCTCTATGAGACGCTTCGTATGCCTCTAGGGGTATGGCATTGGCGGTTTGTAGACTCGCAGGAATGGTGCTTTCTCTTCAGGGATTTCCAAATTTTTAGAACTCCCTCCCCTTCTTAGGATGTCGATGTCCTCATCGACTTGAGCCCGTTTTGGAGAAGTGATTTCGGGTAGATCCCGTTTTTCCTCGTCGAAAGTGGTGATCATTTGGCAATACTCCTTTGGATTCATGACGGATTTTTCAGGAAGGTTGCTTGTTTGGCTTGTAGATGCAATGCCTTTGTTGTTTTCAAGTGTCTTGACACGAGCAGCCAAAGCTTCAATCTTCCCGGATAGTTCCGTATTGACACCATCAATCTTGTTATGCACTTCAGCAAAACAATTGTGTATATCCGCCTGGATATGTGTTTGACCTTGGAGAAGTTGCTTTAGAGTGCCTTCCAAGTCAAAACCAGCTTGAGCAGGTGGGTTTCCTTGTTGTTGTTGGAAGCCAGGAGGTGCATCGGCTTGTTGTCGTGGTGGGTAGCCATTTTGATTCTGGAACCGTGGTACAAAGCCTTGTTGGTTCTTGTAGGTCATGAATTTTTTTGCTCCCCCTGCGTGCTGCTGAGGGTAGGTCTGGTCCTGTGGGTTTGTAACGTTCGTGCTCCGGTAAGACAGGTTATTGTTTGGTCTCCAAGTGTTATACCCTCCTTAAGCGTTGATGTAGTTAACATCTTTATAATGAACGTCCTCCCCTTCTTGGACTTGAGTGAGTTCTTCCACGAAATGGACTTTTTTTTGAGTTTGGACAAGTAGTAACTTGTCAAGCTTCTCGTTGAGCTCTTTGATCACCTTCCGGCTTCCATCCACTTCTTCTTTGGGACCACGGTTGGTCTGTCATTGTCTTCGTGGTAAGAGGAGTCACTCTGAGCTAATTTTTCAACCAACTCGAGACCGTCTTCAACGTCTTTTGCGAGGAAATTTCCATTGCTCGCCGTATCGAGCAGCATCCGAATCGTGGGAATGACACCTCGGTATAGTGTACTGAGGAGTGATTCTTGGCTGAATCCATGGTGAGGACACTGAGTGGTGTAACCTTTGAATCGCTCCCAGGCTTCACTAAAAGTCTCGTTGGATTTCTGAGTGAAACCACTGATTTCGTTTCACAATCGGGCTGTACTCAATGTTGAGAAGAACTTTGTCAGGAAAGCCTTCTTGCAATCTGCCAACGAGGTAATGGATCCGTGGGGCAGTGTCTTCTCCCATGCGTCTGCTTTGTCCCCTAGTGAGAAGGGAAACAAACGCAGCTTCAATCCATCTTCGCTTACTCCGTTGATCTTGGTCATTGCGCAGACACGGTCGAACTGGTCGAGATGGTCAAGTGGGTCTTCCAAGGGGAGACCGAAGAATCGGTTGTTCTGCACCATGGAGATGAGACCATTTTTGATCTCGAATTTGTTGTTCTGCACTGGTGGTGCCTGGATACCGTGTCGGCTTGCAGTCGATATCGGTGCATCTCCAGCACCTATTTGCCTCACAGATCTTGGAGCAGCTGCAACACCAGGCTGTCCTTGAACGCCTTTTACGCCTTGTGGACCTTGTGGTCCCTGGTGGCCTTGTGCACCAGCTGCGCCCGCAGCTCCTTGAGCACCTTGTTGGTTTTCCATCGTCACACGGTCTACTGTTTCGGCTTGGTCCCGATTTTGTCTAGGTGATCTTTCGAGCAGGTGAATATCGTCTATTGGGGGAACAAGGTTTGTTGTACCGTTTGAACGTAGGTTCATGTACATGTTTCAACACAGAGATATACGAGTAAAAGTGTTAAATGACAGGAAAAATTGAAACTTGTCCTTATAACGACCTAGTACCGAAATGACTAAACTTTCTCCCAAACGGCAACGGCGCGAATTGATAAATAGGTTTTCCCTTTCTTACAGGACCTTTTTAACAATGTCCCAACACTGTCAACCGAAATCAGTATAGTGTATGGGGTATTAAACCNAATGGTTCTTCTTGTATGACGTTTTGGACATCCTTTATACTTCCTCCAGGGTCTAAGATTGGTTCACTTCCACTGCTTAAGGTCGTGGAATGAGTGCTCCTTGTGAGAGTTTCTGGATAGAAAGTCTTCTCGTTGACTTTAGAGAAGCGTACTTGTTGGTTCAGCTTATCAATCAAAGCTCGAACAGGTGCAACAAATGAACAGTCAAGGATAAACAAGTTATTTGTGTCTTTCCTCGTCTCCAATATGTGAAGAACCGCAGGAACGAGACCATCCTCAACTTGAGGCAGCAAGTTTGGCTCGAAACCAAAAAATTTGATAACGGACGCTCTTCATGGTTGATGGCCGTTCTCGGGGCTTGGAAGCTCAAAACTCCTATGGCTTCTGCCATGGCCTTAGTTATAAGGTAGACATCATATCCTATGTCATAAAGAGAGACACGAAATTCAACTCCCTTGATTGAGCATGAAACCGAATGTTTTCCCGGATCATATATCTTTGAAATCATCGTCAAGGGCAGTTCTCGTGTCACCATTAGTAGCTTCTTCTTCTTCATATTTGATTCACACTCAACATGGTGAGGAGCTGGAGTAAGAGGATGCCCTTGGTCGTGGAGTTGAGGCTCCTTGTTGGTTGGACTTTCGTCTTCAAGGTGCTCGGGTGGATTGGCAGAGATGAAATCTTCTTGAGGTGCAGAGAGAGAAGTAGGAAAAGAAATAGGTCCTTCTTTTCCTTGATGTATGACTTCATTAGCATGAGTAGGAGGATATGAGAAACTCAAATCTAATGACTTCTTTTTAAAATCACTATCTTTGTCTTCCACCTTGGCGTGAAGAGTCGTTGCACTCTTCTTCTCGTCTCTCGGAACCTCATGCATCTCTTCTGTAAGCTCATCTTCTTTGGTGGTAGCGTCGTTGTGCTCTTCGCGATCTACTTCATCGTCTTCTACGAGGGAACCATATATAATGTCGAGTTTCTCAATGAACTCAATTTCGGCTTGCACTCCGACATCGCACAGACGGCCGACTTCTTCGATATCTTCTAACTCATTATTGAGCTGAAATTTCTCGTCCATAGCTGAATACATCTCCGATTCGAACATCTCGATATTACTATCGGATTGTAGATACGCAGCGGATATGAGCTTGTCATATTCTTCCTTGGAAGGAGATCCAATAGGATGTAGTATTCTATCA
This sequence comes from Alliaria petiolata, assembly GCA_020283515.1. Classification (NCBI taxonomy): domain Eukaryota; kingdom Viridiplantae; phylum Streptophyta; class Magnoliopsida; order Brassicales; family Brassicaceae; genus Alliaria; species Alliaria petiolata. The sequence continues at coordinate 24,612,446 of JAHZTW010000003.1, read as the reverse complement.
TAGTTGGTGGAATGGTCGCGAATGGTCGCAGCGAGATCGTTGATCAGGATGCGGGCTTTCTTCATCTCGGATGCCTCTGAAAGAACAGAAACAAAAACGAAATTAAAAGAAAAAGGGTGTCTTTGAGTTGTGATCCTGGCCTTTGTTTTGGACAGCAGAACGCAGACTCTCCGGCAACGGCACCAAAAGTAAATAGTCGTCCGAGTTTGGAAGATTTCTTTGGGGACTCGTCAGGCTTTGAATTTGTAGGACCCTAAGCTGCAAGTCCACAGCGTGCGTTGTAGTACTTAGGGTATCGATCCACAGGGAGGAGGTCAACTGCAAAACAGAAGAATCAGGGCAACCAAAGAATCAGAGAATTGGGGTTTGGGGGTAAGTGTAGCGCCCCGACCCGGATTTTCTAACCCGCGGCCGAACCACAGTAAATTTTTGCCTTTCTAACCGATATCCTAGATGAAGTTTAATACATTCCTTTCATCTAACAACTTAACTCAGTCCATCCCATGGTCTTACTCATTCACGACTTAACTATCTACGCCTTGGAATAACAATATCAAACGTCAGCTAAACCATACCTTGGCCACTCTGCATGATCCATGAACGTCCCATACCGTCCAGACCTCATGCGCAACCTCAAACACGCTCCTCATGACCCAACCACTGTGCTGGCTAACCCACGAACTCATCTCCCCCCCCCCC
>JAHZTW010000003.1:24592907-24610639 GCA_020283515.1 Alliaria petiolata | reverse complement strand
GGTACAATAGAAGAAACAAGCATCTACAACGTCCCTATTGAACCGTAAGACTCTTAGACAGATGGTTAGTCTTAGCCTAAGAAATCAAACTCTTGTTCATGGATCCGGCTAAGCAAGCACGTGGCGTTCGTGTCAAGCCGCCTAAGGACTTTAGGCTAGATGGCCAGACTACACTAAGCTTTGGGAATGATAAACAAGAAAGAATCTAACTTTATGTTTTAGCTAAGCAAGAAATATAAACCCGAGAGTCCCTTGGTCCTTTCAACCCATCAAAATCCTAAAGAGACTACTCACGCGCCATTTGAGAAACCTCAAGATCCATAAGGATAAGAAGGTCACTCATGGGTTGTAAGATAGTCAAAAATAAGAAAAGGAAGAAGCTTTCTTGAAATGCATTAAGCGATAATACTTAAGACTTCAAGATTTCATAAAAATCAAAGCTTTGAAACAAGCTTCAATGGTGAAAAAAATACAAAGTAGTTCTCGGTTTTCAGAAAAAGAAGACATAAAATAAAACTAGAAAGCTTGATAAAAAGATAAGAGTGGAGGACAAGTATTTATACATAAAAGAGGAAAAACCTAAACCGTTGGGACCACTTTCCCAAAATGATACTATTTTGGACTTTAGCGTTTCGGGCTCAAGTCGTGGTGAGCAAGCCGATATACTAACTTCTTCTGATTCTTCAGGCAGTCTCCATGTCGGGCAAGTGTTTCGGGATCATGTCGTGGAGGCTCGCCTTCCTTGTTACTCGAATCGGGTACTTCCCGTTGCCTTGCTCCGATATCCGTCTTCATGAAATCCTCTTGTTGGATCTTCGCTCCGAGGTGTTCCTTTCGGGACTAAGTCGCTGCTACTCGTCGAGGTTCACCGTGCGCTTGTTTATATCGGCTACGGGGTCGTGATCCATGCTCGATATCACCTGCTCATCCTCCATTTGTGATCTCCCTTCTTGGTTTCTTCTTTGAACCATCCTAAGCACCTGAGAAAACACTCCAAACATGCAAGACTATGCAGAAACCTATCCTAATGCATCTAATCCTATCATGGATGAAGATGTGATGAAAACTAAGATGAAAGTGCAAGAATGAAGTCCTAACTAGCATGAAATATGTGTTAAAAACATGTAAATTACAGAGATATTATGCCACCTCCTTTCCACTCCTTAGAGTGATCACATTCGCATACTCCTTGGGATTGGTCCACATTGGCCGGGTAAACTAGCTTGACCGCTTGTACTAGCTTTTCCTTTCTCTAGCTGGCGAATCTTGTTGTTGATTTTGTTGATCTGTGTAGAGACCTCAGTAAGAGAAGAGTCCAGCCGATTTTTCATATCAACAAAATTTTGATTTGTAGTTACTTGGCCTTGAAGAATTTGTTGGAGCATAGCTTGTACCGGATCTTGAGGTGGGGCATGAACTTGTTGTTGCTGTGGTGCGAAACCAGTAGGGTAAGCTTTGTTCCCTTGCTGTTGGTGGCCTTGGTAGTTGCCTTGTTTTTTCCCTTGATACCCACTGTTTTGTGGAAATCCACCTTTGTTGTAAGGAACAAACGGTTTGCCTTGATTGCTTTGTTGTGGAGGGTACACTTGGTCCTTTGGATTTTCCACATTGGTGATTCTGTAAGACAAGTTTTTGTTGTTGCCTTGATACCTTGGAGCATAGCCCTGTGGCTTAGGATAATCTAGGCCACCAACCCAATTCGCTTCCTCAAACTCCTCTTCATTTCTCTCTTGGAACAATTATCCGGCTTCACCAACGAAGTGGACATGTTTTTGGCTAGCAAGCATCATCTTGTCAATTTTTTCATGGAGTCACTTGAGCTCCTTCTTGTGTCCCTCCAGCTCATGACCTCTTGGTGCTCGGTCATAGTCCTCAGAATAGTTTCCATCACTCAAAGCCAAGTTTTCGATCAGCTCCATACCCTCTTGCACATCTTGTCCAAGAAAATTCCCTTTGCTTGTCGTGTCAAATAACATGCGAATTTTTGGCAAGGCTCCACGGTATATTGTGCTCAAGAGTGTCTCCTCAGTGAAGCCATGGTGGGGACATTGAATGGTATAGTCCTGAAAGCGCTCCATTGCTTCACTAAATGTCTCATTTTGCCTTTGTGTAAAACTGCTTATCTCGCTTCTTAGAGGAGCTGTTCTTGTGCTTGAGAAGAACTTTAACAGAAAGGCTTTCTTGCATTCAACCCATGACGTGATGGTGCCTTGAGGTAGGGTGTTCTCCCAATGTCTTGCTTTGTCCCCAAGAGAAAATGGGAAAAGCCGTAGCTTTAAGCTATCCTCCGATATGCCGTTTATCTTGATAATTCCACACACTTGTTCGAAGTTATCCAAGTGATCCAGTGGGTCTTCCATTGCCAGGCCATGGAACTTGCTGTTCTGGACCATAGAAACAAATCCAGGCTTGATCTCGAAGTTATTGTTTTGCACCGGTTGTGGAGTGATGCCAAAGCGATTTGTGTGGTTGTTTGGTGCATCACCCGCACCAATGATTCGTGGTGCTCTTGGAGGGTGGTAAGGGTGTCCATTGCCTCTGCCAGCAGCAGCATGTTGAGGTGGGTCCTCCACCTGGTCGTGGTCAGCCATTACCTCTTGATGTTACTCTTCAATTTCGAGTAGTCTTTCCCTCCTATACCTTGCACTTCCAAGTTGATGGATGTTGTCTAGTGGCTTGAGTAAGTTGTTGTCACTTCTAGACCTCAGGTTCATATACCTGAAAACACAAGTAGAAAAGTAGAAAAATCAGTAACCAAATGCAAAATAAAAACTTAGTCTCCACTAAGCTCCAAATCCTAATACTTTCACTTAAAACCCAAGTTTGGCAACGGCGCCATTTGATAAGAGAACTTTTTCATGGTTTTCTAATCAAATTCTAAAGTCTCTTTTGTCGTTGTAATACTTCAGGAGTCAATCCAAATCGGGGTGGTGAAAGGTACCAAGAATACAAGAGTTCAAGTAAAGATAAGCAGAATTCGGGTTAATTGGGGAACAATCCTATGAAAATTGCTTTCAGTGATTATACAGCCACGAAAACTATTTTAAAATCCCTACTGAAGGGTTATACAACTACTAGNCAATTAAACAACCGATCTAATAGTTTTATAAAATCAAAGTCTACAACCGGATAAACTAGACAATTTTTAGGTAAGTAACAAGATTTTCAAAAACTACTTCTAAAAATCAAATATCTATCAACTCAATATCAGACAGTAAATTAAGACTCTAAGCAATTTCTGAAATACTAAAAATAGCACAAACATAATTTTACAAATTTAGAAAACTTATTTGCATTATTAAGCTATCTATGAGAATTTTAGTGAAAATAGTTAACTTTGAACAAGAGGAAATTGGTTTTTAGTTTTCAAAGATTAAAAACAGATTCAAGGTTGGGATTCATTCTTAGGGAGGTTGAAAATTCGAGCTTGCGGTTTTGAAAACATATTTTTACACACTAAGGTGCTATCTCTAAGCCTTAAGAAACCATACTAGATTTACCCATCATGTGTGGTGTAAATCCTTTCTTCACCTTTTCCTCCTAACCCATGATGTGTGGTGGAAAGATAGGATGAAGAACATTAAGCTTGGATCTTAAAAGATGGCTTAACTAGCTCCCTAAGCATCCATGATGTTTGGGAAAGGATGATCTAGTCTCTTGGATTTGGTTTTAAGGGATTTCCTAAGTCTTGTTAGGATAAGGAAATCCCTAAGATTAAAGAGATCTCTATCGAGAATCTCTAGACTTTAAAAACCCCAAATCCAAGAAGAGAATTAGATGAAGAACAAGAAAATACCCAAAATTCTAGCTTTCAACCTCCTTAATCATCCCAACCCCAAACCTTGGTGGTTTACTCACAAATCATGTTCTTACCTCTCTTAAACATGAGTTTAGAGCTGATGAACATGATAGGTTTTTAAGATGAAAGATTAGACTTTAAGAAAACGAAAATACTTGAATCAAATCCAAAATACAAGAGTTTTCACACAAGAAATAAATAAGAAACAAACAAGAACTAGCAAAAACAAAGTAAGAACAAGGAAAAACAAGCAAGAACACCTCTCTTATCTCTCTCTCACGCTAGAATTACAATAATCCAAAGTGAAAAAGTGATTATGATAAGTGTGTGTGTGTGTATATTGATCTACAAAAGTCCTCATCCCCTAGAAGTCATAAGGAAAACAATATGAAATTGTCCACCCTTTCCCCAAAACAAGGATCCATGTCTTGTAGAAGACTTTCATGCCAAGGTGGTCCCCTCACTAGAAGAAAATCACACAAGTTGAGAAGAGGTTGGTGCGCCTGGCTTGGAAGATCGAGTGGGATCGGTCGATCCTTGACTCGATCTGCGCTTGGTTCGGGTTGGCCGGTCGAACGTCCACTCGACCACTTCTGGATCGACTCATGCTGCTCGATCACAGTTAAATCGATTTGTCTTGGTCGATCTTCAGGTCGATCTCCCCTAGATCGAGTCATTCTACTCGATCTTGGATCCTTTGCTTTTGTCCGAGTTCTCCTAAGTGCTTCCATAAATCTCCAAGCTGTCCTTTGAACCTTCTTGAGCTCCAGTCATTCTCCACAACTCCAAGTACTCTAAACAACCTGAAAATGATGCAAATATGCAAGACAAATGCAAATGCTAATGCAAAGTGTTCTAGGACTTAAAATGAGATAAATGATGCAAACTAGCCTATTATGAATGATGTATGCATGAAAACCTATTCTAAATGCATGCTAAATATGCGAAATATATGAGTATATCATCTACACCCAAGACTTTCATTTTGTGATGAACTCTCACCCTTTTCACAATCCTAGAACGCCTATACTTAAAAAAATTGTGTCTCCCTTTGCACTTTGCAAGGCTAACAACTTTCCTAAATCCAAGGGAAAATATTTCTTTTTGCTATTTTCCTCAACAGACTAATATTTTCTTATATCCCATTAAATATTCCAAATGTTTTCATGTATCTTTTTTTTTGAACTTTATCTCCAAGTAATATATCAAAAGCAATACTTTCCACAAAATCTCTGCTTCATGATATCACATCTGATGCCGCGTCCTCTTGATGGGTCAAAATTAGCGTTCCAAAATTGGATTGCTTCTTAGGGACTCGTCGAGCTTTAAATTTGTTAGACTCTAAGCTGCAAGTGAACAACGTGCATTGTAGTACTTAGGGAGGATGTCAACTGCATAACAGAAAATCAGGACAACCAAAGACGCAGAGAATTGGGGGTTTGAGGGTTTGTGTCACGGTTTCTGTGGGAAAGAAAGAAAGGCAGCCACGTCTTCTATAGAGAAGGATGTCGACCAACTCTATAACCAACGGGAAATGGAAAATCGACTTAAAGACTTGAAGAAAGAAAATCAGGTGAGCAATGCAGATGGGGAAACACGTAGGAGATATCTTTGGGAAATCTATAGGGTTCTAACTAGAAAATCAATACACATCGGTTCAGACAAACAAGACTAGGCGATCATTCCTAAACTGGAATCACTGGTTTTAAGACAAAACTCTTTAAAGGTAGACCGACGTCCTAAACAAACACGCAATATAGATCATGTTCATAAATGCTCACTTTCTCCTCTTAGATATGCGTTAGCACCTCAGAGGTGTTCGTTTAGTCAAACTAGGTTCGGATGTGAAATTCAACACATTAGCAGTTCTCAACAATCCTAAGATCAGACTCTAGTTCTTGTGCAATAAGAACAAGTTTAAGCCGAAAGAAGATCCTAATGTACGGTCTAAACAATTGATGCAACCAGTTTAAGAACAGTTAATGAAATTCCTCATAGTTCCCCTTAAAGAACACCCAACGAAAACTCATACATAGAATAAGGAGTAAAAATCGAGATTGATGAATGCATACTTGTATAAATCGATGAGAAATAGAAAGGGGTTCAAGCAGAAATCAATCTCTCTTGAAGAAAAAAGCTGAGAATCGAGAGCAAGAGAGATTTGCAGCCACAAAGTTTGCCGAGAACCAAAGTAAAAGAAACGTGAAAAGAACTTGTTTATGAACCTTTAAAAATCGAGTATATATAGGTCTTCAAGTCCCTTTGAGCGTCATTTAGGTCTTGGCGTGCATAAGATGGCTGCAGGTTTAAGTTCGGCTTCAAATGGGTTCGATAATCTCCAAGTGTCTGGCCACACGAGCGAGTGGCCGTGGCGCGGCCACTGGTCTTCTGGCTAAGCCGTGGGGCGGGCAGCTTGCTCTTCTTGATTCTTGATAGACCTTCTTGCTTTCTTCATAACTTGAGATCCAACCTTGAGATTGGACTCAAACCACTTCGAGGTGAAACACAGCTGATAAGGCTACCTTGTCTCCAAATATGAGTTGATCTTACGGTGGGAAGGTATTCATCTGATGTTGAGCTTATTTTCTCATTAAAATTTAAAGATTAAAAGTATCAAATAACATTAAAATTTGCCTAGAAACTTGTAATCATTAAAAAACAAATTTGTTGATCCATGAGATAAGGAGTTCAGACCGTGGTAACTAATTGAAATGGTTGACACAAATGGTAAAAGAAACATACCTGAAAGTCAGCAATAAGTTGATCCATGAGATAAGGAGTACTCGACATCAGGGCGCTTATTATTGCTTCTATGCACTTCACCTATTTTCTTCATAACTCGACAACCTTTCCCCAACAGACATGAAATTTCTCATTTTTATGAAATCATACACCTTAAAGTTTTCTACAAATAAACTTTGTATTTTTTTTTTAAGTCTTGTCTAGACCACTACTTCCAAACTGAGTTTACATTGTATCAAGGGTCTTCTGCAGCATTTGTAGTACTCGTTGTAAGTGTAGAAAACTAGAAACAACAGATTTCTATGTCTTGGACAGTATCAAGACGAATGCTTTTTATTCAACTTAAATCTGATTAGTTAACCTTACAAGATTACACTAACTTTGGTGTTACTCAACTCTAGAACTCTAGATTGACCCCAAAACGATTCTAAGTTCAGCTCAAAAACCTCAACTAGATCTCACAGAACGTGAATCTAGAATTAGAAAGAACACTCACCTCTTAAGCTTACAAAACTCTCTCTAAGCTTTAGGCACCGAATAGCAAGAAGCGTATCAAAGTGTTAACCCTAACACCTTGTACCTTATACCCCTTATATACTTATTTACTAAACCTAGCTAAGAAACCTCGTGACTTGCCAGTCACGTCCTTCTTTCCTTTTCTTCTTCTTCTTCTTCTTTCCAAGGAAACTAAAATTACCTTGCTCATTACATCCATTCTTGTTAACTTCGTTTGCTGCTGGCCACAGTATACGAACATCTTCATCCCAAACGGGATCCCAACCTTTACACTTAATAAGGTTCCCTACATCCTTCGTGGATTTAAGCGCGCTATATAAATTCAGACTGAGTATACCTCGGTCCAATATCTCTTGGGTATATCCCGAGAAATATTCTGACGGCTGTTCTCAAAACGGGTACACAAGTCCCAACCTAGAAGAAAACCCAAACCCCAACTCCTGCGTAATGTTGGTCTTCGACATCTCGGGAACATTGTACCTCTCGAGCGTTTAAACAAGAAGGTACGAGATAACTAAACATGTTCGACTAAAACCCGATAATCCAATCGACCCCGAGCAACATCGGTCAAAATCAGGGCTTAGATGAATACCGATTCGTTTCGGTCCAAGAAGTAAATCATCCCCAAAAAAATACGCCCGAACCACCAACTCCCCCGCAAGGATGGATTACAACATCTCGCGAACATTGTACTGCACGAGCAATTGTCGCCTAAGTACGAGATAAATAAATGTTCAGTAAGATGCCAACACACGACTCCCACCTAAGCCGGATCACGGATAAACTGGAGAGATCCGTCCGAAATCAAGTCTTAGACGAATCTTCAATCGCTTCGACAAAGAAGTTATTCAGCCCGCTACTTATTGTTATTTACGACCTCGGCAAGCTGCGGTCGCTTCAGCCACTAACTCATTTACTAGTCAATCCTCTAAATCTTAAGCCAATAAACGGCTCACCCCTAAGCACTTCCGAGGTTCTAACCGAAAACACCTCGGCAGAATCACACAAATCCGAAAATAATACTTAAAGCATAATAACGATAACAAAGTAAAAAAGCCAAACTCGCATAAACAGACTGAGTTATGGATAAAGCCGTCCAGGCATCAAATTAGAACACCAAAAAAAAAATATAATAATAATAATAATAATTACATCCCAAACAAAACGAGACATAGTTCCGCGCATTTGGCGGCAGTTTTCTTCGGTCGAGCCCAATCAAGTCCTCTTTTGAGAACTCTAGCGAGAGCGTTGGAGGCCTCAAATCCCTACGAAGATCTGTTGCGAGTCGCTCAAACTCCTCGTTGGCACCCGTTAACTCGGCCTTTTTCTCGATTAGCCTCGCTTTTTCGCCTTCCAAAGAATGGGGGTCGGGACCTTGTAGGATGCATATCAGCTCGAGGTTACTGTTAACCTCGGCTAATTCCATAATCTTGTCCCTGGCACCTCCTTCAAGCAAAGCAACCTTCGCCTCGGCACCAGACATCTTCTCTCGGTATCGAGTCGCGAGTTCACGCTTCACCGCCATTGCAAAGATGTCACCTCAGCTTCTAATTGAACCTTCTGACCTAACAGATGAGCCGACGCCATTTCGGACTCATCTCGTTTGCGCTTGATGTCATCCCGTTCAGCCTCTATAACTTCATAGCGCCTCGTGATGTCCGCCATCTATCTAGAATGCTCGGCCCGGGTCTCATCGAGCCTTATCCTTAAAAGGATCGCCTCCCCGCGAGCAGCCTCGATTTGTCTCTGGCCGCTTTGGATGTCGGCCTCGTAACCCGAAACGACCTCGTTGGCCGCGGCGATAAACTAAAAAAAAAAAAAGGGAACGTTTAAAGAGAGCCAGGGTGTGATGTAAAAATTAAAGAGAGAAAAGAAATCAGAACGGGCGGGGCAAAACATGCCGCTACCTCGGCTCCCGAAAGTCTCGTCCGATCATGCACATTCAATGTTGCAAGGGCGTCCAGGCAGGGGGAACGAGAACCAGAGGCTGCGGTTTTTGCGAAGGCCTCTTCTTCGAAAGACGCCCATGTCGCCTCAGGACTGGTATTGTGAACACCCAGCCCCGCAGCGCTCGGCGGAATGTGCTCGGACCCTTGCGGCTCGCTCACCTCGGGAACGTCGAGCACTTCGGTAACATATCCTTCTTCTGCATGTTTTCTTTTGCTGCCCGAGTCACAACTTTCTTGGCGCCCTGACGACGAAGGGCGGACTCCTCGGGTCTCATCCCGGCTCTAAGACCAAGCACGATTCCTGGACCCTTCGGGGGAATCACGAGCCGAACGGGAGATCCTGGCGTCGCCGTTTCATTGTCGACACTCACGTCAGGGCTCGGTTCTTCAGCTCCCAATCCCGTCTTCCTGCTCGGAGACCCGGTCAGCAGGAGAACCAGGGATCTCTCTCTCTCTTCGTCCTCGATGGACTTTTTGACCTCTCGCGCCTGGTCGTCATTGAAAGTTAACCGCAATACCGTCCCCGTTTGAAAGTTGTCGGGAGAGCAGGACAAATTCGGGTCCGTTGCTCCGCGACCACTGGAAGAAGAAGCCCGAGCATGTTCGACTCTCTGGAAAGAGAAACTCCTCTGCCATGAGACCCGTCTGCGGTGGAAAGTCGCAAAAACACCTTGAATATCGTCAGGACATCGGATCACCGGGCGACGAACTACAAAGCGAATATAATAGAGAAAACATCATTGGCTCTTTTCGTAGATAAAGAGAAAAAGAAATCACTTACGTTCGTTTCAGTCTCGTACCTATTTGACCCCATTCCGTCTTTTTCCTCTTGATCAAAGACTCCGTGAGAGAAGCATCGTTGATAAGAACATAGAAAAAATGGCTCTCCCAGTCTTGATCTCTATCCGGAAAATCCTCGACTATTCTCATGTCCTTCTTGTTCCCTATATAGAACATCTTGGTATTAGGTCTGCGCCTAATCTCTAGAAGGTTGTCGAGATGGCCGAGCGAAAGCTCCACATCGCATTCAAAGCCCAGGGTTAGCAGCCCCACAAGGTGCCTTATCGAGCGCGGGGTAAACTGAGCAAGGGCCAGCCCGTATGACCACAAGTATTCAGAGATCAAACGCGGGATCGAGAACCACAGCCAACATCCGTCAAAGAGGACCTCGTATGCTGTGAAGTAGCCAGATGGAGGCCTTTCGGCTTGGTCCGTTTTAGAAGGAAGCCTGAACTTGACCCGCTCGCTGACTCCAAAGCGAGCCCTCAACTCCAGTAAGGACCTCGGCGTCGAAAGGGAATACATTGGATTCTGATATATCATGGTTTTTACCCGTTTTTAAGCCATGATATAAGTGTTTTTATAGAGTTTTTTGCTAGTTTTGGAGTCTTTTTAGAGTCTTTACAGGATGGAGAGCATTTGGAGCTAAATGGGAGATTATGGGACATTTTGGAGCATTGTGGAAGAAGCAGCCGAAGTGATGAAGTCAAGAGGATGGATTTACGTGCTGAGTGTCGATCGACACTATCAGTGTCGATCGACACCAATCAAGGACGGCTAAGTTTGACGGTTTCCAATCAGGAAAAGTAAAGAAGAGCAAGTTCTGAAGAATTACAAATCTACCCCTGGACGAAAAATCCCCTTCTATAAATTGTTTTCAGGCATTGTTTAGCCATATACCTTATCATTATTTTCTGCTTTTGAGACTTAGAGAGAGATTGATCCTGAGCTTTTGGGGAGACAATTCTAACTCATCTGAGCCAGATTTCGAACCCCTGTATCATTCTCTATTCTTTTATGCAATATTATTCAGCCATGTTTTGTGTTTGCATTATTATGTCTGAGTAGTTTGCTTGTTAGGTTAGGGTAATTTAGGGTTTGATGAAGAGTTTATAGAATCACTAGAATTATTAGGGAAATCAATTGGATCTTCACCTAGATTTGTGCTTAACTTGATTCTCTGAATTGATCACTTAGAAATCAAACCTTAGGTTGTTTAATAGATGCGAGAGCATTATTAATAACTTGAACTAATCTTAGGTGAGCAAATTATCTATTCGCAAAGAGATTTGGTCTAGGTAATTTGTGAACAAATCGAACCTGTTCTTATTGCTTGCCTTGATTGTTTAAATTCGCAAAGAGATTTGGAATTTAGGGATTTAGGCATAGATAACTTCTGCAACGAGAGTTGATTGGTTTTACCTTAGAGTTTCGAGTTCTAGACGGTTCTTAATAAATCCCTAATAAACTTAGATTCTGCATTCTTGGATTCAAACCTGATAATTATCCTTGCCTAGCGCCTCGTCTCCTGAACTTTAATCCATCTAATTCCGATTTATTACTTGCTTTAATTGCTTAGTTTTCAATTTCATTATTCGACCTAGCATAATCTAAACCTAGAAACCATAAGTGTAGCTTTAACTTCCCTGAGGATTCGATACCCCTTATACTTCAACTGCATTGCTGTGCACTTGCAGTAGTTGATTATTTGGGTAAAACCTGAGCCCTATCAAGTTTTTGGCGCCATTGCCGGGGAAGTAATAGCTACCTAACGGGATCTAGTATTAGGATTCTGTCTAGGTTTTACTTTTATTTTTGTTACTAATTTAGTTTTCTACATTTTGTTTCAGGTGCATGCCCAGTACCAGGAGCAACAAGGAAGAAGAACTAGTCACTTTGAACCAGGAAATCAACCGTCTCGAACGTACGAACCGCAAGTCTACACGAGCGTCGAACGACACAATAGGCGTCGATCGACACACACCAGCGTCGAACGACACCCTCTGTATCGATCGACACCTTGCGCGGACAGAGATGACTGAACCTGTGATCATGATACGCAACGAGGCTGACGACTTTGTTGACCTACAGGGCAACAGAAGGAACGCCCAAGGACAGAGACTTGATGAGGCTGGCGCCATCATCGTCGAAGCTGCAGAAGCTGGACGTGGAAGAACACTAGGCGAGTACAACCGCCCAGACTAGTTCTATGCCAATAGAGCTGCGATCCGTCCTCCTGCATTTCAGAGGAATGACTTCGAGCTGAAGCCTGCTTACTACACTTTAGTGGCTCAGCATCCCTTTCATGGTCTTCCTAATGAGCACCCTATGGACCATATTGATAGATTCGATGATTTTGCTTCAAGCATCAATGCTAATGGAGTGACCTACGACTATATTTTCTGCAAGTTTTTCCCTTACTCGCTTGCTGGCGACGCATCCTACTGGCTGAAGCAGCTTGATCCAGGATCCCTAAATACATGGGAAGAAACAAAGAATGCATTCTTATGCAATTTCTTTGATGATGCAAGATCTGAGGAGCTACGGATGAAGATCACTACATTCTCCCAAGGACCTACGGAAGCATTGAAGGCTTCATGGGTGCGATTCAAGGCCTACCAAAGGGACTGCCCACATCACGGTTTTAGCAAGCCACAACTTATCGGTATCTTTTATCGAGGGATTGATTGGAGGTACCAGATGGCCTTAGACGCTGCAAGCAATGGCAACTTCAACACAAGGATTCCAGAAGATGCGATAGAGCTTATTGACAATTTGGCTTCTAGTAATAGCACCAAAAACGCAGACTTCGAAAGAAGACAAAGCGCAGGAGTAGCTAGAGGAAACCAAATCGCTGAAGTCAACAGGAAGCTGGACAACGTACACAATCTCTTGGTGGGGAAGAAGCAAGTCCATTTTGCCAATGAGGTGGAGTCATTCGAACCAGAGCCAGACTGTGAAGAAGAGGACGTGAACTACATCAACGGAAGTGGATTTCAGGGCCAACGTTATGGGAACCAGCAGGGAAACAGGAACTTCACTAGAAATTATCAGAAGTGTTCCTTCGCGGGAAATCAAAACTCTTCTGGTTACACCCCGAAGCCCCCATTTCATAACAGCAACTACACTAGGAGCTATGGAAATTCTTCATATCAGAAGCCTCTTCCTCAAGACAACAAAATGGAGGCAATGCTAGAGCAGATCTTGGAGGGACAACATAAGCTTACAGTGAATTTCAATGGTAAGATGGATTCACTGTACCAGGACCTGAATGGGAAGATTGAGAGCTTAAGTTCTCATATGAAGAAGTTGGATGTTCAAGTTGCTCAAACTGCAGAGGCTGTTAGCAGGCAAGAGGGATTCCTTCCAGGGAAGACGGATACCAATCCGAAATGCCAAGTGAATGCTGTCACATTGAGGAGTGGGAAGAACCTTCAGCCTGTCCAGAAGAGAGGGCTTAGCATTGAGGAATTTGAGGAGCTAGAAGANGAAGACGGATACCAATCCGAAATGCCAAGTGAATGCTGTCACATTGAGGAGTGGGAAGAACCTTCAGCCTGTCCAGAAGAGAGGGCTTAGCATTGAGGAATTTGAGGAGCTAGAAGACGTAGAAGATGTTGCGGACCCAGCGTCGATCAACACTCCTGTGTGTCGATCGACACCGAAGGAGATGAACAACAAAGACGATCCTGAACCTGAACCAGAAGCGAAGGAAACACCTTCTACGACGAGCGTCGATCGACACCAGGAGGGTGTCGATCGACGCCCACCACAAACTGAACCAGATTGAGCTAAGACCAAGATTGTTACTGAAGAAGGGGTCTACAAACCGAAGATCCCTTTCCCCTTAGTGACAAAGAAGTCTAAGAAGGAGCTGCTGGACGCTAGATGCAAGGCTATCATGGATAGACTAGTGGTTGAAATCCCTTTGATGGATGTCATTAGAACTACTCCAGTGATAAAGAGATACTTGAAGTGGATGATGACAAACAACATGGAGATGGAGGAAAGCATAATGATGATATCGGGGCAAGTTAGTGCTGTCATTCAGAACAGGCTTCCAGAGAAATTCTCCGATCCGGGAAGCTTTGTTCTAGACTGCTCCATCTTTTCAGACAAGTTCGGAAGATCTTTGTGTGATTTAGGATCATGTGTCAACTTGATGCCTCTTTCAGTTGCTCTAAGGCTGGACATGACAGATTTCAAGGCCACAAGAATCTTCCTAGTACTTGCTGATCGATCCGTCAGAATCCTTGAAGGTGTTTTGGAAGATGTTCCTATCAAAGTGGGAGACTGCTTGATTCCCACAGATTTCGTGGTTTTGGCATATGATGAGGAACCCAAAGACCCTCTCATACTTGGTAGACCATTCTTGGCTACAGCCGGAGCGATCATTGACGTGAGGAAGGGCAGGATCGCACTGAACCTTGGAGATTTGGTGATGAACTTCGACATGGAGAAGCTAATGAAGAGACCAACAATTGATGGACAAACCTTCTATGTCGATTCACTCACCAACCTTGCTGATGAAATTTTCCAAGATGACCACCCTACATACCCTCTGGAACGTGCATTGACCACTTCAACAAAGGACATTGAGTGCTTGGACGATGCAGCTGCTGGATACGTAAAGATGTTGGATGCACGCGAGCAAGTGATGCAACTAGTCGCTGCTGAGGACTTGTGTCGATCGACACCAAGGAGTGTCGATCGACACCCTGCGCGATCAACGAAATCAGCCACACTCTCTGATTGGAGTGAGGCTAAGGCACCTAAAATCGAGCTTAAACAGCTCCCTGCCGGGCTAAGGTACGCATTTCTTGGTCCTAATTCCACATATCCTGTAATTGTTAATGCTTCTTTGAACAATGCAGAGCTCACGTTGTTGCTAAGCAAGCTGCGCAAGTATCGCAAAGCTCTTGGTTATTCTCTTGATGACATTTCAGGTATTTCACCAAACCTATGCATGCATCGGATTCACCTTGAGGATGAGACCAAGTCATCAATTGAACACCAAAGGAGGCTGAATCCAAACCTGAAGGAAGTAGTCAAGAAGGAGATCATGAAGCTCTTGGAAGCAGGGATCATCTATCCCATTTCAGATAGCACTTGGGTCAGTCCGGTTCACGTGGTTCCTAAGAAAGGAGGAGTTACAGTGGTGAAGAATGAGAAGAACGAACTGATTCCAACAAGGACTGTGACTGGACACAGGATGTGCATAGACTACATGAAGCTGAATGCTGCGACTAGGAAAGACCATTTTCCCTTACCATTCATCGACCAGATGCTTGAGAGACTGGCGAACCATCCATACTACTGTTTCTTGGATGGTTATTCAGGATTCTTCCAAATTTCAATCCATCCAGATGATCAGGAGAAAACCACTTTTACATGTCCTTATGGTACATTTGCATATCGCAGGATGCCATTTGGAATTTGTAATGCTCTTGCGACCTTCCAGAGGTGTATGATGGCGATCTTCACGGACATGATTGAGAGGTTTATGGAAGTCTTTATAGATGACTTTTCTGTTTATGGGTCATCCTTCAAAGACTGTCTGGACAACTTATGCGCAGTGTTGCAGCGATGTGAAGAGAAGCACTTGGTTCTGAACTGGGAAAAGTGTCACTTCATGGTCACAGATGGGATTGTACTTGGACACAAGGTTTCAGCAGAAGGCATTGCAGTGGATCGCGCCAAGATAGAGGTCATGACAACACTACAGGCACCATATTCTGTGAAGTCAGTGAGGAGTTTTCTAGGACATGCTGGATTCTACAGAAGATTCATCATTGATTTCAGCAAGATTGCAAGGCCACTCACCGCTCTTCTGTGCAAAGATGTGAAATTCAAGTTCACTGCAGAATGTCTTTCATCCTTTGAACAGATCAAGCAAGCATTAGTGAGTGCTCCAATTGTGCAACCTCCGGACTGGGATTTACCTTTCGAGGTGATGTGTGACGCCAGTGATTTCGCAGTAGGCGCAGTGTTGGGACAGAAGAAGGACAAGAAACTTCATGCCATCTATTATGCCAGTAGAACATTGGATGATGCTCAGAAGAACTATGCAACTACGGAGAAGGAATTGCTAGCTGTGGTTTTTGCCTTTGAGAAATTTCGACAGTACCTTGTTGGCTCGAAGGTGATTGTTCACACTGATCATTCTGCATTGAAGTACTTGATGCAGAAGAAGGATGCAAAGCCAAGGTTGCTTAGATGGATTCTACTTCTTCAAGAGTTCGACATAGAGGTCAAAGACAAGAAAGGAGTTGAAAACGGAGTAGCTGATCATCTTTCAAGGATCAGAATTGAAGATGATGTGCCCATAGATGACTTTCTACCTGAGGAGAATATATATCTTGTTGAGAGTCGCTTGAAAGGCATGATCTCGGACCAGATACGCTTAGTGTCGATCGACACTAGGGGAGCATCGATCGACACTAGGGGAGCATCGATCGACACTAGGGGAGCATCGATCGACACCCCGTCCGAATCAAAGATCGACAACTCTTGTGCCCGAGTGTCGATCGACACCACCTGTGTCGATCGACACCCTACGCAAGCTTCAGTTCGCAGGCTCTTGGATGATGTGTTTCGACGACCAATCTTTGTTGTTCAAGATGCAACTCGACCATGGTATGCTGATATTGTGAACTACCTTGCTGCAGACATTGAGCCTAACCATCTCAAAGGATATGAGAAGAAGAAGTTCATGAGGGAACTTAGATGGTATTATTGGGATGAGCCACACTTATACAAGCATTGTTCAGACAATGTTTACAGAAGATGCATTGCAGAGAGTGAAGTTCGTGATGTCCTATTCCATTGTCAAGGTTCTGAGTATGCTGGACACTTTGCTACATTCAAGACGGTGTCCAAGGTTCTTCAAGCAGGTTTTTGGTGGCCTACTTTGTTCAAGGATGCGCAGCTGTTCATCACGCGATGTGATGTTTGTCAAAGGAGAGGAAAGATCAGCAAGAGGAATGAGATGCCACATAACTTCATCCTTGAAGTTGAAGTCTTTGATTGTTGGGGTATTGACTTCATGGGTCCTTTTCCTCCATCATTCGGAATGCAATACATCTTGGTGGCTGTGGACTATGTCTCTAAGTGGGTGGAAGCAATTGCTTCTAAGACCAATGATGCTGCAGTGGTTCTCAAGATGTTTCAGACCATCATTTTCCCCAGATTCGGAGTGCCTCAGATTGTCATTAGTGATGGTGGATCTCACTTTATCAACAAGGTGTTCGACAAGGTGTTCGACAAGCTGCTAAAGAAACATGGTGTTCAGCATCGCGTCGCGACCCCTTATCATCCCCAAATGAGTGGACAAGTGGAAGTCTCCAACAGGCAAATCAAGCAAATTCTGGAGAAGACAGTAGGCAAGACAAGGAAGGATTGGGCAACAAAGTTAGATGATGCACTTTGGGCCTACAGTACTGCTTACAAAACGCCTTTGGGAACTACACCTTTCCAGCTACTCTATGGCAAAGCTTGCCATCATCCAGTAGAGTTGGAACACAAGGCACATTGGGCTATCAAGAAGATGAATTTCGACTTGAAGCCTGCTGCAGAAAGGCGCCTACTTCAGCTCCACGAATTGGATGAACTTCGTTATCATGCTTATGAGAACTCAAATCTCTACAAAGAGAGAACTAAAGCATATCATGATAAGAAGATCATCTCCATACAATTCTAGCAAAATGACCAGGTACTTCTGTATAACTCTCGTTTGCAATTGTTTCCTGGTAAATTGCGTTCACGTTGGTCAGGTCCTTTCACCATCAAAGAGGTCAGACCATTTGGAGCAATTGTCTTGACAAACTCCAAAGGAGAGGAGTTCACTGTGAATGGGCAAAGGGTGAAACACTATTGGGCTCAAGCCGAGATTCCAGACGGACACATTGTGTCTTTGGATGATGCACCCAACGCCTAAATCACGCAAG
>JAHZTW010000003.1:24518667-24589689 GCA_020283515.1 Alliaria petiolata | reverse complement strand
GTTTTAACTTAGAGTTTCGAGTTCTAGACGGTTCTTAATAAATCCCTAATAAACTTAGATTCTGCATTCTTGGATTCAACCTGATAATTATCCTTGCCTAGCGCCTTTGTCTCTGAACTTACATCGCCTTATAAACTCGTTTACTTATTTCTGCATTACTTTAGACTACTTAAAATTAATCGCCTAGCGTAATCTAAACCTAGAAACCATAAGTGTAGCTTTAACATCCCTGAGGATTCGATACCCCTTATACTTCAACTGCATTGATGTGCACTTGCAGTAGTTGATTATTTGGGTAAAACTTGAGCCCTATCAGATTCGCCTCGGATTTTTGTTAAGGATGAAGACGGATCGGAAAAATCGATGAACGGTCGGAATAGTCGGCCCGTTAGAGAATCAAGGCGGTCAAAAAAATGAGAGGAAAGGGAGAGCGACTTCGACAAATTTTCTAAGAAATGGAGATAATGAAAAACCTTGAGGGGGTCTTAGTACTTATAGACGAATCCGCGCGTAGGGGCGCGTCGCCTCGGGAACATGCGAGACGTTTAAACTTCCCAAGGCGGACAATTCTGGTAAATGGATAATGGGCCTCCAGAGGATGACTGGAGGCCCAAACTAAACAATATCGGCCCAAATCGAACATCCGCCCAAGATAGTCTCTCAAAGTTTCCCTAAGTATTTCTGGATGCATAAAGACACCGAGGCAAAAATCCAGCCGTCAAGAGTGAATCACTTTGGCAACTTAAAACGGAGAATGCCTCGACAACAAAGTAAAATGCATCGGTGTCAAAGCAGAACGTCTCGGAGAGACGGGATATCGAGTCAGCGAGACCAAACGTCTCGGCGTCAAAGCGGAGCATCTCGGTTAAGGCTCAAGCGCTTCGGCGAAAGGGTAAACACCTCAACGACAAGTCAAATAACCGAGCCCATAAGCTCCGCGCCTTGACAAAAATGTCAACACCTCGGCGACGAGATTCACATCTTGCCTCGCCAAAAAGTTTCATACTTCAAGTTAAAAACTGAGCCAACAATCTCAAACGCCTCAGTTCTAAGTGGAACGCCTCGGTCGTGATTTGAACGCCTCGGCAAACAAGTCAAACACCTCGGCAACAAACTAGGAACCGAACCGACGAGCACAAAAGCCTCGACATCAAAGAAAAACACCTCGGGGCTAAGCGAAGTCAAACACCTCGGTGACAAACCCAGGTATCCTTCGGAACATCGATCTTTCCCAACTTAACACCTCGTCACACGCACTCATGCGCCTAACGAGTTGGGGGGCTAACTGTTGGTGTCGGTTTTCACCCAGAAAAGATCAATCGAGAAAATGACTAAGTGTGGAGGATTGATTCTCCGAACCAGAGCAGGTACGGATTAACCGTGCACGGACCGAGCCAAAATGGCTCGGCGCACTTACCATGCACGGCCGAGCCAAAATGGCTCGGCGCACTACCCGTGCACGAACCGAGCCAAAATTGCTCGGTACACAAACCGCGCTGATTCCGACCCTAAGCCGAAAAGTGTACGAATTATGTACGACCCGAACCGAAGTGCGCGGTCCAAACTGAACCAAAATCTTCTCTTGACAACCCGAGCCGCAAGCCCACGTAACGGTCCGAGCGCAAGGCAAAAGACGAGGCCAAGCTCAAGACAAAATACGAGGTCGAGCTCAAGACAAGTTATTGCACAACTGGGCCGAGCCTAGGCCCACAAGGAAGTCTGAAATCACGTTTGCCCTAGGAGACGAAGCTCCGTGGAAGGACTCGCCGTCAAGGGGAGATAAAGAAGAATTTACTGGAAGATTTCCCGAGATCTTTGATATACTCATAAATTAGCATGTTTTACCTCCCATTTTAGATAGCTTAATTAGGTACATTGGAGGCTTGTAGGACCTCTTTGGAGGGTTGAGTGACATGGAGGAAGAAAAGAAGGGAGCCAAACTTGAAGCAGACGAATTTTAGAAGTATATCGACCTTGGTGTCGACCTACCAAGGTCGATACAGGCCAGCAGAAAGATGGAGTGCGCGTATCGGACGATTGTATCGAGCTGTTAAGCTCGATACACGGACCATCCGGAGTTCTGAAGACGGCGTATCGGGCATTCATATCGGACTGGTAAGGTCGATACACATCTCATCCAATGATTGAAGAATGGCGCGTCGGGCATCTGTGTCGAGCTACCAAGCTCGACACACTCCTTGAGGAAAGCTTTAGCAGCGTATCGAGCTGCGTATCGACCTAGCAAGCTCGATACGCTGCCCAAATTTCATACTTAAACCGGGTCAATACCCGATTTGTTCCGGGTTGACCCGGTTCGTCCACTGTTCACTATAAATAGGAAATAACCTAATTTTTCCTAAGAATCTTTTAATCTCTTGTTCTTGCTTAGAAAACTTTCCGTTTTGATTTCTAAGTGATTTTGTAAGACATTCCTTTAAGTTTATGCAATCTAGTACTTATTTCTTTTAATCTTTCATCTTCTATCTCTGTAATCATGTTTATCTCTATCTCTTTCATAGGATTTGAGGGATTCACTATGATTAGTGAGTAGTTTTGATAGGGCTCAGGTTTTACCCAAATAATCAACTACTGCAAGTGCACAGCGATGCAGTTGAAGTATAAGGGGTATCAAATCCTCAGGGAAGTAGATGCTACACTAATGGTTTCTAGGTTTAAATTATGCTAGGCGATTAATATTAAATAATCTAAAAGCAATGCAGAAATAAGTAAACGAGTTTAAAAAGCGATGTAAGTTCAGAGACAAAGGCGCTAGGCAAGGGTAATTATCAGGTTTGAATCCAAGAATGCAGAATTTAAGTTTATTAGGGATTTATTAAGAACCGTCTAGAACTCGAAACTCTAATTTAAAACCAATCAACTCTCGCTGCAGAATTTATCTATGCCTAGATTCCTAAATCCCAAATCTCTTTGCGAATTTAAACAATTAAGGCAAGCAATAAGAACAGGTTCGATTTGTTCACAAAATATCTAAACCAAATCTCTTTGCGAATAGATATTTTTCTCACTTATGATTAGTTCAAGTTACTAATAATGCTCTCGCATCTATTAAATAACCTAAAGTTTGATTTCTAAGTGATCAATTCAGAGAATCAAGTTAAGCACAAATCAAGGTGAAGATCCAATTGATTTCCCTAATAATTCTAGTGATTCTACAAACTCTTCATCAAACCCTAAATCACCCTAACCTAACTAGCAAACTACTCAGACATAATTATGCAAACACAAAACATGGCTGAATAATATTGCATAAAAGAATAGAGAATGATACAGGGGTTCGAAATCTGGCTCAGATGAGTTAGAATTGTCTCCCCAAAAGCTCAGGATCAATCTCTCTCTAAGTCTCAAAAACAGAAAATAATGATAAGGTAGTTGGCTAAACAATGCCTGAAAACTATTTATAGAAGGGGATTTTTCGTCCAGGGGCAGACTTGTAATTCTTCAAACTTGCTCTTCTTTCCTTTTCCTGATTGGAAACCGTCAAAGTTAGCCGTCCTTGATTGGTGTCGATCGACACTGATGGTGTCGATCGACACTCAGCACGTAAATCCAGCCTCTTGACTTCATCACTTCGGCTGCTTCTCCAAAATGCTCCAAAATGTTCCATATTCTCCCATTTAGCTCCAAGTGTTCTCCATCCTGTAAAGACTCTAAAAAGACTCCAAAACTAGCAAAAGACTCTATAAAAACACTTATATCATGGCTTAAAAATGGGTAAAAACCATGATATATCAACTCACCCAGACTTAGCATTTGCTTGCCCTCAAGCAAAACAGAAACTTAGAATGAAGTAGAAGTTTGAAAACAGAAACTTTCGAGTACTTCTTCAAAACGCCACATTGATTAACACTTCTTGAATCCACATGATATTAGAGCCAACCTTAGGAAATGTTCAATGTACTTAACACAAGCTTAAAAATCTCCTAGTGCAAATCCAGATCATTTCCTTGGTAAAAGATTCGAACTCTAACATTGGTAATGCCATAGAATTTTGGGATCTCTGGAATAGTGCTACTCTCTACTTGTGTTCCTTGTGAGGAGACGTGTTCAAGAGTATCACTAATATTGTTCCTTGTGAGGAGACAGGCTCATGAAAAAGGCACTATTCCAGACTTAGACTCTTTTTCTTTCTTTTCTTTTCTCTTAAGGGAAAATCAAGGAGAGACTGCAATTGCCTATCTGTTTGGACTGAAAGAGGAATCAAGTTCTGCGCATACCTAGTTCTTATAAGGGGATCTGAACTCACCTTGTTAGACTGATTCCACTTGTAGCTTTCTACTTAGTAAGTCCTGCAATCAACTCTTATAGCAATGGTTCTTTCAAGTGTTAACATTCTGTGGTTAGTCCCTAGAAAAACTGAAAGTTCCAACTGATTTTGACTCAATAAAACAAATTTTGAAAACTTTTGACTCAAGACAAACTCTCAAAAGAAAACACAATGTTAGCAACCACCTCCCCCAGACTTGAATAACACTGTCCCCAGTGTTACTAAGAATGAGTTTGGATATGCAAAATTTGTGCTAAAACTGGTACATATCAAAGAGAAAAAATCGGATTACCTGACTCTGCGTGTGGCGTCGATCGACATAGATGGTGTCGATCGTGGCCGTGTGAGATGGTCGTGTCGATCGAAACTGGATGGTGTCGATCGACACTCTGCCCGAAGACAGAGTTCAGCCACTCAAACATGAATGTTGTTAAGTCAGATTGTTGTTAGAATCTTCCAAGCTGTTAGAAAACTCAACAAAAGGGTTAAAAGCACAAGATAATCCAATAAGCTCAATAAATGCAACAAGTTTGAAACAAAGTACTGAAGCAAATGCAGACTCAAGAGAAAAATAAAAACTGACTCTAAATACTAAAAAGGATGGAAGAGTCACTCGTCGTCATCAGCATGTGGTGGAGAGGAACGTGGTGGTGTAGCAGGTCGAACGCAGCCACAGCTAGACACAGTAACAATGGCGTTCCATATGACCTGAAAGCTCTGAACCACATATCTCTGAAATTCAGCCTGCTCCATAGGAATCTGAGGAACGTCTGGAAGGTAATGAGGTCCAATAGGCTCCAAGGTGGCATGTGCTCTGCGCCGGGAACATGAAGGTCGTGGTGCATCCTCAGCTTGTCGGGAGGAAGTGCCTCTGTGTCTGGCAACGGGAGCAGTCCTAATCTTGTTCGGACTGGGGTGAAAGGCTAGGCGCTGAGGATCGCTGGTAATGTGAGTGAGATCTCTGTCAGGTAACTGTACCAAATGCTGCACTCTCTGCTCGTCGCTGAATGCCCACAGCTTCTCTCATGTCACCCAGTGAGTCCTCTTCAAGTACTCCATATCCACCAAAGCATGCGATGTAACAATGGAGCAGGTAGAAGTGTCTATCACGCAGTGCTGGAAGATAGGTATAAGAAGACTCCCGATAGTCTCAGGCTTTGCCTTCGTTCCACTGAAAGGCTTCATCTTCAAGGAAGGCAAGTGATGAGCAAATACCGCGTCAAGGTTCGCGCTAAGTGGCGCGTCTTAATCCTCATAAATCTCAGACCAAAGACCGCGGTAAAGCAGAACCAACTCAGACACTCGCATCTTCACTGGCTCGTGCTTACTCAGAAGTGTAGTAGCAAACAGTCTAACCAAGTACAGCAGGGTGGGATGGCGAATGTCTGTCTGAGTGGAGGTCTTCGAAGCATACCTCCCATTCCCGAAATGTGACCAGAAGTCCTGGTTGTCTGGAAGCTGAGTCTGAAGAGAGACTCATGTGGCGTGCTCATCCGCGAACCCATAGATCCCGCAAAGGTCTGGCAATGAAATGCGATAACGGATCTCGCGGATGAGGAAGGTGAGTGTACCTTCCAGAGCATTCCGGACTATCTCGTTCCGGTAGTAGACTCTAGCCGTCGCGATAAACTGGCGAACGAGGTCTGGGTACAGATCGTACTGCCGCGTCGCAATGGTGCCCATCCCGATTCTGCCCATCAGATGCATAACGTCATCTTTGATCCCCAGCTCCTTCATCGTCTTCTCACACGCAAAACGTGTTGGAGCAATCTCCACTCTCAGTCACACATTGTAGAATAGCGTGTCACAATCGTCCCAGGCCTCATCGATCCCTCTGTAAATGCAGTCATCCTTAGTGACTTCCTTTGCTGGTGATTCCGCCCAATTCCTTTTAACCCGAACCCTTGCCTTTTCAGGCATAGGCCATGGAGGAAGAGGCGGAATTGCCTCGTCATTCGCAGTTCCTGAGGCTTCAGCGTCGTTTTCCCGTGGTCTCTTAGTCCGAGGAGCCATCTGCAAAAGAAAAGTAGACCAAAATCAAATCCACATTCTAAGAAATGAAGAACAAAGTGTCAGTTCGGGTCGGGTGTCGATCGACACCATGCGGGAAAATCCAATCCGACTCAAAAATCACAATTGCAACTTTATTAATCATCAAAACGTCAATCAAACAATCCCAATATCAATAATCGACCTAGTCTAGACCATAAAACCCAAAGAAAAATCCAAATTCACAACATGCATCATCAATTTCCAAAAATTCCGAAAATTTCAAATTAAGTGAATTAAAGGATGAAAAACTGTTGGGTAGTGATCTATACCATGTTAGACATCCTAAATAAATATGATTCAACATATAAATCAAGCTAAAAAGATTGAATTCGAAAATTTCCACCTTAGGTCCGAAAATGAAATTGGGAGATTTGAAGAACATACCTTTGTAGATCGAATGAATGGATGATAGATTGTGAAAGAGGGTTAAAATCTGCACGGATTAGAGCAAAGAATCACTCAATTCGGTTAAGTTTTGAGAAAAATCGGATTTGGGCAAAATTATCTCAAGTGAGCGGTTTTGAAATTATGAAGAAGAAAGAGATGAAGGGTCGGGTTTTGAAGACTTACTTGTGTCCGGATGGTGGTGTCGATCGACACTGGGTCTGGCCGAAAATTCTCCTTCATTTTTTTTATTTGAAAATCCTAAATAATTATAAGTAAAAACCAAAAATAAATAGATACTTACCAGTGGGTTGCCTCCCACTAAGCGCTCATTTAACGTCAATAGATTGATTATTCATGCGTTTAGGCAGACGGTGCATCATCCAGAGACACAATGTGCCCTTCTGGAATCTTGGCTTGGTCCCAATAGTGTTTCACTCGCTGCCCATTCACAGTAAACTCTTCTCCTTTGGAGTTTGTCAAGAAAATCGCTCCATATGGTCGAACCTCTTTGATGGTGAAAGGACCTGACCAACGTGAACTCAATTTACCTGGAAACAATTGCAAACGATAGTTATACAGAAGTACCTGGTCATTTGGCTCGAATTGTCTGGAGATGATCTTCTTATCATGATATGCTTTAGTTCTCTCTTTGTAGAGCTTTGAGTTCTCATAAGCATGATAACGAAGTTCATCCAATTCGTGGAGCTGAAGTAGGCGTCTCTCTGCAGCAGGTTTCAAGTCGAAACTCATTTTCTTGATAGCCCAATGTGCCTTGTGTTCCAACTCAACTGGAAGATGGCAAGCTTTCCATAGAGCAGCTGGAAAGGTGTAGTTCCCAAAGGCGTTTTGTATGCAGTCCTGTAGGCCCAAAGTGCATCATCTAACTTTGTTGCCCAATCCTTCTTAGTCTTTCCCACTGTCTTCTCCAGAATTTGCTTGATTTGCCTGTTGGAGACTTCCACTTGTCCACTCGTTTGGGGATGATAAGGAGTCGCTACGCGATGCTGAACACCATGTTCTTCAGCAGCTTGTCGAAAATCTTGTTGATAAAGTGAGAACCACCATCACTTATAACAATCTGAGGCACTCCGAATCTTGGGAAAATGATGGTCTGAAACATCTTGAGAACCACAACAGCATCATTCTTCTTAGAAGCAAATGCTTCTACCCATTTAGAGACATAGTCCACAGCCACTAAGATGTATTGGTTCCCAAAAGATGGAGAAAAAGGTCTCATGAAGTCAATACCCCAACAATCGAAAATCTCCACTTCAAGGATGAAGTTCTGTGGCATCTCGTTCCTCTTGCTGATTTTCCCCCTCCTTTGACAAGCATCGCATTGTGTGACGAACAACTGAGCATCCTTAAACATAGTAGGCCACCAAAAGCCTGCTTGAAGAACTTTGGACACTGTCTTGAAGTACGCGAAATGTCCAGCATATTCAGAACCATGACAATGGAACAAGACATCACGAACCTCACTCTCTGCAATGCATCTTCTGTAAACATTGTCTGAACAATGTTTGTATAAGTGTGGCTCATCCCAATAATACCTTCTATGTTCCCTCATGAACTTCTTCTTCTCATATCCCTTGAGATGGTTAGGCTCAATGTCTGCAGCAAGGAAGTTCACAATATCAGCATACCATGGTCGAGTTGCATCTTGAATAGCAAAGATTGGTTGGCGAAACACATCATCCAAGAGCCTTCGAACTGCTAGTGGTCCCTGGTGTCAATCGACACGGATGGTGTCGATCGACACTCGTGAAGTTGGCAAACTTCGAAGTGTTGATCCGCCGGTCGTTCTCATCTTTTCGGGTGGGGTGTCGATCGACACTCCCTTAGTAACGATCGACACTATGCATATCTGCTCCGACATCATGCTCTTCAAGCGACTCTCAACAAGGTATATATTCTCCTCAAGTAGAAAGTCATCAATGGGCACATCATCTTCAATCCTAATCCTTGAAAGATGACCAGCTACTCCATTTTCAACTCCTTTCTTGTCTTTGACCTCTATGTCGAACTCTTGAAGAAGTAGAATCCATCTAAGAAACCTTGGCTTTGCATCCTTCTTCTGCATCAAGTACTTCAATGCAGAATGATCAATTTGAACAATCACCTTCGAGCCAACAAGGTACTGTCGAAATTTCTCAAAGGCAAAAACCACAGCTAGCAATTCCTTCTCCGTAGTTGCATAGTTCCTCTGAGCATCATCCAATGTTCTACTGGCATAATAGATGGCATGAAGTTTGTTGTCCTTCTTCTGTCCCAACACTGCGCCTACTGCGAAATCACTGGCGTCACACATCACCTCGAAAGGTAAATCCCAGTCCGGAGGTTGCACAATTGGAGCACTCACTAACGCTTGCTTGATCTTTTCAAAGGCTGAAAAACATTCTGCAGTGAACTCGAACTTCACGTCTTTGCACAGAAGAGCGGTGAGTGGCCTTGCAATCTTGCTGAAATCCTTGATGAATCTTCTGTAGAATCCAGCATGTCCTAGAAAACTCCTCACTGACTTCACAGAATCTGGTGCATGTAGTGTTGTCATGACCTCTATGTTAGCGCGATCCACTGCAATGCCTTCTGCTAAAACCTTGTGTCCAAGTACAATCCCATCTGTGACCATGAAGTGACACTTTTCCCAGTTCAGAACCAAGTGCTTCTCTTCACATCGCTGCAACACTGCGCATAAGTTGTCCAGACATTCTTTGAAGGATGACCCATAAACAGAAAAGTCATCCATAAAGACCTCCATAAACCTCTCAATCATGTCCGTGAAGATCGCCATCATACACCTCTGGAAGGTCGCAGGAGCATTACAAAGTCCAAATGGCATCCTGCGATATGCAAATGTACCATAAGGACATGTAAAAGTGGTTTTCTCCTGATCATCTGAATGGATTGGAATATGGAAGAATCCTGAATATCCATCCAAGAAACAGTAGTATGGATGGTTCGCCAATCTCTCAAGCATCTGATCGATGAATGGTAAGGGAAAGTGGTCCTTTCTAGTCGCAGCATTCAGCTTCATGTAGTCGATGCACATCCTGTGTCCAGTCACAGTCCTTGTTGGAATCAGCTCGTTCTTCTCATTCTTCACCACTGTGACTCCTCCTTTCTTAGGAACCACATGAACTGGACTGACCCAAGCATTGTCTGAAATGGGATAGATGATCCCTGCTTCCAAGAGCTTCATGATCTCCTTCTTGACTACTTCCTTCAGGTTCAGATTCAGCCTTCTTTGATGCTCTACTGAAGATTTTGTTTCATCCTTAAGGTGAATCCGATGCATGCACAAATCTGGTGAGATACCTGAAATGTCATCAAGAGAATAGCCAAGAGCTTTGGAAAATTTGCGCAGCTTGCTTAGCAACAACGTGACCTCTGCATTGTTCAAAGAAGCATTAACAATTACAGGATATGTGGAATTAGGACCAATTAAGAAATGCGTACCTTAGCCCGACAGGGAGCTGTTAAGCTCGACTCTAGGTGCCTTAGCCTCACTCCAATCGGCGAGTGTGGCTTTTGTTGTTGTGCGCGCATGGTGTCGATCGACACAAGTCCTCAGCAGCGACTAGTTGCATCACTTGCTCGCTTGCATCCAACATCTTTGCATATCCAGCAGTTGCATCGTCCAAGCACTCAATGTCCTTTGTGGAAGTGGTCAATGCACGTTCCAGAGGGTCTGTAGGGTGGTCCTCTTGGAAAATTTCTTCAGCAAGGTTGGTGAGTGAATCGACATAGAAGGTTTGTCCATCAATTGTTGGTCTCTTCATCAGCTTCTCCATGTCGAAATTCATTACCTAATCTCTAAGGTTCAGTGCGATCCTGCCCTTCCTCACTTCAATGATCGCTCCAGCTGTAGCCAATAATGGTCTACCAAGTATGAGAGGGTCTTTGGGTTCCCCATCATATGCCAAAACCACGAAGTCTGTGGGAATCAAGCAATCTCCCACTTTGATAGGAACATCTTCCAAGACACCTTCAGGGATTCTGACGGATCGATCAGCAAGTACTAGGGAGATTCTTGTGGCCTTGAAATCTGTCATGTCCAGCCTTAGAGCAACTGAAAGAGGCATCAAGTTGACACTTGATCCTAAATCACACAAATATCTCCCAAACTTGTCTGAAAAGATGGAGCAGTCTAGAACAAAGCTTCCCGGATCGGATAGTTTCTCTGGATGCCTGTTCTGAATGACAGCACTAACTTGCTCTGATATCATCATTATGCTTTCCTCCATGTCCATGTTGTTTGTCATCATCCACTTCAAGTATCTCTTTATCACTGGAGTAGTTATAATGGCATCCATCAAAGGGATTTCAACTACTAGTCTATCCATGATAGCCTTGCATCTAGCGTCCAGCAGCTCCTTCTTAGACTTCTTTGTTTCTAAGGGGAAAGGGATCTTCGGTTTGTAGACCCTTTCTTCAGCAATGATCTTGGTCTTAGCTCGATCTGGCTCTGTCCGTGGTGGGCGTCGATCGACACCCTCCTGGTGTCGATCGACACTCGTCGTAGAAGGTGTTTCCTTCGCTTCTGGTTCAGGTTCAGAATCGTCTTTATCTTTCATCTCCTCGGGTGTCGATCGACACACATTAGTGTCGATCGACACACATTAGTGTCGATCGACACACATTAGTGTCGATCGACACTAGGTCCGCAGCATCTTCTAAATCTTCAAGCTCCTCAAATTCCTCAATGCTAAGCCCTCTCTTCTGGACAGGCTGAAGGTTCTTCCCACTCCTCAATGTGACAGCATTCACTTGGCGTTTCGGATTGGTATCCGTCTTCCCTGTAAGGAATCCCTCTTGCCTGCTAACAGCCTCTGCGGTTTGAGCAACTTGAACATCCAGCTTCTTCATATGAGAACTCAAGCTCTCAATCTTTCCATTCAGGTCCTGGTACAGTGAATCCATCTTGCCATTGAAATTCACTGTAAGCTTCTGCTGTCCCTCCAAGATTTGCTCTAGCATAGCCTCCATTTTGTTGTCTTGAGGAGGAGGCTTTTGGTATGAAGAATTTCCATAGCTCCTTGTGTAGTTGCTGTTCTGAAATGGGGCTTCAGAGTATAACCAGAAGAGTTTTGATTTCCTGTGAAGAAACTCTTCTGATAATTCCCAGTGAAGTTCCTGTTTCCCTGCTGGTTCCCATAACGTTGGCCTTGAAATCCACCTCCGTTGACGTAGTTCACGTCCTCTTCTTCACAGTCTTCACTTGGTTAGAATGACTCCACTTCATTGGCAAAGTGGACTTGCTTCTTCCCCACCAAGAGATTGTGTACGTTGTCTAGCTTCATGTTGACTTCAGCGATTTGGTTTCCTCCAGCTACTCCTGCGCTTTGTCTTCTTTCGAAGTCTGCGTTTTTGGTGCTGTTACTAGAAGCCAAATAGTCAATAAGCTCTATCGCATCTTCTGGAATCCTTGTGTTGAAGTTGTCATTGCTCGCAGCGTCTAAGGCCATCTAGTACCTCCAATCAATCCCTCGGTAAAAGATACCGATAAGCTGTGGTTTGCTAAAACCGTGATGTGGGCCGTCCCTCTGGTAAGATCTGAACCTCACCCAAGAAGCCTTGAATGCTTCAGTAGGTCCTTGAGAGAATGTAGTGATCTTCATCCTCAGCTCCTCGGATCTCGCTTCATCAAAGAAATTGCACAGGAATGCATTCTTTGTATCTTCCCATGTGGTCAAAGATCCTGGTGGCAGTTGCTTTAGCTAGTGTGATGCATCTCCAGCAAGCGAGTAAGGGAAAAACTTGCAGAAGAGATAATCATAGGTCACTCCATTAGCTTTGATGCTTGATGCGAGGTCCTCGAATCTCTCAACGTGGTCCATGGGATGCTCATTAGGAAGACCATGGAAGGGATGCTGAGCCACTAAAGTGTAGTAAGCAGGCTTCAGCTCGAAGTCATTCCTCTGAAATGCAGGAGGACGGATCGCAGCTCTATTAGCATAGAACTGGTCTGGGCGGTTGTACTCGCCTAGTGTTCTTCCACGTCCAGCTTCTGCACCGGCGATTTGTATCGCTGGTTCGACTATGACGGCGCCAGCCTCATCAAGTCTCTGTCCTTGGGCGTTCCTTCTGTTGCCCTGTAGGTCAACAAAGTCGCCAGCCTCGTTGCGTATCATGATCACAGGTTCAGCCATCTCTGTCCGCGCAAGGTGTCGATCGATACAGACGGTGTCGTTCGACACTAAGGGTGTGTGTCGATCGACGCTTGTTGTGTCGTTCGACGCTCGTGCAGACTTGCGGTTCGTACGTTCGAGACGGTTGATTTCCTGGTTCAAAGTGACTAGTTCTTCTTCCTTGTTGCTTCTGGTACTGGGCATGCACCTGAAACAAAAGATAGAAAACTAAATTAGTAACAAAAATAAAAGTAAAACCTAGACAGAATCCTAATACTAGATCCCGTAGGTAGCTATTACTTCCCCGGCAACGGCGCCAAAAACTTGATAGGGCTCAGGTTTTACCCAAATAATCAACTACTGCAAGTGCACAGCAATGCAGTTGAAGTATAAGGGGTATCGAATCCTCAGGGAAGTTAAAGCTACACTTATGGTTTCTAGGTTTAGATTATGCTAGGTCGAATAATGAAATTGAAAACTAAGCAATTAAAGCAAGTAATAAATCGGAATTAGATGGATTAAAGTTCAGGAGACGAGGCGCTAGGCAAGGATAATTATCAGGTTTGAATCCAAGAATGCAGAATCTAAGTTTATTAGGGATTTATTAAGAACCGTCTAGAACTCGAAACTCTAAGGTAAAACCAATCAACTCTCGTTGCAGAAGTTATCTATGCCTAAATCCCTAAATTCCAAATCTCTTTGCGAATTTAAACAATCAAGGCAAGCAATAAGAACAGGTTCGATTTGTTCACAAATTACCTAGACCAAATCTCTTTGCGAATAGATAATTTGCTCACCTAAGATTAGTTCAAGTTATTAATAATGCTCTCGCATCTATTAAACAACCTAAGGTTTGATTTCTAAGTGATCAATTCAGAGAATCAAGTTAAGCACAAATCTAGGTGAAGATCCAATTGATTTCCCTAATAATTCTAGTGATTCTATAAACTCTTCATCAAACCCTAAATTACCCTAACCTAACAAGCAAACTACTCAGACATAATAATGCAAACACAAAACATGGTTGAATAATATTGCATAAAAGAATAGAGAATGATACAGGGGTTCGAAATCTGGCTCAGATGAGTTAGAATTGTCTCCCCAAAAGCTCAGGATCAATCTCTCTCTAAGTCTCAAAAACATAAAATAATGATAAGGTCGTAGGCTAAACAATGCCTGAAAACTATTTATAGAAGGGGATTTTTCGTTCAAGGGCAGACTTGTAATTCTTCAGAACTTGAGTGATTTCCTTTTTCTGATAAAATTGGGGAAACTTGGCCGACCTTCCTTGGTGTCGATCGACACTGATGGTGTCGATCGACACTCAGCTCGTGAATTCACCCTCTTGACTTCATCACTTCGACTGCTTCTCCAAAATGCTCCAAAATGTTCCATATTCTCCCATTTAGCTCCAAGTGTTCTCCATCCTGTAAAGACTCTAAAAAGACTCCAAAACTAGCAAAAGGCTCTACAAAAACACTTATATCATGGCTTAAAAAGGGGTAAAAACCATGATATATCATTCCTAAGAATCTTTTAATCTCTTGTTCTTGCTTAGAAAACTTTCCCTTTTGATTTCTAAGTGATTTTGTAAGACATTCCTTTAAGTTTATGCAATCTAGTACTTATTTCTTTTAATCTTTCATCTTCTATCTCTTTAATCATGTTTATCTCTATCTCTTTCATAGGATTTGAGGGATTCACTATGATTAGTGAGTAGTTTCATTAGGATCTAAGGATGGGTTAGATTTAGGGTGTTTTAAGGGTTAATCTTGATGCCTAGTGTTTGATTCTTTCATTTCCCTCCTTGTTTAGTGCTCTAAATGCTAGTTTAGCCTTGATCATGTTAAAACTAGTCCTTAGGAAATTTCACACCCACAAGGTGTTTGATGAAATTCTCCAACCAACTAAACAAGGGATTTCCATTCCTAGCTCATGCAAGTGATTGTCTAGGGTGTTTATTGGCAATTTAGAACTGTTTCATAATGCTTGTTAGCTTCCTTTTCATTAATGAAATTTAGATCTTGATTAGGATGTTTAATGAAAAGATTAGTGCCATGAAAGTGGATTAGTCTAGCTATTGAGTTAAAAAGCCTAGGGATTAGCTTATATTGTGATTGTTTGGCATTAAAGATTGACTCTTGGAACACCTTAGATTGATAACCCCATCCTTGGATTCGTTTTAGTATTTTGATAATCTTGATTAGTAGTAAATTAGCTTGCTTTGGTTTGTTTGATCACTTAGGTTGTTAGTTAAACTTCAAACCTTTATTTCTAGCTTAGATTAAGAATTTGTATGAATTCCTAGTGTCTTAACTATATCCATATGGATTGATCCTCAAGTACCTACAATGACATGAGTGGGTTTGAGTAATTGTTAAGTACCACACTAAGAAACCGCTTATCAATTTGGCGCCGTTGCCATTTGGATATATGGTTTAAGCATTAGGATTTTACTTCTTTTTGAGACTAAGTCTTACTTTTCTTTGAATACTAATCTCTTTTACATGTACTACTCTCTCTCTCTTATTAGGTACAAACACCACTACAACATATTGATTTGAGAGATTAGGTATGGATCATGCACAAGATTTTGGGGGTAATGGACAACCACCAAGGAGACCTACACACATTGGTTTTGGTGACTCTCCTCGAACTCATACAAACGAAGTCTTCTTCCTCACTGTCTTCTTAAAAAGTCTACATCAAGTATACCTCATAAGCAGACGTCTGTGGGTTAAAACCGTCATTGTGGCGAGCAATTTTTTTTATAGTCATAAGGGAGAGAGTTGTAATTTCACTATCCATTTGGGTTACTTTTGCTAACATGCAATATGAGGGTTATTTTTGGAAACAAACCAACTTTTAGGTTATTTTCAACAGTTACCCCTTGTTTATAGATATCTTTTTTATCATATAAAGTTGGATGTGTTTAAATTAGTAATTAACATAATCGCGACACTTTGTAAGTGAATCTGTCAGATTTTGACACGTGTCGCGATTAGAATATATTAAATAAGTAAATTTTAAATTTATGAATAGTTAGATTTTAATAAATAAATGAGTGTTCATATGTTATCAATTAAGAAAAGAAAAATCAAAACGAAAGTAAATGAGATTAATTTCAATTTAAGAAAAGATAAACTCACACTAATTCTAAAAAAAAATTACATGAATGTTTTTTTTTGGTTTTAGGTTTTGTGAATAAAATTTAATTTGTCATTAATTATAATAGATGTATATAATCTAGTTATAGGTAAATTGAAGTTACATATGCTGTTCATTTGAAATTTTTTTTTTTTTTTTATTCTATTATATTTTCTTTTGATTTATTTTGTTATATTATTTTTAAAATTGTAGTGTGTATTAGATCAGCATAATTTTTTATGTCTTTCACTATTATTATAGTAAACTTGGCAACTTTTGTTAATAAACACTCATGGCATAATGGTTAAAGTTGTTGATTTATATTGAGAGAATTATGGATTCGAATCACTTAGGAAATGAGGGAATGAAAATATTTTGTTTGATTTTTATAAATTAAATTCACCAGTGTAGATGATGACGTGGCAGAAGAGAGTTCTTATACTCTCATATAGTAGATTAAATAAATAAATTAAAACCTAAAAATAAATAATAAGAAAACAGCTTTGTAAGTGCTATCCAACCAATAACCGTGTCTCAATCATTCGAAAGTCCAAGTTTTTGGGTCTTATCCGATTTTCTATTAATCTTTTTACAAATTATGAAGAGTGGTTCGACCGGAATAATAATGATTAAATATTATTGCTAGTAGGATTGGACAAAATATACGTTAAACTTGATTCGATCTGTTATTCAATTCGATTCGATCTGAAAAATTTGGATATCTGTAATTCTACGGAGCAAAGCAAATATTAAAAATTAATATCTGTTAAAAACGTAGCAAATCACAAATATTAAAATTATAAAAGATGTATATGTGATCCGCTGTGTATAAATACATATATGCATATAAAATTATATATATATTGTATAATTATTATATTTATATATAAGTTTTAAGAATTTTTATGCATTATATTAGTTATTTAAATATCAAAATTTAACAAATTAAGGAAATAAATTTTATGAAATAAATTCATTTTTGAGTTAAATTTTAATTTTTTTTTGTTTTTATTACTTTTTATATATTTAAAAAAATTATAAAACGGACAAACACCGAACATCCGACTAGTAGCAGAGCAAACGGATTGAAAAATTGATGATCCTGAAGAAGCGAAACACATCACGGATACTACCAAAATTAGGATATCTATTCTGTGCCCACCCCTAGCTATATGATAATAAGCAAAGTTATTTTTGGATTAGTCCAAAGAACAGTGGGTTATTACTATCCGTGTGTTTTCATAGTCATATACAGACGATTCTTGTCCCATTCCAAATTTGTTGTCGTCGCTAACATAACAACAACAAGAACATAATAATCCTATAAACATTTTACAATTAAACTATTGGCCAAAATAAAACACAAGATGTGGCAGTAAACATCTGATAGACCGTTAATTCCTAATAATTGTTCAAACATTTTGATTTTGGCTTAAGCATTGCGTCATTATCCTTGTACGTCTGGAGAGAAGCGACCAAAAGGCAAACCCGACCTCCACCACGTAGAGTTTCCCTTTATATAATGATGTAAACACTCTTTTAACTTCTTGATATCATTCATTCACACAAAACACCAAAATAAATGACTTTGTCCATTTCCTTCTTTCTTCTTCTCCTCCTCCTCTTCCTCTTCTCCACCGATGCTCTGACGTCACCATCCGACGTGTCAGCTTTAAAAGCCTTCAAAGCCGCCGTGAAACCAAACTCAATCCCTCCATGGTCTTGTCTCGCAAGCTGGGACTTTGCTTCCTCCGACCCATGCGCATCACCGCGTCGAACACATTTCACGTGCGGCATCACTTGCTCTTCCGACTCCACACGTGTGACACAACTCACTCTTGACCCGGCCGGGTACTCGGGTCCTCTCACACCGCTTATCTCTCGTCTCACAGAGCTCCTCACGCTCGATCTCGCCGACAACAACTTCTACGGTTTAATCCCATCTTCCCTCTCTTCCCTTCTCAGCCTCAAGACATTGATTCTCCGGTCAAACTCGTTTTCCGGGTCTTTACTCGAATCGGTAACTCGGCTTAACTCGGTCGAGTCCATTGACATATCTCACAACTCACTCACCGGTTCGCTTCCGAGATCAATGAACTCGCTCTCGAATCTGAGACAGCTCGATCTTAGCTACAACAAGCTCACCGGAACAATCCCAAAGCTTCCGAGAAACTTCATCGACCTTGCTTTAAAGTCTAATTCTTTATCAGGACCCATCTCTAAAGAATCGTTTACCGAGTCAACTCAGTTAGAAATCGTCGAACTCGCTGATAACTCGTTCACCGGAACTCTCGGAGCTTGGTTCTTTCTTCTCGAATCTATCCAACAAGTTGATCTAGCGAACAACAGTCTGACGGGAATCGAAGTCCTCCCACCGAAACTCCCCGGAGAAAGCGACCTCGTGGCGGTGGAGCTAGGTTTCAATCGAATCACCGGATACGCTCCGGCGAGTTTCGCGGCGTACACGAGGCTTTCCTCGTTGTCTATGAGATACAACATGCTTCACGGCGTGATTCCGTCGGAATACGAACGTAGCAAGACTCTGAGACGGCTTTTCTTGGACGGGAATTTCTTGACGGGGAAACCTCCGGCGAGGTTTGTTAGACCGGAATCGGAAGTGATGGGGAGTTTGGGGAATAATTGTCTACAGGTATGTCCAGGGAAAGCGAAGATGTGTGCTCCATCGCAGAAACCATTTTCCATTTGCAAGCAAGCTTATGGTGGAAAACCAAAGTCTTAGTTTTGTCGGTGTCGGTGACTTTTTCGTGTCAGTGATTTTGTAATATAATGCTTTTATATTTTTTGTTTAATCATTTTCTGAGTTTACTCTATAGTCTTGGAGAAATATTAGTTATAATAATCATCGAGATCTTCGTATGTTGGCAAGAAGTAAAACTGCGTTGAAGGTACACAACCTAATTAAAAATTGCCTAAAATGAAGGTACACATAGCACTGGATATTTTAGGATTCCTAACAGGAATATATGGATATTAGATGGTAACGGATAATTAGAGAGTTAAAAAATAATATCTAAAAAAGATTTGATAAGAAAACGGACGGAAAGTTTTGGTAACAGAATGAGTCAGAAAAAATTTCTTAGCTAAATGTTGTAGAAGGTATGAATTTGTGTGTTATTATTATCGTGAGCAAAGGTCTTGTTTATATAGTGAATTACAAAGAGGTGGAAAAGGAAATATCCTTTTCCTATATGAATAAGGAAAACATAAAGTGTGGCCGCCTATCTCAATCCCTAATGGGCCTTAGTCTTCACGCCAATATCTTGATGGGCTGGGCCGGTTATGGAGATCGAACCTCAATCATTTATAACACTCCCCCCTTGATTGACATAACCGGTCGTGATGATGGATCATAGTAATACGCTTGGGGATGCTGCCTCATTAAAACCTTACCAAGGAAAACCCAGTGGGACAAAACCTTAGTGAAGGAAAAAGAGTACAGCACGTATTACTCCCCCTTGTTTTAGTCATCACTGAAGGTCCCTTAGTCGGCGCATGCCGATCTGATACATGAGCTTCTTGAGCGTGGAGGTTGGAAGCGACTTGGTGAATAGGTCGGCTGAGTTGTCACAGGAACGTACTTGAAGCACTTTGATTTCTCCGGTCTTCTGTAGATCGTGAGTAAAGAAAAACTTCTGTAAGATGTGCTTCGTCCTGTCTCCTTTGATGTATCCATCCTTCAGTTGAGCAATGCATGCGGCATTGTCCTCGTAGAGTACGGTTGGCTCTTCCTTCTCATCGGTCATTCCACAGTCTCGCCTTATGTGCTGAGTCATCGATCTCAACCAAACACATTCGCGGCTAGCTTCATGAATCGCCAAAATCTCTGCGTGGTTTGATGAAGTGGCCGTGAGTGTCTGCTTCATGGATCTCCATGAAATTGCTGTTCCTCCATGAGTGAACACATATCCTGTCTGAGATCGTCCATTGTGTGGATCCGATAAGTAACCTGCATCAGCAAAACCAACCAAACCTTCATTGTTAAGGTTAGTGAAAAATAGACCCATATCTTTCGTTCCTTGTAGGTAACGAAGTATATGTTTAATCCCGTTCCAGTGCCTTTGGGTCGGACAAGAACTAAATCTTGATAGGAGGTTCACGGCAAAACAAATATCTGGTCTAGTATGACTAGCCAAGTATAACAACGCTCCTATGGCACTTAGATATGGCATTTCGGGACCAAGGACTTCTTCATCGTCCTTCTTTGGACCAAATGGATCACTGTCCAATCCGAGGCTTCTCACCACCATTGGGCTGGTCAATGGGTGGGCCTGGTCCATATTAAATCTCTTGAGTATCTTTTCTGTATATGCCATTTGATGCACAAGGATTCCATCATTAATATACTCAAGCTGTATTCCCAAACAGAACTTAGTCTTTCCTAAGTCTTTCATTTCAAACTCGGCCTTTAAATATTCAACTGTTTGGGCGATTTCTCCAGGGGTGCCGAGGATGTTCAAATCATCCACGTATACTGCTATAATCACAAATCCTTTGTTTGCAAACTTCTTTATAAAGATACACGGACTAATGGGATCATTCTTGTACCCGGACTTTACTAAGTATTCACTTAACCGGTTGTACCACATACGCCCACTTTGCTTTAGTCCGTATAAGGATTTGTTCAGCCTAATGCAGTGTTCTTCTCGAGAACTTTTCTTATCTTTGAGCTCAATACCCTCTGGCAATCTCATATAAATTTCATTATCCAGTGGACCATATAAATACGCGGTTACAACATCCATTAACCGTAAATCCAATTTTTCTCTTATAGCCAGGCTTATCAGGAATCGGAATGTCGTTGCATCCACCACAGGGGAGTATGTCTCCTCATAATCGATTCCTGGTCTTTGTGAGAATCCTTGTGCAACAAGCCGTGCTTTGTGCCTAACGATTTCGCCTAATTCGTTTCTCTTCCTCACAAAGACCCATTTATGTCCAACTGGTTTAATGTCATGAGGTGTCCGAATTATGGGACCAAAAACCTCTCTCTTCTTTAAAGAGTTTAACTCCACGTTTATAGCGTCTTTCCAGTTAATCCAATCTGGTCGCTGAGTGCACTCATATATTGACGTGGGTTCTAGATCCTCGTTCATTACTTCAAGTGCTACATTGCATGCAAATACATTATCAATGTCGACATCTTTTCTGTTCCATTGGATTCCAGACGAGACATAATTGATCGCGATCTCTGTATTATCAGGAACTTCAGGCCCTTGCTGCTTGGCGTCCCAAGCAACATTTTCTGGCACCTTAGGTTCATTTATGTCTGGAATATCCACTATCTCCTCGGTCTGAATCTCAGCACCTTTCTTTAATTTCCGAGGAGTCTTATCTTTGGAACCAATAGGTCTTCCACGTTTCAAACGTGGCCTAGACTCTGTAGCCACTTGCGGTCCATCCTGGACATCAATTCGTATAGGTGCATTCACGGCTGGTATATACGATTTAGTTACCCTCTTTGGGTCTGCAAAGGAATCTGGCAATTGTATAGCTAACTTTTGCAAATGTATTATCTTTTGGACTTCTAAGTCACTCTCTTTAGTTCGAGGATCTTGCCAATTTAAGGATGTTTGATTCCATGCAATTTCTTTCATCAGCCGGTTTTCTCCACCTAATGTTGGAAAAACGGATTCGTCAAAATGACAGTCCGCGTATCTGGCCTTAAATAAATCTCCGGTGGTTGGCTCAAGATACTTTATGATCGTGGGTGAATCATATCCAACATATATCCCCATCCTCCTTTGAGGTCCCATCTTAGTTCTCTGTGGTGGTGCAATAGGCACATAGACTGAACATCCAAATGTCTTTAGATGGGAGATGTCTGGCTCTTTTCCCGTTATTAATTGGGATGGGGAATACTTATGATCACTAGATGGCCTGATACGGATTAGTTCAGCAGCGTGTAAGACAGCATGACCCCAAGCGGATACAGGGAGCTTTGACCTCATGAGTAATGGTCTAGCTATCAGCTGTATGCGTTTTATAAATGACTCGGCTAAGCCGTTCTGTGTATGTACATGTGCCACGGAGTATTCAACACTTACCCCCATGGACATACAATAGTCATTAAACGCTTGGGAAGTAAATTCACCAGCATTATCCATTCTTATGGTCTTTAAAGGAAAGTCTGGAAAGTGAGCCCTTAGGCGTATTATCTGAGCAAGGAGTCTTGCAAATGCCATATTCCGTGATGACAATAAGCATACATGTGACCATCTTGTAGATGCGTCAATGAGGACCATAAAATATCGGAATGTCCCACAAGGTGGGTGTATTGGTCCGCATATATCTCCTTGAATTCTTTCCAGAAAGTTTATTGTTTCCTTAGTCACTTTTACTGGTGATGGCCTTACAATCAATTTCCCTTGTGAACACGAGGTACACATTATATTCTTGGGGATTACTCTCCTTTCTTTCAAGGCGTGCCCATTAGTATTGGCAATCAATTTCCGCATCATACTTGACCCGGGATGTCCCAGACGGTCGTGCCATAAAGTATACATATCCGTAAAGGCTTTATTTACGGCGGCATTGGCTTCTATCATACTGACCTTAGTACAGTAAATGCCAGTGGCTATAGCAGGTATAGTCTCTAAGACTTCTTTCTTTTGGCCTTGGGCGTTTTTAACTATCTGAAGAAATTCTCTGTTTCCTCCGCCCATTGTTTCCACATGATAACCATTCAGACGAATGTCCTTAAAACTCAATAAATTTCGATTTGAGCTAGGTGAAAACAATGCATCTGAGATTTCTAGATGCGTGCCTTTAGGCATTAAAATATTGGCCTGGCCGTGGCCTTCTATTAGGCTGGCTGGTCCTGCTATAGTACTTATGTTTGCCCTTTTAAGTATAAGGTTTATGAAGTATCTTTTATCCTTTAGAATCGTGTGGCTTGACCCACTATCCACCACGAACTCATCCATACTTCATAAAACAATAATTATGTCTTAAAATAAAAACTGAAATCATTCAATAAAATCAAATAATAAAATCCAAAGACATAAATCCAAAGCACAGCAAACATAAAAGCAACAAAGCAAATAGAACTCAAAGTCTAAACTATTTCAAACAATCGGAAGTCTCATGTTCAATGAGATCATCTTTATTGGCGTCAAAATGATCATTCCTTTCATGATCAAAATCGCCTTCATCATCATGCTCATGCTGGATCATATTGGCCTCGGGATTCTTCCCTTTCACACTCTCTTTATAGAGTTCGACGAGGTGTTTGGGAGTCCGGCATGTCTTGGCCCAATGGTTATCCATCCCACAACGATAGCAAATAGACTTGGTCGGGTTGGGCTGATGTCCGGTTGGGTTACCGTAGCCACGACCTCGGCCACGACCCCGACCGCGGTTAGAATTAGATCCGCGGCCGTTCCCACGACCATAAGGCTGGTGGCGACCACGCCCTTGTCTCTTCCCACGTCCATGACCATAATCCTTTTGGTATCTATGGACGTGGTTTGCCTCGGTTTCTTTCTTTGTTTCTGCGGCCACGTTGGCTTCAGGTAGTGGGGCGGTTCCAGCTGGTCTCATCTCGCTGTTGGCCAGAACAAGGCTATTGTTTTGTTCTGCAAGCAACAGGCATGCGATCAGATCTGAGTAAGTCGCGAAGCCTCTCTCGCGATATTGTTGCTGTAGCAACACATTACTCGAATGGAAGGTGGAGAAGGTCTTTTCCAACATATCCTTCTCAGTAATGGTCTCGCCACATAGTTTCAGCTTTGAAACTATCTTGAACAAAGTCGAGTTGTATTCCTCTACGGATTTAAAATCCATGAACCTTAGGTTCAGCCAATCGAATCTGGCTTTCGGCAATACAACCGTCCTCTGATGGGCGTACCTCTTATTCAATTCCTTCCACAGATCCAATGGATCTTCAATTGTAAGATACTGATCCTTGAGACTTTCAGCAAGGTGGTGGCGTATAATGAGGATCGCCTTGTATCTGTATCTCACGGATTCATTGTTTCCGTCGACGATACATTCACCAATCCCTTTTGAGTTGAGCATGATCTTTGTGTCAAGTGCCCACTTTAAGTAGTTGTCTCTAGAGAGATCGAGGGCTGCATAGTCTAGATTGGAGACTCTAGACATCTGAAAATATGCACCAATTTTCTCTTAGGGCTTTTAATAAAATCAAGGCCTTAGAATGATGGCCGATTTATATACATCCGATTTTAGACTTCAAGTAATTAATCACGCAAGCAAATTCGAGCAAGCAATCATATAATCCGATTTTATTCTATACTTATATCAGATTTTAATTAACTTATTCTATATGTAATATTAATCCTAAAACAATTATAATTAAACACTAAAGGATAATCATGCAAAAAAGAAATTCTTAAACTTTCCTATTTTGATTAGGATTAGGGTTTTTATGAAATCCGATTTTAATCTTTCTTATTCTCTTAGGGTTTTGGTTTCATGCAACTAGAACAATCAATCTAACACTCCTAAAACGCAAAGCTAAAACCTGATTTTAATTTTCTTTACTTATGCGGTTTTAACTAAGCAAGTAAACAACCCTTTACATGAATCGGTTTTAGGGTTTTAGTAAGATTAATGTTCAATTCGATTATGGTGAATGATTCTATCATGCGGTTTCTAAACATCAAATAAACAAGCTAAACAATATGTTTAAAACACGCAAACAAGTTAATCAAGTAAACCGTATTTTAGGGTTTGATATATGTTTAAGTAGGTTTCGGTTTTAAGGTTCTAAAGAGATCAAACAAGTTTAAACAATCAAACCGAATTTTAGGTCTTATCTTTAGCTTAGATTCAATGCAATTCAAGTTCTCAAAAGATCAAGCAAGTTTATAAGAGAATCGGTTTTAGGGTCTTATAATTATTAGGTCAAATTTCGAGTTTTATGTTCTATGGTTTGGAAATTTGTTTATACCTTTGATTCTCCTTTTTGGGTTGAATGGAATGGACCGGGAGCTAATAGACCTCGGTAAAACCTT
This sequence comes from Alliaria petiolata, assembly GCA_020283515.1. Taxonomy (NCBI): domain Eukaryota; kingdom Viridiplantae; phylum Streptophyta; class Magnoliopsida; order Brassicales; family Brassicaceae; genus Alliaria; species Alliaria petiolata. The sequence continues at coordinate 24,564,691 of JAHZTW010000003.1, read as the reverse complement.
GCTTGGAGCTCGCGGCTACACGTCGGTTCAGCTACACGTCGGGTCAGCTACACGTCGGGTAGGATCGAGGACGCGCGGCTATCGGGTTTGAAGACGCGCGGCTATCGTCGGGTTGAGAAGATGCGCGGCTGCTCGGCGTTGATCGAGTGATCACGCGGCAGTGAGATGATCGGGTCGCGAAGCCGCTAGAGATCGCGCGGCTACTCGGGAAATGCTGGATGCGCGGCTAGGGTTTCTTCGAGTTGGGGAAGAAAACGCGCGGCTGGCAAGATCGAGCGGTAGCGATCAAGCGATCGGATTGCTCGGCGGCGGCGGTGGTGAACGGCGGACGGAGAGCTTTAGGTCGTCGGCGATTTTAGGGTTTTTTCGGTGGCTAGGGTTTAGAGCAACTCGTGCTGATAACGTGTTGTAGAAGGTATGAATTTGTGTGTTATTATTATCGTGGGCAAATGCCTTGTTTATATAGTGAATTACAAAGAGGTGGAAAAGGAAATATCCTTTTCCTATATGAATAAGGAAAACATAAAGTGTGGCCGCCTATCTCTATCCCTAATGGGCCTTAGTCTTCACGCCAATGTCTTGATGGGCTGGGCTGGTTATGGAGATCGAACCTCAATCATTTATAACACTAAAATCTTTTTCCAAACTTTTAATAATTTAGATAAGAATTAACTTAGGAATAGATATTTCAGATAATTTTAAGAAAATTCAGAAAAATTCGAATAAATTTTTGACGAGGAAACTTCATCTATAGGAAATGTAATTTACCCGCTGTTTCTGATTTCTCCTCAATCCTCATGTATTCCATCTAACAATTAATATTACCATATGACCCCAAAAAGATATTAATTTTTTAATAATTACTAATTTACTAGCTTGCAGCCAAATTGTCGATTTTAAATATATATAAATCAACAATTTTATTATTCGTAATATATACTATCTAATTCAAGTGAACCGGATTGAGAATATCTCGAAAAGTCCTGATATATCTGTGAAATATATAATACTTGAAATTATATTATTATTCTAATATAAGTGAGATTTGTGTTTTAATATGAGATGGAAACGAAAGAGAGAGAAAGTGAATGCTTTCTTTATTACTCTTGTACATAGACCACGCACGTCTATTTATAGACGAAGAGAAACAATTGCTTAATGTACCAAGGGGTGAAAAGATAAGTCGGTAAGTAGAATATAATACAATAATAGAAATGGATAATTATTATTCTTTAACACTCTCCTTGATTAGGTACTATCTCGTTAAAAACTTTATCATGGAAAAAATCAATAGGATAAAAACCATGACAAGAGAAAAAGAGTACATTGACGTAATCTCCCCTTAGAAATGATGGATAATCATCTTCTATTCATAAATCTCTTAAATGACGCATTCCAATACTTTCAACGTGTTTTCTGAATGTTGTTGTAGGAAGTGCCTTCGTAAATAAATCAGCTGCATTGTCACATGAACGAACATATTGAATGTCCACTTCTTGATTTTTCTCGAGCTCTCGTGTGTAGGAGAAAAATCTTGGTGGGATATGCTTCGTTCGATCACTCTTGATATAACCTTCTTTGAGTTGTGCGACACATGCAGCATTATCTTCAAACACTTTTGTTGGCTCCTTCTTTGCCTCTATTCCACTTGTTTCTTTTATGTGATGAATCAAAGATCTGAGCCATACGCATTCCCTACAAGCTTCATGTAATGCAATAGTTTATGCATAATCTGAAGAAGTTGCAACCAGAGTCTACTTTTGGGAACGCCAAGAGATCGCAGTTCCTTCAACTGTGAAAACATATCCGGTTTGCGATCGAGCCTTGTGTGGGACCGATAAAAACCCTGCATCTGCAAAACCAACCAACCCAACCTCGACGTTTCTAGAATAAAATAAACCAAAGTCAATCGTACCTTGTAGGTAACGGAATATATGTTTTATTCCATTCCAATGTCGGCGAGTAGGAGATGAGTTGTATCTTGCAAGTAAATTTGTAGCAAAAGCTATATCCGGTCGAGTACAATTTCCAAGATACATAACCCCACCGATAGCGCTCATATAAGGTACTTCAGGACCTAATATTTCTTCGCTATCCTCACAAGGTCGAAACGGATCTTTATTAACTTCAAGCGATCTATTGACCATCGGAGTACTCAAAGAATTTGCTTTATCCATATTAAAGCGTTTTAATATCCTTTTCGTATAATTGGATTGATGAACAAATATTTCGTCTTGGAAATGCTTTATCTGGAGCCCAAGACAAAACTTTGTCTTTCCAAGATCTTTCATTTCGAACTCTTCTTTCATATGAGTTCCTGCATCATCAATCTCTTTTTGAGTTCCGATTATGTTCGAGTCATCAACATAAACAGCAATGATCACAAACCCAAATAAGGATTTCTTAATAAAAACACAAGGGCATATCACATTGTTGACGTAACCTTTACTCAACAAGTATTCACTTAAGCGATTATACCACATGCGTCCATATTGCTTTAATCCATAAAGTGATCGTTGTAATTTGATCGCACAAATCTCTTTCGAGTTTGATCTTAATGCTTCCGGCATTTTAAATCCTTCAGTGATTTTCATATATATGTCATTATCAAGTAATCCATATAGATATGCTGTCACAACGTCCATCAAATACATGTCTAGGTTTTTAGATGCTGCTAAACTCATTAAGAATCTAAATGTTATTGTATCCATTACTAGAGAGTATGTTTCCTCGTAATCAATTCCCGGTCTTTGAGAAAAACCTTGTGCCAAAAGTCGGGCTTTATACCTTGTGACCTCATTTTTCTCATTTCTCTTTCTTACAAAAACTCATTTGTATCCGACTGGCATTACATGTTCTGGTGTTGTGACAATATGTCCAAAGACATTTCTTTTATTGAGGGAGAATAATTCTGTTTCTATGGCCATTTTCCATTTCTCCCAATCATGTCTTTTCTGACATTCTAATATTGACCTTGGATCTGGATCATCACTTTCATGATCAAGCTCTTTAGATACAGAAAAAGAGAATATTCCATCAATATCTTTTATTTTATCTCTGATCTATAATTCTCCATTTTGGGCGTAATTGATGGAAATCTCATAATTTTCTGTTTCATTTTCATCTTCTGGACTTTCTTCCATATGTGGTTCTTCTGGAACTCTTTCATTTATGTCTTCTTGACATTTTTATTTAATTGGTTCTTCTGGAACCATTTTACTTTGTTCTCCCATATTCTTTTTCTTTCGAGGATTTTTATCTTTAGAACCCATCGGTCTCCCCCTCTTTAACTGAACCCTAGGTTCATTTGCTATGTTCCTATCCATTTGTTCTTCAGGAACAATTATTCTTGATGGAACATTCACAGCGGGGATATATGATTTTGTCACCATTTTTGTATCTGTAAACGCATCCGGTAACTGGTTTGCCATATTTTGTAAATGTTCAATTTTCTGAATTTCCAGTTCACGTTGATTCGGGATCAAGGTGCAATAAAGACGTTGTGCACCATGTAACTTCCTTTGGAATTTCTTTAATTCCTCCCCCTAACGATGGAAATTCATCTTCATTAAAATGGCAATCGGCAAAACGTGCCGTAAACATATCACCAGTTTTTGGTTCCAGATACTGAATTATACTTGGTGATGTATAACTGATGTATATTCCCAATCTTCTTTGTGGCCCCATTTTAGTTCTTTGCGGTGGGGTTATAGGAACATAAACCGCACTTCCAAATACACGAAGATCAGATATATTTGGCTCATGACCAGATACTATATGTAACAGAGAATATTCATTATATGCACTTGGTCGTATCTGGATCAGTGCCGCAACATGCAAAATAGCATGTCCCTAAACATTAATTGGGAGCTTTGTTCTCAATATTAACGGTCTTGCAATCAATTGCAACCGTTTAATTAATGACTCAGCCATGCCATTTTGTGTATGAACATGCGGAACTGGATGTTCAACATCGATTCCCAAAGACATACAATAGTCATTAAACACTTGTGAAGTGAATTCACCTGCGTTATCCAGCCTTACTCTCTTTATGGCGTAATCAGGAAATTGTGCTCTTAGCCTGATTATTTAGGCAATGAATTTAGCGAAAGCCGTATTTCGCGTGGTCAAAAGACACACATGTGACCATCTACTGGATGCGTCAATTAATACCATAAAATATCAAAACGGCCCGCATTGTGGGTGGATCGGCCCACATATATCACCATGTATTCTTTCTAAAAATTATGGTGATTCATTCCCAACTTTGGCTGACGATGGCCGAGTAATGAGTTTTCCTTGAGAACATTCATTACATAAAAACTCGCCCGTTTTCAAAATTTTCTCATTTTTCAACGGATGGCCATTAGAATTTTGCACAATCTTTCCCATCATGACTGAACCAGGATGCCCTAGTCTTTCATGCCAGATTTTGAATGTACTAGTAAACTTCGGATTTACTGTAACATATGATTCAATCATATTTATTTTTGTGCAATATATTCCGGGAGAATAACATTTTTAATTCTTCCAATATATGTTTCCTCTCCGATGTAATGCAAAGGTATTCAATGCGTTTTTTATTCATAGTCTCTACATGATATTCATTCCTGCGAATATCTTTGAAACTTAATAAGTTTCTGTAAGACTCTGGGGAATATAACGCATCATTTATTTCAAACTTTGTTCCCCTTGGCATTGAAAAACTGACTCTTTCGAAGCCCATAATAATTTTTGCATCACCAGATATTGTATTCACGCTTCCGGCGGAATCTTTTATTTTGAGACAGGAAAAATACTTTTCATATTTAATAATCGTGTGCGTTGTCGCACTGTCTGCCAAACATATATCTCCTTCTTGAGTCTCAAAGTCTGACATTTTCTGAATTTAAAATATTCATAAAAAATGCATTAATGAACGTTAAAAAGAAACTTATGTTATAAAAATACTTATTTTACAATAAAATTTGTTTTTATAACAAAACATTAAAACACAAAAGTACATAAAACATAAAAAACATTAAACTTTTATTTTTCTTTTTCTTATCTTCTTCAGGAAGACATCATATAACATCGATTTTTTTGTCGCTTCATTTCCGTTGATTCTTCTGGATCAACCAGGAAATCTGTAACATCAAGATGAGTGTCATGATTTAGGCCATGAAACGAAGGTCCGGGATCACCAAAAATAAAGCTGGTTTCTCTTTCTTTCTCTTTTGCTTTTTGTGATTCCCGGTACAGATCGGCTAAATGTTTGGGTGTACGACGGGTACGTGCCCAATGTCCCTTCATGCCGCATATGTAACAAGCCGTTTCTTTTTTCTTCTTAAATTCTCGGCCTTCATCATTTTCTTGCAAATTTTTATTATTTTTTTCATTGTTGAAATCATTAGGACGGTATCCTTATCCTTGACCACGTCCACGTCCACGACCTCGACCACGGTTATAACCGCGTCCACGTCCTTGCCAATTATTATACCTGGATTATGCATCATTCACTTCTGGCATCAAGAAGCCCGTTTCCTCTTAGATGCATTTTCGCACCTACTGCCCATGTCATATAATTTTTCCAGCTATATCAAGGTCATTAATCTTGAGCTTTGCCAGATTTGGCATTATAACTGTATCCATAAAGTAACAATTTATTAATTAAAATTTTGATCAAAAAACTAATTTTAAAATCTTGTTTTTAAAGTCCAATTTAAAAGTCTGATTTGAAGTTCAATTTAAAATCTGCACATAACAGAATAACAATTTAAAGTAATATTAGAACTTTATAAATAAATAAATAAAAATGGGGGTTTTAATCTTCCAATGCATAATAAATAAACAACTGCATAAAAAATAAATAAGGGTGGGGGTTTTAATCTCTCACTCCATAAATATGATCCGAGGTGAAATAATCAACCATATGATCATTTGATCGTGAAGGCAGAGCCTATCAAAACGATCAGCTCGGAGAAGGCAGCGCCTATCATCTCGGCATAACGATATAATTTTTTTCGATCGTGAAGGCATAGCCTAACATAACGATCGGCTCGGAGGAGGAAAAGGTACAATCTCGGCACAATAATAATAAGAATTAGAATTAATAAAATATAAATAAATCTCATCTTTTCGGTACAGAAGAGATTTAGAGACGTTCGTGCTGATAACGTGTTAAATATATAATATTTGAAATTATATTATTATTCTAATATATGTGAGATTTGTGTTTTATTACGGATGGAAACAAAGAGAGAGAAAGTGAATGCTTTCTTATTACTCTTGTACATAGACCACGCACGTCTATTATAGATGAAGAGAAACAATTACTTAATATACTAAGGCGGTGAAAAGATAAGTCGGTAAGTAGAATATAATACAATAATAGAAATGGATAATTATTATCCTTTAACAATACCCAATATGAATCGACAAATTTATATAGTCTACAAACAAAGTGATTTTGTTAACATAATGATGATAGGAATAACAATCTACCAAATAATAATAAAAAAAAATATACCAAATAATAGATGTTCACATAGATAAATTACAAAATGTGAAATAAAATTGTGCATTCCTTCCATTTAAACTAAACATCCAAATAAAAATTTAACATGCTACAATAAAATTATCAATCTTGTAAAAGTCAAATAAAATATACCAAAAATTGTTTCCTGTCGCATCATTACTATTTTTTCTAATTTCTGATAAGTTATTTATTCTTTTTGTTAATTAATCTTTAAAGAATAATGGTTATATTGTTGGTGTATAGATCCCGATCAGTTCAAACTCATTTAACCAGCAAGTCAAAATGGAACTGAAACGGACAAATCCATAGAGAATAAATAGGAAGTCAATACAATCAATAGCAAATCAAAAGAGACAGAAACTTGGATATAAAAGAGAGAACACAGAACACAAAAGAGGACATTCCAATACTTGTTATAAATTCAAACATTAATAGTTTTTACTCGTTTACTGAATGTCCGGATTGATAGACTCGCTAAGAGCGTTCAAGTCCGTTATGTTATGTTTTTCCATGTAAACTTTTTTATTCTGGAATGGCTGTCTATAGAACCCACCTTCTTTAAAATTTAATTTTAATATATGAAATAATTGCAGTAAAAAAAAAAATATTTTTTACTCTTATTTTTCACGTCGAACTGAAATGTTGTACTTGTTGTATTTTACTCCGTAGTAAATATATTTCAATCTAAATTTTCCTATTAATTAATACAAATCCATATTCACATTTTCTAATTCTTGATCATTTGTCTTTAAGGATAAATATGATTCCTAAACCAATCTAAAACGTAAATTTTCAATTGCTGACCTTTTTGCATCAATTAACGTATACAAGTTACCCAATAGGAAAATTTGCACGAACGGAATAAATTATTAAAGAGTTAAGAAATGGTAGAAAACATCGATGTCTATTTTGTAAGATACGCACATGAAAGAAGGCAGCTGTTATTTATATTTGTTGAAACAAAACAATTATTTGTGGTATTGGTACCAACCAATTTTGTCACTATCAGTATCAGCGGTTTAACCCGGGAACAGCTGTTTCTTGGCTATCCCATTTTTGTGCCTAACTTTATAATAGTTAAGTAAAATCAACCATAATTAATGGTTTTGTTCCAATCATAACATAGTTTGTTTTATGCTCACCAACAAGGTTGGTAAGAGCCTCATCCATTATCAAATTATTATAGAATTATTTATACATCAAGAATAAACAAAAAATTATAAACCAAAAAGGAATACATAAATAATGATAATGATCGTATTCGGTTTGAAGTTAATGATAATAGTTGAATTCATCTCGACATAATTTGGTTTTTTAACATATTCAATCTAAAAAGATCACATATGTATAGCTTGGTCCAGTTAATTACCAAAACAAATTTATAATGTTTAAGACTGTTATATAAAGCATGTAAGATGAATACATAACCAAACGATCAGGGTATTTGGTTATGGGTGTTGATGTATATTATTTTTTTTATTAATCATGAAATTCAAGAAATGAATGTTCATGCAAATATATATACATTTAATTAGATTTGGGTAGTACAAATATTTCTTAATTGTTGAAGAGAGATAATTTTAGGTCGGATAGGTCAACCATTTTAGAGGAATTTTTTTTTAAAAGAGGAAAAAAATACTGTAAAATCAAAAGTGTAGTGTTCTTTGAGAGAATAATTTACGCCGTGTCATAATATCACTAACTGTCTAGTCCCGGAGATGTACGGCAATTGGCCCCAAACTTCAAGGTTATAAAAAGAATAATACTATGGGAAAATGATGATATATTGGAAGAAAGAAAAACAAAAAAAGGGGGAAAAGTACAGATGAAAGAAAATGTGGCAAAAATTCATTAGGAGATGGGTAGTCGAATATGGTCAACAACTAAAATTCATTCTCAAATGTGGTCTCAGACTTTATAGGGACCTGATCAGATATCAACAGCCAGCTTTTGCCAAAGTTCGGGAAGTTTGGGCTTAGTGTCACATTTATTATATTATGTTCTTTTTAAGCCACCTAACTCATATTACAAAAGTCAATTAGTGTATTACAAAACTCATATTACAAAAGTCCATTAGTGTAATATTATTACTCAATATTCTTTCATAGTCTCTGTCCCAAAAGACAACGGACAAAAATCTCTCATCAGTGTATCTCTATTCAAAGACGCCTAAGTTCCATAGTATGAACGAGGAAACAAATTCATATAAAGAGTGTTAAGTAAATATTTCTACCCTAAACCTTATTCATTCCATAATATGAGTGTAATACTCAAGAATGCTTCTCAATTTCTTATTGAGAAACATGGAAAGTAAAACGCTGTAAACATAGAAATTCTTAGAACGCAGAAGACAACTATGTGATGAAAAGAAATTTAGTCTTTCAATACCTCGGACCTCGTACTGACTTCCTCTCGGAGGAATCACTCCGGAAACTACCAAACGAAGTAGAGCGTTCGGGTTTGTTTGGGATGGTTTTGGACAGCCATTCAAGTCCTTCATATAAGCCTTGGCCAGAGATGGCTGATGTTCCCTGTATAAACCTGTACCAATGATCAATTATACACACAGCTTTCTTCATCCTCTAAATATATATAAGAGAAGACGTTTTTGTTATCACCAGCAACGCTTGGATAGCCCGTGCAGACCAAGTTTGTTGGCAACCTCATCTACGGGTAAAGCATTTCTTGAATCTTGCTTGTTCGCAAAGACGAGTACACATGCATCTTCGAGTTCACTCTGTACATTTTTTAACCAATATACGAAAGTTGTAAGGATATAAAAAGAGGAGAGAAATGAGTAACACTTGATAGAGCATTTTGATATGATTTTACATTGGTTAGTATGCGATGCAGCTCATTACGAGCTTCTGATATCCTTGCACTGTCACTGCTATCCACCACAAATATGAGCCCCTGCGAGTTCTGAAAATAATGTCTCCACAATTTGCGAATCTGTTAAAATAGCCGACATTTTTGTCAGATCAATAAAAATGATTCAGACCGGATAACTATAGCCAGACAGGTCGAACCATGAGAAACAAACAGAGAATATGTGTGTGTTTTTTGTGGATTAGTCCACATCCATACAGTAAAATAGATGAGTGAAAGATGAAACAGATGGAATTTACCTTCTCTTGTCCTCCTATATCCCATACAGTAAAATTGATGCCTTTGTATTCTACCGTCTCGAGGTTGAACCCTAAAAATGGTAAGAGAACCAAGAACGGATAAATATAGTTAACCCTGATGATGCCATGTTGAATATGGCACATCGTTAGGATTTGGACTAACGAGTGCCTTATAAAGTCACCCTAAAAGTATATATGAATTAAATATCTTGCTCTAACTTCATAATTAACATGTCACAAAGAAAGATAAAGAGTTTATGTGACATACCAATAGTAGGCACTGTTGTGACAACCTCACCGAGTTTCAGCTTGTATAGGATGGTAGTCTTTCCTGAACCATCAAGACCAACCATCAAAATCCTTACTTTATACTTAGGAAGAAACCTTTTTGCTATACGTGAAAATCTGGCTCCCATGTAGAAAAACAAAACCAAGAAATAAGAGTGTAGTGAAAGCAACACAACTTCAGGAACTAAACAATGAGCTCAAGCTATAAGCTTGAGGGGTTATATGATATCTGTGAAGAATATTACACATTGGAAAAAGGTAAACTGAAAATTTGAAATTGATGAACGTAAAAGCAAGCAAAAAAGCAAAGTCCCATTAGAAGGAATCAATTCCAAAAGGTGGATGAAGCAAAGAACGGTCTTCCTTTTCCAAACTCAAAAGAATACTTGGCTTCCATCAAATTGATTTAAGACAATGAAGAAGACTGGTAAGATTCTGTGTTCTGGCTCATTCTAGAAGCATATTAGAATCTTATTCCCTGAGGGTACATCACCAGCACTATGGAATATGACACGTACATAGGAGAGACACCAAAATTGAATTGCATAAAGGTGGTAAATGGGTGCTAAGAAGACAATAATACAAATATCAAATCAGATTTTTTTTTTTTAGATATTCATATATTTACAACAATTTTATCTTGCTTTTTTAGTATATGTTATATATAGGAGAAGACACAGGAGGAAAACCAAATGAAAACTAGAGACGTGATAATTGGAGAGGATATTTTAGAACATATTTTTTTCCTAATCTTATTTTTTATCTACATTTTGTGATTAATTAAAACGATCTGGATTTAGAGACAACTTACATAGGTAATATCAGTGAGGTACTGTATATATATATTTTGCTAAATTATATGCCTTAAAATTAATATTATCGAAAATTGAAGAAAAATAGGTCAAAAGGTTTTAGTTCTCACTATTTCCTCCAATACAAACGCTGCTAATTTATTGGAATCAATTGTAAAAATTATTCGTATAGCCACAGATTTTATATGATTAGCTCGAAAAAGTCACAAAAGGCAATATAGTTACGAAAAATTAGTTATGAACCTGACACACTCCTCATAAGATCGTCTCCCTGAAAGTGTTCGGGATAGGCTTTGCAATCACAAAATCCAGAAGAAATGTGATTTAAAGGATGGGGATTGAGGGGTCGCACAAAAGCTGCGGAAGACCTTTGATATACCAGATCGAATTCTCTTGATATGAGACACAAAAGAAAACGAAATTTGTTTGCTGGATATTACACACCAACAATAATCTAACTTAAAAGAGTTTTTGATAAAAAAAAAATATATAGTTTTACAATGAGGAAAACAAAGAACTTAAATAGAAAAGACACGTCTACATGCATAGAAAATAACAACAATAATTATAACTTGAAACTTGACCCTTGCACTTCCATTTTCGCCACTTCTCTTGTCCAGCAAATTAGACACTTGTTTTGGGTTTTTCTTGGGCATGTAATGGATATAAAATGGTCTGGTCTTGATAGCTATTTCTTTGAGTTGAATTTTGGGGCCTTGATCAACAAATGGATGATGTGAAAGTGATTCACAAGCTTCGTTAAAAAATTTCCTTGGAAAACTCATTGGGACAAAACCAAAGGCAAGGGAAAAGAGTGCAAATGAATCACTTGTCCATTTGTTGATTCTTGGATCAAAAACCAGGGAGGTTTAGGATAATGCTTCTTCCATTTGGACTCAAGTTCAACTCCAGCACTAGCTGCTTCCTCAGCTACAAGTTTGTTTCCATCAAGTTTAAGCTCTTCTCCACGTTCCAAGCTCCTTATGCTATCCGAGATCATATCATCCCCTCCCTCTTGAAAAAGATTTGACCTCAAATCCATTTTATCTGCAAGAGAACATATCAAGTTAATACAAATGTAATCTGAAAGTGTTAGAGAGATACCTCCATTTCGATTTTGGCATGGTTTTGGCTTGTAGGCTGAGTCTGGTGGGTCTTCTTTCATCAGTATGAAACAACTGACACCTTGGGACTTCTCATGGTACAGATTAGGTGGTTTAAAACGTTTGTCTTCCTCCCTCTTCTCTGTTCTTCTTGCGCTCTTCAAGGCAGCTTTAAAACTTGCAATTGACTCTTTTGACAAAGAGAAGCGCATTATATCTGTGTGATCAAAGGGCAAACGAATTTTGAGATCAGGGATACTCACCTTAGTATATAATGGATCAGGTGGTTTATTTTTGAACATCAAAGAAGCTTTAACCACTTTTTCATGCTCCTTTGGTCCATAATCAATTTGATTAGTAAGCACTTGAATCATCCCTGCCTTTGAATCTTTAACATATTTTTACAACAACTAGAGAAAACACATCAAATGTGCGTTTGGAATAGTCAAATAACTTCTCAAAAGGATCAAACATGCTATCATAGGCAAGTTGAGAATGATTTTTATGATTTTAATCCCTTTGTCATAAATCAGAATGTGATTAGAACACCAAAAATCTTTAACAAGCAACATTTTATCAGAAAGAGAATCATCCTTTGCAAACTTAGAAAAGCTTTGTTCAAAAACATGATCTTTAAAAATTTGTTTGCAAGGTTCATTAACTGGTTTTGAATCACATAAAACGTTTTGTTCTATCTTAGAAAAAGTTGTAACCATTTTGAACTCTGCATTAGTTCTAAACAACTCAAATGTGTTGCTAAACAAAAAAAACTCTCAAAGCAGGTTCAAAATCACGAATTCTATCAAAAATAAATTTTGAAACACAAAATTCTTTCACATTTCCTAAACCAAAACATTTTGCATCTTGAGCAGAAATCATCATAAAAAAATTAGGCTCAATCCTAACCAAATCAAATTCCTTACATTTCTTGTGTGGTTATTAGGAGATGACTTAAGGACTGGTTCTGACTTAAGGTTGACTGGCTGCTCCAAGTCAGTAAATAATGGCAAACTCTTTTCTGCTTTTGCTGATGATTCTTCTTTTGCATCAGGAGTAAACACATTAGTTTTATTAACGAAAAGGGGGTCTAGACACATACCTTGCACACTGCTGCTCATATGAGGTTGTATGGGTGCCTCTAGTTTTATTTTCTCAAGCAACATAGGGTGTATTGAGTCTGGAGCTTGTTTCTGGTTCGTTTCTCGTTTTTTTTGCAGGTGGTTCTTCTTCTTTGGACGTGTGCTCCTTAGTAACACCTGTTTCAGCTCTCTTGGACACATACAAGTGCATCAAACTAGTAATAGATAAATCATGTACTTATTTATCTAAAGAAGAACTTACTGAGCCTTTGTTTGAACAAGGGTTTGTTCTGGTTTTGCTGTTGGCTTGCACAATGCTCATTGGCTGAGATCTTTCTTCTTCTGACTATTCATCACATCCCTATCTGCTTATGTCACTTTCGTTTTTATTTCGTCATAACTCACTTTGCTACTCAACTTGTTCTGAAGCTGCCTAACTTGCTTACAACTTCTCTGCTTATCACGGCTGTAGGAGTCATATTCTACTTCTTCTCTGGCCGATTTGCTTCTCCTACACTTATAAAACACCGGAGAAGCCACACAAATCAACAGAGAGAGCTTGACAAACTTGCAACCAAAAGCTACCAAAAGTTTCATAGTTTTCATTGCTTTGTTTGTTGGGAGAGGATCTCATCTTTGTATCTCGATGTAGAGAAGCTTTCTGGACCCTTTTAATATATGCAATTCTTTGTGTCTACTGCTATGATTTTATTGTTCATGTGCAAGTAGTTCGTCCTTGGATTTAAGGTTTCTAAAGGGGATTCATTCATGGTTTAATTTATAGAGTGGCGCATTCGATATGTAGAAGTAATCCTCTGCTTAATTATGTTCTTAAGGCATGTTACTGAATTGATCACATAGTACTGATGTAGGAAACTCATCTCTTGAACATCACAAGGTTGATTGGCCCGAATTGGGTTAAATAGGCTATATATTAGAACGCGAGAGCTGATTCTAAATATCATTTAGTGAGCATATTTGATAAGTAGATTTTTATGTATCAATTAGTCAAACCCACTCATGTCATTGTAGGTATTTGAGGATCAATCCAAATGGGGAAGTTTGTGACAATAGGAATGCATAAAACTCTTTAATCTAAGCAAGTCTAGATGTTTTGATGTTTATCTAGTAACCTAGATAAGTAAGTAAGACAATCAAACAAATTAAGTAAAGCTAACAACTTGAGAACTCAATTGAAAATTAAAATGAGCAATCAAGGGACTAATCAAGATTATCAATTGACTAAAACGAATCCAAGGATGGGGTTATTGACCTTAGGTGCTTCATGATGTATTGCGTTTTTGACGCATTCTAACCCAAGGTTTTCAATGGTTTTTCTAGTCAAATTATGTTTTTAGAGTATTTTAGTCCTTTATCGAGTCTTTTCAGGTTTTAGGTCACTTTGGAAGAAAATGAGTCATTTTGGGTACAAACGAGCATATGGAGATGCAGAACCATGCAGAGACGCATGAAGTTTGGCCTTCGTTGAAGCACTTCCCACCGATAGATCGAGCTGAATTTTGGATACGTCCTAGAACTTTGAGTTAGCTTTCATTTGGAAGTGATTTGAAGTCGATCCAACGGTGCGATCAAAAGTTATGCCAGTTTTCGTGAAGACTGTCCAGCCTGACGAGAAGATGGAGCATGTGCAGAAAAAGTCCAGAGAACTATTAGATCGATCGTTCTAACTTTAGATCGATCGATCCAATATATGGACGATTCCAGAAGCTCTTTAGATTGACCACTCCAACATCAGATCGATCCGTCCACTCCTCAGACAAAAAAGGCAATCTGAAACTTCCTGTTTTGCCCTGAAATGACCCTAACTCAACTTATTTCGACCCTAGACCTATATATACTTATTTTTGGCCATTGTTTAGGCCACTTTTTCTTTTACATTCATACTTTTGGCTTTTGGCAATTTGTAAGCTTTGGAGAGACGAATCTCTGACTCTACATCTTTGAGAAGATTTCTGAACCCCTGTTGATTAATATTTTATTTATCATGAATTTCTCTTCATCTCTTTGCTGTTTCTCTGTTTCCATGGCTGAGTAGTTCCATAGTTAGGTTTAGAGTTTCAAGGGAACTTAGGAATCATTGAATTAGACATAGATAGGGATTTATCATCCGTTGTCTTCACCTATCGTTGTGTTTATTACTTAGACTGAATTAATCACTTAGTCTCTTATTTAGGGTTTAATCTATTCATCAAAAGTGTTATAGATTGCTTGAAAGAACATAGGTGAGCGGTTTGTCCTTAGCCAACGAAAGCTGATGCTAAGGCAATCCGTGAACAAATTGAACCTGCTCGTTAATGCTTGTTTAGAATTCTAAGTTCAAACGACAGTTTAGATACTTAGGTTGCTAGATAAAGTGATTAATTCCACGACGGTGGATTGGTTAAACATTCATTTTTGAGTTCTAGACTGAGCTTATTTGTTCCCTGAATAATTGTCTGATTCATGATCTCCGAATTCCTGCGAATTGCCCTTGACCTAACGCTTGTTTTTATTGATCTTTACATCGTTTTTATTTGCTATTTTCGTTTTAACTTAAAACCAACAAACCATATCTTTTTCTTACCTTAATTTTGGTCTAAAGAATCGTAGTGTGGCCTTTGGAACTTGTGGATTCGATTCCTAAATACTACGCCATTGCTGTGCACTTGCAGTAATTATTTTAGGGTTAAAACTCTGACTATCAAGTTTTTTGCGTCGTTGCCAAGTTCCAATTGCGTTACCTACGAGTCTAGGTTTGAAGTTTAGTCTAAGACCCTAACTTTCACTAACTTTTTCTTTTAGTATTTTTTTTTTTTTTTTTTTTTTTTTTTTTTTTTTTTTTTACAGGTGATGGCCATGGATTAAAATGATTGGCCACAAGAAGAAGATGCCACATTTGATGAATAAATTCAAGATGAGCAATATGTGGAGCCACCACTTGATGAGAGTGCACTCACATTGGAACAAATAGTTGAGTTGGATGAGCTTTGCAATGAAAATCCAGCATTGACAAGGACTGATCTAGCAGCTATGATTCGGTTGAACCTCATGTCATATCGGGCAGCACTTGAAGGAAGGGAGCTCACTTTATATGAGATAGAGATAGCCCATGCACTTGAGGAGGTAATATATTGGGTTCCACCAAGCTCAATGCAAGGTACACCTTTCTTAACCTTAGAATCTCATGATGATGAGGATAGTTGCATGTCTTGCATTGAAGATGTAGCTTCTAGTTTGCAAACTCCCTTGCTCATTGATGAATGTTATGATTTAATATGTGAATCTGAAAGACTAGATACTTTAAGAGTAGAAAAACTTGCTAGAGATTACCATGAAGTGTGCTTTGATATTAATTATCTAAATTATCTTGAGTTTAAGCTTTCAATGCCTGAGGAATCTAGATCTCTTCTTGAAAAATCTTACCTAGGGGATGTGTTTGATATCGATATGATCTTAAATGAGATAGAGAACCCTAAGGTTGAGATAGATTCTAGAGAGGAGAATATTGTGTTCTACATGATTGATGGAGATGAAGTTGACTATTTTGTGATGAACTCGTTTAGACCTGACGTTGATTTTATCTTTCCACCAAATGCATTTGATCCTCATGAGCATCTCACCATCACAAGAGATTCTAAGATATATGCTACATTCATAGTATACTTCATTGATGTGAATTTTGTCACTTGGGATTGGATAATTGCGTGCTATTTTGCATATTTTGTTTCTTGCCCTAACAGGAGAAGGATCAAAGGTGCATTGGCTCAGCCTTTTGATTCCCATGATTAACAAATATGCTCAGAAGTCAAGCTATAGACTATAACAAGCGCTTAGTGGGAGGCAACCCACTGGTAAGTGTGTATATTTTGTTTTTCTTTAGTTTTCTAACTTTTAGTTTTTGGTTTTAAGTATTCCAGGTCTTAACAAAATAATCAAAAAATCAAAAAAAAAAAAAATCAAAAAAAAAAAAAACCGCCCAGACCCACTCTCACCTCTCATTCGACCACGAACAGGTAAGTTCTCTCCTCCCTTATCTGTTTTTTCATCCTTACCATCCTCTTCTCGCTTTCTTCACACTAGGGACAGTGTGATTTAGGTCTGGGGGAGGATGCTCATCCGTGACTAATGTCATTTTATTTTTTGTTTCTCTTGAGTCATTTTGATGTTTTTCTTGAGTCAGTCCAAATTGTTTTATTGAGTCAAAACCTTGTTAGGAACTATGAGCTTTTCTTGAAACTAACCACATTGCATTGACACTTGAAGGACCATTGTTACAGTAGTTGATTGCAGATTTTACTAGGTAGAACACTGTGAGTGGATCAATCTAACGGAGAAAGTTCATGTTTCTGGAGAGTTCGAAAAATTCAGGGTTGACTCCGCACCAAATGAACCTTAATTTTCTCATCTTGGGGCTTGGTGTACATCGAACCTGGTTCCTCTTCCAGCACTTTAAAGATAAGTTTGTCACAGTCTCTCTTTGATCTTCCCTAAAGTAAAAAATATATATAGAAGTCTAAGTTTAAGAATGGCAGCCTGAGTTTCGTGAAAAGAACTAGGAAGGTGAGCCTACACTCATGAAAGCGTCTCCTAACAAGGAACACGAAAGTGAGTGGCACCGTTCTTGGGCTATAAACCCCCAGACTTAGTCTTTTGCTTGTCCTCAAGCAAACTACTAAGAATAGAGTCGAGGTTTGAAAACAGAAACTCGCCATATCTCTAGAACACAGGCTGCTCACTTTTTTTATAGCTCAAGAACGGTGCCACTCACTTTCGTGTTCCTTGTGAGGAGACGCTTTAATGAGTGTAGGCTCACCTTCCTAGTTCTTTTCACGAAACTCAGGCTGCCGTTCTTAAACTTAAGCATCATTATTCTCTCTTTTTGTTAGGTAAGATCAAAGAGAGACTGTGACAAACTTATCTTTAAAGTGCTGGAAGAGGAATCAGGTTCGATGTACACCAAGCCCCAAGATGAGAAAATTAAGGTTCATTTGGTGCGGAGTCAACCCTGAATTTTTCGAACTCTCCAGAAACATGAACTTTCTCCGTTAGATTGATCCACTCACAGTGTTATACCTAGTAAAATCTGGAATCAACTATTGTAACAATGGTCCTTCAAGTGTCAATGCAATGTGGTTAGTTTCAAGAAAAGCTCATAGTTCCTAACAAGGGTTTGACTCAATAAAACAATTTGGACTGACTCAAGAAAAACATCAAAATGACTCAAGAGAAACAAAAAATAAAATGGCATTAGTCACGGATGAGCACTTCAAGAACTAATCTACGATGTCAATCAATCACAATAAATGATATACCCTAAGCTTAGAACTCTAAAGCAAGATTAATCCACTTTCATGGTACTAATCACATTATTAACAATCATTATCAAGATCAAACTTTCATTTGTGAAAAGGAAGCTAACAAGCATTAAGAATCAGTTCTAACATGCCAATAAACACCCTAGACAATCACTCTCATGAGCTAGGAATGAAAATTCCTTACTTAGTTGATTGGAGAATTTCAACAAACTTTTTGTGGAAGAGAAATTCCCTAAGGTCTAGAATTAGCTTGATCAAGGCTAATATAGCATTAAGATCACCTAAACAAGGAAGAAAATGAAAGGATCAAACCATAGACATCAAGATTATTTCCTAAAACACCATAAATCTAACCCATCCCTAGATCCTAAGGAAACTACTCACTAAACACGGTTACATTCATAAATATATTGAAATAGATATTGATAAACATAAATATGAAGAAGAAGATGATATATAAGACAAACTCTTGGATTGCAAACACTCTTGAAAGATCTTACAAAAATGATTTAAAACCAAAATGAAAAAGAGTTTTTAAACAAGAACAAAAGATGATTAAGGTAAGATTGTAATAAGAACTTAGAGAAGATGTGTAAAAGAAGCTTGGCCTCAACAATGGCCAAAAACAGAGATATAAAGGCCAAATTTTCGTTCTTTGGTGGAGAAATTAGGTCAAACCGGGTTTAAACCGAATTTTCTTTGATTTTGCACTGAGCCAGCTGGTTTATGAACAGGGATCGATCGATCTGTCTAAACATCGCCGTATCTCTTGAAACGTTGAACTGTTTGACTTGAAACCACCACCAAACGAAAGCTAACTCAATTATCTATGACTTTCATGAAGATAGCCGAGGCCAAATCGGAATGGAAACCTTTCGTCGAGGCTGATCTTTCAGTAGATCAAAATGATCGATCAAAACGTCCAGACGGATATATGTTTGATAAAATCGCTGTATCTCTTTAACCACTAATCATAATGACTTGAAACAACCAGCGAAAGAACGATAACTCAGTTGTCTTTGACTTTCATGAATATGTCTGAGCCTGAATCAGAATGGAAAGTCTTTGTATGATCTGATCTTTGAGTAACGTTAGGCGGCATTGACTTGTTTCGGCTGCAACATCTCGATACACCAAGTAGATATGGTGCCAGCTGACGTCTGGATCGATGTGAACTCGTACTTGCATCGATGTGTTATTGAATATATATTGCGTATGAGAGTATGATTTAGATTCAATAGTATAAGTCGATTTTAGGCCACGAGAGTGGAATTATCGAATAGCAGTGTTTATTTGGGTTCTAGGATGAAAATAATTATGTTTTGCCTCTAGTTGTTAAAATCTAAATAGTCCAAACCGTGAACCCCTAAGGATTTCCTAATGTCTAACGTTTCGTTTTATTGCTTTCGTTTTAGTAACAATAACAAAACCACCTTTTATTTTGTGCAATCTTGATTCTTTTCGACAAAACTTATAGTGTAACCTTCAATCTCTTTGGTTCCACCCATAAGTCCTACAACCCACATATGTGCACTTGCAGACATCTAGAATTTATAAATTTAAAACCTGAAGCACAATTAACCCTTCATCAGTACCTCTTAACTAATTCGTCGTACGTACATTACCATCTTATGTAGATATATATATATATATATGCATGTGTACCTATTATATGTATGCATGATTTACTGTTGATGATCTTTTAATACAACTACGTACATGCAAATTTTACTATATACTGATTTGATGTATATGCACATTTTAGTATTTTACTATCTATTTATGTATACCTAATTACTTTGTGTATGTAAGTGTTTTTTTTCATGTACATACATTTACGTTTTAGTGTACGTCTAATTAATTCGTGTACACATGCCTATTTTTGTAGTTATGGATGGTGAATAGATGGATGATGACCATGTTTTGTTAAAAATATTTGAAAAAAAGTCGCTTACCTAATACTATATGTGCATGGATCATTCTATGTAAATTTTTAGCTTCTATTTCTACGCATATAAAATATTTAAAGATTTTTAGATTATCTACGTTTTAGTGTACGTCATATGGTAATATTGTTATTTCTGTTGACAAAATATTTTTAGGGTTGTATACAAGGTCTTACGGTTGTAATTATTCATTCATACAATTAATAAAGAAACCTTAAAACGGGTGTTTGCCTCAATTTTGTTTTCTCTCTATGGTTTACGTTTTTTTTTCTTATTTGATTCGACCTAATTCACAACAAGTGGTATCAGAACTCAAGGTTTTTGATAATCTGAGCGATGTCCAAAGGTTCGCTCAAGTTCGATATTCCTAGGTTCGATGGGAAGGGAAATTTTGGTGTATGGCAAGGGCGAGTCAAGGATCTCCTGACGCAGCAAGGAATGAAGAAGGCACTGTTCGCGAGAAAACCAGAAGCAATCACGGCAGAGATTTGGGAAGATATGCAAGATCAGGCTGTTTCAACGATTCATCTCTGTCTCTCTGACGATATTACCAACCAGGTTATGAGCATCATGACTTGTGTCGCGATGTGGGAGAAGTTAGAGAAGATGTATATGTCGAAGCCGTTGTCCAGCAAGCTGTATCTAAAACAGAGGTTGTATGGGATGAAGATGTCGGAATCAGGAAATCTTATTGCGCACGTCAACAACTTCAATCAAATCATTGGTGATCTGGAACATGGGGATGTGAAAATTGAGGATGAAGATAAAGTCAAGTTCTTATTGTGTTCTCTGCCTCCTCAGTATCAGACTTTGTTGACAGCGCTTACGGTTGATAAAACAACTATTGGGCTGGAGACAGTTTGTTCTTCGTTGCAATCTCATTATGAACGATGACAAAACACTGGTGTCGAGGATAAGTCAGAAAAGGGGAAGGCATAAAGAGAAGCAACAAGATGGGAAAAGCAGGGACAAAACGAAATCTAAGGCTGGAAAGAATTCGATGTGTTTTGGTTGTGGCAAGAAGGGCCACTACATGAGAGATTGTCCTACTAAGAAACAAAACGCAGGAAGTTTTACAAACGTGGTTCAGAAGAAGGAAGATTCAGAATAGGATACTGAGAATGACTTACTTGCTGTGATATCAGGAAGTCACACAGATTCTTGGATTTTAGATACAAGTGCATCATTCCATATGACTCCTCATAGAGAATGGTTTGAGACGTATAAAGCTAGGAACATGGGTTATGTTTAGTTGGCAAACGATATGCCATGTACTTTCGGTTGTATTGGGCAGATCAAATTCTGCATGCATGATGACATTATCAGAACATTGACAGATGTTAGGCATGTTCCAGCGGTTAAGAAGAATATGATCTCTTTGGGTTCACTTCATAAAAACGGATTCAAATTCAGAGCTGATGAAGATGAAGATGTTATGAAGGTTTGTAAATGAGCAATGGTCGTGATGAAAGGAAAGATGACCGCAGAAAGTGTTTATCGACTTCTAGGAAGCGTAGTTATAGGTGGAGCTGCTGCTGCAGTGTCTGAATCTGATAGCACAACGCTCTGGCATATGCAAATGGGACATGAAGGAGAGCATGACTTGACAAAAATCTACAAAAGAGGTCTTCTGGACGGAATAATGAGGTGCAAGATGGATTTTTGCAGGTTTTGTGTGATGGGAAAACAGTCCAAGGTTTCGTTCAAAACAGGACAGCACACGACAAAAAGTCTTTTAGACTATGTAAATTCTGATGTATGGGGTCCAACTCGAGAACAGTCATTGCGAGGATCTAGGTATTTCGTCATCTTCATTGATGAATTTTCCAGAAGGTTTTTGTGTACTTCTTGAAGCATAAATCTGAAGTATTCATGAACTTCAAGATTTGGAAGGCTGAAGTAGAAAACCAGATGGAGAGGAAGGTAAAGTATTTGAGATCAAATAATGGCACAGAGTATACTGATGGCGAGTTCCAGAGATTCTGCGAGGAGCATGGTATTCAAAGGCACTTCACAGTGAGGAAAACACAACAACAAAACGGGGTCATAAAAGGATGAACTGTTCGATTGCTGAGAAAGAAAGGTGTTTGAGGTTGAATACAGGGCTTCCAAAGCAATTCTGGGCTGAGGCAGTAAACATGACAGTCTATCTCATCAATAGATCACCAAGGAGTTCTCTAGAGGGTAAAGTAGCGGAAGAAGTGTGGACTGGGATATACATTGATATATCTAACTTGAAGATATTTGGATGTCTAACTTATATGTTAATTCCAAGTGACGAAAGTTCCAAGTTGGATTCGAAGTCAAAGAAGTGCATATTCATAGGCTTTGAAAAGGGCGTGAAAGGCTTCAAGCTATATATGATCATGAGGCTAAGAAGAGGGTGTTCAGTCGAGATGTGGTCTTTGATGAGCAGTATATGGTGCAACAGGCGAGATCAGAATGAGTGCATGTGACCATTGAGACTTACACAGATTCTGACACATCACATGAGGGGTCTAAAGAGGTTAGACCAACAACTATACGCGATGAGCAGCCTGTTGAGGAGAAGCAGGAGGGTGAACAAAAACAAGCAGAGGAGAGTTTGACACAAATCAGACCGAAACGCATCACAAAGTCACCAGAAAGATTGGGATTCGAAGACATGGTTAGTTATGCTCTTTTTGTTGGCACAGATGATCCAGCTAGCTTTCTAGAGGCTATATGTAGCCTTGATAAAGATGAATTGATTGGTGCCATGGGAGAGGAAAATTAAAGTCTTGAGAAGAATCGAACGTGGGATCTTACGCTTTTACCACAAGGTAAGAAGGCGATTGGATGCATGTGGGTTTTCAAGGTAAAACCAGGAATATCTGAAAAGGAGCCAGTAAAGTACAAGGCAAGATTAGTAGCAAAGGGTTCCTCGCAAAGGAAGGGAGTAGATTATGACGAGATTTTCTCTCCGGTTGTTAGACACACTTCTATAAGAGTTGTGTTGGGATTGGTAGCAAGATGAGACTACCATCTTGAACATATGTATGTGAAAACAGCATTTCTTCATGGAGATCTGGACGAAGAGATCTATATGGAGCAACCAGAAGGGTTTGTAAAATCAGGTGAGGAGAAGCTTGTGTGCAGACTTAAGAAGTCACTGTACGGATTGAAACAAGCTCCTAGGCAATGGCACAAACGTTTTGACTCCTACATGTTAAAGATTGGCTACAAGAATTGCGAGTATGATTGCTCCGTCTATGTAAGGTATTTGGATGGTCATTCTCCCATATTCCTACTGCTTTATGTTGATGATATGCTCATTGCTGGGCAAAATATGGAGGATGTTGATGAGCTGAAAGAATTATTGAAGAAAGAGTTCAAAATGAAAGACCTAGGAGCTGCAAAGAAGATTCTTGGGATGGAAATTCGCCAGAAAAGAAGCTCTAAGAGGTTATGGATTTCTCAGAAGAGTTATATTCAGAAGATTGTAGAGAGGTTTGACATGTCGAATGCAAAACCAGTGTCTACACCTTTGGCGATGCACATCTCACTTTCAGCATTACAATGTCCTAAGTCTGATGAAGAGATCAGAGATATGGCGAATGTTCCTTATGCTAGTGCAATTGGTTGTTTGATGTATGCTATGGTTTCCACCTGACTAGACCTAGCACAAGCAGTAAGTCAAGTAAGCAAGTATATGTCTAATCCTGGAAGAGAACACTGGAACGCAGTTAAGTGAATTTTTCAGGTATTTGTAAGGTACAACAAGACTTGGGCTTATGTTTGGAGGTCAAGAGTGTGGCTCAGTTATGAGATATGTTGATTCAGATTATGCAGGTGATCTAGACAACAGAATGTCTATTACAGGGTACATTTTTACTCTTGCAGGAGGTTCTATTGGTTGGAGATTTGTGTTGCAACCTGTTGTTGCAATGTCTACCACAGAAGCTGAGTATATGGCGATGAGAGAAGCGACCAAGGAAGCATTACGAGTTAAAGGACTTGTGTCAGATGTGCGTGTTGATCAGGGTGGAGTTTAGCTATACAATGATAGTCATAGTGCGCTATTTCTGGCTAAGAATCATGTATATCATGCAAGAATGAAGCACATTCAAGTTAGGTTTCATAAGATCAGAGAGTTGTCTGCATCATGGGAAGTCTTGTTAGATAAGGTGCATACGTCAGAAAATGCAGCTCATATGTCGACCAAACCCGTTACTGTGGAGAAGTTCAAGCATTGCTTGGATTTGCTCCATGTCTTCCAATGATAGAGGAAGAAGCAAGAGGCCCATGAAGAAATTTTTTATCAAGGTGGAGTTTGTTATCTTCGGTGACAAAATATTTTAAAAGATCTACGGTACAGTTTCTAATTGGGTTTAGGAATCAAGTTTTGGACCTTATAAATACAAGGTCTTAAATTTGTAATTATTCATTAACAAATAAACCTTAAAACGAGTATATGTCTCAATTTTATTTTTTCTCTAAGATTTACTTTTTTTCTTCTAGTTTAATTCGACATCATTAACAACAAATATATAACATGTACATATATTTGTATTTTAAAATATCACTTTGTCGATATGTACATATATACATAATTACATATGATATTCACGTACATTGATTACTGTATTTCGTCACTTACATTTATAATAATATTTTTACCAAATTTTGCATTTAAGTTTAAAATTTTAAATTCATAAAACGTACAAAAATATATATATATATATATAAGGAAAATTTGGTGAATCCATAAAAAAACTATAATTTACCTCATGACCAATTTTTTTTCTTACTTTCTTAAATATAATTTTTTTTTGTTATTCACCGAAACAACAAATTAAATCATACACATTTTCCAATGTCAGTTTCCAATTTTCTCTTTTAATTTTAATCCATTTTACATAATTTACATTAGATTTTAATTAATATCACACGAACATTTGTCTGACGTGTTTGTCGATGATCATTTAGTCCCCTTATTTATTATTCTTCTATTAAGTTTTTTTTTTTTTAATAAAAATATTCTTCTATTAAGTTAATAATGTATATTGACACATCTTTTTAAATAATCTTTCTCTCCACCACGCATTTTTTCCTATTCAAATTAAATGCTACACATTTTTTATGCCCTTATTCTATATTCCAGTAACTAAATATCTTTCCAATATATTTCTCACCATATTCCATATTGCACGTCTACAGATATTGGCGTTCGATGTTTAAGTCAATCTCACACTCCTTAAATTCAACATGTTTATCTAAGCATCTTCTCTATGTTCTCTTCTACGCCATCGACATTTATTTACCATTTCAATTTTTTTGTTATAAAATACAACGATGGAGGTCTACGCAAGTACAATTTTGGGGAATTTATAAAAGTCAAAGTTCTATTCCCACATTTATTTCCCCTTACTTTTATTATTCACCCTCACGCATTCTATTTATTGATGGCAATGAAAACACTTTATATCTGACCAAATTATCACTCTTTTAGCCAATTCTCCCATTAATAACTGTCACATCTCTCTAGTTGTATGTTCTATCCATGTTCAAGAAGGGCATCTTATCATCTTGCTTCTTAAGGTGTCATGTGATGAAAATAAAGTCTGTGAGTGTCATGGGATACAATTAAAACACAAAAAGTGCCATAAAATCTTATCTAATCTTTGTTCTAAATTTATCGTCCATTGGCTTTCTTTCTCAGATTCACTTTCTAGAACAAATGCAAAACAAGTTATTCACCATACTTATATGATAAGTAATGGAAAAAACATTACAAAAGTTTATATAAAAGAAAGAAAAAAAACTCATTGCAACAATGAACGATTTAGTTCATATGATTCATAAGTCATTCATCAAACAATAGTAGCAACAGCATCCACTAACTCATTGTACTGATTGGTTATAAAAACAACGTCAAACCACTTAAGAGTCCCCCAAATCTCTCTCTCTTGGGTTCTTTCAAACGTAATTTCTGCACACCATATTATTTTCTTCATTTGGTGGTTAAGAGTCTTATTCTCCTCCCATAAAACCACCATGTTTCCACCATAATCGACCAATCTAGTCGTAAATATACCAGGGTGATTACGAAAAGACATAAACGACCTTGGCAGTCCTTTCAAAGCTCTCCAAATTCTATCATTGGAATCATACCAACGAATCTCCCAAGAGTTACAATGGTAGAACACGTTATCTATCACACAACAATTTGAACGATACAATATTGAATTTAATGCCAAGTCTGCAGATCTCGATGTACCTTTATGCAGCTTGTAAGTCATATTCTTTTCCTCAGAACGCACATATATGGTTCCTTCACACCCCGCGGTTCTGTACTTAGAGCCTCCGCATATTTCCTCACTAGGGATCTGCAAAAACTCCCAAGATTGGGACTTGGTATCGAAAACCTCTATCCAGTTCGTTGAATCAGCATTTTGGCAGCCTCCCGTAACATATATTTTCCCATCAAGGACACAAACAGATGGTGACAAACGAGCCATTTGCATGCTTGGACCCTCACGAAATATGTGAGAATGACAGTCCATGACCATGAATCTAGACGATGCATTACCATTAACTTCACAGCAATTGGCATAAATACTAGAATCAATCGCTGCAACACTTGACTTGCACTTAGAAGGAGAATTAGGAGATGAAATTGGGACCAAAATCTTGCTAGAGTTATTTGGTTTCCGGCAGAGACTAAACCAACACCAACGAAGTTGGTTGGAGTTAGTATAGATTTTTAAGTACACGTAGAGAGAACTCTCAGTGCGGCCTAAGAACGATCGAGTTTCGTAAAGCTTACTTGAAGCAAGAAGAGAACGAAATCTTTTGGAAACTAAGGAAAGAGTCGGGTAATACAATCTTGAGATACGGCCTAAACAATTGAATATCAGATCGTCCGGAAGCATCAACAACGTCATCTGCTTTCTTTGAGCATGTGATTCTTCCCCGTTCGACATTAACACAGTGTTTTGGATACGCTCTAATTACGTGAAGTTTGTTGATATGTTGAACAAAACTTACAAAAGTCTTTAGAATTTTTTGTTTTCTCTTGTTCAGTAATAATAAATATCTTCCTTAACCAATACCACTAGTAGATATATATACAATCCTAGTCCATTTAGGGTTTGACACATATTGTTAACCGTATCTCATCATATAAGGAAACTTGATTAAATTTTCTTTATTAAGGTTATTTGCTTTGTGCATTTAGATACAATTTTGATGACTTTAAAAATGAAAGAATCTACTGAATCTAGAAAAAAATCTCAGATTTACAGACAAATTTGCTATATTTTTGTTTTTAAACTAAATGACAACTATAACAAATATTTGTAGAGTTTATCTCTCTCAAGTATTGCATAATATTTTTTTTAGTGTGTATCTTCATTATCCATTATCTTTTGTTGACTTTGTACATACTAGATTCTCAATATTTAGCATTCACTAGGGGCATATTGGATTTAATGATTTGGAATAATTTAGAAATCACCCAAATTTGAGAAATGTTTTTAAAAAATTGAGATTTGAGAAAATTTTACAAAGTTATTGTTACAAATTTTAAGGTGATTAGAAGGGATTTGGGGACATTTAAAAAACACCTCAATTTATTTCAAAAGATGCACCACACTTATTTTAAAACTTCTATTTTCACTCTTATTTAAAAGTATATACGCCATTTTTGATATCATTCCCAGCCTCTCTTTATACGCAAGCAACATGGTTAATCTATGGCCTCATCAATCACATAACGTAATAGAAAAAATCAATCAAGAAATTAAATAATAATCCCAACGTTTCTTGAAGAAATAAAAACTACGGCCTCACAAATCACATAACGTAAAAAAATAAATAATAATCCTAAAGTTTCTTGAAGAAATAAGAAATTTTTTTAGTGATCATACGAAAAGCCTAAAATAGGAAACTGCAAACCACTTAACTTGGAAGCAAGCTTGGCTTTATTGTGACAAAGGATTGTTTTGTCTGAGTATGATTTCCTGCCAACGTCCTAAATCATTTCATAAAACAAATGTATCATGGTTTATCACTATCATTGTCAACTGTAGAAAGAACAACATAGAGGGAAAGATAACTTACTTCATAGAAACATCATCGTTGGGATCCACTAATTAATGATAGCATCATTCCACATATTTGTAGCAATTTTTGCTTTCCATTCATTAGCATGTTCTCTTTGTTGTTCTTGTGTGCCAAAGTGTTGATGACCAGCACTACTTGATTGGGAAAGACTTTGTACATCACAAGTTTCCTCCGGAGTAAACTCATATGAACGACACTTCTGACGAGATAATCGTGCAATGCAGCACATGCAAGCACTAATTCTGTTTGAGTCTCATATGAAAAACTAGGTGCAGATTTGAATATCAAAAATCTGGATTTAAAATATCAAAAATTCTTTCGATGATATTTCTCAAACAAGCATGACGGGGGTTGAATAATTCTTCTTTATTTTTGGGATCACAGTCTCCTCCAGTAAATTATTTGAGATGATAGCGAGTACTTCAAAATGGACTTAGAAAATTTCTTCGATTGGCATAACCACAGCCAGCTAGATAAAAGTTTCCTGAAATATTTTTAACGTACAATATAAATATGAATTAAAAGATTGTAAATAAAATAAACTATCTTAAAAAACATAATATTTTGTAGTATGGAGTAATGCATGTACCTTCCGGGACTTCAAATCTATTGTTACTTCTTGTTAAAGCATCACTTAACACTTTTGCATCGTGAGCTGAACCTTCCCAACCAGTAAGGACATATATGAACTGCAAATCAAAGTTTCATGCAGCTAGCACATTCTGGGATAAAATTTCTTTTCGGTTTCGATAGCTAGCAGTTTCATTTCCTACTACCATAGCAGGAATTGTGTTCCATCAGTAGCCCCAACACAATTCTAAAAGAGATCAAAAGTATTTGTTAATAGAATTGAACAAAACAAACCGATAAAAACAAATTCTTACATACCTTAAAGTAGGGATAAAACCTTGTGCTTTCTCTTATTCTTGAAGTCACTACATTTCCTGGTTTGGCCATCCAACTTGGGCCAATGGTGTTTAACACCCTTAATAAGTTATTAAAACTTTGACCTATTGTAAAATTCGATCTCTTGAATACATTCTTGAGGAAGAATATATCTCGTGGTCTGCCCAACAATGAGCAAAAATGTGGCAAGCATTTCCTCAACTGAAACCCATATTGTGTCTCTTAAAGATGTCTGTTGTCGAATACGAGTGCACAAGTCCAAGAAAACCTCTGGATACATACGATATAAAATCCGAAAATGTTCTGGATCACATTGTTAGTTGAGATTAACAAAAATTATATCCACGTCTGATTGAAAGCTCCTTGTTCTTTTTCTATTTTTCTTTAACCGTTGTTCTTCTCTTTCCTGAATAGATTGATCCATAATTGGAGACTCTGAGACTTAAAAAAAGTATGATCAAAAACAAGATTAGATAGAGCTTATGAAAGATCTGGTACGAACCCAAAGCATATATACACTACAGTTTTCTGAAATATAAACCATAGCCATAATAGAACGAGTGTGAATACAAGGAATTTTATATTAGTGTTCAAAAGAGCCCAAACCTACTGGATGTAAATGTAATATACTTTCTTAGTACAAACACACAATTTTAGAACCAGAACAAAAAAATAAAAATTCAAACCAATGATCCCAAACTTTGGATAAATGTAAAAGTGGGAAGTAAAGCTGAGTGATGAGTGAGATTTTTTTGCATAATATTATTCATTGCGAAGCATATCAACACTATAGCTGTTAATTTAGTGTTCTCTCGTACCTGCTAAAACTAAAGCTTGGAAGATTTTGCACAAAAAAAAGGAAGATTTTTTTTCAATTTAAAAATAATATGGAAAGATACCTCCTACCAATCCTTCCCCAAGACGTCTAGCAAAACTATTCCTACATGTAGAAGTTGATCATATGTGAGAAGTAATCACAGCCTTCTTTCCCTGCTCAAATGACACATGTGTAGGACATTAGTGACTCATCTCACAATAAACCGTTTCATTGAAATCGTAATTAGAGCACACAAAAAATGAATCATGAAGAAATTATTGTTTAGGCAAAATACTAGCTTGATAAAATCTATTGTATGTAATTTATTATTTAGAAGCAACTACACGAAGAAATACCAAACTAGAAATCAAAAACACCATGACAAAGCATAAAGAACATTAACAAAAAAAACCAATATAACTAACATATCCAAAATCACGATAATTCTTCCACCACCAACTTCAAGGTTTACGCACCCTGCGTTTAATCCATCCAAGACGTTCCTCTATAGTCATCCTCACGAATCCAGTTTTCATACCTAACTGGTGAACTAAGTTCATCGCATCAAAACATTCATTTTCCTCTAAATTAGGAATCTCCTTAATAGCATCCCATACGTTATTAATTTTTCCTCAGCTTGTTTTTCCTGGGCTTCTTTCTCCCATCTTTGCTGTATCATACTAAACATCTGGTTGTTCATTCCTGTGACTGCACTGATCTCATCAGAAATTTTCTCCACATTGTATCTCTCGGTTCTAGCTTTCTTTCTTATAGAAAGCTTTTCGTTCGCATTTCTGCGTAACGAAGATGATACAACTGGTTTAACTCCATCATTATAATCATCATCAACATCACCCATCTTTTGAAGAGTAGTTCCACCTTGGTATTCCCATTCATTTTCTCTTCCTCCATAAGTATCAACTGCAAGTCCCGTTGCTATATTTTGTACATAGATCGTGTGTAGGTCTTCATAATCTTCAAACGAATCATCACGTAAATGTTTATCTTTTGGATGGTCCTATTGTGAATAAGAAAAATTGTTATCATATAAGACAAAACATATGCATAAGCAAATCATGTATCATGTCTTTTAAAAAATTATTTACCTTGAAATATTCGTCTTCGGATCCCGACCAAATCCTGAACTAAAGCGTAGAAGATATGCAAAACTTTTGTACCTACCTCTCATAATCTTTGTTCGATTTTTGTATTGGAGATAAGTTTTCGTAGATCCACAAATTTTATTTAGCTCCGGTAGTATTCTTTGCTCCACGGTAAGTTTATTGAACAAATTGTTCCCATCTGTCCAATTCTGATTGACACCATTGACCAACAAACGCAACAATGTTTTGGTTTCTTGAGTGGACCAAGAAAAATATGGATTTTTACTTTTTCTTCTTGTGTATTATCTCCCATTTTAGTGTGAGAGATATCTAGCCAAACAATTCAATACAACAAACACAACCACATAATTCAACACCAAAAGAAGTTTGATCACAAAAACCTTCATGGTGTTATCTAGGAGAAAAACAACACAAACAATGATAGATGCAATAAAATTTTTACCTTTGTTTTTTCAGAAAAGCTAATGATCTCCAATTTCTTTTTTTCCCGCGTCTGTATTTTTTTGGAGTTCTCAATTTTTTAATTAACTATGAAAGGATAATCTCAAACGGTTCTTATCAATGCAACAACTATATATTTCAATGCTTATCAATATCATAACTAACATATAAATTCTGTTTTA
This sequence comes from Alliaria petiolata, assembly GCA_020283515.1. NCBI lineage: Eukaryota > Viridiplantae > Streptophyta > Magnoliopsida > Brassicales > Brassicaceae > Alliaria > Alliaria petiolata. The sequence continues at coordinate 24,532,948 of JAHZTW010000003.1, read as the reverse complement.
GTTAGCAAATATCTACCCGCCGAAAATTGCACTGCAAAATCATATATTTCTATTGCAGTATAAATTCTGTTAGTTAGCAAATCCCGCCAGTTATTATAATAAAGACGCTCATACTTTATATTAATTCAATGTGGATTCCTTTAATCAGTGTAAAGTCCCAATTTTAAAATAGTGAGAGCGGCGATACAAGACACGCACCTATTTCACTGTTAAGAAGAAGACTCTTGGGTTTCCACCAGAAAACGAATCTCCAACGTTCTTGGAAAACCCACTCTTCCACAAAGAGTATCATTTTAACTCTTGATTTTTGTTTCACAAAAAGTGTCACTTTATGTTTTTAATGTAATTTTTTAAGCTAAATCTCAGTTTTATCCTTACTATTTTAACCTATTAATTAGAAAGAGAAACTGATTTAGTGTATTAATAAAGCACATAAAAGAGATTTATAAGTTTTTCTTAATTTGTGTGAAAAATGTCAGAATGACACTTTTTATGAAACAGAGGAATTAATATATTTGACACTTTCTTTTTAAACAACATCCCTCTCCACCACACATTTTTTCCATGTTTACACGTTTTCCTATTACTCTATCCTATATTTCGGTCATCATGAGCAATAACCCATGTTCAAAATTTCACTAGGCGCTAATCGAGCGCTCGACTTGGGCCTAGCGCTTAATAATAACAGAGATTGTGCAAATAGTGCCTGGGTGTTCAGGAGCTTGGAAGGGAAAGAATCTACAAGTTCTTTGATCGATACTCCCTCGATGAGATCGCACGCTTAATTGATTATAGGGGTCAACAATGGATGTTTCGGATTACTCTAAGGGGCTTGAACCGTATTTGAGAGATTGTTAAGCTTGTGTAAAGTATACAGAAATACTATCTAATATTGGCTCTGTGGTATGTGGATTCAAAAGTGTTGGTCAATGTGGTGTTCTAAAGATGTGGTGAGTTTCTGTGTTCAAACCACGACCTTGTTCTTGGTAGTTTGCTTGAGGACAAGCAAAAGACTAAGTCTGACTAACCCAAGGATTTCAATGGTTTTTTCGAGTCAAAGTGTGTTTTTAGAGTCTTTTAGTCTTTTATCGAGTCTTTTCAGGTTTTAGGTCGCTTTTGAAGAAAATGAGTCAATTTGGCTGCAACGGACATATGAGATGCAGAACCATGCAGAGCGGTCTGAAGTTTGGTATTCGCTGAGGCAGTTCCCACCGATGGATCAAGCTGAAATTTGGACACAAACTTTATCATTGAGTTAGCTTTCATTTGGAAGTGGTTTGAAGTCGATCCAACGGTGTGATCTGAAGTTACGCTAGTTTTCGTGAAGACAGTCCAAACCGATTGGTTCATTAAAGCAGAAAAAGGAAATTTGAGTTTTCTTATTTTGACTCGGTTTTGGAAGGATTTCGACCAAGAACGTGATTAGACATATTTATACTTATTTTTGGCCATTGTTTAGGCTACCTTTCTTTTACATTGAGATTTTTAGGTGTTGTGCTTTGTAAACTTTGGGGAGAAGAATCTCTGGCTCTACATCTCTTGAGAAGATTTGTGAACCCTTTTGGATTTCTTATTTATTTGGTATGAGTTTCTTTTCATCTCCTTGTTATTTTTCTGCATCCATGTTTGAGTAATATCATACTTAGGTTTAAGGTTTCAAGGGAATTCATGAATCATCGAATTAGATATAGATAGGGAATTATTTTGTGGTTTCTTTATCTATTGTTGATCTAAATGCTGAAACTTAATTAGCTACCTAGTTTCTGATCTTAGGTTGTTTAACGCATCAAAAGTGTATGTTTAAAAGCCTGAAAGAACATAGATGAGCAAAACGTCCATAGCCAACAAAAGCTGATGCTAAGGCGTTTCTGTGAACAGATTGAACCTGCTCGTTAATGCTCGTTTAGAATTCTAGGTTCATACGACAGTTTAGAATCTTAGGTTGCTAGATAAAGTGATAGTAGATTGGTTATACATTTTTGTTTGAGTTCTAGAACGGTTCATAATCTCATTCCTTGAATAATTGTCTCGTTCATGATCTCTGAATTCCTACGAATTGCCCTTGACATAACACTTGTTTTAATTGATCTTTAACCGTTTTTATTTGCTATTTTCATTTTGCATTACAACCAACAACCATATCATTGTCTTAGCTTAGTTTCATTCTAAAAGAAACGTAGTGTAACCTTGGAACTTGTGGATTCGATCCCATCTATACTACAATGATTGTATGTGCACTTACAGTTATAGCTGCACCTGTGATACAAGAGTTTTTATCTCTTGTAAGCAATTTCTCAATTGCTCATATCATTGCAATACTTGAGATATCAATCCATTTTGGGAGATGATTCAATAAGAATACAAAGTTTGTTTTAAGCTAAGCTAAATTGGCAATTCAAGTGACAAGCAACAATTAAGAACAAAACAAAAACTAAAAGAGACACTACAAGAGCAATAATATGAAGCTAAGCCTTAATTACCACTAATGAAGCACTAAACAAGAGATTAACTACTAAGCTGATATATCATGGTTTTTACTAGTTTTTGGACCATGATATAAGTATTTTTTATAGAGTCTTTTGTTAGTTTTAGAGTCCTATCAGAGTCTTTACAGGATGGAGAGCATTTGGAGCTAAATGGAAGAAACTGGAACGTTTTGGAGCATTTTGGAGAAGCAGCCGAAGTAATGAAGTCAAGAGAGTGAATTCACGAGCAGAGTGTCGATCGACACCATCAGTTTCGATCGACACCAATGAAGGTCGGCCAGCTTTGACAGTTTCCAATCAGAAAAAGGAAATAGAGCAAGTTTGAAGAAATTACAAGTTTGCTCCTGGACGAAAAATCCCCTTCTATAAATAGTTTTCAGGCATTGTTTAGCCATATACCTTATCATTATTTTCTGATTTTGAGACTTAGAGAGAGATTGATCCTGTGCTTTTGGGGAGACAATTCTAACTCTTTTGAGCCAGATTTCGAACCCCTATATCATTCTCTATTCTTTTATGCAATTTATTTCAGCCATGATTTGTGTTTGCATAATTATGTCTGAGTAGTTTGCTAGTTTGTGTTTGCATAATTATGTCTGAGTAGTTTGCTAGTTAGGTTAGGGTGATTTAGAGTTTGATGAAGAGTTTGTAGAATCACTAGAATTATTAGGGAAATCAATTGGATCTTCACCTTGATTTGTGCTTAACTTGATTCTCTGAATTGATCACTTAGAAATCAAACCTTAGGTTATTTAATAGATGCGAGAGCATTATTAGTAACTTGATCTAATCATAGGTGAGCAAAATATCTATTCGCAAAGAGATTTGGTTTAGGTATTTTGTGAACAAATCGAACCTGTTCTTATTGCTTGNTTATTAGTAACTTGATCTAATCATAGGTGAGCAAAATATCTATTCGCAAAGAGATTTGGTTTAGGTATTTTGTGAACAAATCGAACCTGTTCTTATTGCTTGCCTTAATTGTTTAAATTCGCAAAGAGATTTGGGATTTATGGATTTAGGCATAGATAACTTCTGCAACGAGAGTTGATTGGTTTTAGCTTAGAGTTTCGAGTTCTAGACGGTTCTTAATAAATCCCTAATAAACTTAGATTCTACATTCTTGGATTCAACCAGATAATTATCCTTGCCTAGCGCCTTAGTCTCCTGAACTTTAATCCACCGGAAATCCGATTTATTTACTTGCTTAATTACTTAGCTTAATTTCATATAATTCGACCTAGCATAATTCGAACTTAGAAACCATAGCGTAGCTTTAACTTCCCTTGGGATTCCCCTTATACTACGATTGCATTTGCTGTGCACTTGCAGTAGTTTTATTTGGGTAAAACCTGAGCCCTATCAAGTTTTTGGCGCCGTTGTCGGGGAAGTAATAGCTGCCTACGGAATCTAGTAGTTTTCTTTTTATTTTGTTACTAATTTAGTTTCCTAACTTTTGTTTCAGGTGCATGCCCAGTAACATAAGCAACAAGGAAGAGAAACTAATCGCATTGAACCAGGAACTAGGCCGTCTCGAACGTACGAACTGCAAGTCTACTCGAGCGTCGATCGACACAGAGAGCATCGATCGACACCCTACCTTAGTGTCGACCAACACAGCTTGTATCGATCGACACCAGACACAGACCGAGATGACAGAACCTGTGATCATGATACGCAACGAGGCAGGCGATTTTGTTGACCTACAAGGCAATAGAAGAAACGCCCAAGGCCAGAGAATCGATGAGGCTGGCGCCATCATCATCGATCTAGAAATACAAGCTGCAAGAACACTTGGTGAATACAACCGCCCAGACCAGTTCTATGCTAATAAAGCTGCGATCCGTCCTCCTGCATTTCAGAGGAATGACTTCGAGCTTAAACCTGCTTACTTCACACTGGTGGGGCAGCATCCTTTTCACGGTCTTCCTAATGAGCATCTGATGGACCACATTGAGAGATTTGAGGACCTCGCATCAAGCATCAAGGCTAATGGAGTGTCCTATGATTATCTTTTCTGCAAGCTGTTCCCTTACTCGCTTACTGGAGATGCATCATACTGGCTGAAGCAGTTGGATCCAGGATCCTTGACAACTTGGGAAGACACAAAGAATGCATTCTTATGCAATTTCTTTGATGACGCGAGATCAGAGGAGCTAAGGACGAAGATAACCACGTTCTCCCAAGGACCTACTGAAGCATTCAAGGCTTCTTGGGTGAGATTCAAGGCTTACGAGAGAGATTGTCCACACCACGGTTTCAGCGAGTCGCAGCTGATCGGTATCTTTTACCGAGGGATGATTAGAGATACCAGATGGCTTTAGACGCATCAAGCAATGGCAACTTCAACACCAGATACCCAGCTGACGCGGTGGTGCTTATAGAGAATTTGGCCTCTTGTAACACCATCAAGAACACAGATTTTGAGAGGAGACAACAAGCTGGTGCAAATGGAGGAAGCCAAATTGCTGAGGTCAACAGGAAGCTGGACAACGTACACAATCTCTTGGTAGGAAAGAAGCAAGTCCACTTTGCTAATGAAGTGGAGACACTCGAGCCTAGTGAAGAATGTGAAGAAGAGGATGTCAACTACATCAACGGAGGAGGTTTCCAAGGTCAGAGGTTTGGGAACCAGCAAGGGAACAGGAGATTCAATGGGAACTATCAGAAGAGCTCCTTTACAGGAAATCAAAACTCTTCTGGTTATACTCAAAAGCCCCCATTCCAGAACAACAACAGCGTTTACACAAGGAGCTATGGAAACTCTTCTTACCAGAAACCTCCAGCTCAAGACAACAAAATGGAGGCTATGCTAAAGCAAATCTTGGAAGGACAACAGAAGATGACAGTGAATTTCAATGGGAAAATTGATGCACTGTACCAGGACCTGAATGGAAGATCGAGAGCATGAACTCTCACATGAAGAAGCTGGATGTTCAAGTTGCTCAAACTGCAAAAAGCTGTTAACAAGCAAGAAGGATTCCTTCCAGGGAAGACTGATACTAATCCCAAACGCCATGTGAACGCTGTCACATTGAGGAGTGGGAAGAACCTTCAGCCTGTGCAGAAGAGAGGGTTTAGCACTGAAGTTTTCGAGGAGTTAGAAGATGTTGAAAATGCTGTGGAGCCAGTGTCGATCGACACTACTGTGTGTCGATCGACACCCATGGAGATGAATGACAAATCCGACGAACCAGACGCGAAAGAATCAACTTCAGATGCAAGTGTCGATCGACACCAGGAGGGTGTCGATCGACGCCCACCACGGACAACACCAGATGCAGCCAAGGCCAAGATCGTTACTGACGAAAGGATCTACAAACCAAAGATCCCTTTCCCCTTGATACCAAAGAAGTCTAAGAAGGAGCTACTTGACGCTAGATGCAAGACTATCATGGATAGACTAGTGGTTGAAATTCTTTTGATGGATGCCATTAGAACTACTCCAGTGATAAAGAGATATCTGAAGTGGATGATGACCAAGAACATGGATATGGAGGAAGGAGTGATGATGATATCAGAGCAAGTTAGTGCTGTTATTCAGAACAGGCTTCCAGAGAAACTCTCCGATCCGGGAAGCTTTGTTCTAGATTGCTCCATCTTTTCCGATAAGTTTGGGAGATCTCTATGCGATTTAGGCTCAAGTGTCAACTTGATGCCTCTTTCAGTTGCTCTAAGGCTGGATATGACAGAATCCCTGATCGTTCTGTCAGAATCCCTGAAGGTGTTTTGGAGGATGTTCCTATCAAAGTGGGAGATTGTCTGATTTCCACAGACTTCGTGGTATTAGCATATGATGAGGAACCCAAAGACCGTCTCATACTTGGTAGACCATTATTGGCTACAGCTAGAGCAATCATTGACGTGAGGAAGGGAAGGATCGCGCTGAACATTGGTGACTTGGTGATGAATTTCGACATGGGGAAGCTGATGAAGAGACAAACAATTGATGGACATACCTTCTATGTCGATTTCTAGGTCTTTATGGATGACTTTTCTGTTTATGGGTCATCTTTCAAAGATTGCCTGGACAACTTATGCGCGGTGTTGCAGCGATGTGAAGAGAAGCACTTGGTCCTGAACTGGGAAAAGTGTCATTTCATGGTCACAGATGGGATTGTACTTGGACACAATGTTTTTGCAGAAGGGATTGCAGTGGATCGCGCCAAGATTGAAGTGATGACGACTTTGCAAGCACCTGATTCTGTGAATTCAGTGAGGAGTTTTCTGGGTCATGCTGGGTTCTACAGAAGATTCATCAAGGACTTCAGCAAGATTGCAAGACCACTCACTGCTCTTCTCTGCAAAGACGTGAAGTTCGTGTTCACTGCAGAATGTCTTTCAGCCTTTGAACAGATCAAGCAAGCCTTAGTAAGCGCTCCAATAGTTCAACCTCCAGACTGTGATTTGCCTTTCGAGGTGATGTGTGACGCAAGTGACTTCGCAGTAGGAGCAGTTCTAGGACAGAAGAAGGACAAGAAGCTTCACGCCATTTATTATGCCAGCAGGACATTGGATGATGCGCAGAAGAATTATGCAACAACGGAGAAGGAATTGCTAGCTGTGGTCTTTGCCTTTGAGAAATTTCGCCAGTATCTTGTTTTCTCAAAGGTGATTGTTCACACAGATCATTCTGCATTGAAGTACTTGATGCAGAAGAAGGATGCAAAGCCAAGGTTGCTAAGATGGATTCTTCTTCTTCAATAATTTGACATAGAAGTCAAGGACAAGAAAGGAGTTGAAAATGAAGTAGCTGATCACCTCTCAAGGATTAGAATTGAAGATGACGTGCCAATTGATGATTTTCTACCTGAGGAGAATGTTTACCTTGTTGAGAGTCATTTCCAAGCTGCATGTTCGGAGCAGATACGCACAGTGTCGATCGATACTGGGGTAGTGTCGATCGACACCCCGTCCGAAATCATGAAGAAGGGTCGCGATTCAACACTTCGAAGTTTGCCAACTTCACGAGTGTCGATCGACACCAGGGATCATCATGGGTTCGCAGGATCTTGGACGAAGTGTTTCGACAGCCAATCTTTGCCATTAATGCTGCAAATCGACCATGGTATGCTGACATTGTGAACTTCCTTGCTAGAGACATTGAGCCTAACCATCTCAAGGGTTATGAGAAGAAGAAGTTCATGAGGGAACAAAGAAGATATTATTGGGATGAGCCACACTTGTACAAGCATTGTCCAGACAATGTTTACAGAAGATGCATTGCAGAGAGTGAGGTTCGTGATGTACTGTTCCATTGTCATGGTTCCGAGTATGCTGGACATTTCGCAACCTTCAAGACAGTATCCAAAATTCTTCAAGCAGGATTTTTGTGGCATACTATGTTCAAGGATGCGCAGCTGTTTATCACTCAATGTGATGTTTGTCAAAGGAGAGGAAAGATCAGCAAGCGACATGAGATGTCACAGAACTTCATCCTTGAAGTTGAGGTCTTTGATTGTTGGGGCATTGATTTCATGGGCCATTTTCCTCAGTCTTATGGAATGCAATACATCTTGGTGGCTGTCGACTATGTCTCTAAATGGGTGGAAGCAATTGCTTCTAAGACCAATGATGTTGTGGTGGTTCTCAAGCTATTTCAGACCAATCATTTTTCCACGTTTCAGAGTGCCTCAGATTGTTATTAGTGATGGTGGTTCTCACTTTATCAACAAGGTGTTTGACAAGCTGCTGAAGAAACATGGAGTTCAGCACCGCGTGGCTACTCCGTATCACCCCCAAACGAGTGGGCAAGTGGAAGTCTCCAACAGACAGATCAAGCAAATTCTGGAGAAGACAGTAGGCAAGACAAGGAAGGATTGGGCTGCGAAGCTGGATGATGGACTTTGGGCCTACATGACTGCCTACAAAACGCCACTTGGGACTACACCTTTCCAGTTACTCTATGGCAAAGCTTGCCATCTTCCAGTGGAGTTGGAATACAAGGCATATTGACTATCAAGAAGATGAACTTCGACTTGAAGCCAGCTGCAGAAAGGCGCCTAATACAGCTAAATGAGCTCGACGAATTGCGCCATCACGCCTATGAGAACTCAAAGCTCTACAAGGAGAGGACAAAGGCGTATCATGAAAAAAAGATTGTCTCCAGACAATTCAAACCGAATGATCATGTACTTCTGTATAACTCTCGTTTGCAATTGTTTCCTGGTAAATTGCGTTCACGTTGGTCAGGTCCTTTCACCATCAAAGAGGTCAGACCATATGGAGCAATTGTATTGACAAACTCCAAAGGAGAGGAGTTCACTGTGAATGGGCAGGGAGTGAAACACTATTGGGCTCAAGCCGAGATTCCAAAAGGACACATTGTGTCTTTGGATGATGCACCAACCGCCTAAACGCGAGAACAGTCAAGCTATTGACGTTAAACGAGCGCTGAGTGGGAGGCAACCCACTGTTATGTACGTTTTTCTTTACATTATATCATGGTTTTTACTAGTTTTTGGACCATGATATAAGTATTTTTATAGAGTCTTTTGTTAGTTTTAGAGTCCTATCAGAGTCTTTACAGGATGGAGAGCATTTGGAGCTAAATGGAAGAAACTTGAACGTTTTGGAGCATTTTGGAGAAGCAGCCGAAGTGATGAAGTCAAGAGAGTGAATTCACGAGCAGAGTGTCGATCGACACCATCAGTGTCGATCGACACCAATGAAGGTCGGCCAGCTTTGATAGTTTCCAATCAGAAAAAGGAAAGAGAGCAAGTTTGAAGAAATTACAAGTTTGCCCCTGGACGAAAAATCCCCTTCTATAAATAGTTTTCAGGCATTGTTTAGCCATATACCTTATCATTATTTTCTGATTTTGAAGAGAGAGATTGATCCTGTGCTTTTGGGGAGACAATTCTAACTCATCTGAGCCAGATTTCGAACCCCTGTATCATTCTCTATTCTTTTATGCAATTTATTTCAGTCATGATTTGTGTTAGCATAATTATGTCTGAGTAGTTTGCTAGTTAGGTTAGGGTGGGGAAATCGTCCAATTCGTACCCAAACTCTTAGCAAAGGCACGAATAAGTCACCAAACAATTTTGGTGTGTAAATTAGTACCCGAACTCTTAAAAATTTAAATATTCATACACGAAGTTTGTCTCGTGTGACGAAAAACAACATTGACCAATTTTCTGTTAGTCAACTCTGTGAATATGTTAACGGAGATGACTCAGATGCCACGTCAAAATTCTTGTTGGAACATAGATACAAAACGACGTCGTTTTATATTGTTGAGTGTAAAAAAAAAAAACCAAAACGACGTCGTTTTGGTTAGTTGGAAAAAAAGGAAAAAAAAAATCATCTTCTTCTTGGACGATGAGGCCACGACAAAAAATCATCTTCTTCAAAGAGAAGATTCCAACATCTTTGCTCTACCTTGACTGATAAAATTTCTTAATATGTAATATCATAAATCAAAACCCACAATTAGATATGAGAACCTAATTCAGACCTTGTATTGTTCGAGTTTTATTGGATTCTCAGCACATTCAAAAGAAACAATTTAGGGGTTTCTGATTTGGTTAGGATTCTTACGAATCTTGAGACGATTCAAAACAGCTCAGATCTGAATAACTTAAATCAAGAAGTTCCTAATTTCGTTTATCGACCTGAACATTGGAGCATGATTAAGCGAAATTAAGCTAAGAGAAAGCAAAACCAGAGCATAAATTTAAAATGAATCCAAAAACAAGTTAGGGATTTTTGAGATTCAGGTCCAAAAAGTAGAAGAGAGAAGAAACCAAAGAGTACGAAGAATCCAAGGATAAAGGCTACGACATAGGAACGGCGAGGAACACCACCGTCTCTCTCCTCAATCAGGGCACACCTTTCCACTGCTTCTCTCCGCCGCGTCCTTTCCGCTTCCGGCCGTCGTTAGGGTAGACGAAGAAGATGAATTTTTTTTCCTTTTTTTCCAACTAACCAAAACGACGTCGTTTTGATTTTTTTTTTTTTACACTCAACAATATAAAACGACGTCGTTTTGTATCTATGTTCCAACAAGAATTTTGACGTGGCATCTGAGTCATCTCCGTTAACATATTCACAGAGTTGACTAACAGAAAATTGGTCAATGTTGTTTTTCGTCACACGAGACAAACTTCGTGTATGAATATTTAAATTTTTAAGAGTTCGGGTACTAATTTACACACCAAAATTGTTTGGTGACTTATTCGTGCCTTTGCTAAGAGTTTGGGTACGAATTGGCCGATTTCCCGATTAGGGTGATTTAGGGTTTGATGAAGAGTTTGTAGAATCATTAGAATTATTAGGGAAATCAATTGGATCTTCACCTTGATTTGTGCTTAACTTGATATTCTGAATTGATCACTTAGAAATCAAAACTTAGGTTATTTAATAGATGCGAGAGCATTATTAGTAACTTGATCTAATCATAGGTGAGCAAAATATCTATTCGCAAAGAGATTTGGTTTAGGTATTTTGTGAACAAATCGAACCTGTTCTTATTGCTTGTCTTAATTGTTTAAATTCGCAAAGAGATTTGGGATTTAGGGATTTAGGCATAGATAACTTCTGCAACGAGAGTTGATTGGTTTTAACTTAGAGTTTCGAGTTCTAGACGGTTCCTAATAAACTTAGATTCTGCATTCTTGGATTCAACCTGATAATTATCCTTGCCTAGCGCCTTAGTCTCCTGAACTTTAATCCACCTGAAATCCGATTTATTTACTTGCTTAATTACTTAGTTTTAATTTCATATAATTCGACCTAGCATAATTCGAACTTAGAAACCATAGTGTACCTTTAACTTTCCTTGGGATTCGATACCCCTTATACTACGATTGCATTTGCTGTGCACTTGCAGTAGTTTTATTTGGGTAAAACCTGAGCCCTATCATAAGCAAGATTACCAAATTAACTAAACTGAAACCTAAGGATGGAATCATTGATTTGGGCAATCTAATGGACAACCTTGCAATCATTTAAGCAACTAATCAAGCCAACTCTATGCCTGGAACACTTAATAAAGACTAATCCATGATGTGTGGCACTAATCCCTTCACTAATCACTCTAATGAACTAATGATGTTTTAGCATTAAAATGATTAGCAAGCATTAATTACAAGTCTAAATGGCATGATAAACACCCTAGGCAACTAGAGGATCGAGTTAGCTTTCGTCTGGTAGAAGTATGAAGTCATTACGATCGGCGGTTCAGAAATTACGGCGGAAAAAGTGAACATCGGTCTGGCCAGCTCGGCAAGCTAGTGCATAACGGGCAAGCATAACGACTTGTGCCCGATGAAGCTTCTGCTGGGAAGATAAGAGCTTGGAGCCAATATGAGGGTGCCATATCGACATGAAGCCGTTGCAGCATAAGTCCAAAAGAGCACAAGAGTCCAAAGAAGTTTGCTTTTAGCTTTGGATCCCATTTTTTGTGGATAAGAGTCATTAGGGTTTTTTGTGGCTCATCTATAAATACCCTAGCAACCCCAAAACGAAATCCCTCTCTTCCCTCTTTTCCTTTTAGACATTTTTAGTTTTTCCTTAGTTCTCTCTTNAGGGTTTTTGTGGCTCATCTATAAATACCCTAGCAACCCCAAAACGAAATCCCTCTCTTCCCTCTTTTCCTTTTAGACATTTTTAGTTTTTCCTTAGTTCTCTCTTTATTTTCAAGAAACTTTGTAAATACTTTTGATTTTAATTTAGTTTTTGCACTTGTCTTATTTATTTCTTCTTGTTCTTGCTTTCTAATCTTGTTTAGCCACATATTCTTCAATAGATTTCGTGGTTAGGCATTATTAGGATTTAAGTTTATGCTTTTATTTTGTTCTTGAGTTCAAGAACTTTTCTTTTATGTTTATGCTTATGCTTAACCAAGACTTGTTCTTTAGCATTTCTTGGTAAAGCTTTTGCCTTTATTTTATTTCTTGTCATTGATCTCTCTCTAGCATTGTTTAGCTTTTATTTCCTTATGGATCTAGAGGTTAAACACATGAAAAGAGAGTATATTTCGTGGTTATTAGGATGTGAAAGATTTATGGTGATAGATCTTGATGCTTATGCATTTAATGATCTTAATCATTTCTTGTTTACTGATCTCTATGCTTAGTCTAGCTTGATCAAATAGTCTAAAGACTATAGGCGGCTTGACATGAACATCACATGCTTGCTTAGCCAAACCCATAAACAAGAGATCCGCTCATCCTAGCCTAAGACATTAGATGCCTAGGGAGTGTTTCGGCTTTATAGGGTTGGGGACCCTTGCTTGCTATTCTCATGGATCACTACGCGACAGCGAGGTTAGGTTGTGAGATAGTAAAGTGACTTCTATCACGAGAGTGGATTAGTCTTGATTAGAAACCCTATGCCTAAGGATTACCATCTAAGACCCAAGGTCTAGATGTTGATTATAAGCCATCATTGATCACCCATATGTATCAAACATATCAAATATATCATCCTAAGTACCCCTTTTGTCATTAGTTTATTTTAAGTCCAAGCTTATGTCTAGTTTTTCCTTGTCTAGCTTTCTTCCTTTTCTTAGTCTTTGTTTAGCTTGTGTTAGATTTTGCTCTTTATTTGCTTTCTCTTATTTTCTGTTTGTCTCTAGGTTGTTAGAAAACTCCCCTTCTCTATTAGCTTAGCTTAGCGAGTTCTCTATATCTCAAGTGTCATTAGCTTCCCAAGTGGATTGACACCTCAACTACTACAATGACATGTGTGTTTGAGGATTGACCAGAAGCGTAAAAACCTCTTGCATCAATTGGCGCCGTTGCCGGGGAGAAGAACTAATGAGCACCCAAGGCAAGAAGGAGCAAAAGAGAAGACTTCTACAGCCATCACGGTCACCCACAACGACCTCATCCTAATATGAAGCAAGACGTCTGCTTCTAGATCAACAACTAAACCGAAATGGAAACCCGTTGTGGAAAGATCAGCTCGGACGAAGGTCTTCTGGCTCGATTCAGCTTCTGATGTCTTCACACGATTTTTAGCGGATCGAGTTAGCTTTCGTCTGGTGGAAGTATGAAGTCATTACGATCGGTAGTTCAGAAGTTACGGTGGAAAAAGTGAGCATCAGTCTGGCCAGCTCGGCAAGCTAGTGCATAACGGGCAAGCATAACGACTTGTGCCCGATGAAGCATCTGCTGGGAAGATAAGAGCTTGGAGCCAATATCAGGATGCCATATCGACATGATGCCGTTGCAGCATAAGTCCAAAAGAGCACAAGAGTCCAAAGAAGTTTGCTTTTAGCCTTGGATCCCATTTTTTGTGGATAAGGGTCATTAGGTTTTTTTGTGGCTCATCTATAAATACCCTAGCAACCCCAAAACGAAATCCCTCTCTTCCCTCTTTTCCTTTTAAACATTTTTAGTTTTTCCTTAGTTCTCTCTTTATTTTCAAGAAACTTTGTAAATACTTTTTATTTTAATTTAGTTTTTGCACTTGTCTTATTTATTTCTTCTTGTTCTTGCCTTCTAATATTGTTTAGCCACATATTCTTCATAGGATTTCGAGGTTAGGCATTATTAGGATTTAAGTTTATGCTTTTACTTTGTTCTTGAGTTCAAGAACTTTTATTTTGTGTTTATGCTTAACCAAGACTTGTTCTTTAGCATTTCTTGGTAAAGCCTTTGCCTTTATTTTACTTTTATGTCATTGATCTCTCTCTAACATTGTTTAGCTTTTATTTCCTCATGGATCTAGAGGTTAAACACATGAAAAGGGAGTAGATTTCGTGGTTATTAGGATGTGAAAGATTCATGGTGATAGATCTTGATGCTTATGCATTTAATGATCTTAATCCTTTCTTGTTTATTGAT
>JAHZTW010000003.1:24474154-24510604 GCA_020283515.1 Alliaria petiolata | reverse complement strand
ATTTATGCTTTGTTGTTTGGCCTTCTTTTGCTTTTTCTTGGAATCGCCTTTTTCTTCTTTTGGTTTCGAGCTCCATTTGTTGCCGCCATCTCTTTTATTTGTGTCCCCGTCTGGTTCCTTGGTTTTCTTTCTTTCCCTTCTGTCAACGCATGATCAAGTTGGAATATAACCCCTTTTTCCTAGTCTACCCAGCAATATCGGCCTCCGATTTCAGTGTCAAACCGTTTCAGTAACCAAACCACTTAACCTAGTGTTGACCCGAGATGTGAGCCAACGTCTACATGGAAATCTAACCTTGTCGATCTAAACCCAACACTTTTTGCCTAAGAAGATTCGAAAAAGGTGCAAAGGCCTCACACGCTCTCACAAAAGTGTTTATTGGTTTAAAAGCAATGGTTTCGGTTTAGGGTGGGGACTGGTAGTTGGACTAGCGAGAGGGTGGTAAAAAGGGAAAAGAAAGTCCAAGTGAAATCCATGAGCTACTTGACAGATACGAACGAGACAATTAGATTTTCAAATTAACGGTTCAAGTTTATTAAGGAATTGGTTCAAATCGCAATGCACCAAATCAAAACTGAATTTCACAGGACAAATTCCAAATGTGGTGCTGCCTTAAGCTCAGTCTAATTCGAAATGCATCAGACAAACAAGAACTAAGGCATTGAGTTCATGACTTTAAAATGGCTGTTTACAAGGACTCGTAATACTTAACACCTTATGCAAATGCTTATGAATCCTATATGAATGCATCTAGACTCAATCCTAACATGGAAATGCAACTACATGAGTTCTTTTTGTGGGATAATTTTCAAAAAATTTCAATTTTTTTGTGTTTTTCTATGCAAATATTATGAATGCATGATGTCTAATCTATTTGAATGCATGTACTCCCCCAAACTTAAATCACACAGTCTCTGTGTGATAGAAGAAAGAAAGAATATGGTCCTATGATAATGCAAAATTTCAAGCAAAATGAAAAATAATAGAAAAATGCTTATGTACAAAGGTTTGGAGTGGTACCTTACTGCTCAGTGTGATGTGAGGACGTGGTGTCCTCACTGGTGGAGAAGGATGGGTTGTCTGATTTCGGTATCGGGGATTGGCTCGCACGTCTCTTCCTCGACATGCTGTCCTCTTGGCAGGAATGCCTTCCTGGATTATTCAGCTCACGCTCCCTTAGTTTGAACGAGAAGGAATCCTCCTTTGAAACATTTGGCTATCTGCTTTATCGGACTCCTCGTCTTCATTCCCTTCGGCTTCCTCCGGAGACATATCGGCTTCATACCGTGGCGATGGTGTCGATCCCTTCAGTTTTGAGGTGAGCGTCTTGATTTGCCCCTTCAGGCCTTGCACGTGACCCTTGATTCCCTTCACCGTGGAGACTAGCTTTCTGATCGAACGGTCTTCCCACTTGCAGTACCGCTGCAACACATTGATCCTATCGTGCGCAGCCTTGAGAGTTCGGTGCGATCCAGTGGTGATTGGATCAAAATGATAGCGATCCGCCCCATAGAGAGGAAATCCAAACTCGTCAGTAGGGTCATCATAGGCGTCTTCATCCTCATCTTCTTCCTCTGGAGCAACTATATCGGCTTCTTCCCGATATTCCTCCTCGTAGTCCCCATAGTAGTCAGCTCCATATGGGAAGAGATGTTCATCCTGGGGGTCGAAATCCAAATTCCTTGGCTCCCTTATTGTGGTCAGCCACGGGTTTGGCAGGAACAGTACTGCAGCTTGTCCTGATGCTCGGGTGAACTGATATCGGTATCCATGCTGATATGGCTTCCCGAGAAACTGGCACTTCTTTAGATATGCAATGTCTATCCACCGGATTTCGTGAGTCGGCTCTTCGAGATCAATGCCAGCCCCTTTCAAGATAGCAGACACAACTCCTCCACAGCCTATCTGGGGCCTGTCGCTTGGTGTGGATATCATCCACGATTTGTAGTGGAGAAGCTCCTTCATCAATAACGTGATCAACCCGGTGCTCCTTCTGCTTCCCTTCAGTTAAAACTCAGTCCGCGTCTCTTGAATGATTTCCACCAAGCCGTCGTCCATTATCTCCAGCTCCTTCGTTAGGACAGCTCCGCATCCTTCCTTGCAAAGAAAGTATGTGCAATAGCTCTTTGCACATACCTCAAGGCTGGGTGCCTTATCCTGGTGCTCTTGTTCACTCCTGGCCTGTACGTCCCTACCCCAATGTGCATCCACAGTGCCTCCAGCTCTTCACTTTCTATATTCAGGGACATTTCGCGCATATCGCCTTGGCTGAACCCGAATATCGACTCCAGCTCCCGAAATGTCATTCGGTGAGTATCGTTTCCATACTTGAAACGAATGTGCCCATATCCGACTTCCTCCTGAGTGATCTCTCCAAACGCGTAGAACGTCACTTCCAGTGTTGTAAGGAACTGGAAAGTCGCTTCGTCATGGGACGCATAAGCGTTTTCCATGAACTTCTTCAGGCCCATTGCGTTGAAGAGGATCTGGCAGTCCTCGTAGATGCCCATCTCGGCCATTGTCTCCTCGTGGGGATAGCGCGTGGTCTTGAACTCCATTCGCCTGAACGCTGCACGCATTTCGGCCAGGGTATGTCGGGATCCCGTACTTCTTCTTCCCGATGCATGTGTGGGTGAACGTACAATCGCCGCTTGGCTGGATTCACCAACTGGTCTCTTTCTTTGTCTCTTCTCCGGTTGGTATTCCCTTGATCTCCCCAGAACAGCTCCGCTTCTTGTTGCTCCCACCATTGTACCTATCAATCAAAAACACTCGGAAGTGTGTAAGTACAAGGAAAAGCTCTAAGAACAGAGACTATCTTGCATGTATGTTTAAACCTAAGACAACTCTATTCATGACTAAAGAGGCCCAAGCAAACATATTCGAGTATTGGTAGATCGGGGAAGAGTCTAAATCGTGAAGAATAAATAGTGTTCATTATAGGCTCTTCTTCACAAATCCAGATTTTAGACAAGCTTGCTTTTAAACAAAAAGGTGAAAAAGGGTTTTCTAGAATCTCGACACTTCAAAAGAGATTAGCCATGAAGCTATTCTCACAATAGATGTGCCGAAATTCAGAAAAACCCAAACAAAAACCTAAGTCTTTACGCGAAATTTGCCTACAAAAACGTTCCTCCATCTACTCTCAATCTCTAATGCAGCGAATCTGAACAATCCTAAGAGATTATCAATCGTATCGTGATATATTAGCATTTTACCTTAGATCGATATGCGAAAATCCTCGGATGAATGCTCAAATTCGAATTTGCGAAATGAAAACTCAAAAGCAATTTTCTAGGATTGAGAGTGATGGGGAATGAAAACGAGAGAGGCGAGGGTTTTTATAAAGAAAAAAAAGAAAGGAGACAAGGGGAAAAGGAAAGGTTGACTAGGGTTTCTTGGTTTGGGGGAATAATTGTCGGTTAACCCCAACCAAGTATTCTTGCCTTATCCGAAAAGGTTGGCCACAATTTGAGCGCTTTTTTCGGATTGGTCAAGCCTAGCCACCCTTTTACCTGGACGGACATATCGGGTTGACCCCGATATGGTGTGATCAGCTTAACGGATATCGGCTTGTTCCCGATATTTGACCACCGTGATGGTTGTCTAGCTTGGGCTTCGTCCCATATCGGCTACACGCCGTTGAGCCTACCAGACAAAGGATACCTAGGGAGAATATCGTGGTGTTAACCCGATATTCCATCCCGTTATTGAGCTAGACTGCTTCTCACATTGGTTTTAGCTCCTCTTATGTGTAAGTCTCCCCTTCCTATCTCTCGTGGGATCCTGAAAACAGTAAACTAGACTAGAAAAAAGCATTAATATGTACATAGATAAGCTTGGGGTGCCTCCCAAGAGCGCTTTGTTTTGAGTCACTTAGCTTGACTTTTCTTGGTCATTTTTTTAGTGCGAAAGGGGGAAATGAACACCCCTCGATCCTGTGAGAGGATCCTTACTTTCCTTGATCATCGAGATGAAATCGGCCAGAGATACATTGGAAGTTTCCTCTTTGCTTGCCTTAGAACCCTTTTGGTTGGTCAAATCGGTGTCTTTTATCACCTTAAGGTAAGCAAAGGGTCTAACTTTTCCCTTGCATCTCAGCTTGTATCTCATCTCACCACCAGCAGAGAAAACAGGTTTGAGAGTCATACCTTCCAGAAGATCACCGAGNTCTAATCCTATCATGGGTGAAAATGTGATGAAAGCTAAGATGAAAGTGCAAGAATGAAGCCCTAACTAGCATGAAATATATGTTAAAAATGTGCAATTTACAGAGATATCATTGATCGAAAGAATGGACAATGGATAATGAAAGAGGGATGAAATCCGCACGGATTAAGTCTTAGAATCACTCAATTCCGTTGAAAAACGGAAAAGTTGAGAATTCATGAAATTTTGTTCTAAGGTTCGGGTTTGAGAAACTATGGGGAATAAAAGAAAAGTGTCGGGTTTATAAGACTAACATGTGTCCCGCGTGGGTGTCGATGGACACACGGTGATGGTGTCGATCGACACTGAAGTTTGTCGTGCCTAGTTCCTCCTTTTTTTGGTAAAACCAAAATAAAATAAATACTTACCAGTGGGTTGCCTCCCACTAAGCGCTCGTTTAACGTCAATAGCTTGATTGTTCACGCGTTTAGGCGGTTGGTGCATTAGCCAAAGACACTATGTGTCCTTCTGGCTTCTCAGCTTGAGCCCAATAGTGTTTCATCCTTTGCCTATTCACAATGAACTTTTCTCCTTTGGAGTTTGTCAGGACAATGGCTTCATATGGTCTGACCTCTTTGATGGTGAAGGGACCTGACCAACGTGAACGCAATTTACCAAGAAACAATTGCAAACGAGAGTTATACAGAAGTACCTGATCATTTGGTTCGAACTGTCTGGAGACGATCTTCTTATCATGATATGCCTTAGTCCTTTCTTTGTAGAGCTTTGAGTTCTCATAGGCATGATATCGAAGTTCGTCTAGGTCATTGAGCTGTACTAGGCGCCTTTCTGCAGCAGGCTTCAAGTCGAAATTCATCTTCTTGATAGCTCAATGTGCCTTGTGTACTAGTTCCACTGGAAGATGGTGATATCTCTGTAAATTGCATGTTTTTAGCATACGCTTCATGCTAGTTAGGACCCCATTCATGCACTTTTATCTTTGTTTTCATCACATCTTCACCCATGATAGGATTATATGCATTAGGTTAGGTTTCTGCATAGTCTTGCATGTTTGGAGTGTTTTCTCAGGTGCTTAGGATGGTCCGAAGAAGAAACCAAGAAGGGAGATCACAAATGAAGGATGAGCAGGTGATATCGAGCATGGATCACGACCCCATAGCCGATATAGACAAGCGCACGATGAACCTCGACGAGTAACAGCGACTTAGTCCCGAAAGGAACACCTCGGAGCGAAGATCCAGCAAGAGGATTCCATGAAGACGGATATCGGAGCAAGGCAACGGGAAGTACCCGATTCGAGTAACAAAGAAGGCGAGCCTTCACGACATGATCTCGAAACACTTGCCCGATATGGAGACTGCCCGAAGAATCAGAAGAGTTAGCATATCGGCTTGCCCATCACGAAATGAGCCCGAAACGCTAAAGTCCAAAATAGTACCATTTCGGGAAAGTGGTCCCAACGTTTTATGTTTTTCCTCTTTTGTGTATAAATACCTACTCCCCTCCCTTATCTCTCTATCACGCTTTCTACTTTGTAATTTCTGTTTTTCTTTCAAGAACCGAGACCTTTGTATTTTCCACCATTGAAGCTTGTTCAAAGCTTTGATTTTTATGCAATCTTGAAGTTTTTAAGTATTATTGCTTAGTATATTTCAAGAAAGCTTCTTCCTTTTCTCGTTTTTGATTGTCTCGCAGCCTATGAGTTACCCTCTCATCCTCATGGATCTTGAGGTTTCTCAAATGGCTTGTGAATAGTCTATTTCGGTTTTAGGGCAAAAGGGTAGGGAAAATGAGTTAAAGCTCCAACCTTTGATGCGGATCTATGCTTAATCCATCTTAATCCTTTCTTATTTGATGCTGTTAATGCTTAGTCATCTTCGCTATTTGAACTTTGCCATCGAGCTTCTTCAAACAAACGCCATGTTTGAATGTTTGCAAGGACCAATCTCATAAGAGATTCGCTCATCCTAGCCTAAGAGATTAGATGCCTAGGGAGCGTTTTGGCATTAGTAGAGTTGTTTATTCAAGCTTGCTGTTCTCATGGATCACTACGTGATAGCGAGGTTAGGTCGTGAGACAGCAAAGAGACTTATACCACGACAGTGGATTTGTCCAGATCCTGAATTCTACGCTAAAGGATTAGCCTTATAGGAAGTAAATCCAGCATCAAAGGAAAGATCTTTAACGTTTGGACCCGAAAAACTCCCTTGTCCTGTAAACCGATTCTTGCTTTCTTTTACAAGTTCGTACTTTAGCCATCTTATTTTCGGTTCTTTAGCATATTTAGCTTAAATACTTGTTTTCTGCTCTCTTAGTATCTTAGTCTCAGATTTCCACCATTTCACCTTTTTCTTTTATCCATCTTAGCTTGTGAAAGAATTCCATAAACGCAATGCCTCGAAATCTCTCATCGGATTGATAAGACCCATAACCTATACTACATTCGGTTATAAGTAGTGGGTCATTGACTGAGTAGAACCCATACAAAAATCTACTTATCAATTGGCGCCGTTGCCGATTTGAGAGGAATTTGAGCATTGAATTTCTAATTCTTAGCAAGACTACGACTTTACTTTCTTTTCGACTCTAACATCGTTCCTTTAGACTTTTTCGCAGGTATCTATAACAACACGTTCAAATGAATGACATGTACCTTCCCCAAGAAGGAATGAATGACGCACAACGGGAACAGGCCGATATACCGCGAAATCAACGTCTAATCGGCGAATGTGATTCCCCCACCATCTACAGACCACGAATCGGTATCACCCCACCCTCAAGTGATGCTGGGTACGAGATAAAGAGTAGTATGCTTGCCATGGTCCGGAACAACAAATATCAGGGTGAAGCCGTGGAAGATCCCCTAGACCACCTCGACGATTTTGAGAAAATTTGTTCTTTGACCAAACAAGAAGGAATCTCGGATGACGGCTTCAAACTACGTCTTTTTCCCTTTTCCCTGGGAGGCAGAGCTCACCAATGGGAAAAGAATCTCAAGTCGGTGTCTATAAAAACATGGGATGAATGCAAACGAGCCTTCCTCAAGAAATTCTTCTCGCCGCCAAGAACAGCGAAGCTGCGATTGGAAATCTCCACGTTCACCCAACTTGAAGACGAAAGATTCAGTGAAGCTTGGGAACGTCTAAAAGGGTACACACTAAAATGCCCCCATCATGGTTACTCAAGCTCCTCACTACTCAGTATCCTCTATAGAGGAGTGTCAAAGAAATATAGGGATCAGCTGGATACTGCAAGTCATGGCATCTTCCTCGGCCAAGAAGTGGACGACGGCATGAACCTCGTCGAAAATATGGCCACAAGTGATAGTAATTACGAGGACGACGTTGACAACGAACCAACCGAGCTGGATAGGCAGAGGGAAAGCGAGGTGATGCAACTACAAGCCCGCTTGGACGCGCTACTAAAAAGCCAACATGCTCAAAACGCTAAGGTAGCGAGTATCGGGGTCATCCCGACGGAACCAAGCCGATATGGGGACACAACTACCAAAAACGAGCAAAGACAATATGGGGAAACTCCAATTTCGGCTACATTTCCTCCGCAAGCCCCTCCGTACAATGCAAATGCCTACACTCAGCAGGCATTTACTCCTCTTCCCCACTGTTACTCTCAACATCAACAATATCAAGCTCCATACCCACCACCACCATATGGACATTACGGATTCTACCCACAACATCAACAATAGCAAGATTCCGACATCAAGAATCTCCTCACTCAGCTGGTTCAAAGTCACTGCAGCAGCAACCAAGACATCAAATCAATCAATTCACGCTTGGACAAGCAGGAAGAACATATCAAGCTAATCCAACAACCAACGCACAATGCATCAACTACACAACCAGCCTACGTGCAAGCTGTAACTCTACGGAGCGGTAAGATTCTTGCACCAAAAGCTCAAGCTCCGAAGATCAGCGAGGACGCTTCCGATCTAGTGGGGGGGGGGACAGCTCTGAAAAACCAGAAGTCAACAACGAGGAAGAAGAGGTTCAAGAAAGTGTTGAAGATCAGCTGTTCAGCAAACTCAGAGAACGAAATATCGGGATGACACCGATACCTGCTGCCCATTTTGAGAAACCAAAAGAACCACGATTTGTTCCACCCGCATACAAACCTCCTTACCCCTTTCCAGGAAGGTTCAAGAAGGAACTCCTCGAGAAATACAGAGCTCAGTTTGCAGAGCATCTGAAGAAAGTGGAACTCACCATGCCGCTCATGGATGCTTTGGCATTGGTACCGCCATACCAAAAATTCATAAAAGATGCAATCTTAGCAAGAACAAAGGAACTCCAAGGCATGATGGTAATGACACATCAGTGTAGCGCCATTATACATAAGAAGGTAGTGCCGAACAAGCTAGACGATCCGGGAAGCTTCACTCTCCCGTGTTCAATTGGTCCACTCACATTCAACAATTGCCTTTGCGATCTAGGGGCAAATGTGAGCCTCATGCCACTGTCAATAGCCAAACGACTGGGTTTCACATCCTACAAGCCAAGCCGAATATCTCTGATACTGGCAGACCGATCCGTAAGGTTGCCGAAGGGGCTGCTCGAAGACGTTCCCATCATGATTGGTGATATCGAGGTACCAACCGATTTTGTGGTGCTCGAAATGGACGAAGAACCGCGAGATCCTCTAATCCTTGGGAGGCCCTTTTTAGCCACGGCAGGGGCAGTGATTGATGTGAAGAAAGGCAAAATTAAGCTCAATCTTGGGAAGGACATCATCTTCAAGTTTGATATAAGGGAAATAATGAAGAAGCTTACCATAGGAGGGAAAGTCTTTTGGGTAGACACATTGGATAAGCTGAACGATGAGCTCTTTGAGGAACTTCTGCTAGTCGCTTTGAAAAAGGAGAAAAAGCAGCATGGACATATAGAGCAAGAAAGTGAAGTATATGTCATGCAGTTGGATGCAAGAAGAACAGTTGAAGATGATGAGTTCCCCGAAGACCTCGAGCACGGAAGGCAAAAGATCGCCTGGGGCACAAAAGAAGGACCATATCGGGATCAAGCCAATAAAGACGCACCAAGCTCGAGCGGCCAGTGCACACGCGGGGATTGGAGTGAACTTGATGCCCCGAAACTCGAGCTCAAACCTCTTCCAGAAGGACTAAGGTACGCTTTCCTAGGTCCTAACTCATCTTTCCCAGTCATCGTAAATGAAAACTTAAATGAAATTGAATTATCCTCCCTTTTATGCGAATTGAGAAAGTTTAGGAGAGCAATTGGTTATTCCTTGGATGACATCAAGGACATATCTCCTTCTCTCTGCACACATAGGATACATCTAGAAGATGAATCTATGACTTCTGTAGAACATCAAAGGAGACTAAACCCTAACTTGAAAGAAGTTGTAAAGAAACAGATTCTTAAACTTCTAGATGCGGGTGTTATCTATTCAATTTCAGATAGCACTTGGGTTTCACCTGTCCATTGTGTGCCGAAAAAGGGAGGAATCACTATAGTTAAGAATGAGAAAGATGAGTTAATACCCACAAGAACCATAACAGGCCATAGAATGTGTATTGATTATAGGAAGCTGAATTTGGCCACAAGAAAATATCACTTCCCCCTCCCTCTCATAGACCAAATGCTGGAAATGCTAGCTAACCATCCATACTACTGTTTTCTAGATGGCTCTAGCGGCTTCTTCCAGATTCCGATACACCCAAATGACCAAGAGAAAACCACATTCACAATGCCCATATGGTACCTTTGCATATCGAAGGATGCCATTTGGGTTATGTAATGCACCAGCGACCTTCTAAAGATGTATGATGTCAATTTTCTCTGACCTAATAGAAGAAATGGTAGAGGTGTTTATGGACGATTTTTCTGTATATGGTCACTCTTTTGGTGTTTGTTTGTCGAATTTGTGCAGGGTTCTCAAGTGTTGTGAAGAGACAAACTTAGTACTGAATTGGGAGAAATGCCATTTCATGGTCAGAGAAGGAATAGTGCTTGGTCACAAGATATCGGAGAGAGGTATCGAGGTCGATAAGACCAAGATAGAGGTCATGGTGCATTTGAAGCCACCTACCACAGTGAAAGAAATTCGTAGCTTCCTTGGGCATGCTGGCTTCTATATAAGGTTTATCCGTGATTTCTCCAAGGTAGATAGACCACTCACTAGGCTCTTATGCAAGGAAGCCGAGTTTATCTTCGACGAGGATTGCCTGCAAGCGTTCACCACGATCAAGGACGCTCTTGTGAGTGCTCCCATAGTCCAAGCCCCTGATTGGGATCTACCATTCGAGATTATGTGTGATGCAAGCGATTATGTCGTGGGGGCTATTCTCGGACAAAGAAAGGATAAGAAGTTACACGTGATCTACTATGCAAGCCGGACGCTAGATGATACCCAAGTGAAGTACGCCACGACCGAGAAAGAGCTATTGGCAGTCGTGTTTGCCTTTGAGAAATTCAGAAGCTACTTGGTGGGATCGAAAGTGATTGTCTACACGGATCATGCTGCGCTAAGGTACATCTATGCGAAAAAGGACACCAAACCAAGGCTGCTAAGATGGATTCTCCTGCTCCAAGAGTTTGACATGGAGATCCTGGACAAGAAAGGAATAGAGAACGGTGTAGCTGATCACTTATCCCGGATGAAGATAGAATATTTGATTCCCATCAATGACGATCTACCAGAAGAACAGCTCATGATGGTAGATGTCCTCGGAGGAATAAACCAAGTGAATAAGAGTTTGGAAACTGTAGCCAGCATAGAAGAGAACAACATTCCTTGGTACGCAGACTACATCAACTACTTGGTGAGTGGGGACATCCCAAACGACCTTGATGCTTATCGAAGGAAGAAGTTCTTCAAGGACATCAACTACTTCTTCTATGACGAGCCATATCTCTTCAAGAGAGGGTTAGATGGGATATACAGAAGATGTGTAATAAAAGGAGAAGCGAAAGGGATCTTGTTCCATTGCCACGGTTCAGCCTATGGTGGTCACTTTGCCACGTTCAAAACCGCAACAAAAATCCTACATGCAGGATTCTGGTGGCCGAGTCTATTCAAGGACACTCACGAGTATGTCTCCTCCTGCGAAGCGTGCCAAAGAAAAGGAAACATCAGCAAGCGAGACGAAATGCCACAGAACCCGATATTGGAGGTCGATATCTTTGATGTTTGGGGAATAGACTTCATGGGACCGTTTCCGTCCTCTTACGGCAATAAGTATATACTAGTCGCGGTTGACTACGTCTCAAAATGGGTCGAAGCAGTTGCCAGCCCTACCAATGATGCAAAGGTGGTACTAAAACTATTCAAGTCAACCATCTTCCAAAGGTATGGGATTTCAAGAGTAGTGATAAGTGACGGTGGTAGTCATTTTATCAACAAGCTGTTCGAAAACCTTCTGAAGAAACACGGGATCAAGCATAAGGTGGTCACACCGTACCATCCGCAGACAAACGGGCAAGTAGAGATATCCAATCGCGAGATCAATGCGATATTGGAAAAAATAGTCGGGGCAACAAGGAAAGACTGTTCAGCAAAGTTGGATGACGCTCTATGAGCATACCGAACTGCTTTCAAAACACTCATAGAAAGATCTCCATATGCACTTCTATATGGCAAGACATGTCACCTGCCCGTGAAACTCGAGTACAAAGCTCTATGGGCCATCAAACTCTTGAATCTTGACATCAAGACAACTCAAGAGAAGAGGCTGATAAACCTACACGAGCTGGAAAAAATCCGTTTGGAAGCATTTGAGAGCTCGCGGATCTACAAAGAGAAAACAAAAGTCCTCCACGACAAGAAGATCAAACCGAAAAAGTTCGCACCAGGAAATCAAGTGCTGCTGTACAACTCAAGACTGAGACTGTTCCCCGGGAAGTTGAAGTCGCGATGGTCCGGACCATACACCATCAAGGAAGTATTGCCATATGGAGCTGTGACACTGGTGGGAAAGGAAGGAGCGGATTACACAGTAAACAGACACAA
The DNA here is from genome assembly GCA_020283515.1 of Alliaria petiolata. Classification (NCBI taxonomy): domain Eukaryota; kingdom Viridiplantae; phylum Streptophyta; class Magnoliopsida; order Brassicales; family Brassicaceae; genus Alliaria; species Alliaria petiolata. The sequence continues at coordinate 24,498,448 of JAHZTW010000003.1, read as the reverse complement.
ACTAAAGCCGTATTTGGGAAATGAGAAATACCAAGTTTTAGAATCAACCGTGGTTCGTCTCCAAGACCCCAGGAAAGCTTAAACGACCTGGAAAAGTCAAGTTATGAGACTCTAAACAAGCGCTCTTGGGAGGCAACCCAAGCTTATCCTTTTACCTTATTTTGCTGTCTTTCTCTTTACTTTACAATTCTCAAGAATAATTACTAGTGGAATCGGTGATTTAGATATCAAGACACGAGATGTCGGGAACCATAACGGGAAGAAGTCTGGAAGAATTGTTCATTACGGGCGTGAAACCCATGTACCGGCCATTGTGAACGACGAATCCTTTGATATCGGGTCGTGGTCACGGTCTAAAGCCGTTATAGAAACATGACCTGGCTAGTACAAACGGTCTCACCCCGTAACGAACCACGCAACACCGGACTAGTTCCAACGGACAAAGACCAAAATGACCAGAGGTACCACTCCAGAGCTATTCTACATAAGCATTTTTCTTTTCATTTTTGCTTTTTGCTGAGTTTTTGCATTTTTCTTAAGACCGTATTCTTTCTCACTTCGATCACACAGGGACTGTGTGATTTAAATTTGGGGGAGTATGTAATACATGCATTCACTTAAATTAGACATCATGCATTCATCAAATTTGCATAGAAAAACACAAATTTTTTTTTGAAAATTTATCCCACAAAAAGATTCATGTAGTTGCATCTCCATTTTAGGATCGAGTCTAGATGCATTCATTTAGGATTCATAAGCATTCGCATAAGGTGTTAAGTGTAGAGAATCCTTGTAAATAGCCATTTTTAAGTCATGAATTCAATGCCTTAGTTCTTGTTTGTTTGATGCATTTTGAATTAGACTGAGCTTAAGGCAGCACCACATTTGGAATTCGTCTTGTGAGATTCGGTTTTAACTTGATGCATTGTGACTTGAACCATTTCCCTAATGAACTTGAACCGTTAAAATGAAAATTAAATTATCTCGTTCTTATTTGTCGATTAACTCATAGATTTCACTTGGACTCTCTTCCCCTTTTTACCACTCTTCTGCTAGTCCAAGTACCAGACCACACCCGAGAACTAAACCCTTGTTTTTAAACCTTAAACACTTTTGTGAGAGCATGTGAGGCCTTTGCACCATTTTAGAATTTTAGAATCTTCTTAGGCAAAAAGTGTTGGGTTTAAGCCGAAAAGGTTGGATTTCCATGTAGACGTAGGCTCACATCTCGAGTCAACACTAGGTTAGGCGGTATAGATACTAAAACGGCTTGAAACAGAAATTTGAGGCCGATATTGCTGGTTAGACTAGGAAAGGGGGTTAGGTTCCGATTGCTGATACATTGACAGAAAAGGGAAAAGAAGGAAACCACTGAGTCAAACGGGGACATGTATAAGGGAGATGGCGGCAACAAGAAGGTTCGAAACCAAAAGAAGAAAAGGCGATTCCAAAAGAAAGCAAAAGAAGGCCAAACAACAAAGTCCAAATCCGGCCGATAACACCAAAGGTGAATTCTGATCCCGCCAGTGTGAACCCTAACCCCCAAACCCCAAGACAGTCTCCTGAGAAAGAACCAGTTTGACTTCCTTTGGCTATGATACCACTTGTAACACCCCGACCGCCCCTNGGGGGGGGGGTTGGGTTCCGATTGCTGATATATTAACAGAAAAGGGAAAAGAATGAAACCACTGAGTCAGACAGGGACATGTATAAAAGAGATGGCGGCAACAAAAGGCTCAAAGAGAAAAGAAGAAAAAGGTGGTTCCAAAAAGAAGCAAAAGAAGGCCAATCAACAAAGTCTAAATCCGGCCAACAACACCAAAGGTGAAACGCAAGGAACGCAACAACGAAGCCAGAAAGCCGAAACCGATCTCCAACAAAGAAGAAGTCCCCCGAAATGACCAGGAAGGGTAATATCGAGGAGTAATAACGGGTATAAGGTGAAATGCCAGAGCAAAGGGTAGCTTAGGAAGGGAGGAATTAGACTAAGGTAGAAAACGAAATAGGTGTTCGGGTAGATGGAAGTCTATCCTAGTATGCATCCATTGGTTTTTACCCTTAGCATTTTGCATTAAGAAGATTCCTTTCATGAGTGATCCCACTTAAACACTTAACTTGTTTGCACTACGAGTTCATATTTAGCTCGTTACCTTACCCTGAACCAAGTGAGTTGATTGACAGGTATGAATGAGATCCACGCTTTAAATTTCTTAATGAATGTGAAAGGGAATTGGGAATTTGAATTTGCATCTAAGTTAGGATTGATTTTGCTCGATTTTGCGATGAATGTGGCTAAGGCTTTTTGGAGAGGTAGAATTCGACTTGCATCCCAGAAACCTGAACTTAGACATTTAGTTGATTTCTTTTAAATGTCGTTTTCGATTCAAACTTACACCTTTTCTTTTAAAACCTCACCCCTCCGGTTGGCTTTTGCTTGAGGACACGCAAAAACGCAAGTTTGGGGGTGTTGATATCTCTGTAAATTGCATGTTTTTAGCATACGCTTCATGCTAGTTAGGACCCCATTCATGCACTTTTATCTTAGTTTTCATCACATCTTCACCCATGATAGGATTAGATGCATTAGGTTAGGTTTCTGCATAGTCTTGCATGTTTGGAGTGTTTTCTCAGGTGCTTAGGATGGTCCGAAGAAGAAACCAAGAAGGGAGATCACAAATGNTGACATGGAAATAGTGGACAAGAAGGGTGTAGAAAATGGTGTGGCTGATAATTTGTCAAGGATGAGGATTGAAGATGCTTTGCCAATCAATGATTCTTTACCGGAGGAACAAATTATGATGATCAAGAGCATTGCTAGTGTGCATGGAATTGGAAGAAAGCTTGAAGAGATTCAAGGCATGGAAGCAATGAGTGAGCCTTGGTACGCTGATTTTGTTAACTACTTGGTTTGCAATGAGGAGCCCACTCATCTCAACACCTATCACAAAAAGAAGTTCTTGAGAGATGTGTCATACTTCTATTGGGATGAGCCCTACCTCTATAAGAGATGTGTTGATGGGTTTTATAGAAGATTCTTGGCACAAGAAGAATTTGAGAGTGTGATCTTCCATTGTCATGGGTCTAAATATGGAGGGCATTTTGCAACTTTCAAAACAGCTACAAAGGTGCTTCAAAGTGGGTTTTGGTTGCCTACATTGTTCAAGGACACTCATGAGTATATCAAGAGATGTGAGCCTTGTCAAAGGAAGGGGAACATTAGCAAAAGAGATGAGATGCCCCAAAACCCTATCTTGGAAGTAGAATTATTTGATGTTTGGGGAATAGACTTCATGGGACCTTTCCCTTCTTCTTTTGGTAACCAATACATCCTAGTGGCTGTTGATTATGTGTCAAAGTGGGTTGAAGCCATTGCAAGTCCCACTAATGACTCCAAGGTTGTGGTCAAATTGTTCAAGAGCATAATCTTCCCAAGGTTTGGTGTACCAAAAGTGGTGATTAGTGATGGAGGAAGCCACTTCATCAACAAGGTTTTTGAAGGGTTATTGAACAAGCATGGTGTCAAGCATAAGGTAGCTACCCCTTACCACCCTCAAACTAGTGGTCAAGTGGAAGTCTCAAACCGTGAGATCAAAGCTATTTTGGAGAAAACTGTGGGTCTAACAAGGAAAGATTGGTCAATCAAGCTTGATGATGCTTTGTGGGCCTATAGGACAACCTTCAAGACACCAATTGGAAGTTCTCCCTTCAATCTTGTGTATGGGAAAGCTTGTCATTTACCAGTTGAGATTGAGCACAAGGCTTTGTGGGCTGTGAAGCTTCTCAACTACAACATAAAAACTGCCCAAGAGAAGAGGTTAATCCAACTCCAAGAGCTTGAGGAGATTAGGCTTGAGTCTTATGAAAGCTCAAGAATTTACAAGGAGAGGACCAAAGTTTTCCATGACAAGAGGATTGTAAGGAAGGAGCTAAGTGCTGGTGACAAGGTTCTTCTCTACAATTCAAGATTGAAGTTGTTCCTGGGTAAGCTCAAGTCAAGGTGGGGAGGCCCTTTTGAGATTATAGAAGTGTTGCCATATGGAGCCATCACCTTGATAGGAAAGAATGGTGAGGACTTCACAGTTAACGGTCATAGGGTCAAGCCATTCTTGGTGCATGAGTCAAGGGAGGAGGCAAGCTCAATCCCTCTTCAAAACCCCCCTCTAGCCTAAAAGGTTTGAAAAGTCGAGCTAATGACGTTAAACAAGCGCACTTGGGAGGCATTCCCATGGTTATCCTTGTATATGTATTCTTGATTTAGTACTATGATTATGTTTCTATGAGTTTTTGAAAGTTTTAGGTTGAGTATGGAGGATTTAGACTTGAAGAAAAAGGTGTGAAGGAAATTTTAAAGAAATTTCGGCGAACATTTTCGGCGTAACTCGTCGAAATTCTTTTTCAGGGTGAAATTTCGGCGAACATTTTCGATGAGGGCACGTCAAAATTTTCTTCCAGGGTGACGGTTCGGCCAAAAGTTTCGACGAGACACGCCGAACCACAGTTTCGACGAAGAGTTTCGGTGTATCTCGTAGAAATTTTTCCTAAAAATCAGGTTTGCTTGACTTTTCTTCTTTCATTTGACCGGTTTAATGTTGACTTCTCACACTTATATTGGACCGATTTTTGAGGATTTAAAACCCCTTCTTCCCCATATCTCTCATTCACCACGATTTTTCCCATTTACATAAGGATAAGAACTTGTCTTTCTCTTTTCTCTCTCAATTCTTCATCAAATTCTTTGATTCCAAGTGCATTAATTCCGAAATTGTTGGCCATTCTTGATTCCTTAGTGAATTTCGACCATACCTTTGCGTGGAACCAAGGTTTGCCTTCTCATCCTCTCTCTTTATCTTTGAATTCTCCTTGAGAATGAATTGGAATTTAGGATTGATAGAAGGTCTTTGAATGAGTTGTTTGAGCTGGGTATAGTAGATTATTGTTATGAGTGATGATTGCTCAGGTTTTTCAAGGAGTAACATGGAAAATTTTGATTTTTGAACATTTTTATTTTAGGATTTTGGAGAGTTGCGAAAATTCAAGTTTTAGCCTAATTAGTGTTCAAAATTTTGGAATTTGGTTTCTTTAAACTTGTTTCCCCATGTTATATAGGGAATTAAGGTAGAATCCTCTTGACTTTTAATTTATAATCACTTAGAGGGTGCTTAATTCGAATAATTCCTTGTTAAAATCTTTGAATGCTAAGAGAAATTTTCATTAAAATGGGATTATTTCTTGCTTTATTATTAATTGCCATTGAGTTTTAATTCTTGCAACCCTCCATAGAATTTTATAATTACATGATTGTGGTTTTCAAAATTCAAAATTCATCACATACTCACTCTTCTCCAAGATTTTGCTTGTATAGGTACTAATGGGGAGAACAAGGAGTGAGGCTAGCAAGAGACAAGGCAAGAGGCCCGTGGAAGTAGAAGAAAAGGATCCCGAGGAGAGTCCACCGGTCATAAGGAAGTTGTCCCAAAAGAGGGACATTAGTAGGGAGAAAGCAAGAGCAAGGAAAGCTGAGAAAGCCGCGGCCACTCCTCCAACACCCCCGGAGGTATACAAGGCCCTTATGGAGAGACCTTTTAGGGGAACTAAGTACCCGGATCATGAACTACTAGAAGAGCTAGGTATCTTGGATGATGTAGCAAGGATCTTTCGGAACATGGGATGCGCAAGGTGGTTCAACAACTCACTTGCCAATTCCTCTCTACTTTGGTGGTGGAAACTTCAAGCTCGGCTGGGATTGATAAATTAAGGGATGGTTTCGGTTTCATCAAGTTCCGGGTTCGCAACAAGTCCTACAAGATGGGTTTCAAGAAGCTAAGCGAAGTACTTGGGTTTGATGAGGGTACCGGTCCGGGATCCCGCTTGGATGTTAGGAAGAGCGAGTTGGAAAAGCTATGGAAGTTTGTTGCCCATGGGGATTTCAAGGCCGGGAGAGTGCGGAACAGAATGATCCGTCATCCCTCCATTCGCTATGCTCACAAGGTGTTAGCTAACACCTTCTTTGCCAAGAAGGAAACCGTGGTTGTGACTGCTGAAGAATGGGAGATGCTTGCTAAAGGGCTTAAGGACATCATCCGCTACTGTCATGATAACATCCTAATTAATGGGGATACCACGGGGAATGGTATGGTACATCTTTGGTTGGCTCATGCAGCGACTTACCATGCTCGGGCATTTAGCAAGAAGGACCGCTCAATCCCAATAGTCATTGGAGGTATGATTACACCGATCCTTGAGGAAGTGGGCATCACTTTAGGCGAGCCATCAGCCGAGAGAGAGTTTATAGACTCCTCCTACCTCCTTAAGGGTCATTTCTTGGTTAAGGAAGGAAATGGCTACCGGTATAAGTTCAATGTGGAGAAGCTCAAGGAGGCTACAATCCGATTGCCTTGCATTCACCTCACTAGCCTAAGGGAGAGGTCAAACGCTACCTTTACTCCATCCGACGAAGAGCTTGATGACATAATGACACTCCCTATGTGTTCATGGGATACTTCCCACCAGCCTTACCAAGCTCCCTCGGTCTATGGCAGTGATAGGTACAACTTTGTACCTTATGAAACAACCAACCAAGGAGAGACTTCTAGACAAGCTCACCAACACATCAAGCTTCTCCAAAGATGGAACAAATGGCAAGACAAAACCATAAGGAAGCTTGTGAAAACGGTGAAGGGCTTAAAAGGGCAAATCAAGGAGCTAAAGGCTAAGGTTGGGGGAACTTCTTCCCAAAGGCATGGAGAGATGCAACAAGAGGATGATGAGGCGATGCAGCAAGAGGATGATGAAGTGGATAGCACTATGGCGGGAAGACGCCACTCCTTCCAAGGGACTCCAAGCGCACCAAGCCATGAAGATGAGCCACGCCCCTCTTCCTATGAGACTAGAAGGCGTGAGAAGAGAGTCATGCGATCTCCCACTCCTCAATCCAGCAATCCATCCTACTCCATGGACTCTTACTCATCCTCCTCCATGCAATTTTGATCAAGGTACCACTTCACTCATTGTAAATACCATTAAGTCTTTTATTTTTGCATATTGAAATCTTCTCCAAGCTTGGATTACACAAGAGACTGTGTAATTTAAGTTTGGGGGAGTATGGTGTATTTGATCTTGTGTTTTGTGATCTTATTTTTCATTCTCATGCATTCTTGAGTCTCATGCATACATCTATGGCATAGAAAAAACAAAAAAAAAAAAAAAATTGGAAAATTTTTAAAAATTTCAAAAACAAATAGCATGTAGTTGCATTTGCATTTGTTATATAAGTAGGATTGAGTCTAACTTTCATATAGGATTGCATTCATGCATAGGGGACAATGATGATTTTTCCTTGTAAGGTGTTAAACTCATGAATTAGTTCAAGGCCCTAGTTAATAGTTGTTTGATGCTTTGTGTGCAAATTTTGAAAGTTAAAGTTGAACCCTACTTGGACCTCACCATTTGATATTCAAGTTTTAATTGAAGCAAGCTTTGAATAGAAACCAACTCTCTTGAACTTGAACCTAATTTGAACAAGTAATTATCATGGTTATGCATTGCTAGAGAACTTGTGGATACCATATACATATTTGGGTTATCTTCTTTCCTTTTACCACTCTTGTTAACCCAAATAGCCGACTCTCATCTTTAGAGCGGTTGAAAACGAATTCCCAAACTAAGCTTCCTTTGAAACCTCTTCCTTATTGAGTGCATTAGGCCTTTTTCATCTTGTGAACTTAGCAAAAAGTGTTGAGTTTAGAGCGACAAGGATAGGCTTCCATGTAGCTAGCTCGAGAACAATGAGCTAGATGATAGGATAGGATTCTTGGGTGGGAATTTTGGCTTGATATTTGAATATGGAGCAAGTAATTTGGCGAAGTTGAGATGGTGAAAAGGGGAAAACGAAAATATTTGGAACAAGTGTTGGCTTTGTATAGTGCTCTAAGTGTTAAGAAAAGAAGAAAAAAATCCTCTAGAAGTGAAAAGTAAAAGAGCCAAGAAAAAGAAAAAAATATGGCTAAGATGTTATAAGAAAGAGGATAGCAATTTGTGAATGAAAAGAGAAAGAGCTTGAAGTAAAAGTGTGCCAACACTTGTGGTTGTAGAAGATGTTCCCCTAAGTGCTTAAAAGAGAAAAGGAAAAGAAGAAGGTGTTTGAGTTTCTATTGGGTTTGGCGAATTGCCTTGCAATGGGTAACTTAGGTTGGGCTTGGTGAGTGAGCTAAAAAGAGAATGAGAGTGAAAGCATTTGTGTTACAAAGGGTAGATGGAAGTTTGTCCTTGTATGCATAGGTTGCTTTTTACTCTTAGCATTTTGCCAAAGTTCACTTGTTCATTGAGAGATCCCTTGCATTGGAACCCCATGAAGTTGAGATCATTATCATCTCAAAACCTTACCCAAAAACCAAACAAGTTTTCTAGCATTGTATGATTCATGATCCATGGTTACTACTTAATGAATGTTAAAGAGTTGGTGAAAATGAATGCTTGTGTAAGTTGAGGCTTGGGTTCACTTGAATGAGTATGGGTATGGCTAGACCTTTTGGAGTAGAAATTTGCATAAAGAGCATCCTAGAACTACTAACTAGGACCATTGAATTGATTCTTTTGCTTAACACCTTTGGATTTGAGTCCCCACTTTCAAACCTCTCTCCTTAGCTTGTGTTTCATTTGCTTGGGGACAAGCAAAAGGCAAGTTTGGGGGAGTTGATATGTCTATATTTTGCATCATTTTAGCATCCATTTAGTATAAGTTTCTCACCATTTAGGGATCTAATATAGCATCATTGTGTTGCATTGTATCATTTAGAGTCCTAGAGTGTCTTTGCATAGTCCTTGCATGTTTTGGTGCATTTGGAGTCTTGATCAGGTAACATGGATGCTGTGGAGGCAACAATGGAGTTGGAGAGGAATGGCACATCACTTGGAAGAGCAAGAAGTTGCCAAAAAGATGGAGAAGAAGAATCCTGAAGAAGTTTCGACGAGAAGTTTCGACGTAGCTGACCGAAACTTCTCTCCAGGACGATGTTTCGACCAGAAGTTTCGACGTAGCTGGCCGAAACTTTCCTCCAGGGTGAAGTTTCGACGAGTAGTTTCGGTGAACCTCGTCGAAACTTATCCAGACGCGTGAAGATGATCGACGCTTGAAGACCCGTTCGACGACTCTGTTCGACGAAGCTTCGTCGAAACTTTCCTCCAGGGTGAAGTTTCGACGAGTATGTTCGACGAACCTCGTCGAAATTCTCCCAGACGAATCTTCTTTGTCTACCCTTTGGGTCCCTCCTATAAATACTCTTTAGACCTAATTTTTTATCCCAACTTTTATTCTCTTGTTCTTAGCTTAAACTTTTAGCCACTTTGGGCAAATACTTTGTTTAAGCTTGAATCTTTTGAGTTTAATGCATTATCTTTCTTAGATTTCTTGTTTTATCTTTCTCTAATCATGTTTAACCTTTCTCTAATCTTTGATTTGATGGGTTTAAGTATGGTTAGTGAGTAGTTCCTTAGAAACTTGGGGATGGGTTAGATTTAGGGTTTTCTAATGGATTAATCTTGCAATCTAGGATAGATTCTTTCATTCTCTCTTCTTATTAAGTGATTCCTAATGCCAAATAGCTAATCTTTGCTATTTTGGATCATAAGCATTTCATACACCCACCAAGTGTTTGATGAAATGCTTGAACCAACTTAATAAGAGATTTACATTTCTAGCCTAAGACATTAGATGTCTAGAGTGTTTATCATACCATTTAGACTTGTTATTAATGCTTGTTGATTATCTTAATGCTAAAACATCATTAGTTCATTAGGATGATTAACAAAGGGATTTGAGCCACACATCATGGTCTAATCTAAATTAAGTGTTCTAGGTATAGAGTTAGCTTGATTAGTTGCTTAAATGATTGCAAGGTTGTCCATTTAGTTTCCCAAATCAATGATTCCATCCCTAGGTTTCGATTTAGTCAATTGATTATCTTGCTTAGTAGTAATCCTTGCTTAGTATCTTGATTAGTAGTGATTAAGGCTTAGTTTCATAGTATTGCTCTAGTAGTATCTCTTTTAGTTTGTGTTTAGCTTTCAATTCTTGTTTGTGACTTGCTTTTATCATTTTAGCTTAGCTTAGACTTAACTTTGTATTCTTATTGCATCATCTCCCAAGATGGATTGATACCTCAATATATTGCAATGATATGAGCAATTGAGGAATTGCTTGCAAGAGTAAAAACGCTTGTTTCAGTTACTATCAACCTCGGCCAGCTCCATGATCTTATCTCGGGTACCCCTTCGAGCAAAGCTACCTTCGCTTCGGCACCAGACATTTTCTCTCGATAACAGCTCGTAAGTTCACGCTTCGCCTCCTTGCATGACCTCTCGAGGATCGCCTCGCGCGCCTCTCGGGCCGACAAAACTTGCCGCTGCAAAGAAGTTACGTCGGCCTCCCACCGAACCTTCTGCTCCAATAGATAGGCCGACAACTTCTCGGAGTCGTCGCGCTTGCGCTTAAGATCGTCCCTCTCGGCCTCTATAACCTCATAGCGCCTCGTGATGTCCGCCATCTTTCTGGAATGCTCGGCCTCGACCTCATCAAGCCTTGTCCTCAAAGAGACCGCCTCCCCGCGAACAGCTTCGATTTGCCTCTGACCGCTTTGGATGTCGGCCCCGTAGCCCGAAACGACCTCGTTGGCCACGGCGATAAACTAAAAAACTAAGAGTATAAAGTAAAAAAAAAAAAGAAGAAGAGAAAAAAGAAATCAAAACGGGCGGGGCAAGACAGGGCACTACCTCGGCTCCCGAGAGTCTCGTCAGATCATGCGCATTCCATGTCGCAAGGGTATCCGGGCGAGGAGAACGAGAACCAGAGGCTGCGGTTTTTGTAAAGGCTTTGTCTTCGAAAGATGCCCAAATTGCCTCGGGACTGGTATCGCGAACGGCCGTCCCAGTAGCGCTCAACGGAACCTGCTCGCTCGCCTCGAGAACATCGGGCACGTCGGTAACGGGTCCTTCCTCTACATACTTCCTTTTGTTGTCCCGAGTTACAACTTTCTTACTGCCCCGATGGCGAAGGGCGGATTCCGCAGGTCTTGTCCCGGCTCTAAGACCGAGCACGATTCCAGAACCCTTCGGAGGAATTTCGAGCCGAACAGACGATCCCGACGTCATTGTCTCATTATCGGTGATCGCATCGGCGCTCGGATCTCTGACTCTCCCGGAAACCCCATCTCCCCATTCGGAAACTCGATCGGCAAAAGGGGACGATTCCTGGAATTCTGAGGTATCTCTCTCTCTCTGTCCTCGACGGCCTTTTCTGCCTCTTGCGCTTGGTCGTCATTAAAGATTAACCACAATGCTACTCCTGTCCGAATAACGTCGGGCGAGCAGGACGACTCGGTATCCCTTGTTCTGTGACCGCTAAAGTAAGAGGCCCGAGCACGTTCAACTCGTTGGAAAAAAACTCCCCTGCCACGAGACCCGTTGGCGGTTGAAAATCTCGATAATGCTCCGAATATCATCAGGACATCGGAGCGCCGAACGACGAACTGAAAAGCGAATATAACAAAGAAAACGTTAATGGTTCGGTTCGTTGATACAGAAAAGAAGAAATCCCTTACGCTTGTTTCGGTCTCGTACCTATCTGACTCCATTCCGTCTTTGTCCTCTCAATCCAAGACTCCGAGACAGAAGCGTTGTTGATAAGAACACCCAGTCTCGATCTCTATCCAGAAAGTCCTCGACTATTCTCCTATCCTTCTTGTTCCCTATATAGAACATCTTGGTGTTAGGCCTGCGCCTAATCTCTAGAAGGTTATCGAGATTACCGAGCGAAAGCTCCACTTCGCATTCGAAGCTCAGAGTCAGTAGCCCTACAAGGTGTCTTATCGAACGCCGCGTAAACTGAGCAAGGGCCAACCCGTACGACCACAAGTATTTCGATATTAGATGCGGGATCAGGAACCACAGCCAACATCCGTCAAAAAGGACCTCGTACGCTGTGAAGCAGACGGATGGAGGTCTTTTGGCTCGGTCTGTCTTAGAAGGTAGCCTGAACTCGTCCCCCTCGCTGCTCCAAAACAAGCCCTCAACCCCAGTAAAGTCTTCGGCGTCGAAAGAGAAGACATTGGATTCGCCTCAGATTCCTGTTAAAGATGAAGGTGGATCGGAGAATCGGTGAACGGCCGGAAGATGGTCCGTCAGAAAATGAAGGCAGCAAAAAAAAAGGAGAAGAAGGAGAGAGCGACTCTTCGACAATTTTCTAAGAAATGGAGATAATGGGAAACCTTGAAGGGTCTTTGTATTTATAGACGAATTCGCGCGTAGGGGCGCCTCGGGAACATGCGAGACGTTTACACTCCCCAAGGCGAACCTAACCTTGGCAGATGAATCATGGGCCTCCAGAGAGTAGTTGCAGGCCCAAATCATATGATGTCAGCCCAGGTCGGAAGCCTATGCAAGGAAGAGCCTTCCAAAAAAATGATAAGCCGCCCAAAGAGAAGCCTTCCAAAAGAGTCTGAGGCGACATCCCAGCCATTGAGTGAAAATCACTTCGGTATCGCAAAGTGGAAAACGCCTCGGGACTGAGTTAAACGCATCGGCGCGATAGCCAAACGCATCGCTCGACAAATTCAACGACAAGTTAGAGACCGAGCCAAAAACTTCACCACCTCGGTAACAAGCTTTACACCTCGCCGACGACTAAGTTAAAAGCCTCGATCCACACTTGAGTCTTGTCAACAAGTTAAAAATCGAGCTAAACGCCTCGGTCATGACTTAAACGCTTCGGCAAACAAGACAATCACCTTGGTGAAAAGTTAAAAGCCGAACCAACAAGCTTCGCACCTCGCCTCGGTAAACAAGTTAAGCGCCTCAGCGACTAAGTAAAACGCCTCGGGAACGAGTCAAACACCTTGGCAACTTGCTAAAAACAGAGCCGAAAAACTTGACACTTCGATAACAAGTTTGAAACTGAGCCATCGCCTCGGCGACAAAACAAAACGCTTCGGCAAAACAAAAAAGCTACACGCGACAAGACAAAATGCTTCGAAAAAACAAAAAAGCTCCACGCGACGAGATAAACGCTTTGGCAGCAGAATAGAACGCCTCGGAGCATTGATCTTTCCCAACTTGACACCTCGTCACACACACTCATGCGTCTAACGATTTGGGGGGCTAACTGTTGGGGTCGGTTTTTACCCCATCAAGATCAATCGAAGAAACGGTTACGTATGAAAGAAGATTTCCGAACCGTGCATAAACCTAGCACAACCGGGCTCGGCTCAGCGTACAAATCGTGCAGAAAAAGACCCGAACCGAAGAATGTACGAATTGTGCACGAGCCGAATTAAACCCTGTACGATTCGTGCACGAACTAAACCAACGTCTCCCCTTGGCGATCCAAGCAGCGGGCCCATGAAGTTATCCGAGCCCAAGACAAGGCACGAGACCGAGCCCAAGACGGGTTGACATGAAAATAGGCCGAGCCCAATTACACGAGGAAGCCCGAAGCAAAGCAAGCCATAGAAGACGAAGCCTCGTGGAGAAGAGCGCCGCCAAGGGGAGATAAGGAGGAATCTGCGAAGAGATTCTTCGAAGGATTCGCTTAGATTACAAAGAGAATTGTATAAATAGGAACCCTAGCTCATTGGTAGCGGGATCCGCGTGGAACCTAGCTAAACACTTGTACCCTAAAAAGCTTATCGAAGCAGTTCTAATAAAATCACCATCTTTGGATCTCTGTTTCGGTTTTAACTTAGAATATTCTCGTCCTCTTTTGTATTTCTTAACAGATAATTCGTTGTGTGAAATCCAGCACACACAAAGATACTATCGTAGCAATTAGAGATTGAATTCACAGAGATTGATGGTTGCACTATAAACTTTGTAAACAAATGTCAAGGTAGTACAAAATATGACCGATGTGTGTTGTTGTAACCAAAACGAAAGCGATGTAAACGAAATGAGATAAACTTTAATTTAATAAACTAAAACTTTAGGTTGTTGGGAAGTTCTCATGGGTCATGGATTAAACTATTCATGTATGTTTAAGAAGGTAAATCTAGCGAGGTTTCAAATCCAATCTAGTTTGTGATCAATAATACTCTCGGACCCGGTGATCTCTTTATCTCGCAGCCTACACTACATATGATGTGTATGCAGATGAAAGATGATAAATAAGCCATAATGATAAGATTCAATATGTTAATTCATTTCCATAGCAAAAAGCTTCTGCTAACCATGCAAATGAACTCATCCATGCTAGCAATAACAATCTAAAATCAATTGCTAACTGGCCAAAAGAGGAATATTCAGTAAAAACAACATAGACAAAGAACTCTAGTAAACTTCTAAATATAAATCATTCATTTTTATTTGTTAAGTCATAATCATTCCCCTTCAAACAATCCTAAACTCATAAAATAACTACTCACACATATGAAACGAAATCATGGCAGCAATGACAATGGATTGCATATATGAAAAGGGTTTAGAGAACTTCTCTGTATAGAAATACAAATGTGGAATCTGTTCCCTTGAACAAAAGTAGCAAAGCCAAATAATCTATGGAACAATGAAACAATGAAACTTTTGATGGTGGCTCCTCTGTAATTGTCTTCCTTTTTCGTGGCTCTATGGTGTTTATATAGCTTTAGGGGTCGGCTAGGGTGATTATGTGTGGTTAATTGAGAAATCTCTCAAGAAAAGTTTCCGTTTCTTCCGCAACGTTAACTGATCGGTTAGATGTGTGGATCGATCGGTTGTTCCAACCAATCGATTGGTTGAATTTTTCTCGGGTCGGTTGGTCAGTCGGTTGACAAATTCCAGGGACTTCTGTCCAGGTTGAAATGATCGTCTAACCAACCTGGGTAGATCGGTTGGCTAGGTCGTTTCATGAACAATTTCCTCTGCATGCTCCACTTCGTCACCAGACGTAGCATTCTTTAGTATCTTGAGCATAATTTTAAATCCACCATCTTGATCGACTTCAAACCACTTGGAGATGAAAGCTAACATACATGGATATCTTGTGTCGAAATTTGGATATGAGCTGATGGTGGAAAGTCTTCCATCTAACATCAAACTTCTGATGCCCAAAAGATGTCCATTCTCTAAAATGTCCAAAAATGTCTTCTTTGAGCCTATCATATTTAAATTCCCTGCCAAGACTCTTAAAATTCGAAATACACTAAAAGTGTTATATAGAGCCAAAACCAAAGTGTTTTTTTTTATCGAAAATATATAAAAATAGTATGGAATAGTAGCAAAATACGGAGTATATAAACTTCCCCGGACTTAAACCTTTGTTTGTCCTAAAAAAAACAAACGAATGAGTCGAAGAAAGAGTTTTGAAAATATGGGAACTCTGAAATCATCAGAGACCGTACTAGTTGAATTATGATATGCTGACCACATTAAGTAAACACCCACAATAAAACATTCTTACTATAGTCATATGTGACATACTCATATATTTCGCATATTTAGCATACATTTAGAGTAGGTTTTCATGCATAATACATTCATAATAGTCTATTTGCATCATTTATCTCATTTTAGATCTTAGAACACTTTGCATTAGCATTTGCATAGTTTCTTGCATATTTGCATCATTATCAGGTTGTTTGGAGTACAATGGGGCTGTGGTGGATGCGTGGACATGCTGAGGTTCGAAGGAAGGCTTGTGGACACTTGGAGAAGTTCGGACAAGAAGACATGCACTGAGATCGAGGAGAAGATCGAGCAAGGCAGGTCGATCTAGACGAGATCGACCACAAGATCGAGGAGTCCAGACCGTTTTAAGGAAGAAGAACGGAGTGAAGATCGAGACTGAAGATCGATCCAGATTGAAATGGCCCAACGATCGAGTAAGAGGGTCGATTGCTGAGTTGAAACTACCCAACGATCGAGCAAGAGAACCCGTTCCCAGTCCAAGATCGGGCAAGAGATCGACGACTCAGCTCGATCTCTTCTCTCCAGGCGTGCTTTCTTATCCGCCAGCTCACGTTTTGTCCACTTGTGAGGGGACCATTTCCTCTTTACTATAAATAGCTAAAACCCTTATTTTTGGGATATCTTATCTTTTATGCTTTTTGCCTTCTTCCTCATTTGTTCTTGCCACCATTGTTAAGGTTTTAAGCTTTTTGTAATCGCATTTGAATATTTTGATATGCAAGAACTTGTCCTTTTAATCTTATTCTTCTTTATGTCTAGTGTTAATCATGTTTAGCATTTCAAATCTTATGATTATGGAGTGTTTGATTATGATTAGCGAGTAGTAACCTTAAGGTTTGAGGCCGAGGGGTTTTAGGGAGGTTTAGGGGTTAGATCTAGTGGTTTAGCATGTTTTTAATCCTTAGCTATTCTTAGTTTGGAGGGATTAATGCCAAAGAGTCTCGATAGAGATCTTTGAGCCTATAGAGATGATAAGTCTATATTTTGCATCATATTTCCCTCCATTTAGTGTAAGTTTCTTATCATTTAGGAACCTAATTAAGCATCATTGTATTGCATTTTGATCATTTAGAGTTCTAGGGTGTATTTGCATAGCCTTTGCATATTTTTGTGCATTTTGAGTCTTGATCAGGTGATTTGGATGCTATGGAGGCATGAATGGAGTTGGAGAAGGATGGCATAGCAAAGGAAGGGCAAAAAATCATCAAGAAGAGGAAGACAAGCAGCTAAATGAGAAGCAAAAGTCTTGTAGAAGCCTATCAAGCATTTGGTGGTGCAAAATGTATGTGTCCGGAAGAAGGCCTTGCACTTAGAATCAGACTCTGAAGCCTTCTTAAGAGTTGTAGAGGATCCAATGAGCTTTCTATTGCTGTTGGAATCAAGTCATTCGGACCTGTGGTTAGAAAGTTACATCGATTTTTGTTCGGATCGACGTGTTGGATCGACGAGCTGCTCGAACCAAACATCCAGGGGTTGGGTTCGACGTGTTGGATCGACGAATTTGTTCGATCCATATATCCAGTGGTTTGGTTCGACTTGTTGGATCGACGAATGTGGTCGATCCAGATAACCAGAGGTTCGGATCGACCAGTTGGATCGACGAGCCTGGTCGATCCGAACACAGATGTTTTTCCGGGTACAAATCAGATCAAACGAAGACTTTCCGTTCCGATTCAGCCTTCGAGCTCTTCATCAAAGTTGTTTCATCTCATTACGAGCTGTGGTTAGGGAGATATGGCGATTTCCGCAAGACTGCTACCCGGGTCAAAACCCGGTTTGTTCCGGGTTGACCCGGTTTGACCTCCTTCCCTATAAATACTTAAAAACCCAATTTTTATAGATCTGGTCTTGTTTTTGAACAGAAAAACATCCCTTTGTGGTTTGGAGGAGATTTTGAGATTTCTTTTAAGTTTAATGCAATATCTCTCTTGAATTTCTTATTATTCTTTCTCTAATCATGTTTTGCTCATCCTCTATCATAGATTTGATGGGCTTAATGTTGATTAGTGAGTAGTCTCTTAGGAACTTAGTGATGGGTTAGATTTAGGGTTTTCTAATGGTTCAATCTTGCAATCTAGGTTAGATTCTTTCATCTCTCTTCTTATTAAGTAGTTCCTAATGCCAAATAGCTAATCTTTGCTATTTTGGATCATAAGCATTTCATACACCCACCAAGTGTTTGATGAAATGCTTGAACCAACTTTCTAAGAGATTTACATTCCTAGCCTAAGACATTAGTTGCCTAGGGTGTTTATCATGCCATTTAGACTTGTGTTTAGTGCTTGCTAATTATTTTAATGCTAAAACATCATTAGTTCATTAGGGTGATTAGTGAAGGGATTATTGCCACACATCATGGATTAGTCTTTAATTAGTGTTCTAGGCATAGAGATGGCTTGATTAGTTGCTTAAATGATTGCAAGATTGTCCATTTAGTTTCCCAAATCAATGATTCCATCCCTAGGTTTCGTTTTTAGTTAATTGTTAATTTTGATTAGTAGTTAATCGCTTGATTAGTGCTTCATTAGTGATAATTAAGGTTTTAGATCATCTAATTAGTCTTATAGTGTCTCTTTTAGGTTGTAGCTTGGTTTTAATAGCCCTTTGTCACTTGAATATCGAATTTGGCTTAGATTAAATAGTTTCATGTATTCATAGTGTTGTTAATCTTAACCCCTTATGGATTGACATCTCAAATACTACAATGACATGAGTAGTAGAGATTAATTGAAGTGGAAAAATCTTACTATCAAGAGATTTCCTTATCTGATGAGGACCTAGGAATCTCATAAACCCATCCAAGAGATTATCTCCTTTTAAGCCACGACGGTGGAGATTAGGATTTAGTTAAGCTAAGTTAAGAAAGGAGCTTTCTTGCTCATCAACCGATCCTCTCCTCCACTAACCGTGAGTTTGGAAGGATTGGTTCGATGAAGAATCGGAGCCACTAACAGTGGGATGATTTATATTTGTTTCTTAGGTTTAGAGTTAGCTCTTGTAATGAGTAGATCTATCTTTCTAGAGCCCAAGATCTAACCTTCAATCCCCCTTACATAAACTCTCGGCCTTGAATCTATCTTTCATATTTGTCAATCAAGAATCAATCTTTTGTTACTTAAGTTGCTAGAAATCTTTCATATTTGCATTTGTAGTTTTAAATCTTCAAGATTTGATATTTTATTGCTCTATAATTTAGAAATTGCCTCAAGTATTGTTCTTTAGCCTAGTTGTCTTTTTAGATTTGTTTATTTTGCATAAGTAGTTTTTATAATTCAAGAAAACCATCTAAATTCGAATATGGATTAGATTAATCTTGTTCTTGCATTCCTTTTGTCCTTTCCTTTCCAAGTTGGATTGATAACCTCAAATACTACAATGACATGAGTAGTGTTGAGTATTGAAAAGAGAGAAAAACTCTACTTATCATTATCAATTGGCGCCGTTGCCAAATTGGATTAGGAAAGCATTTGGATTTGGAACTTGGTAAAGACTAAGTTTTTCTTTTAAATTTGCTTACTAATCTTTCTACTTCCTTGTGTTTGTTTTCAGGTACATGAATTTGCGGTCTAGAGGAGACACCAATCTGCTCACACCTCTAGACAACATTCACCTTCTTGGAAGTGCACACTTGAGGAGAGAAAGAGATCACACGGGCAAGATGCAGCTCCTCCACCACATGCTGCTGCTGGTAGGGGTAATGGAAACCCCAACCATGTCCCAAGACAGCCACGGAACATAGGTGCTGGTGATGCACCAAACACCTACACCAATCGGTTTTGCATCACCTCTCCTTCGGTACAAAACAACAATTTTGAGATCAAACCCGACTTTGTCTCTATGGTGCAAAACAACAAGTTCCATGGTCTTGCCATGGAGGATCCTCTTGAGCACCTAGACAACTTCGAGCAAGTGTGCGGCATGATCAAGATAAATGGGATCTCGGAGGACAGCTTCAAGTTGAGGTTGTCCCGTTTTCACTTGGTGATAAAGCTCGGCATTGGGAGAAGACCCTGCCTCAAGGAACCATAACCTCATGGGCTGATTGCAAGAAGACATTCCTGTCTAAGTTTTTCCCTAGCACACGGACGGCTCGGCTTAGAAGTGAGATAAGCGGCTTCACGCAAAGCAGAATGAGAAGTTTAGTGAGGCTATGGAACGGTTCAAGGACTACACTATACAATGTCCTCACCATGGTTTCAGTGAAGAGTCTCTCTTGAGCACAATCTACTGAGGAGCCTTGCCTAAGGTTCGGATGCTATTGGACACGGCGAGTAAGAGAAACTTTCTAGGACAAGATGTAACCGCGGGTATGGAGCTCATTGAGAATCTAGCCTTGAGTGATGGGAACTACAGTGAGGATTATGACCGAGCACCAAGAGGGTCTGATCTCGAGTCACACAAGAGGGAGTTGAAATCGCTCCATGAAAAGATTGACAAGCTCGTACTTGCTAACCAAAAGCATGTACATTTTGTGGGAGAAACTACAAATGTTCTAGAGGAGCTACAACAAAGCCAAGAGGAAGCAAATTGGGTAGGAGGCCAGGACTACCCTAGACCACAAGGCTACTTCCCCAAGTACCAAAACAACAATCTCTCCTACCGAAGCAACAACGTGGAGAACCCCAATGACCAAGTTTACCCACAACAAAAACAGTTTGGAAATCAAGGAAGTTATGTGAACAAGAACACATACCAAGGACCTCGACAAGGCAACTTTCAAGGTCCACAACAACAAGGAAACAAAGGGTACCCCCCTGGATTTGTTCAGCCTCCACAANGTGGGATGATTTATATTTGTTTCTTAGGTTTAGAGTTAGCTCTTGTAATGAGTAGATCTATCTTTCTAGAGCCCAAGATCTAACCTTCAATCCCCCTTACATAAACTCTCGGCCTTGAATCTATCTTTCATATTTGTCAATCAAGAATCAATCTTTTGTTACTTAAGTTGCTAGAAATCTTTCATATTTGCATTTGTAGTTTTAAATCTTCAAGATTTGATATTTTATTGCTCTATAATTTAGAAATTGCCTCAAGTATTGTTCTTTAGCCTAGTTGTCTTTTTAGATTTGTTTATTTTGCATAAGTAGTTTTTATAATTCAAGAAAACCATCTAAATTCGAATATGGATTAGATTAATCTTGTTCTTGCATTCCTTTTGTCCTTTCCTTTCCAAGTTGGATTGATAACCTCAAATACTACAATGACATGAGTAGTGTTGAGTATTGAAAAGAGAGAAAAACTCTACTTATCATTATCAATTGGCGCCGTTGCCAAATTGGATTAGGAAAGCATTTGGATTTGGAACTTGGTAAAGACTAAGTTTTTCTTTTAAATTTGCTTACTAATCTTTCTACTTCCTTGTGTTTGTTTTCAGGTACATGAATTTGCGGTCTAGAGGAGACACCAATCTGCTCACACCTCTAGACAACATTCACCTTCTTGGAAGTGCACACTTGAGGAGAGAAAGAGATCACACGGGCAAGATGCAGCTCCTCCACCACATGCTGCTGCTGGTAGGGGTAATGGAAACCCCAACCATGTCCCAAGACAGCCACGGAACATAGGTGCTGGTGATGCACCAAACACCTACACCAATCGGTTTTGCATCACCTCTCCTTCGGTACAAAACAACAATTTTGAGATCAAACCCGACTTTGTCTCTATGGTGCAAAACAACAAGTTCCATGGTCTTGCCATGGAGGATCCTCTTGAGCACCTAGACAACTTCGAGCAAGTGTGCGGCATGATCAAGATAAATGGGATCTCGGAGGACAGCTTCAAGTTGAGGTTGTCCCGTTTTCACTTGGTGATAAAGCTCGGCATTGGGAGAAGACCCTGCCTCAAGGAACCATAACCTCATGGGCTGATTGCAAGAAGACATTCCTGTCTAAGTTTTTCCCTAGCACACGGACGGCTCGGCTTAGAAGTGAGATAAGCGGCTTCACGCAAAGCAGAATGAGAAGTTTAGTGAGGCTATGGAACGGTTCAAGGACTACACTATACAATGTCCTCACCATGGTTTCAGTGAAGAGTCTCTCTTGAGCACAATCTACTGAGGAGCCTTGCCTAAGGTTCGGATGCTATTGGACACGGCGAGTAAGAGAAACTTTCTAGGACAAGATGTAACCGCGGGTATGGAGCTCATTGAGAATCTAGCCTTGAGTGATGGGAACTACAGTGAGGATTATGACCGAGCACCAAGAGGGTCTGATCTCGAGTCACACAAGAGGGAGTTGAAATCGCTCCATGAAAAGATTGACAAGCTCGTACTTGCTAACCAAAAGCATGTACATTTTGTGGGAGAAACTACAAATGTTCTAGAGGAGCTACAACAAAGCCAAGAGGAAGCAAATTGGGTAGGAGGCCAGGACTACCCTAGACCACAAGGCTACTTCCCCAAGTACCAAAACAACAATCTCTCCTACCGAAGCAACAACGTGGAGAACCCCAATGACCAAGTTTACCCACAACAAAAACAGTTTGGAAATCAAGGAAGTTATGTGAACAAGAACACATACCAAGGACCTCGACAAGGCAACTTTCAAGGTCCACAACAACAAGGAAACAAAGGGTACCCCCCTGGATTTGTTCAGCCTCCACAAGCTCAAACATCTAGCAATGATCCGATTCAAGCACTTATCAAGCAATTTCTACAAAGCCAAGCAAATATAGAGTTGACTGTGCAAAATAAACATGCCGAGATTAAGACTAGGCAACACAACTCCAATGGAGAGATAGCTGCTCAACTCAACAACATCAACAACAAGATTACACAACTTGAGAAGGGAAAAGCCAGCACCTCCACCCAAAGCATCCTACCTGGAAAGTGTGAAGCGAATCCAAAGGAGTACGCTCACATGATATCTCTCCGAAGTGGACGAACAATACCACCACGGTCACCACAAAAAGACAATGAGGACATTGTGGTTCAAGAGGGGGAGGATAACCTTTTACAAGACCATGGAATCACCTTCCATGATGTGTACATCAAACGGCCAAGAAAGAGCAAGGAAACAGTCTAGGAAGAGTTTGTAGGAGATACACTAAGGCAACAAGAAGTTGTTCCGCCTCCCTACAAGCCGAGTCTCCCTTTCCCTGCAAGGTTCAAGAAGCAGCTGTTAGAGAAGCACTCAGCCTTGTTCGAGAAAAGTATTAAGGAGATTGAGATGAAAATGCCCTGAAAGTGAGGCACCCTCTGCTGAGATATACCATCAAGCTTCTAGCTCACACATTCTCGGGAAGGTGAACTACTCCAACAGTGACCAAGAACGAGTTGTGCTTCCTCTTCCAAGGAGTGAAACATGTCTTGTGCGATAGCAAGGAGGATGACGAACCCTTAGAAGATGACCTAGGGGATTACGTGAACTGCAGCTGCATCCTAGCCTCTTCATTGGTAAAGTACAATGCATGGGCTATGAGATGTAAAGCATCCTCATCTTTCATCGGTGGTTTCCTCACGCCCTTATTCATGCAAGCGGGAGTGGTCTTTAGAGATTTCGATACTTGCATGGATCGTGCTTATATGGATCAAGCTTACATGACACTCACGGGTTCCCTAGGGCCTCCTCCAGCTGTAGGATTCTATGCCTACTTGTTCAAGAACGACAAGAATGAGAAGAAGACGTGCATTCTCCCAAACCTTAGTGAGACCGCGCTAGATAGCTTTAGCCACATCGAATTCTTACCATCGGATGAAGAGTGCTATGCACCAATTGGGGGAAGAGCGGCACCACCACTTCCAACATGCTCTCCTTCGGACTCCCCTCCTACTGATGCCGAGATGCCAAGTAGCTTCGACCTCCCCAAGCTAGACTACGAGCAAAGGACCAAAACCGAGAAGTTCCTTGCCTCGGTTGTGGAAATACAAAGGGAGGTCAATAAGTGGCAAGGGAAGATGATCAAGAAGTTGACAAAGAAGGTCAAAAACCTTCAGAAGGACAGTAGCTCTGAGATGAGCTTGAGTGATGAGCACGAAGCCTCAAGTAGGCCTGTGCAAGCTAGACGTTCCACCGGAGGAATAGCGATCCGAGAGCCGGCTACTCAAGACCACTGTCTCTCTCTTAAGGAACGTTCTTCGTCAAGCAAGGACAAGGGCGTAGTGACATCTACCTCTCCATGCAAGAGGAGCAACCTCAAGCTCCGGTCACGCCTAGCCCGATGTACCAAAATTCTCAACCCTTGTAGTATATCATTGCATTTTTAATTTTTGCTTCTTGTACTTTGGTCTCCTCTTGGGTTTGTTTGACACTGAGTCGTTGTCATTCAATTTTGGGGGAGAATTGAAACAAGCGTTTTTACACTTGCAAGCAATTCCTCAATTGCTCATATCATTGCAATATATTGAGGTATCAATCCATCTTGGGAGATGATGCAATAAAAATACAAAGTTAAGTCTAAGCTAAGCTAAAATGATAAAAGCAAGTCACAAACAAGAGTTGAAAGCTAAACACAAACTAAAAGAGATACTACTAGAGCAATACTATGAAACTAAGCCTTAATCACTACTAATCAAGATACTAAGCAAGGATTAATACTAAGCAAGATTATCAATTGGCTAAATCGAAACCTAGGGATGGAATCATTGATTTGGGAAACTAAATGGACAACCTTGCAATCATTTAAGCAACTAATCAAGCTAACTCTATACCTAGAACACTTAATTTAGATTAGACCATGATGTGTGGCTCAAATCCCTTTGTTAATCATCCTAATGAACTAATGATGTTTTAGCATTAAGATAATCAACAAGCATTAATAACAAGTCTAAATGGTATGATAAACACTCTAGACATCTAATGTCTTAGGCTAGAAATGTAAATCTCTTATTAAGTTGGTTCAAGCATTTCATCAAACACTTGGTGGGTG
>JAHZTW010000003.1:24432589-24471566 GCA_020283515.1 Alliaria petiolata | reverse complement strand
GATTAGTTCAAGTTACTAATAATGCTCTCGCATCTATTAAATAACCTAAGGTTTGATTTCTAAGTGATCATTTCAGAAAATCAAGTTAAGCACAAATCAAGGTGAAGATCCAATTGATTTCCCTAATAATTCTAATGATTCTACAAACTCTTCATCAAACCCTAAATCACCCTAACCTAAGTAGCAAACTACTCAGACATAATTATGCAAACACAAATCATGGCTGAAATAAATTGCATAAAAAGAATAGAGAATGATACAGGGGTTCGAAATCTGGCTCAGATGAGTTAGAATTGTCTCTCCAAAAGCTCATGATCAATCTCTCTCTAAGTCTCAAAAACAGAAAATAAAGATAAGGTATTAGGCTAAACAATGTCTGAAAACTATTTATAGAAGGGGATTTTTCGTCCAGGGGCAGACTTGTAATTCTTCAAAACTTGGGATGATTTCCTTTTTTAATAGAAATCTGATCAGCGAGTCGGTCTTCATTGGTGTCGATCGAGACATAGGGTGTCGATCGACACCTTGCGTGTAAATCCACTCTCTTGACTTCATCACTTTGGCTGCTTCTCCAAAATGCTCCAAAATGTTCCATATTCTCCCATTTAGCTCCAAATGCTCTCCATCCTATAAAGACTATAATAGGACTCTAAAACTAACAAAAGACTCTATAAAAACACTTATATCATGGTCCAAAAATGGGTAAAAACCATGATATATCAACTCCCCCAGACTTAGCTTTTGCTTGCCCTCAAGCAAAACAAAAACTTAGAATGAAGTAGAAGTTTGAAAACAGGAACTTCGAGTACCTCTTCAGAACGCCATATTGATTAACACTTCTTGAATCCACATGATATAGAGCCAACCTTAGGAAATGTTCATTGTACTTACCACAAGCTTAGCAATCTCCCAGTTCGAATCCAGATCATTTCCTTGGTAATATTTTGAACTCTAGCAGTGGTATTTCCACATAACTTTAGAGATTCTTTTCCCTTCCTTAGTGTTTGAACAAGACATTCTCATACAGCTCCCCTATTTTCTCTTCCCTTAGTCAACTTCTGCCCATTTTCAGGGTGTTCTAAGATCTTTTCATTGACTCTTCTTTTTCTTATGAAATCTCGGGAAATAGTGCTACTCTCTACTTGTGTTCCTTGTGAGGAGACGTGTTCAAGAGCATCACTAATATTGTTCCTTGTGAGGAGACATGCTTATGACAAAGGCACTATTCCCAGACTTAAACTCTTTTTCTTTCTTTTCTTTTTCTTTTCTCAAGGGAAGATCAAGGAGAGACTGCA
Organism: Alliaria petiolata; assembly: GCA_020283515.1. NCBI lineage: Eukaryota > Viridiplantae > Streptophyta > Magnoliopsida > Brassicales > Brassicaceae > Alliaria > Alliaria petiolata. The sequence goes on along the minus strand of JAHZTW010000003.1, from coordinate 24,470,271 downwards.
ATGCCTGTCTGTTCAGACTGAAAGAGGAATCAAGTTCTGCGCATACCTAGTTCTTATAAAGGGATCTGAACTCGCCCTGTTAGACTGATTCCACTTGTAGCTTTCTACTTAGTAAGTCCTGCAATCAACTCTTATAGCAATGGTTCTTCAAGTGGTTAGTTCCTAGAAAAAATGAAAGTTCCAACTGATTTTGACTCAATAAAGTAAAATTTTTCAAAACTTTTTGACTCAAGATAGATTCTCAAAACAAAACACAATGTTAGCAACTACCTCCCCCAGACTTGAATAACACTGTCCTCAGTGTTGCTAAGAATGAGTTTGGATAGAAAAAAGTTGTGCTAAACTGTTACAGAAGAAAGAAAAAAATCGGATTACCTGACTCTGCGTGTAGCGTCGATCGTTGCTGTGTATGATGATGGTGTCGATCGACACAAATGGTGTCGATCGACACTCTGTCCGTAGACAGAGTTCAGGCACTCGAACATGAATGTTGCTAAGTCATATTGTTGTTAGAGTTATCCTAGCTGTTAGAAAAACTCAAACAAACGTTAAAAGCACAAGATAGTCCAATAAACTCAATAAGTGCAACAAGTTGGAAACAAAGTACTGAAACAGATGAAGCAAAATGCAGACTCAAGAGAAAAAAGAAAAATTGACACAAAGTACTAAAAAGGAATGGAGGAGTCACTCGTCATCATCTGAATGTGGTGGAGAAGATCGTGGTTGTGTGGGAGGGCGGACGCAGCTGCAGCTAGACACAATAGCAATGGCGTTCCAGATGGCCTGGAAGCTCTGAACAACATCTGGCTCCATAGGAATCTCGGGAGCATCAGAAAGGTGATGAGTACCAATAGGTAATGGTGCTCTGCTGCGCCTCGAACATGAAGGGCGTGTCGGATCCTCAGCTGGTCGAGAGGAGGTGCCTCTGCGTCTGGCAACGGGAGCCGTCCTAAGCTTGCTCGAACTGGGGTGAAATGCGGGGCGGCCTGAATCTGTGGCAATGTGAGTGAGGTCTCTGTCAGGTAACTGCACCAAACGATGCACTCTCTGCTCATCGCTGAAAGCCCACAACCTCTCTGGCTTCACCCAATGAGTCCTCTTCAAGTACTCCATATCAACCAAGGCACTCGATGTAACAATGGAGCAGCTGGAAGTGTCTATCCTGCAGTGCTGGAAGATAGGAGTGAGAAGACTCCCTATAGTCTCTGGCTTAGTCTTCGTCCCACTAAAAGGCTTCGTCTTCAAGGAAGCCAAATGATGTGCAAACACAGCGCCTAGGTTCGCGCTATCTGGCACATCTGAATCCTCATAGATCTCCGACCAAAGAGCGCGATATAGCAGCACCAACTCAGATACGCGTATCTTCCCTAGCTTGTGATTACACAGAAGTGTAGTAGAGAATAGGCGGACCAAGTAGCGCAGGGTAGGATGGCGAATGTTGGTGTGAGTGGAGGTCTTAGAGTCTTACCTCTCATTCCCGAAGTGTGACCAGAAATCCTGGTTGTCTGGGAGTTGCGTCTAAAGAGAGACCCCAGTGGCATGCTCATCTGCGAACCCATAGATCCCGCAAAGGTCTGGAAGTGAAATGCGGTAGCGGATCCCGCGGATTAGGAAGGTCAATGTGCCTTCCAGAGCATTCCGAACTATCTCGTTCCGGTAGTAGACTCGAGCTGTGGCGATGAACTGGCGGACAAGGTCTGGATATAAGTCATACTGCCGCGTCGCAATGGTGCCCATCCCAATCCTGTTCATCAGCTGCAGGATGTCATCTTTGTATCCTAGCTCCCTCATCGTCTTCTCACATGCAAAATGAGTTGGAGCGATCTCTACTCGCAGCCATGCGTTGTAGAACAAGGTGTCATACTCATCCCATGTCTCGTTGACACCTCTGTAAAGACACTCGTCTTTTGCCACCTCCTTGTCTGGTGAATCGTCCCAACGCCGTGTAATCCGAATCTTTGCCTTTTCAGGCTTAGGCCACGGAGGAAGAGAGGGAATCACTGCATCACTAGCAGTCCCTGAAGCTGAGGCGTCACCATTCCTTGATCTCTTAGGCAACTGCATTGAAAAGGAAATCAAAATCAAATCCAAAATCCAAGAAATGAAGCACAACTCGTCACCACTGGTCGGGTGTCGATCGACACCACATGGTGTCGATCGACACCATGCGTGGATTTCGAATCCGAACCAGAAATCACAATTGCAACTTCATGCAACATCAATTAGCATTCCTAACAATCCCAATATCATTAATCGACCAAGTCTAGACCATAAAACCCAAGAAAAACTCCAAAATTTGCAACATGCATCATCAATCTCCAAATTTCTAAAATTTCAAATTGAGCAATTTAGAGGATGAAAAATAGTTGGGGAATGATCTAAATCATGTTATACAACCTAAACAAGCATCATTCAACAAAGAAATCAAGCTAAATAGGTTGAATTCGAAAATTTTCACCTTAGGTCCGAAAATGAAATTGGGAGATTTGAAGAACATACCTTTGTAGATCGAATGAATTGACGATGGATTATGAAAGAGTGTGAAAATCTGCACGGATTAGAGCTTTGAATCACTCAATTTGGTTAAGAAATGAAAATTTGGGATTTGGGGGGAAATCTCTTAAAAACTCGGTTTTGAACTTGTGAATAACAAAAAACGAAGTGACAGGTTTTGAAGACTTACCTGCGTCCCCGAGTGGTGTCGATCGACACAGGGGGTGTCGATCAACACTGACCGTGATCGTTCCTCCTTCTCTTTTTTTTTCTGAAAATTCTAAATTAATCTAAGTAAAACCAAAAACAAAATAAATAAATACTTACCAGTGGGTTGCCTCCCACTAAGCGCTCGTTTAACGTCAATAGCTTGACTGTTCATGTGATTTAGGCGTTGGGTGCATCTTCCAAAGACACAATGTTTCCTTCTGGAATCTCGGCTTGAGCCCAATAGTGTTTCACTCTCTGCCCATTCACAGTGAATTCCTCTCCTTTGGAGTTTGTCAAGACCATTGCTCCATATGGTCGAACCTCTTTGATGGTGAAAGGAATTGACCAACGTGAACGCAATTTACCAGGAAACAATTGCAAACGAGAGTTGTATAGAAGTACCTGGTCATTTAGTTCGAATTGTCTGAAGACAATCTTTTTGTCATGATATGCCTTTGTCCTCTCCTTGTAGAGCTTCGAGTTCTCATAGGCGTGATGGCGCAATTCGTCGAGCTCATTTAGTTGTATTAGGCGCCTTTCTGCAGCTGGCTTCAAGTCAAAATTCATCTTCTTGATAGTCCAATGCGCTTTGTGTTCCAATTCCACTGGAAGATGGCAAGCTTTGCCATAGAGTAGCTGGAAAGGTGTAGTCCCAAGTGGTGTTTTGTAAGCAGTCCTGTAGGCCCAAAGTGCATCATCCAGTTTTGCAGACCAATCCTTCTTTGTCTTGCTCACTGTCTTCTCCAGAATTTGCTTGATCTGTCTGTTGGAGACTTTCACTTGTCCACTTGTTTGGGGATGATAAGGAGTTGCCACGCGATGCTGAACACCATGTTTCTTCAGCAGCTTGTCGAAAACCTTGTTGATAAAATGAGAACCACCATCACTTATGACAATCCGAGACACTCCGAATCTTGGGAAGATGATGGTTCGAAACAACTTAAGAACCACTGCAGCATCATTGGTCTTAGAAGCAATTGCTTCCACCGACTTAGAGACATAGTCCACAGCCACCAAGATGTACTTGTTCCCAAAAGATGAAGGGAAAGGGCCCATGAAGTCAATACCCCAGCAATCAAAAATCTCCACTTCAAGGATGAAGTTCTGTGGCATTTCGTGTCTCTTGCTGATCTTCCCTCTCCTTTGACAAACATCACATTGAGTGATAAACAGCTGAGTATCCTTGAACATAGTAGGCCACTAAAAGCCTGCTTGAAGAACCTTGGACAATGTCTTGAAGGTTGCGAAATGTCCAGCATACTCAGAACCATGACAATGGAACAGCACATCACGAACCTCACTCTCTGCAATGCATCTTCTGTAAACATTGTCTGAACAATGCTTGTATAAGTGTGGCTCATCCCAATAGTACCTTCTATGTTCCCTCATGAACTTCTTCTTCTCATAACCCTTGAGATGGCTAGGCTCAATGTCAGCAGCAAGGAAATTCACACTGTCAGCATACCATGGTCGAGTTTCATCATTAATGGCAAAGATTGGCTGTCCAAACACTTTGTCCAAGATCATGCGAAGTGAAGTTCGCGTTGGGTGTCGATCGACACAGGTGGTGTCAATCGACACTCGGGCACATGAGTTGTCAATCTTCGATTTTTCGGACTGAGTGTCGATCGACACTCTCCTAGTGTCGATCGACACTAGGCTCCTCTGCTCTGAATGCACAGCTTGGAAACTACTCTCAACGAAGTAGACATTCTCCTCAGGCAGAAAATCATCAATTGGCACGTCATCTTCGATCCTCATCCTTGAGAGATGATCAGCTACTCCATTCTCAACTCCTTTCTTGTCCTTAACTTCAATGTCAAACTCTTGGAGAAGTAGAATCCATCTTAGCAACCTTGGCTTTGCATCTTTCTTCTGCATCAAGTACTTCAATGCAGAATGATCTGTGTGAACAATCACCTTTGAGCCAACAAGATACTGGCGAAATTTCTCAAAGGCAAAGACAACAACTAGCAATTCCTTCTCCGTAGTTGCATAATTCTTCTGAGCATCATCCAACGTCCTGCTGGCATAGTAAATGGCATGAAGCTTCTTGTCCTTCTTCTATCCGAGAACAGCTCCTACTGCGAAGTCACTGGCGTCACACATTACCTCGAAAGGCAAATCCCAGTCCGGAGGTTGAACAATTGGAGCGCTCACTAAGGCTTGCTTGATCTGTTCAAAGGCTGAATGACATTCTGCAGTGAACTCAAATTTCACATCTTTGCAGAGAAGAGCAGTGAGTGGTCTCGCGATCTTGCTGAAATCGTTGATGAATCTTCTGTAGAACCCAACATGACCCAGAAAACTCCTCACTGATTTCACAGAATCAGGTGCTTGCAAAGTCGTCATTACTTCAATCTTGGCTCGATCCACTGCGATTCCTTCAGCTGAAACCTTGTGTCCAAGTACAATCCCATCTGTGACCATGAATTGACACTTTTCCCAGTTCAGGACCAAGTGCTTCTCTTCACACCGCTGCAACACTGCGCATGAGTTCTCCAGACAGTCTTTAAAAGATGACCCATAAACAGAGAAGTCATCCATAAAGACTTCCATGAACTTCTCAATCATATCCGTGAAGATGGACATCATGCATCTCTGGAAGGTCGCATGAGCATTATAAAGTCCAAATGGCATTCTGCGATACTCAAATGTACCATAAGGACATGTAAAAGTGGTCTTTTCCTGATCATCTGGATGGATTGGAATCTGGAAGAACCCTGAATAGCCATCAAGGAAGCAGTAGTAGGGATGATTCGCCAATCTCTCCAGCATCTGGTCGATGAAAGGCAAAGGAAAGTGATCTTTTCTGGTCGCTGCATTCAGTTTCTTGTAGTCTATGCACATTCTGTGTCCAGTCACAGTCCTTGTAGGAATCAGCTCGTTCTTCTCGTTCTTCACCACTGTGACTCCTCCTTTCTTAGGAACCACATGAACTGGACTGACCCAAGCACTTTATGAAATGGGATAGATGATCCCAGCCTCTAAGAGCTTCATGATCTCCTTCTTGACTACTTCCTTCAGGTTCGGATTCAGCCTCCTTTGATATTCAATCGATGACTTCGTCTCATCCTCAAGGTGAATCCGATGCATGCACAAGTCTAGTGAGATACCTGAAATATCATCAAGAGAATAGCCAAGAGCTTTGAGATACTTGCGCAGCTTGCTTAGCATTAAAGTGAGCTCTGCATTGTTTAAGGAAGCATTCACAATGACATGATAAGTTGAATTAGGACCAAGAAATGCGTACCTTAGCCCGGCAAGGAGCTGGTTAAGTTCAACTTTAGGTGCTTTGGCTTCACTCCAATCGCCAAGTGTTGCGTTTTTGGCTGATTTCGCAGGGTGTCGATCGACACTACATGGTGTCGATCGACACAGGTCCTCCTGTGCGACTAATTGCAACACTTGCTCACTTGCATCCAACATCTTTGTGTAACCAGCAGCTGCATCGTCCAAGTACTCAATGTCCTTTGTGGAAGTGATCAATGCTCGCTCCAAAGGGTCTGTAGGGTGGTCCTCTTGGAATATTTCTTCAGCAAGGTTGGTGAGTGAATCGACATAGAAGGTTTGTCCATCAATTGTTGGTCTCTTCATCTGCTTCTCCATGTCGAAATTCATCACCAAATCACCAATGTTCAGCGCGATCCTGCCCTTCCTCACGTCAATTATTGCTCCAGCTGTAGCCAAGAATGGTCTACCAAGTATGAGAGGGTCTTTGGGTTCCTCATCATATGCCAATACCACAAAGTCTGTGGGAATCAAACAATCAAACAATCTATCACTTCTTCCTCCATATCCATGTTCTTGGTCATCATCCACTTCAGATGTCTCTTTATCACTGGAGTAGTTCTAATGGCATCCATCAAAGGAATTTCAACCACTAGCCTATCCATGATAGCCTTGCATCTGGCATCAAGCAGCTCCTTCTTAGACTTCTTTGGTATCAAGGGGAAAGGGATCTTTGGTTTGTAAACCCTTTTTGCTTCAACCTTGGTTGTTGTGAGCTGATCTGGTGTTGTCTGTGGTGGGTGTCGATCGACACTCTTCGTTGAAGTTGTGTCCTTCGCGTCGAGTTCGTCTGATTTGTCGTGAATCTTCTACATCTTCAAGCTCCTTGAATTCTTCAACATTAATCCCTCTCTTCTGCACAGGCTGAAGGTTCTTTCCACTCTTCAATGTGACAGCGTTCACGTGGCATTTGGGATTGGTATCAGTCTTTCCTGGAAGGAATCCTTCTTGCCTGTTAAGAGCTTCTGCAGTTTGAGCAACTTGAACATCCAGCTTCTTCATATGAGAGTTCAAGCTCTCAATCTTTTCATTCAGGTCCTGGTACAGTGAATCAATCTTGCCATTAAAATTCACTGTCAACTTCTTCTGTCCTCCCAAGAGTTGCTCTAGCATAGCCTCCATTTTGTTGTCTTGAGCAGGAGGTTCCTGGTAAGATGAATTTCCATAGCTCCTTATGTAACCGCTGTTGCTATTCTGGAATGGGAGCTTTTGAGTATAACCAGAAGAGTTCTGATTTCCTGTGAAGGAGCTCTTCTGATAATTCCCATTGAAGCTCCTGTTCCCTTACTGGTTCCCATAACGTTGGCCTTGAAATGCACCTCCGTTGATGTAGTTGACATCCTCTTCTTCACATTCTTCACTAGGCTCGAATGTCTCCACTTCATTAGCAAAGTGGACTTGCTTCTTTCCCACCAAGAGATCTAGCTTCCTGTTGACTTCAGCAATTTGACTTCCTCTATTTGCACCAGCTTGTTATCTTCTCTCAAAGTCTGCATTCTTGGTGTTGTTACAAGAGGCTAAGTTCTCTATAAGCACCAATGCGTCCTGCGGGTATTTGGTGTTGAAGTTGCCATTGCTCGCAGCGTCTAGAGCCATCTGGTACCTCCAATCAATCCCTCGGTAGAAGATACCGATAAGATGCGGCTCGCTGAACCCGTGGTGTGGGCAGTCCCTCTGGTAAGCCTTGAATCTCACTCAAGAAGCCTTGAATGCTTCAGTGGGTCCTTGGGAGAATGTAGTGATCTTCGTCCTCAGCTCCTCTGATCTCGCATCATCAAAGAAATTGCATAAAAATGCATTCTTTGTATCTTTCCAAGTGGTCAAGGATCCTGGATCAAGCTGCTTCAGCCAATAAGATGCATCTCCAGCAAGCGAGTAAGGGAACAGCTTGCAGAAGAGATAATCATAGGTCACTCCATTAGCCTTGATGCTTGATGCGAGTTCCTCAAATCTCTCAATGTGGTCCATTAGATGCTCATTAGGAAGATCATGGAAAGGATGCTGAGCCACCAATGTGTAGTAGGCAGGCTTTAGCTCGAAGTCGTTCCTTTGGAATGCAGGAGGACGGATCGCAGCTCTATTAGCATATAACTGGTCTGGGCGGTTGTACTAGCCTAACGTTCTTCCACGTCCAGCTTATGCAGGGGCGATTTGCATCGCTGGTTCTATGATGACGGTGCCAGCCTCATCAAGTCTCTGGCCTTGGGCGTTCCTTCTATTGGCTTGTAGGTCAACAAAGTCGCCTGCCTCGTTGCGTATCATGATCACAGGTTCTGCCATCTCAGTTTACGCAAGGTGTCGATCGATACTAGGGGTGTCGTTCGTCACTAAGGTTGGGTGTCGAACGACGCTAGTGGTGTCGATCGACGCTCGGGCAGATTTGCGGTTTGTGCGTTCGAGACGGCCTAGTTCCTGGTTCAGTGTGATTAGTTCCTTTTCCTTGTTGCTTATGGTACTGGGCATGCACCTGAAACAAAAGATAGGAAACTAAACTAGTAACAAAAATAAAAACAAACCTAGTCAAAATCCTAGTACTAGATTCCGTAGGAAGCTATTACTTCCCCGGCAACGGCGCCAAAAACTTGATAGGGCTCAGGTTTTACCCTAATAAAACTACTGCAAGTGCACAACAAATGCAATCGTAGTATAAGGGGTATCGAAATCCCAAGGGAAGTAGATGCTACACTAAGGTTTCTAAGTTCCAATTATGCTAGGTCGAATTATGTGAAATTAAAACTAAGTAATTAAAACGAGTAAATAAATCGGATTAAGATGGATTAAAGTTCAGGAGACTAAGGCGCTAGGCAAGGGTAATTATCAGGTTGAATCCAAGAATGCAGAATCTAAGTCTATTAGGGATTTATTAAGAAACGTCTAGAACTCGAAACTCTAAGTTAAAACAAATCAACTCTCGTTGCAGAAGTTATCTATGCCTAGATTCCTAAATCCCAAATCTCTTTGCGAATTTAAACAATTAAGGCAAGCAATAAGAACATGTTTGATTTGTTCACAAAATACCTAAACCAAATCTCTTTGCGAATAGCTATTTTGCTCACCTATGATTAGATCAAGTTACTAATAATGCTCTCGCATCTATTAAATAACCTAAGGTTTGATTTCTAAGTGATTCATTTCAGAAAATCAAGTTAAGCACAAATCAAGGTGAAGATCCAATTGATTTCCCTAATAATTCTAATGATTCTACAAACTCTTCATCAAACCCTAATGATATATCATGCTTTTTACCCATTTTTGGACCATGATATAAGTGTTTTTATAGAGTCTTTTGTTAGTTTTAGAGTCCTATTAGAGTCTTTACAGGATGGAGAGCATTTGGAGCTAAATATGAGAATATGGAACATTTTGGAGAATTTTGGAGAAGCAGCCGAAGTGATGAAGTCAGGAGAGTGGAGTTACACGCAGAGTGTCAATCGACACCAATGAAGACTGACTCGCTGATCAGATTTCCATTACAAAAAGGAAATCATCCAAGTTTTGATCGGGCAAGGCGATGTCCGAACGATAGTCGAGACGCGTCGACTGGATCCGAGAGATGTGTGACTATGTCCGAGAGATGCGTGACGACGTCCGAGAGATTCCTGTTCTGATTGAGTTTTCACCGAGAGATTTCTGTTCTGGTCGAGTTTCACCGAGAAAAGTGGTTCACCGAGAGATAGTCAAGAGGAGTCGGCTATATCGGAGAGATAGCCGAGAGGACCACGACCGTGGTCATGAGAAACGTGGATATGGTCAAGCAGATCATGACGGGGTTGTCTGGCGATCGGTAAGATCGTGTCTGCTGGTCCGTGTGGATCATGTCTGGCGATCAGTAAGATCGTGTCTGGTGGTGCGTGTGGATCGTGTCTGACGATCGGTAAGATCGTGTCTGGTGGTCCGTGTGGATCATGTCTGGCGATCAGTGTGGATCGTGTCTGGCGATCAGTGTGGATCGTGTCTGGGCGTGCAAGGGATCGGAGATCCGAGCCGTCTCTCTTTTGTACTTGGTCATGTGGAGATGGTTGGTTGAGTGACTAAGTATGGGGGGAAGATGTGTTCGTGGGTTGGCCAGCACAGTGGCTGGGTCAGCAGGAGCATGTGGAGGAGGTCCGAACGGTATGGGACGTTCATGGATCAGGCGATGTGGCCAAGGTATGGTTTAGCTGACGCTTGATATTGTTATTCTAATGCGTAGCTAGTTAAGCCGTGATTGAGTAAGACCATGGGATGGACTTGTTAAGTTGTTAGATGGAAGGAATGTATTAAAACTTCATCTAGGATATCGGTTAGAAAGGCAAAAATTTACTGTGGTCCGGCAGCGGGTTAGGAAATCCGGGTCGGGACGCTACAAGTGGTATCAGAGCGTGGTCGATTCTAGGACAGAGTCTTGATGTGAATTGGGCTTGTCTAGAATGACTTAGACGCGGAAAATGGTAAAGAGAATAAATGTTTATCTGTTTAAGTGGCTGGATTTTCTGTGAGTGCATGACTGTGGCTGGTACCTAGGATCGTAGCATTGCTAGGTTACCTGATTTTCATTGATTGCTTGTGTAAGTTAGTGAATAAGCATAGCAAGGTCAATGTTCTGTGACTGTGATTTGGTTAAGTGTGAACCGTGAGAATGCATGATGTCTAACTAGCTCGTTTGGATAGCCGGATCGAGTGTCTTGCTTGGGTGATGTGTGATTCACGCCAGAGCAGAACCGAGTGCATAAGTCATGGTCCGCGAGCTAGGGTAGACGATCATCCTGTTTTTGTGATTGTGAATGAATGGGAATGGTACAAGGTACCGAGTGGTTAAAACGTGGTATCTAACTAGCTGTGTGAATGTCCGGATCGAGTTGCTAGTTCAAGGGGATGTGTGATTCTCGCTTGGAGTAGAACTGATGCCTTGTGAGGCTTCACAAGTAGTTGAGATGATCATAGGACCAGACAGTTTATGTGCTTGTTAAGTAATCATATAGTATGAGTGCGATTCGAAAGTTGAGATCAAAGAGAATAAGAGATTGGGAGTCAAGTGTCCTCGCCAAATACTTGTTTGATGATCAAGAAACTTCTCGGAGGTATTCATGACTATGATGAATCGGTTTTGGTTATAAGATTAAGTTAGTATGTGTGATTACCGAGGCTGATATGGTATCTAGCTAGCTCGTGATCGAGGCAGGATCGTTTCATTTGCCTAGGTGATGTGTTATTCACGCTGGTGCAGAATCGAGTCCGTAAGACTTGATGGTCAGAGTTAGGGTAGATGATCATGCATGTTTATGTTATTGTTGTTCGGTTGTGGTAACCGCGAGAATTGTGGAATCTAGCTAACTCGTGATCGAGGCAGGTTCGTGTCTCTTGCCTGGGTGATGTGTGATTCACGCTAGTGCGGAACCGAGTCCGTAAGACTAGGGTCAGAGCTAGGATAGATGATCATATAAGTTCTGTGATGCATTGCTTGCATTCTTTTGCTCTGCTGGTTTAGCAAAGACACGCTGGTTAAGCGTAGTAAGGCTGGGAGCCGAGATAAAGGTCTGGGAGACCGGGGCCATTGCTTGCCGATAAGGGTCTGTGCGACCCAGGCCATTGTGTGCCGATAAGGGTCTGGGAGACCGGGGCCATTGGGTGCCAATAAGGGTCTTGGTGACCGGGGCTATTGTGTACCGTGAAAGGCTAGTGAGCCGTAGTAAAAGTCTGTGTGACTAGTAAGGGCTTGTAAGCCGTGCGCTATTCTGACGTCCATGGAAACCAGGTAGGTTTGCCAAGACGTGGTTGTTCTGTGTTACGACTTTGGGAACTGGATATGTTCGCCAAGCGTTACTGGTTTTGTGTTACGACATTGGGACTGGATATCTTCTCCAAGGTGTGACTGATTCTGTGTTACGACTTGGGAACCAGGTAGGTTGGCCATGGCGTGACTGTCTGTGTTCCGACTTTGAGAACGGGGTTGGTTGCCAAAGCATGACTGTTCTGGGTTACAGCCATGAAAACCAAGTGGGCTGTCCAGGCGTGACTGTGTTTAAGATGCGTCTAAGGAAACCAAGTGGGTTGTCCGGACGTGATAGTTTTTGGGATGTGTCCGTGGAAACCAAGTGGGTTGTCCATGCGCGACTGTTTCTGAGATGCGCTCTTGGAAACCAAGAGGGTTGTCCAAGCGTGACTGTTTCTGAGAGGTGTTATTGGAAATCAAGTGGGTTTACCAATAATTATGGGATTCGTTCTTGGAACCAAGAGGGTTGGCCAAGACGAATGTTTTCTGAGATGCAATTTTGAAATCGTGGGTTTGCCAATGCATGACTAAAGTGAAGGCGGCTTTGGAAACCGTTATGTTTTCGAAAGTGCGGTTGTGGTAGCATCTGTGGGAATCAGTGTATTCGCCATTGAATGATGTAATACTGAATTTGCAACGGGTATGTTGTGATGACTGTGACAGTGGGGACTAAGGGAGTTCGCCATCGTAGGATTAGTAATGTGGTGTGATGATACAAGCGTTTTTATACTTGCAAGCAATTCCTCAATTGCTCATGTCATTGCAATATTTGAGGTATCAATCCATCTTGGGAGATTGGTTGCACTAAGAATACAAAGCTAAGTTTAAGCTAAGCAAAATGGGTAAATTGAAGTCTCAAACAAGTAACAAAAGCAAACTACAACTTAAAAGGATGCTACTAAAGCATTAACTATGAAATTAAACCTTAATTGAAGCTAATTAAGAAACTAAGCAAGGATTACTACTAAGCAAGATTATCAATTATACTAAATCGAAACCTAGGGATGGAATCATTGATTTGGGAATTTAAAGGAACATTCTTGCAATCATTTAAGCTACTAATCAAGCAAACTCTATACCTAGAACTCTTAATCAAGATAAGACCATGATGTGTGGCTCAAATCCCTTTGTTAATTACCCTAATGAACTAATGATGTGTTAGCATTAGGTTAATCAACAAGCATTAATAACAAGTCTAAATGGTATGATAAACACTCTAAACATCTAATGTCTTAGGCTAGAATATGTAAATCTCTTATTAAGTTGGTTCAAGCATTTCATCAAACACTTGGTGGGTGGATGAAATGCCTAAGATCCCAAAATGGCAAAGATTAGCCATTTGGCATTAAGAACTACTTAATAAGAAGAGATTAGGAAGAATCTATCCTAGATTGCAAGATTGAACCAATAGAATTCCCTAAATCTAACCCATCCCTAAGTTCCTAAGGAAACTACTCACTAATCATGTTTATGTCCATCAAATCAAAGATTAGAGAAAGACTATACATAATTAGAGAAGATAAACAAGAAATCTAAGATGGAAATTGCATTAAGATCAAATCCAAAGCGTAAACATAGAATTTGCCAAAAGTGGCTCAAAGGTTCTTGACAAGACTAATTAGAAAAGGACTTAGAATAAAAATTAGGTTTTAAGAGTATTTATAGGGGGACTCATGCAAAAGAAGAAAAAGAGTTCGTCTGGGGTTGGATCGACGAGCTCGTCGATCTGCTTCGTCGATCCAACGCCCAAAATAAAACGGATCGATGACTCATCGATCTTCTTCGTCGATCCGTGCTCTTGGTCGTAGCTTCTGGTTCGGCCTGGTACGTCGATCTGGCTCGTCGATCTTGCGTCCTGAGATTTTGGATCGACGAGCCTACGTCGATCCATCTCGTCGATCCGTGCTCCTGACATTATGGATCGACGAGGCAACGTCGATCTGGCTCACCGATCTGTGCTCCTGGAATTATGGATCGACGAGCTTCGCCGATCCATCTCGTCGATCTGCTGCCAGAAGCCTTCTTCTTCATCCTTTTGTTGCTTCTTGTCCCTCCAAGTGACATGCATCATTCTCCAAGTGCATCCTCAACTCCCAAGCGTCCTTTTCACCTAATAAAGTCCCAAAACATGCAAAGAACATGCAAAACATGCAAGAACCATGCAAGAACCATGCAAGAACACTCTAGGACTCTAAATGATCAAATGCAACACTATAATGCTATATTAGACTCTAAAATGATGATAAATCTACACTATATGGATGCTAAAATGATGCAAAATATACACTTATCATGTGACGATACTAATGGATTGGCTAGTGTGTCGAGTACTTGCTTGTTAAGCATTGTACGAACTGATGGGCTAGTGTGCCGGGTACTTGCTGGTTAAGGCATGGTACCAACTGGAAATACAAGTGAGGACTTGTAATGGCCGTGTGAGCTAAGGCCTTGTGAGCCAACTGATGGCTTGGTGTGCCAAGTACTGGCTGAGTCATTGACCCATTCGAAAGTCTAGATGAGACATGACTGTGGCGTGCTGGTTGCAAGATGATTGTTGAGTAACCTATGCTGGTTGCAAGATAACTGTTGAGTAACCTAGGACTGCGTGGGTGGGAACTAAGGAGTTCATCACCGCATGACTGGGTTAGCCAAGGCGTGGCCGTGAGATTGTTCTTGGGAACCATATAAGCTTCCAAGATAATGATGTCTGTAAGGATCAATGTGTGATCTGAGGATCGAAGAGTGATCCGAGAATCAAAGGGTGATTCGAGAATCTGAGGCCACGTAGGTGGATTGAGATAGTCGCTGACTATGATGTGGATATAGCTTATCATTTGGGTAAGGCTATTCTGGTTGTAGATGCATTGAGCCGGTGGAAGGCTAGTGTATCGTGTGAAAATAATGTAGATGGAATGGTAAATCTACTAAGGACATTGCAGTTAAATGTCTTGACTGAAGAGTGGGAACCGTTAGGTTCGGGGGCCGCGGATCAAGCTGATTTGCTATCAAGGATCCGACTGGCTTAAGAGAGGATTGAGAATCTGACCAAGGTGTCAAAGAAAGACCAAACGAAATGGCAACCTTCAAACAATGGGATTGTTGTGAATGGTTGAGGGTGTTCCTAACTGGAAAGAGTTAAGGGAGGAACTTAAGTGAGTTTTGGAAACTCGAGTAAGGAATCAAGAGTGGTTCGTTAGTGTTGTTAATCAGGATCAGTGTATCTTGGTTAACTTATGATGGTGGTCAACGGTAGTTGAGGCATGGACGAGACAAAACGATTAGGAACTCGAGAGTTCGCTAAGGAAAGTCAACGGGCCAAGATGGACTGACCGTAAGCATGACCTATCATCATGGATGACTGAGCTTTAGGAGAAAGTCCAAAGCTCACTGCTTATGCTAAGCATTCTGATTAAATGGAAGTTGAGGTGGGGCGAGTGGGAATACGTAGAAACTTGAGAAGTTTTCTAAGATATGTACGCACACGAAGAGACTGTCCAGAGAATGGAAGGGTTTAGCATGATGGAAAAGCAAAGGGACAAGTCTTGAGTTGACTAGTGTGGAAAGAGAAGTTTGTCCGATAAGAGTTTGTTCGATCTGGAAGTGGTCGGACAAGGGCTCTGTGTGGTAAAGCTGTGTAGGCTGTTCTGTACACTAGTGTTCGACCAGATGTGGCGTACATGGATTCTGATTGGGTGGAAATCCGGACCAAGGCCGAGATGGTCTAAGGTCAAGTATCTGGGATCGAGTCTTGAGAAGGCTGCGATTGGGAAAAAGAGTTTAGTACAACTAAATTAAGAGTGGTTAGAGTCCGAGGATGGGGACTCGGATATGGTAACGACACTAGGTAGGAAGAGTGTTGCGTTACAATCTGGATAAAGGCTTTGGCCGAGTCAACGTTGGAACAGATCGTGAGGCGTCACGAAGTTCTAATGGAGGCCATATAAGAGTGGGAGTGCTCAATTATGGTGGTCACTGGGAGAGTTGTCTACCTTTGGCTGGGTTGCGTAGAGCCCCATTATGTTTAACCCAAGTGGGGGAGTGTATTGCGACTGGAAGTGGTCGCGACGACTACTGAAAAGATCCGATTTCTGATGGTCAAGCTGAAAGAGGCTCAAGACCGACGAAAGAGTTATGCCGATAAGCGCCGTAAGGACTTAGATTTCAGTGTGGGCGATCTGGTTTATCTGAAGGCTAGGACTTATAAGGGAAAAGCCGAGCAACGTTTGATGCTAGGTTGAGTCCGAGGTACATGAGACCGTACCAGATTCTGGAAGGGATTGGAGCAGTGGCGTATAAGTTGGACTTACCGCCAGGAATGAATGCGTACCGCGATGTGTTTCACGTGTCACAAGCTGAGAAAGCACCAGACCGAACGTGAGAATGTTATATCTGAACCACCTCCGGAGCTACAAGATGATCTAACCGTGGAAGGTAGACCGATCTGTGTGGTTGGCCGGAAGAAAAAGGTTAAGCGTGGTAAGTGGTCAAGATGATCAAAGTTGTCTGGGACTGTAATGACGACGAGCAAACTACTTGGGAGTAGAGTCAAGGATGAGTACAAAGTTCCTAAAATGGTTTGAGAAACTTCATGAGGAAGAACCGGATTCGAGGACGAATCCAAATTGAGTGGGGGAGAATTGTAGCATCCGCGACCAAAAATCCTAAGTATGGTCGTGCGGGTCATGGGATGGCCGTTGTATGTACGTTCTGGTATGAGTGAGATTCGTCCGTTTTTATAAATATGTAAGTACCGTGGTACGTCTGTGAGGTCAAGGACCGTACCGTGTCTGCGTCTGTGAGGTCAAGGACCGTACCGTGTCTGCGTCTGTGAGGTTAAGGACCGTACTGTGGTCGGACCGAGTAAATAATGTAAAAATTGTCTAAGTGTCGAGGGAAAAAGTTACTAGGCCGTGGGCCGTGGTTTTACTCGAGGGAAATCGGTTTATCCCTAGTGGAAAATGATTTATCCCGTGTTTGGGCGAGCGGTTTAGGTTTGGCCAAGTGAAAAAGGAAAGTTGGTCGGTTTTGCCGAGAGAAACTTAAATTAGACCGAGAGAAAAGTAAACCGCATGAGATAAATCGTGGTTGGACGGTTTATTCTTAGGGCTTCACTTATATAAGTGAGTTTTGGGGGTTTTATCACGGGAGCCGCATCTGTTCCCGAGAAAAAAGGGAAAAATCCCGAGAGAAAACCTAAAGACGATTTTTATCACGAGAGAAAGGAGTCTCCGTCGAGAGAATTGCGTGTGGTTCGTGAGATCGCGTGTTCGGTTGTGTTTCTGGGAATTCTGATCGAGAGATTCGACTCGGAATGGGCGATTTACCGAGGGAAGGACCAAGTTTGTTCGCTGAATTCTGTCTGGATCGGGGATTATCCGAGAGAAAGAAGTTTCGGCCGAGAGAAAGCCGAGTTCGTCCGAGAGATTTTGAGAGTCGTCGAGAGATCGCGAGTTCCGTTCTGGTTCTGAGAATTCTGGCCGTGAGAATCGACTTGGAATAGCCGATTTGTCGAGAGAATGATCGAGTGTGCCGAGGAAATCCGACCGGGTCGAGAGATAGCCGAGAGATTCTGATCGGGCAAGGCGATGTCCGAGCGATAGTCGAGACGCGTAGACTGGATCCGAAAGATGTGTGACTACGTCCGAGAGATTCATGTTCTGATCGAGTTTTCACCGAGAGATTTCTGTTCTGGTCGGGTTTCACCGAGAGAAAGTGGTTCACCGAGAGATAGTCAAGAGGAGTCGGCTATATCTGAGAGATAGCCGAGTGGACCACGACCGTGGTCATGAGAAACGTGGATATGATCAAGCAGATCATGACGGGGTTGTCTGGCGATCGGTAAGATCGTGTCTGGTGATCCGTGTGGATCAAGTCTGGCGATCGGTAAGATCGTGTCTGGTGGTCCGTGTGGATCGTGTCTGGCGATCGGTAAGATCGTGTCTGGTGGTCCGTGTGGATCATGTCTAGCGATCAGTGTGGATCGTGTCTGGCGATCACTGTGGATCGTGTCTGGGCTTGCAAGGGATCGGAGATCCGAGCCGTCCCTCTTCTGTACTTGGTCATGTGGGGATGGTTGGTTGAGTGACTAAGTATGGGGGAAGATGTGTTCGTGGGTTGGCCAGCAGAGTGGCTGGCTTAGCAGGAGCATGTGGAGGAGGTCCGAACGGTATGGGACGTTCATGGATCAGGCGATGTGGCCAAGGTATGGTTTAGCTGACGCTTGATATTGTTATTCTAATGCGTAGCTAGTTAAACCGTGATTGAGTAAGACCATGGAATGGACTTGTTACGTTGTTAGATGGAAGGAATGTATTAAACTTCATCTAGTATATCGGTTAGAAAGGCAAAAATTTACTGTGATCTGGCCGCGGGTTAGGAAATCCGGGTCGGGACGCTACAGGTTTCTTCCTGGAAAGACTGATACAAACCCCAAACATCATGTCAACGCTATCATGGTAGGAAGTGCAGAAAATTTTGAGGAGCTTGAAGATGTGGAAGATGCTGCGGAGCCAGTGTCGATCGACACCCAAGGAGAAACCAGACAAAACGAGTAAGCTCGACACGGAGGACTCGACACCACTATAGTGTCAATCGACGCTGTGCACGGACTACACCAGAACAGCTCACAACAACAAAAGATGCAGAAGAAAGGGTCTACAAGCCTAAAATACCCTATCCCATACCTCGTAGGAAGTCTAAACAGGAGAGAGAAGAAGCCAAATGCAAGAAAATGATGGATAAGCTGATGGTTGAGCTACCCCTAGTTGATGCAGTCAGACTTTCACCTGCATTAAGAAGATATGTCAAGAGAATGGTTGTCAATGGTGTGAGTCCTGAGGAAGGAGCATTGCTTACCAGAGAAATGAATGCAATTCTCTTGAACATAGTTCCAAGGAAGAAGAAGAAGGTGTGGGTTTCTGAACAAGTCAGTGCTGTGATTCATAGGAGGATTCTAGAGAAGTTATCCGATCCAGGGAACTTTGTGCTAGATTGCTCAATCTCAACAGGAAGGTTTCCTTGTTCTCTCTGCGATCTAGGTTCAAGTATCAACTTGATACCATACTCTGTTGTTGTTCGACTTGGAATGACTGATTTCAAGCCAACTAGGATCTCCCTTGTCCTAGCTGATCGATCCAAAAGAATCCCAGAAGGTGTTCTAGAAGATGTCCCATTGAAGATTGAAGGCTGCATGATTCCTACAGATTTTGTGGTTTTGAAGTATGATGAAGATCCTGCAGACCCTCTTATTCTGGGAAGATCATTCTTGACTTCAGCATGTGCAATCATTGATGTGAGGAAAGGAAAAATGGAGCTTGATTTAGGTGATGTTGTCATGAATTTTGACATGGACAAGTTAAAGGGACATTCCACCATCAATGGTCAATCTTTTTCAGTAGAGATTTCCATGGATCAAGACCCAAACAGGGAGCATTCAGACGACATTACTGCTAGGTATCAAAAGGAGCTGGATTCAAAAGAGCAAATGAAAACACTGGCTGGTCAAGAGGCATTGGCTGAGATTGAAGACTGGGGTGGAAATGATCATCCCTTCAAGACTATGAGCGAAGATGAAGCTCTAATCAAACACAAGTTGATGGAAGAAGACGTTTTCATCTTGGAAATAAGGATTGCAGAGCTGAATTGCAGGAAAAGTGCAGAAATTCGAACTGCAGATGTGGTGTCGATCGACGCCCTCCGCGGATCACTCCAGAAGGCGTTTTCAATGCTTCAAATCCATCACCAGTGGTCAAACAGAGGTCTCCACATCCTTCTGCCAATAAACCTCGAAGAAAGCAAAGGTACGCATTTCCTGGAATCAATTCCAAACCCCCTGATCTTGTCAATAAGAATACCAAAGGTTCAAAAGCTGCTTCACACTTATGCAAGTCACGAGATTCTCGTAGAAGGCTTGGTGTTTCTTTTGATGATTCTGCAGGAAAACGAAGTGTCCCACCCGAAGTCAAGTCCCACCCTGCTGCTGTTCCTCAAATCCTTGGGCGATCTCATTCACTTACTGCTCATACACCACCTTGGATGAGAAGACATTCGTCTGGGAAGCATTCGGTGCCACCCTCTGATCCACCAGACATCTGAACCCCGACACAGTCAAGCTAATCAATAAAAACGAGCGCTGAGTGGGAGGCAACCCATTGTTAGGTACGTTTTTTTTTTTTTTTTGGTTTTACTAAGTCCTAGTTTCATTCAGTTGAAAAAAGGCGATATTGGACTCAACATATACCACTGTCGATCGACACCACGCGCAGACGAAGGTAAGTCTTCTATCTGGTCTTTTATGTTGTTTCTAATCTTTCTTTTAGCCAACTTCGGGCTTGATAACACTGGGGACAGTGTTGTTTAAGTCTGGGGGAGGTGATTACTGACTTTGTGTTTTGTTTTTGAGAGTCAATTGAGTCAGTCAAAAACTTTGTTTTATTGAGTCAAAATCAGTTGAAACTTTCAGTTTTTCTAGGAACTAACCACAGGAAGTTGACACTTGAAAGGACCATTGCTATAGTAGTTGACTGCGGGTCTTACTAAGTAGAAAGCTGCAAGTGGAATCAATCTAACAGGGCGAGTTCAGATCCCCTTATAAGAACTAGGTATGCGCAGAACTTGATTCCTCTTTCAGTCTGAACAGATAAGCAATTACAGTCTCTCCTTGATCTTCCCTTGAGAAAAGAAAAATAAAAGAAAGAAAAAAATAGTCTAAGTCTGGGAATAATTCCTTTGTCATGAGCATGTCTCCTCACAAGGAACAATATTAGTGATGCTCTTGAACACGTCTCCTCACAAGGAACATAAGTAGAGAGTAGCACTATTTCCCGAGATTTCATAAGAAAAAGAAGAGTCAATGAAAAGATCTTAGAACACCCTGAAAAATGGGCAGAAATTGACTAAGTGAAGAAAAAATAGGGGAGCTCCATGAGAATGTCTTGTTCAAGCACTAAGGAAGGGAAAAGAATCTCTAAAGTTATGTGGAAATACCACTGTTAGAGTTTGAAATTTGACCAAGGAAAGGATCTGAGTTCGAATTGGGAGATTGCTAAGCTTGTGGTAAGTACACTGAACATTTCCTAAAGTTGGCTGTATAGCATGTGGATTCAAGAAGTGTTAATCAATGTGGCATTCTGAAGAGGTACTCGAAGTTCCGGTTTTCAAACTTCTACTTCATTCTAAGTTTCTGTTTTGCAAAAGCTACCTATTTTACGAAAAGCTAAGTCTGGGAGAGTTGATATATCATGGTTTTTACCCATTTTTGGACCATGATATAAGTGTTTTTATAGAGTCTTTTGTTAGTTTTAGAGTCCTATTAGAGTCTTTACAGGATGGAGAGCATTTGGAGCTAAATAGGAGAATATGGAACATTTTGGAGCATTTTGGAGAAGCAGCTGAAGTGATGAAGTCAAGAGAGTGGAGTTACACGCAGAGTGTTGATCGACACCCTATGTGTCGATCGACACCCTATGTGTCGATCGACACCAATGAAGACCGACTCGCTGATCAGATTTCCATTACAAAAAGGAAATCATCCAAGTTTTGAAGAATTACAAGTCTGCCCCTGGACGAAAAATCCTCTTCTATAAATAGTTTTCAAGCATTGTTTAGCCTAATACCTTATCATTATTTTCTGTTTTTGAGACTTAGAGGGAGATTGATCCTGAGCTTTTGGGGAGACAATTCTAACTCATTTGAGCCAGATTTCGAACCCCTGTTTCATTCTCTATTCTTTTATGCAATTTATTTCAGCCATGATTTGTGTTTGCATAATTATGTCTGAGTAGTTTGCTAGTTAGGTTAGGGTGATTTAGGGTTTGATGAAGAGTTTGTAGAATCATTAGAATTATTAGGGAAATCAATTGGATCTTCACCTTGATTTGTGCTTAACTTGATTTCTGAAATTGATCACTTAGAAATCAAACCTTAGGTTATTAAATAGATGCGAGAGCATTATTAGTAACTTGAACTAATCATAGGTGAGCAAAATAGCTATTCGCAAAGAGATTTGGTATTTGTATTTTGTGAAGTAATCAAACATGTTCTTATTGCTTGCCTTAATTGTTTAAATTCGCAAAGAGATTTGGGATTTAGGAATCTATGCATAGATAACTTCCGCAACGAGAGTTGATTGGTTTTAACTTAGAGTTTCGAGTTCTAGACGTTTCTTAATAAATTCCTAATAAACTTAGATTCTGCATTCTTGGATTCAACCTGATAATTACCCTTGCCTAGCGCCTTAGTCTCCTGAACTTTAATCCATCTAAAATCCGATTTATTTACTTGTTTAATTGCTTAGTTTTAATTTCATATAATCCGACCTAGCATAATTCGAACTTAGAAACCTTAGTGTAGCTTCTACTTCCCTTGGGATTTCGATACCCCTTATACTTCAACTGCATTGCTGTGCACTTGTAGTAGTTGATTATTTGGGTAAAACCTGAGCCCTATCACATAAATCACCCTAACCTAACTAGCAAACTACTCAGACATAATTATGCAAACACAAATCATGGCTGAAATAAATTGCATAAAAAGAATAGAGAATGATACATGGGTTCGAAATCTGGCTCAGATGAGTTAGAATTGTCTCCCCAAAAGCTCAGGATCAATCTCTCTCTAAGTCTCAAAAACAGAAAATAATGATAAGATATTAGGCTAAACAATGCCTGAAAACTATTTATAGAAGGGGATTTTTCGTCCAGGGGCAGACTTGTAATTCTTCAAAACTTGGGATGATTTCCTTTTTGTAATGAAAATCTGATCAGCGAGTCGGTCTTCATTGGTGTCGATCGACACATAGGGTGTCGATCGACACCTTGCGTGTAAATCCACTCTCTTGACTTCATCACTTTGGCTGCTTCTCCAAAATGCTCCAAAATGTTCCATATTCTCCCATTTAGCTCTAAATGCTCTCCATTCTGTAAAGACTCTAATAGGACTCTAAAACTAACAAAAGACTCTATAAAAACACTTATATCATGGTCCAAAAATGGGTAAAAACCATGATATATCAGATTTCTAAATGATCAATTAAGAAATCAAGTTAAGCACAAATCAAGATGAAGATCATATCGATTTTCCCTAACAGCCCTAATGATTCTACAAACTCATCATCAACCCTAAATCACCCTAACCTAACTAGCAAACTACTCAGACATAGAGATGAAAACACAAATCATGACTGACATAACTTGCATAAAATAAGAATAGAGAATGATACAGGGTTTCGAAATCTTCTCGGAAGAGTATAGAATTGTCTCCCCAAAAGTTCAGGATCAATCTCTCTCTAAGTCTCAAAAACAGAAAATAATGATAAGGTGTATGGCTAAACAATGCCTGAAAACTATTTATAGAGGAAAAATTTTCGTCGGGGGCAATTTTGTAATTCCTTCAAACTTGACACAATTTCCTTTTCTCGATGGAAATCCGTGAAACTTGGCGGCCTTCATTGGTGTCGATCGATACTAAGGGTTAGTGTCGATCGACACCCTTCGTGTAATTTCAGCACCAGAATACTCCAATAAGTTCCAAAACTTCCCATTAAGCTCCAAATGTACTCCATCCTGTAAAGACTCTAATAGGACTCTAAAAGTAACAAAAGACTCTATAAAAACACTTATATCATGATCCAAAAACGGGGAAAAACCATGATATATCAACTCCCCCAGAGTTAGCTTTTGCTTGCCCCCAAGCAAAACATAAACTTAGAATGAAGTAGAAGTTTGAAAACAGAAACATTCAGCTAACCTTCAGAACGCCACAATGGTTAACACTCTCGAATCCACGTGCTACAGAGCCAACCTTAGGTAATATGTCAGTGTACTTACCACAAGCTTAGCAATCTCCCAGTTCAAATCCAGATCCTTTCCTTTGTAAAATTTCGAACTCTAACAATGGTATGACCAAAGAACTTTACAGATTCTTTTCCCTTCCTTAGTGCCTGAACAAGACATTCTTTATACATGTCTCCTGATTTCTCTTCCCTTAGTCAACTGCTGCCCATTTTCAGGGTGTTCTAAGATCTTTTCATTGACTCTTCTTATTCTTTTGAAGCCTTGGAATAGTGATGCTCTTTACTTGTGTTCCTTGTGAGGAGACAGGTTCATGAGCTCTCACTAATATTGTTCCTTGTGAGGAGACATGCTCATGAGGATCTTTGCACCATTCCTTGGTCAGACTCCTTTATTTCTTTTCTTTTCTTTTCTCAAGGGAAGATCAAGGAGAGACTGCAATTTGCTTATCTGTTCAGACCGAAAGAGGAATCAAGTTCAGCGCATACCTAGTTCTTATAAGGGAATCTGAACTCTCTCTGTTAGATTGATCCACTTGCAGCTTTTTACTTAATAAGACCTGCAATCAACTACTATATCAATGGTTCTTCAAGTGTTAACACTCTGCGGATTAGTTCCAAGAAAAACTTAAAGTTTCAATTGATTTTGACTAAAAAAAACAACTTTTTGACTGACTCAACTGACTCTCAAAACAAAACACAATGTTAGCAACTACCTCCCCCATACTTGAACAACACTGTCCGCAGTGTTATCAAGAATGAGTTTGGATAGAAAAAATTTGTGTGAAACTGTTACAGAACCAAGAGAAAATCGGATTACTTGAGCTTGCGCGTGGTGTCGATCGACACAAGGTGGTGTCGATCGACACTCTGTCCGTAAACAGAGTTCCACCACTCGAACATGTATGTTGTTAAGTCAGATTGTTGTTAGAGTAATCCAAGCTGTTAGAAAACTCAAACAAACGGTTAAAAGCACAGCATAATCCATAAACTCAAAGAGTGCAACAAGTTTTGAAACAAAGTACTGAAGCAAATGGAAGCAAAACTGACTCAAGAGAAAAAGAAAAACTGACTCAAAGTACTACACCAGGAATGTTGCAAGCACTACTCTTCATCAGAACGTGGTGGTGTGGGAGGACGGACGCAGCCACAGTTGGACACAACTGTGATGGCGTTCCAAATGGCCTGAAAGCTCTGAACCACGTATCTCTGAAAAGCAGCCAGCTCCATGGGAATCTCAGGAGCAACCAGAAGGTGATGAGGACCAATAGGCTCCAAAGTGGCGGGTGCTCTGCTGCGCCTAGAAGATGAATCTCGTGGGTGATCCTCAGCTGGTGCGTCCTCTGCTGCTGAAGCTGCAGCGCGGGAAGAGGCACCTCTGCGTCTGGCGACGGGAGCGGCTCGCACTAAGTTCGGACTGTGCTGGAAGCTAAGACGGTCAGGATCACTGGTGATATGAGTGAGGTCCCTGTTAGGTAACTGGACCAGAAGCTGCTCAGCCTGCAAGCTCGTGAAAACCCATTGCTCCTCGGGCTTCACCCAAGTAGTTCTCTTCAAGTACTCCATATCAACCAAAGCTCGCGAAGTCACAATGGTGCAAGTGGAAGTGTCTATCCCGCAATGCTGGAAGATAGGAGTGAGAAGATGAAACAAGAATTTTTATCTGTTGAAGCAATTTCTCAATTGCTCATATCATTGCAATACTTGAGATATCAATCCATCTTGGGAGGTTGATGCAAAAGGAATACAAAGTTTGGTCTAAGCTAAGCCAAATTCGAAATTAAGAAACAAGGGACAATTAAAAGCAAACTACTAGCTAAGAAAGATACTACAAGACTAATTATAAGACCTTAAACCTTAATTATCACTAATCAAGCACTAATCACACAATTAACTACTAATCAAGTTTGCTAATTAATTAAAAACGAAACCTAGAGATGGAATCATTGATTTGGGCAATCAAATGGACAACCTTGCAATCATTTAAGCAACTAATCAAGCCATCTCTATGCCTAGAACACTTAGTAAAGACTAATCCATGATGTGTGGCACTAATCTCTTTACTAATCATCCTAATGAACTAATGATTTTTTTGCATTAAAATGATTAGCAAGCATTAAACACAATTCTAACTAGCATGATAGACACCTTAGGCAACTAATGTCTTAGGCTAGGAATGTAAATCTCTTATTAAGTTGGTTCAAGCATTTCATCAAACACTTGGTGGGTGTGTGAAATGCCTATGATCCAAAATAGCAAAGATTAGCTATTTGACATTAGGAACTACTTAATAAGAAGAGAGATGAAAGAATCTAACCTACATTGCAAGATTGGACCATTAGAAAACCCTAAATCTAACCCATCCCCAAGTTCCTAATGAACTACTCACTAACCATGGTTAAACCCATCAAATCAAAGATAAGATAAAGGCTAAACATGATTAAAAAGATTAAAGATGAAAGATTTAGTAAGAGAAACTCTAAATTTGCATAAACTCCTTCAAAAG
Organism: Alliaria petiolata; assembly: GCA_020283515.1. Lineage (NCBI taxonomy): Eukaryota > Viridiplantae > Streptophyta > Magnoliopsida > Brassicales > Brassicaceae > Alliaria > Alliaria petiolata. The sequence continues at coordinate 24,444,231 of JAHZTW010000003.1, read as the reverse complement.
GTCTTACAAAACACTTAGAACTAAAAAGGAGAAAGTTTCTAAGCAAGAACAAAAGATACCTAAGAAAAATTAGGTAAAATGTATTTATAGTGAATAATGATCGATCCGGGTCAACCCATAACAAACCGGGTCTTGACCCGGTTTTAGGCTCGGCTAAGTGTTCGCATCGGACTGTTGTTTGATGCACTGCTACCCGATGCGAACAAAGAAGAAATAAGGCCGAAGCTCGAACGTGCTTGCATCGGTTTGTTGCTCGATGTCTTCTGTCCAGTGTGAACTCCAGGATGTTTCACATCGGACTGTTGTCCGATGCTCTCTGTCTGATGCAAGTCAGGAAGTTTCCGAGTGGTTGTGCATCGGGTTAATGATCGATGCCGTCTGTCCGATGCAGCCCATGATGTGAACTCGAGGAGGCTCACATCGGTTTGTTGTCCGATGGGCTGCAAACCGATGTGATGCCAGACAATTCTTCATTATTGTTCTCCAACTTCTCCTTGACTCCAAGCTATCCACCAATCTCCAAATGGTCTTCCTAACCTCCAAGATACCTAAGAAAAACTCCAAATGCAACAAAATATGCAAAGACTATGCAAGGACATCCTAGGGCTCTAAATGATCAAAATGCAATACAATGATGCTCAATTAGGTTCCTAAATGATAAGAAACTTATACTAAATGGAGGTAAATACGATGCAAAATATAGACATATCAACTCCCCCATACTTGCCTTTTGCTTGTCCTCAAGCAAATGAAACACAAGCCAAGGAGAGAGGTTTGAAAGTGGGGACTCAAATCCAAAGGTGACAAGCAAATGAATCAATTCAATGGTCCTAGTTCTTAATTCTAGGATGCTCTTTATGCAAACTTTTACTCAAAAAGGGCTAGCCATACCCATACTCATTAAAATGAACCCAAGCCTTAACCTACACAAGCATTCATTTTCACCAACTCTTTAACATTCATTAAGTGGTAACCATGGATCATGAATCATGCAATGCTAGCGAACTTGTTTGGTTTTTGGGTAAGTTTTGAGATGAAAATGATCTCAACTTCATGGGGTTCCAATGCAAGGGATCTCTCAATGAACAACTGAACTTTGGCAAAATGCTAAGAGTAAAAAGCAACCTATGCATACAAGGACAAACTTCCATCTACCCTTTGTAACACAATTGTCTTCACTCTCATTTTCTTTTTAAGCTCACTCACCAAGTCCAACCTAAGCTACCCATTACAAGGCAATTCGCCAAACCCATAAGCTCAAACCACTTTCTCCTTTTCTCTTTTAAGTACTTGGGGAAAACTTCTTCTACAACCACAAGTGTTGGCACACTTTTACTTCAAGCTCTTTCTCTTTTCATTCACAATTTGCTATCCTCTTTCTTATAACATCTTAGCCATATTTTTTTCTTTTTCTTGGCTCTTTTACTTTTCTTTTCTAGAGGATTTCTTTTCTTTTCTTAACACTTAGAGCACAATATACAATGCCAACACTTGTTCCAAATATTTTCGTTTTCCCCCTTTCACCATCTCAACTTCGCCCACTTACTTGTTCCACATCAAATATCAAGCCAAAATTCCCACCCAAGAATCCTATCCTATCATCTAGCTCATTGTTCTCGAGCTAGCTACATGGAAGCCTATCCTTGTCGCTCTAAACTCAACACTTTTTGCTAAGTTCACAAGATGAAAAAGGCCTAATGCACTCAATAAGGAAGAGGTTTCAAAGGAAGCTTAGTTAGGGAATTCGTTTTCAACCGCTCTAAAGATGAGAGTCGGCTATTTGGGTTAACAAGAGTGGTAAAAGGAAAGAAGATAACCCAAATATGTATATGGTATCCACAAGTTCTCTAGCAATGCATAACCATGATAATTACTTATTCAAATTAAGTTCAAGTTCAAGAGAGTTGGTTTCTATTCAAAGCTTGCTTCAATTAAAACTTGAATTTCAAATGGTGAGGTCCAAGTAGGGTTCATCTTTACTTTCAAAGCTTGCACACAAAGCATCAAAGAACTACTAACTAGGGCCTTGAACTAATTCATGAGCTTAACACCTTACAAGGAAAAATCATCATTGTCCCCTATGCAAGAATGCAATCCTATATGAAGACTAGACTCAATCCTACTTATGTGACAAATGTAAATGCAACTACATGCTACTTTTTGTTTTGAAATTTTTGAAATTTTTAAAATGTTTGAAATTTTTTTATTTTTTTGGTTTTTCTATGCCTTAAGTGTATGCATGAGACTCAAGATGCAAATGAAAGAGGAAAATAAGATCACAAAACACATGTCAAATCTCTCAACCTCTCCCCCAAACTTAAATTACACAGTCCCTTGTGTAATAAAAGTCCAAGGGAGACCTCAATCAATATGACAAAATGACAAAACAAAGATTTAAAACTAATATTTACAAAGGAGGGTGGAGTGGTACCTAGAATTGGACTGAGGAGGAAGAGAATTCCTCCATGGAATATGAGAAGTTGCTGGATTTCGGAGTTGGTGACCGCATCGCTCTCCTCTTCCTTCGGCGAGTCTCATAAGAAGAGGACCTTGGTGGATCCTCATGAGAAGCACTCCTTTCTTGCACATGGAATGAATGTCTCCTCTCAAGTTCCATAGCGCTTTCTCCCATGTTTTCCCTTTCATTGACATCTCCATGTGCAGCTCTTGAAGAAGATGCGCCCCCCACCTTGGATTTGAGCTCCCTCATTTGATTTTTTATCCCCTCAACCGTCGTTACCAACTTTCGAATGGTCTTATCTTGCCATTTGTTCCACCTTTGGAGGATGTTGATTCGGTGGTGGGCTTCTCTCAAGGCTTGATTAGGAATGGATGAATCATAGGCCTAAAAAAAGTATCTTTGACTCCCATATGTAGGACTTGGGGGCGCTTCCTCTTGGCTTTCTTCTCGGGGGCTGCTTCTACTTTCCTTCCTAGGGGGGCCCTTTTGTTTCCTTATGCTTTGAATTGGAGGTTCCCTTAAAGGATTATAGAGCTCATCGTCGGAAGGACGGAAGGCGATGTGTCTTGGCGTGGTGAAGCTCGTCAAGTTTGGGCAAGGAAGTTTGACTCTTGCTTCTGTCGAGTTACTGTAGGAAAACTTGTAGGCATAGCTTTATCCTAACTTCCCATTGATGAATCTTGTCTTGCTAAGTTATTGGAGGTCCATCCATTTCGGCTCACTTGTAACCTCTCCAAGATCCGCTCCACATGCAAGTAGAATGGGTGTTACAACTCCTCTAATGCTGAGCTGTGGCCTGTAATCGTTAGTTGTCATTGCCCACTCCTTGTAACTCAACAACCTCTTCATAAGCAGAGAGATCAACCCTATGCCCGAGCTATCACCTCTCAAGATTGTTACATCTCCATCAGTTCTTATACTCCTTAGAATATCCTTGAGCCCTATATCCAATAGTTCAAGCTCATCTTCAAGAACATACACGCACTCCTTCCTTGCAAAAATCGTGTGGGCGAGCACCTTTTGTGCATATCTCACTGCTGGATGGGTAATGGAACCACTCTTGCTTATTCCATCCTTGAACTTGCCAACCCCAATGTACCTCCACAAACTTGTAAGTTCACCTTTTTGAAACTTCATGATCTTCCCTCTTCTCCATCCTTCGGGGAACCCAAACACTTCACTGAGCTCTTTAAAGGACATCCTATAGTTCTTTCTCCCCACCTTGAATTTTATATAGCCATGCCCATCTGCTTCTTCCTCTTCGGTTGGCTCAGCACAAAGGGGATAGAACACCACCTTCAATGTGGAAAAGAATTGGCAAAGCGGGACTTGGTGGGTTGGATGAGCCATTTGGAAGAATTGTCTCATTCCCATGTTGGTGAAGAGAGTTAACACATCCTCAAATATTCCGAGCTCCCGGAGTGTCTCCATGTGCGGGTACCTTGTCCCTTGGTGCTCCATGGCCATAAGAGCCTTGTAGATTTCATTGGCAGTGGGTTCTTTACCGGGAGCTTCTTTCGCACTTCCACTTCCACTACCGCGTAGCATTTCTTGTTTTCCTTTTCTTTTAGCTTCCCTTTGCCTTTCGGTTTCCCCATCACTTGCACCTCTAATCTTTCCCATATTGGTACCTATAAAATAGATACCCTTGAGCAAGAGTTAGCACATTATAGTTTCAGCATAGCCATCAACAATAGGGNTCCTCATCACTTGCACCTCTAATCTTTCCCATATTGGTACCTATAAAATAGATACCCTTGAGCAAGAGTTAGCACATTATAGTTTCAGCATAGCCATCAACAATAGGGGAAACCTATGACTCTATGAGCACAACAAGCATTGGCCAAATTCAAACAATTCCAACACTTAGAAAATTTTTTCCCAAGAACTCAAAATTTCAACTTCTCAAAAATTGTTGGCTAACAAGTGCTAAGCATTATACATGATGAATGCAAGTGGTTGCAAGTGAAAGCCCCAAATTCTAACAAGAATCACAAGACTAATTGGCATTTTCGCACCTTTTAGAACTCATGAACCCTAATTGCTAAAATTTCAAAATTTCACCATGCTAACAATGAATTAGCCCACAAAATCAACATATAAACCATTCTCAAGCATAACCCAAACTCCTTGCACCCTAATTCGACCATTTTGACAACACATACCTCAAAAAGCACCATTGGAGATAATGATGGATATGAAGGGAGATTAGAAGCATACCTTGTTTAATTGCAAGAGGATGACCAAAAATGGGTGATGAATCAGTTTGAGAATGGAAATTCGAGCTTGTTGGTTTTTGAATCACGAAAATTGGTTGAAAATTGAGAGAGAATTGAGTGAAATGCGTTTTTGTCCAAGGAGGAGAAGTGAAAATCGATTTTGGGGAAGAAGAAAAGTATAAAACCGAGGAAAATCCGTTTAAACCGGTTTAAATGTGTCTTGGTTTACTCTAAATGGACCGGTCAAAGACAGAAAAAGGGAAAGGTCAACTTACCTTTGGGGGTGCATCGGACAGTTACCCGATGCAACAGACCGATGCCAAATTCGGAATGCTTCGCATCGGTCAGTTGTCCGATGCACCTTGTCTGATGCATCTCTGAAGCGAAGAACGGAAGGGCTCACATCGGACAGTTGTCTGATGCGTCTCTAAACGATGTGGCTCCATAAGAACTCTTCCCATCTCACATCGGGTTTGGTCTCCGATGCACAGGCTGATGCGAATTCTAGGGTGTGTCGCATCGGTTGTTGTCCGATGTGCAATATTCCGATTTGACCCCATCCGATTTTCACAACCCTTCTTCCTTTATCTCTTGCTTCTCTTATCCAAACCTGATGATCACAAACACTTGAAGACAGATTATTGAAACTAAACAATAAGAATATATACAAGGATACCATGGGAATGCCTCCCAAGCGCGCTTGTTTAAAGTCTCTAAGCTTGACGTTTCAAACCCTTAGGCATGAGTGAGATCTTGAAGAGGACATGAGCTTGCCTCTTCCTTAGACTCATTCATCAAATATGGCTTGACCCTATGACCATTGACTGTGAAACTCTCCCCATTCTTCCCAATCAAGGTGATGGCTCCATAAGGCAACACTTCTTGAATCTCAAAAGGGCCTCCCCACCTTGACTTGAGCTTACCGGGAAACAACTTCAGCCTAGATTTGTAGAGAAGAACCTTGTCACCAACACTCAGCTCCTTCCTCACAACCCTCTTGTCATGAAAAGCACTGGTCCTTTCCTTGTAGATCCTTGAACTCTCATAGGATTCAAGCCTAATCTCCTCTAGCTCTTGGAGCTGAATCAATCTCTTCTCTTGGGCTGTCCTTATATTGTAGTTGAGAAGCTTGACAGCCCACAAAGCCTTGTGTTCAATCTCTACTGGTAGATGGCAAGATTTTCCATACACAAGGTTGAAAGGAGATCTTCCAATTGGCGTTTTGAAAGCTGTCATATAAGCCCACAAAGCATCATCAAGCTTGATTGACCAATCCTTCCTTGTTATACCCACAGTCTTCTCTAGAATGGCCTTGATCTCTCGGTTTGAAACCTCCACTTGGCCACTAGTTTGAGGATGATAAGGGGTGGCTACCTTGTGCTTGACACCATGCTTGCTTAACAAACATTCAAAGACCTTGTTGATGAAATGGCTTCCTCCATCACTAATCACAACTTTTGGCACACCAAACCTTGTGAGTCATTAGTAGGGCTTGCAATGGCTTCAACCCACTTAGAGACATAATCAACAGCTACCAAGATGTATTGGTTTCCAAAGGAAGATGGGAAAGGTCCCATGAAGTTTATGCCCCATACATCAAACAACTCCACTTCTAAGATTGGGTTTTGGGGCATCTCATCTCTCTTGATTATGTTCCCCTTCCTTTGACAAGGCTCACATCTCTTGATGAACTCATGAGTATCCTTGAACAATGTAGGCCACCAAAACCCACTTTGAAGCACGTTTGTAGCTGTCTTGAATGTGGCAAAATGACCTCCATACTTAGACCCATGGCAATGAAAAATCACACTCTCAACCTCTTATTGTGCCAAACATCTTCTATAAATCACATCNACAGCCCACAAAGCCTTGTGTTCAATCTCTACTGGTAGATGGCAAGATTTTCCATACACAAGGTTGAAAGGAGATCTTCCAATTGGCGTTTTGAAAGCTGTCATATAAGCCCACAAAGCATCATCAAGCTTGATTGACCAATCCTTCCTTGTTATACCCACAGTCTTCTCTAGAATGGCCTTGATTTCTCTGTTTGAAACCTCTACTTGACCACTAGTTTGGGGATGATAAGGAGTGGCTACCTTGTGCTTGACACCATGCTTGCTTAGCAACCCTTCAAAGACCTTGTTGATGAAGTGGCTTCCTCCATCACTAATCACTACCTTTGGCACACCAAACCTTGGGAAGATTATACTCTTAAACATCTTCACCACTACCTTAGAGTCATTTGTAGGGTTTGCAATTGCTTCAACCCACTTTGAGACATAGTCAACAGCTACTAAGATGTATTGGTTTCCATAAGAAGATGGGAAAGGTCCCATGAAGTCTATACCCCAAACATCAAACATCTCAACTTCTAAGATTGGGTTTTGGGGCATTTCATCTCTCTTGCTTATGTTCCCCTTCCTTTGGCAAGGCTCACATCTCTTGATGAACTCATGAGTGTCCTTGAACAATGTTGGCCACCAAAATCCACTTTGAAGGATCTTTGTAGCTGTCTTGAATGTGGCAAAATGACCTCCATACTTAGACCCATGGCAATGAAAAATCACACTCTCAACCTCTTATTGTGCCAAACATCTTCTATAAATCACATCAGCACATCTCTTGTAGAGATTGGGCTCATCCTAATAGAAGTGTGACACATATCTCATGAACTTCTTTTTGTGATAGTTGTTGAGATGAGTTGGTTCTTCTTTGCCCACCAAGTAGTTAACAATGTCAGCATACCATGGCAAAGCTTTGTCCTCTAGGTCTTGAGTTTCTTGAAGCTTCTTCCCAACTCCATGTGCACTAGCAACACTCTTGATCATCATTATTTGCTCTTCCGGGAGAGAATCATTGAGTGGTAAAGCATCTTCAATCCTCATTCTTGACAAATTATCAGCTACACCATTCTCCACACCCTTCTTGTCAACTATCTCCATGTCAAACTCTTGAAGAAGCAAGATCCATCTAAGGAGCCTTGGCTTGGTCTCCTTCTTAGCATAGATGTGGCGCAATGCAGCATGATCCGTGTACACTATCACCTTTGATCCCACCAATTAAGATCTAAATTTCTCAAAAGCAAACACCACCGCCAAGAGTTCCTTTTCTGTTGTAGCATACTTGGTTTGAGTCTCATCAAGTGTCCTACTTGCATAATAGATCACATGAAGCTTCTTTTCTTTCCTTTGTCCAAGAACAGCTCCAACAACATAGTCACTAGCATGCGCCATGATCTCCAAGCATGCCCAAGGAAACTCCTTATGCCTCTCACATTAGATGGTGGCGCCATGTTGACCATTACATCTATCTTGGCTTTGTCCACCTCTATCCCTTCCTCAGAAATCTTGTGCCCTAACACAATCCCTTGGTTGACCATGAAATGACACTTCTCTCAATTAAGCACCAAGTGAGACTCTTCACATCTTTGTAAAACCCTGCAAAGATTAGAAAGACATGCAGAAAAAGAGGCACCATACACAGAAAAGTCATCCATAAAAACCTCTACCATCTCCTCAATAAGATCGGAGAAGATACTCATCATGCACCTTTGAAAGGTAGATGGAGCATTACATAACCCGAATGGCATCCTTTGATATGCAAAGGTACCATAAGGGCATGTGAAAGTGGTCTTCTCTTGATCATTTGGGTGAATGGGTATTTGAAAGAACCCACTATACCCATCAAGGAAACAATAGAAGGGATGGTTAACCAATCTCTCAAGCATTTGGTCAATAAAAGGAAGAGGGAAATGATCTTTTCTAGTAGAAGCATTAAGTTTTCGGTAATCAATACACATCCTATGGCCAGTGATGGTTCTAGTTGGTATTGACTCATCTTTCTCATTCTTAATCACAGTAATTCCACCCTTCTTAGGGACAACATGCACGGGAGAGACCCAAGTGCTGTCACTAATAGGATAGATCACATTTGCTTCTAAAAGTTTCTAGATTTCCTTCTTCACTACATCCTTAAGGTTTGGGTTTAATCTTCTTTGATGTTCAATTGAGGAAGTGTTTTCATTTTCAAGGTGAATCCTATGAGTGCAAAGCATAGGAGATATGCCTTTGATATCACTCAAAGAGTAACCAATAGCTCTGCTATACTTTCTCAACTCATTAAGGAGGGAGTTGAGCTCATTATCACTCAAGTATTCATTGACAATTACGGGGTAAGTAGAGTTAGGGCCTAGGAAAGCATACCTTAGTCCAATGGGAAGTGGCTTGAGTTCCACCTTTGGAGCCTTAAGTTCACTCCAATCCTCATCAAGATCCCTTGCCAACTCGCCTTGCTCAAATTCCTCTAGACCTTCCTCTTGCCCTTGACTTGAAACCTCAACCCTCAAGGACCCTTTATCTTGAGCAAATTCCTTTTTACCCTCACATGAAGCTATCAAGCTCGAAAATCTTTCCTCCCCATCTTGTGCCTTGCGTGAATCTAGCATGAGCATGTATGCTTGTGTTTCCTCATGCAAGTAGCCATTTTCTCCATGTGGTTTGGTGAGAGCCACATTAAGATGGTCTTCTTGGGCTAGCTCTTCAAGCAACTCATCGGCCAACTCATCCATAGTTTCTATGTAGAACACTTGGCCATCAATGGTTGGCTTCCTCAAGGTCTNTGAGAGCCACATTAAGATGGTCTTCTTGGGCTAGCTCTTCAAGCAACTCATCGGCCAACTCATCCATAGTTTCTATGTAGAACACTTGGCCATCAATGGTTGGCTTCCTCAAGGTCTTCTTTATGTCAAACTTCAGCTCAACCCCTTTTCCTAGATGCAAACTGATTTTTCCATGCTTCACATCAATGATGGCACCAGCTGTAGCTAGGAAGGGTCTTCCTAAGATCAAAGGATCCCTTGGCTCTTCATCCATCTCAAGCACCATAAAATCAGTTGGGATGATGAAGTTGCTAACCTTTATAGGCAAGTCTTCTAGAACTCCAATATGCATCCTCACACTCCTATCGGCAAGAATTAGAGAGATTCCACATTCTTTGTACTTGGTGAAACCGAGCTTCTTCGCTATAGAATAGGGCATGAGATTGATACTAGCCCCAAGATCACACAAGCAATTCTCAAAACTAAGGGGGCCAAGGGCGCATGGTATAGTGAAAGAACCGGGGTCTCCAAGCTTCTTTGGTATCACATTGCTTTGAATTATTGCACTACACTCATGAAAAAGTAGCATAACTCCTTGGACATCCCTAGTTCTTTGTGCCACAGCATCTTTCAAAAGCTTGGCATATTGAGAAATCATCATGAAGGCATCCACCAAAGGCATCTTGAGCTCAATGTCTTTAATTTGCTTGTCAAACATGGCCTTGTATTTCTCCACCAACTGTTTCTTGAATCTCCCGGGGAAGGGAAGTTTAGGCTTGTAAGGTGGGGGAACAAAGGTTGACTCCTTTTGGTGAACATCCTCTTTTGGCTTCTCCTTTACCACTTCCTTGCTCCTCTTTGCAATGTAAACATCATCAAAATTTACAGCTTCTTGAGCTTTTGTAAAGCTTTCCTCCCCATCTTGAACTTCAATGTCCTCATTGATGAGATGACTCTCCCTTGTAGGCAACTCCTTTCCACTTCTTAAAGTGATGGCATTGATATACTCTTTGGGGTTAGCTTCACATTTTCCCGGTAGAGTGCCTTGAGAAGAAGAGCTAGAGGCCTTGCCTTTGTGCTCAAGTTGCTTGAACTTTTGTTGGAGACCTCCTATTTGAGTGACAAGCTCATTTAGTGAAGAATCCATCCTTGTGTTAATCTCAGCGATTTTCTTGCCCACGTTAGCATCACTATGAGCTTGACCTTGAAGTATTTGTTGAAGCATTAGTTGAATGTTGTCTTGTGAGATTCATATTCACCTCCCCTTGGAGCTCTATCATAGTCTTCATTGTAGTTACCATCACTCAAGGCAAGATTCTCTACAAGCTCCAAAACATCTTCCACTTCTTTCCCTAAGAAGTTACCATTACTTGCGGTATCAAAAAGCATTCGAATCTTTGGAAGGACCCCTCTATAGATGGTGCTTAGTAGAGACTCTTGTGTGAAGCCATGATGAGGGCATTGCATTGTGTAGCCCTTGAACCTTTCCCATGCTTTATTAAAAGACTCATTATTCCTTTGAGTGAAGCTTGAGATTTAATTCCTCAACTTGGCAGTCCTTGAGTTGGATAAGAACTTAGATAGGAATGCTTTCTTGCATTCATCCCAAGAGGTGATGGTTCCTTGAGGCAGGTTTTTCTCCCATTGCCTTGCTCTATCCCCAAGAGTGAAGGGAAAGAGTCTTAGTTTGAAAGCATCCTCACTTACACCATTCATCTTGAACAATCCACAAACTCTATCAAAGTTATCCAAGTGATCAAGTGGATCCTCCATTGGCAAACCATGGAACTTGTCTTGTTGAACCATGGAGATGAAAACTGGCTTGACCTCAAAGGTGTTGTTGTGAACTGGTGGAGGTTGAATACCATATCTATTTTGATGAATATTTGGAGCATCACCATCCCCAATTGCCCTCCCTTGTCTAGGCGCATGCAAGGCGTTTCCATTGCCCCTTTGTGGTTGTGCCATGTTTGGTGGTGTGATATGTCTGTATTTTGCATCATTTTAGCATCCATATAGTGTAGGTTTATCATCATTTTAGAGTCTAATATAGCATCATAGTGTTGCATTTGATCATTTAGAGTCCTAGAGTGTATTTGTATAGTCTTTGCATATTTTGGTGCATTTGGAGTCTTGATCAGGTGATAAAGATGCTATGGAGGCATGAATGGAGTTTCAGAAGGATGGCATAGCAAAGGAAGGGCAAGAAATCAAGAGGAGGAAGAGAAGCAGGCAAATTAGAAGCAAAAGTCTTGAAGAAGCATATTGAGCATTTAGAGGCGCAAAATGTATGTGTCCGGACGAAGGCCTTTCACTTAGATTCAGACTCTGATGCCTTCTTAAGAGTTGAAGAGGACCCAATGAG
>JAHZTW010000003.1:24414728-24425301 GCA_020283515.1 Alliaria petiolata | reverse complement strand
TTTTTTCCTCTATGTTCTTAGCTTAAACTTTTATCCTTTTTGGGAGAAAACCTTGTATTTGCTTTGGATCTTTAAGTTTAATGCAATATCTCTTTTAGATTTCTTATTATCTTTCTCTAATCATGTTTAACCTTTCACTAATCTTTGATTTGATGGGTTTAATCATGATTAGTGAGTAGTTCTTTAGGAACTTAGGGATGGGTTAGATTAGGGATTTCTAATGGTTCAATCTTGCAATCTAGGGTAGATTCTTTCATTTTCTCTTCTCATTAAGTAGTTCCTAATGCCAAATAGCTAATCTTTGCTATTTTGGATTATAGGCATTTCACACACCCACCAAGTGTTTGATGAAATGCTTGAACCAACTTAATGAGAGATTTACATTTCTAGCCTAACACATCATTAGTTGTCTAGAGTGTTTATCATGCCAATTAGACTTGAATTTAATGCTTGCTAATTATCTTAATGCTAAGACATCATTAGTTCATTAGGGTGATTAGTAAAGGGATTAGTGCCACACACCATGGATTAGTCTTTAATTAGTGTTCTAGGCATAGAGATGGATTGTTTAGTTGCTTAAATGATTGCAAGATTGTCCATTTAGCTTCCCAAATCAACGATTCCATCCCTAGGTTTCATTTTTAGTTAATTTGGTAATCTCAATTAGGAGTAATTACTTGATTAGTGCTTGATTAGTGGTAATTAAGGTCTTAGCTCATATAATTAGTATTGTAGTGTCTCCTTTAGCTTGTGCTTTGCTTTTAATAGTATCTTGTCACCTTGAATTTCTAATTTGGCTTAGCTTAGATAGTTTCATGTATTCCTAGTGTTGTTAATCTCTACCCCTTTGGATTGATACCTAAAGTATTACAATGACAATGCTAAGCTTTAGGATTGATTAAAGCCCTAAAAAGCTAGCTATCATGGTGCAACACCTTAAGGAGCTTGATCCCTTTGTTGCGCTTCCATTCTCAACCTCTCTAACCTTTCAGCTTCCCTTCTTGCAATCCTAGCAACCCTTTCCAACTGATCAATCTCTTGAAAGCCTTGGAAGTTGTTGTCTCCTTGGGATCTCAAATTCATTCAAGGTCAACTGAAATCTAGAAAATGAGATGGTCAATAAACACAAAAGAAGAACTTAGTCTCAAACTAAACTTAAATCCTAGTGATCAAACAATCCCAATATGGCAACGGCGCCAAATTGAAACAAGAATTTTTATCTCTTGAAGCAATTTCTCAATTGCTCATATCATTGCAATACTTGAGATATCAATCCATCTTGCGAGTTTGATGCAAAAGGAATACAAAGTTTGGTCTAAGCTAAGCCAAATTCGAAATTAGGAAACAAGGGACAGTTAAAAGCAAACTACTAGCTAAGAAAGATACTATAAGACTAATTATAAGACCTTAAACCTCAATTATCACTAATCAAGTACTAATCACGTGATTAACTACTAATCAAGTTTGCTAATTAATTAAAAACGAAACCTAGGGATGGAATCATTGATTTGGGCAATCAAATGGACAACCTTGCAATCATTTTAGCAACTAATCAAGCCATCTCTATGCCTATAACACTTAATAAAGACTAATCCATGATGTGTGGCACTAATCCCTTTACTAATCACCCTAATGAACTAATGATGTTTTAGCATTAAAATGATTAGAAAGCATTAAACACAAGTCTAACTAGCATGATAAACACCCTAGGCAACTAATGTCTTAGGCTAGGAATGTAAATCTCTTATTAAGTTGGTTCAAGCATTTTATCAAACACTTGGTGGGCGTGTGAAATGCCTATGATCCAAAATAGCAAAGATTAGCTATTTGGCATTATGAACTACTTAATAAGAAGAGAGATGAAAGAATCTAACCTAGATTGCAAGATTAGACCATTAGAAAACCCTAAATCCAACCCATCCCAAAGTTCCTAATGAACTACTCACTAACCATGGTTAAACCCATAAAATCAAAGATAAGAGAGAGGCTAAAGATGGTTAGAAAGATTAAGGATGAAAGATTTAGCAAGGGAAACTTTAAAATTGCATAAACTCCTTCAAAAGGTCTTACAAAACACTTAGAGCTAAAAAGGGGAAAGTTTCTAAGTAAGAACAAAAGATACCTAAGAAAAATTAGTTAAAATGTATTTATAGTGAATAGTGATCGATCCGGGTCAACCCGGAACAAACCGGGTCTTGACCCGGTTTTAGGCTCGGCTAAGTGTTCGCATCGGACTGTTGTCCGATGCACTGCTACCCGATGCGAACAAAGAAGAAATAAGGCCGAAGGTCGAACGTGCTTGCATCGGTTTGTTTCTCGATGTCTTCTGTCCGGTGTGAACTCTAAGATGCTTCGCATCAGACTGTTGTCCGATGCTCTCTGTCTGATGCAAGTCCGGAAGTTTCCGAGTGGTTCTGCATCGGGTTGTTGATCGATGTCGTCTGTCCGATGCAGGCCATGATGTGAACTCGAGGAGGCTCACATCGGTTTATTGTCCGATGGGCTGCAAACCGATGTGATGCCAAACAATTCTTCATTCTTGTTCTCCAACTTCTCCTTGACTCCAAGCTATCCACCAATCTCCAAATGGTCTTCCTAACCTCCAAGATACCTAAAAAAAACTCCAAATGTAACAAAATATGCAAAGACTATGCAAGGACATCCTAGGGCTCTAAATGATCAAAATGCAATACAATGATGCTTCAATTAGGTTCCTAAATGATAAGAAACTTATACTAAATGGAGGTAAATACGATGCAAAATATAGACATATCAGAAGACTTCCTACAGTCTCGGGCTTGGCCTTGGTTCCAATGAAAGGCTTCGTCTTTAGCGAGACCAAGTGATGAGCAAAAACAGCACCGAGGTTGACTTGCTCTGTCAGCCCAATCTGCTCGTAAATTATAGACCAAAGTGCATGATACAACAGCACTAACTCAGACACGCGCATCTTCCCTGGCTCATGCTTACACAGAAGCGTAGTAGCAAATAGGCGAACCAGATAGCGAAGGGTCGGATGGCGGATATCCGTCTGCGAGGATGTCTTAGAGTCATACCTCCCATTCCCAAAATGTGACCAGAAGTCCTGGTTGTCTGGAAGTTGTTGTGGAAGGGAAACACCGGTGGCATGCTCGTTCTCAAATCCGTAGATGCCACAAAGCTCTGGAAGTGAAATTATGTAGCGAATTCCGCGAATAAGGAATGTCAATGTCCCTTCCAAAGCGTTGCGCACTATCTCATTCCTGTAGTACACTCGAGCTGTGGAGAAAAACTGGCGGACTAGATCGGGGTAAAGATCGTACTGCCTTGTTGCCATAGTCCCCATCCCAATTATGCTCAACAACTGCAGGACGTCCTCTTTGTTACCCAACTCGGACATCGTCTTCTCATCAGCAAAACGAGTCGGTGTGACTTCCACTTTCTGCCACGCATTGTAGAACAATGTGTCATAGTCATCCCAAGTCTCACTGATGCCTCTTTAGACACACTCGTCTTTCGCGACTTCCTTAGCTGGCGAGTCTTCCCAGTTTCTTCCAATCGGGATCCTTGCGGTTTCACGTTTTGGCCAAGGAGGAAGAGAGGCAATCGACGCATCATTAGTCGTCCCAGAGGCTGATGCTTCAGTTCGCCGCGGTCTCTTAGTCACTGGAGGCATCTTGGCTGATTGATAAGTAGATTTTCTATGGGCTCTACTCAGTCAATGACCCACTACTTATAACCGAATGTAGTATAGGTTATGGGTCTTATCAATCCGATGGGAGATTTCAAGGTATTGCATTTATAGAATTCTTCAACAAACTAAGAGAGATTAAAAAGGGTGAAATGGTGAGAATCTATCATTTAGATTATAAAAGAGCAAGAAACAGGTATTGAAACTAAGTATGGTTGAAGGACTGAAAGTATGATAGCTAAAGATACGAACTTGCAATAGAAAATAAGAGTCGGTTCAAGGAACAAGGGTTCTTCGGGTCTAATACGTTAAAGATCTTTCCTTTGATGCTGGATTACTTCCTATAAGGCTAATCCTTTAGCGTAGAGTTCAGGATCTGGACGAATCCACTGTCGTGGTATAAGTCTCTTTGTTGTCTCACGACCTAACCTCGCTATGACGTAGTGATCCATGAAAGCAGCAAGCTTGATTAGACAACTCTTACTAATGCCAAAACGCTCCCTAGGCATCTAATCCCTTAGGCTAGGATGAGCGAATCTCTTATGAGTTTGGTCCTTGCAAAAATTCAAACATGGCGTTTGTTTGAAGAAGCTCGACGGCAAAGTTCAAATAGCGAAGATGACTAAGCATTAATAATATCAAATAAGAAAGGATTAAGATGGATTAAGCATAGATCCGCATCAAAGATTGGGACTTTAACTCATTTTCCCTACCCTTGCCCCAAAACCGATATAGACTACTCACAAGCCATTTGAGAAACCTCAAGATACATGAGAATGAGAGGGTAACTCGTAGGCTGCGTGGTAATCAAAAACGAGAAAAGGGAGAAGCTTTTTTGAAATATACTAAGCATTAATACTTGAAAACTTCAAGATTGCATAAAAATAAAAGCTTTGAACAAGCTTCAATGGTGGAAAAATACAAAAGTCTCAGTTCTTGAAAGAAAGAAAACATAAAAATACAAAGTAGAAAACGTGATCGAGAGATAAGGGAGGGGAGTAGGTATTTATACACAAAAGAGGAAAAATATAAAACGTTGG
Organism: Alliaria petiolata; assembly: GCA_020283515.1. Taxonomy (NCBI): domain Eukaryota; kingdom Viridiplantae; phylum Streptophyta; class Magnoliopsida; order Brassicales; family Brassicaceae; genus Alliaria; species Alliaria petiolata. Next base: position 24,420,591 of record JAHZTW010000003.1, on the reverse strand, counting down.
GACCACTTTCCCGAAATGGTACTATTTTGGACTTTAGCGTTTCGGGCTCAAGTCGTTGTGAGCAAGCCGATATGCTAACTCTTATGATTCTTCGGGCAGTCTCCATATCGGCAAGTGTTTCGGGGTCATGTCGTGAAGGCTCGCCTTCCTTGTTACTCGAATCTGGTATTTCCCGTTGCCTTGCTCCAATATCCGACTTCATAGCATCCTCTTGCTGGATCTTCGCCTCGAGATGTTCCTTTCGGGTCTAAGTCGTTGCTACTCGTCTGAATCGGCCTCTAGGTCGTGATCCATGCTCGATATTGCCGGCTCGTCCTCTATTTGTGATCTCCTTCCTTGATTTCTTCTTCGGACCATCCTAAGCACCTGAGAACACACTCCAAACATGCAAGACTATGCAGAAACCTAATCTAATGCATCTAATCCTATCATGGGTTAAAATGTGATGAAAGCTAAGATGAAAGTGCAAGAATGAAGCCCTAACTAGCATGAAATATATGTTAAAAATGTGCAATTTACAGAGATATCAACACCCCCAAACTTGCCTTTTTGGTTGTCCTCAAGCAAAAGCCAACCGGAGGGGTGAGGTTTTAAAAGAAAAAGGTGTAAGTTTGAATCCAAAACGCCATTTAAAAGAAATCAATTCAATGTCTAAGTTCAGGTTTCTAGGATGCAAGTCGAATTCTACCTATCCAAAAAGCCTTAGCCACATTCATCGCAAAATCAAGCAAAATCAATCCTAACTTAGATGCAAATTCAAATTCCCAATTCCCTTTCACATTCATTAAGAAATTTAAAACGTGGATCTCATCCATACCTGTCAATCAACTCACTTGGTTCAGGGTAAGGTAACGAGCTAAATATGAACTCGTAGCGCGATCGGGTTAAGTGTTTAAGTGGGATCACTCATGAAAGGAACCTTCTTAATGCAAAATGCTAAGGGTAAAAACCAATGGATGCATACAAGGCTAGATTCCCATCTACCCAGAACATCTATTTCGTTTCCTACCCTAATCTAAACTGCTCCCTCCTAAGCTACCCTTTGTCTTGGCATTTCGCCTTATACCCGATATCACTTCTCGATATTACCTTTCCTGGTGATCTTCGGGGAACTTCTTCTTTGTTGGAAATCGGTTTCGGCTCTCTGGCTCCTTTGTTGCGTTCCTTGTGTTTCACCTTTGGTGTTGTTGGCCGGATTTAGACTTTGTTGATTTGCCTTCTTTTGCTTTCTCTTGGAATCGCCTTTTTTCTTCTTTTGGTTTTGAACCTCATTTGTTGCCGCCATCTCTTTTATTCATGTCCCCATCTGACTCAGTGGTTTTCTTCTTTTCTCTTATTGTCAATGCATGATCAATCGGAATACACCCCCCTTTTTCATAGTCTACCCAGCAATATCGGCCTCTGATTTTGGTATCAAGCCGTTTCAGTATCAAAACCACTTAACCTAGTGTTGACTCGAGATGTGAGCCAACGTCTACATGGAAATCTAACCTTGTCGATCTAAACCCAACACTTTTTGCCTAAGAAGATTCGAAAATGGTGCAAAGGCCTCACATGCTCTCACAAAAGTGTTTATGGCTTAAAACGAAGGTTTGGGCTTAGGGTATGGTCTGGTACTTGGACTAGCAGAAGAGTGGTAAAAAGGGAAAGAGAGTCCAAGTGAAATCTATGAGTTGAATGACAAATGTGAACAAGATAATTAAATTTTCATTTTAACGGTTCAAGTTCATTAGGGAAATGGTTCAAATCGCAATCCATCATGCTAAAACTGAATTTCACAAGACAAATTCCAAATGTGGGGCTGCCTTAAGCTGAGTCTAATTACAAATGCATCAAACAAACAAGAACTAAGGCATTGAATTCATGACTTAAAAATGGCAATTTACAAGGATTCATCATACTTAACACCCTATGTGAATGGTTATGAATCCTAAATGAATGCATCTAGACTCAATCTTAATATGGAAATGCAACTACATGAATTCTTTTTGTGGGATAAATTTTCAAAATTTTTCAATTTTTTGTGTTTTTCTATACAATTTGATGAATGCATGATGTCTAATGTTGAATCCTAAATGAATGCATCTAGACTCAATCTTAATATGGAAATGCAACTGCATGAATTCTTTTTGTGGGATAAATTTTCAAAAATTTTCAATTTTTTGTGTTTTTCTATACAATTTGATGAATGCATGATGTCTAATGTAAGCGAGTGCATGTACTACATACTCCCCTAAACTTAAATCACACAGTCCCTGTGTGATAGAAGAGAGGAAGAATACGTCCCTAAGAAAATGCAGAATTTCGAACTAAGAGCAAAAATGAAGAAAAAGGTTATGAACAATGGTTTGAAAGTGTTACCCTTGGTTATGTCGGGCTGTAATCATTGGAGGAGTCCGGTATCGTGTGGTTCAATAATTTTGCAGATGGGCGCGACTGCATCTGGTTGATCGTTACGGGGTGAACCCGTTTTTTCCCGGCTAGGTTATATTTCTATAACGGCCTTAGACCGTAATCTCGACCCGATATCTGAGGGTGTGTCTTTCGCGCTGGCTGGTACATGGGCTTCACGGCCGTAACGATCAATTCTTCCAGATTTCTTCCCGTTACGGCTCCCCGATATTCCACGTCCTGATATCTAAATCATCGATCCATTCATAATTATTTTTGAGAATGCAAAGCAAAGAGAGAAAAATAACAAAATAAAGTAAAAGGATAAGCTTGGGGTGCCTCCCAAGAGCGCTTGTTTAGAGTCTCATAGCTTGACTTTTCATGATCGTTTAAACCGTGCTGGGGTCTTGGAGACAAACCACAGTCTTATCCAAAACTTGGTATTTCTCTTTTCCCAAATACGGCTTCAGTCTGTGTCCGTTCACCGTGTAATCCTCTACTTCCTTCGCAAACAGTGTCACAGCTCCATATGGCAATACTTCCTTGATGGTGTATGGTCCGGACCACCACGATTTCAACTTCCCGGGGAACAGTCTCAGTCTTGAGTTGTATAGCAGCACCTGATTCCCTGGTGCGAACTCTTTCGGTTTGATTTTCTTGTCGTGGAGAACCTTTGTTTTCTCCTTGTAGATCCGCGAGCTCTCAAATGCTTCCAAACGGATCTCTTCTAGCTCGTGTAAGTTTATCAGCCTCTTCTCTTGAGCTGTCTTGATGTCGAAATTCAAGAGTTTGATGGTCCATAGAGCCTTGTACTCAAGTTCCACGGGCAAGTGACATGCCTTGCCATATAGGAGGGCGTAAGGAGATCTTCCAATGGGTGTTTTGAAAGCAGTTATGTATGCCCATAGAGCGTCGTCTAACTTTGCTGACCAGTCCTTTTTTGTAGCTTCGACCTTTTTTTCCAATATCGCCTTGATCTCGCGATTGGTTATCTCGACTTGCCCGTTTGTCTGTGGATGGTACGGTGTAGCTACCCTATGCTTGACCCCATGCATCCTCAGGAGATTTTCGAACAGCTTGTTGATAAAATGACTACCACCGTCACTTATCACCACTCTTGGGATCCCATACCTTGGAAAGATAGTCGACTTGAATAGCTTTAGTACTACCTTTGCATCGTTGGTGGGGCTAGCTACGACTTCGTCCCATTTCGAGACGTAATCAACAGCAACTAGTATGTACTTGTTTCCATAAGAGGAAGGAAATGGTCCCATGAAGTTAATTCCCCAAACGTCAAAAATATCGACTTCCAATATCGGGTTCTGTGGCATCTCGTCCCGTTTGCTAATGTTCCCCTTTCTTTGGCACGCTTCGCAAGAGGAGACATACTCGTGAGTGTCTTTGAATAAACTTGGCCACCAGAATCCTGCGTGCAAGATTTTTGTTGCGGTTTTGAACGTGACAAAGTGGCCACCGTAGGTTGAACCGTGGCAATGGAATAGGACCCCTTTCGCTTCTCCTTTTGACACACATCTTCTGTAGATCCCATCTACCCCTCTCTTGAAGATATACGGCTTGTCGTAGAAGAAATAGTTAATGTCCTTAAAGAATTTCATCCTCCGGTAAGCATCGAGGTCGTTTGGGATGTCCCCGCTTACCAAGTAGTTGATGTAGTCTGCATACCATGGGATGTCGTTTTCTTCCATGCTGGCTACAGTTTCCAAATTCTTATTCACTTGGTACATTCCTCCAAGGACATCTGCTATCATGAGCTGCTCTTCTGGTAGAGCGTCATTGATGGGAATCAAATCTTCTATCCTCATCCGTGATAAGTGATCAGCTACACCATTCTCTATTCCTTTTTTGTCCAGGATCTCCATGTCAAACTCTTGTAGCAAGAGAATCCACCTTAGTTGCCTCGACTTGGTGTCTTTTTTCGCGTAGATATACCTTAGTGCAGCATGGTCCGTGTAAACGATTACCTTTGATCCCACCAAGTAGCTTCTGAATTTCTCAAAGGCAAACACGACTGCCAATAGCTCTTTTTCGGTCGTGGTGTACTTCACTTGGGTATCGTCTAGCGTCCGGCTTGCATAGTAGATCACATGTAGATTCTTATCCTTTCTTTGTCCGAGAACAGCTCCCACGGCATAATCGCTTGCATCACACATAATCTCGAATGGTAGATCCCAATCAGGGGCTTGGACTATGGGAGCACTCACAAGAGCGTTCTTGATCGTGGTGAACGCTTGGAGGCAATCCTCGTCGAAGACAAACTCGGCTTCCTTGCATAAGAGCCTAGTGAGTGGTCTAGCTATCTTGGAGAAATCACGGATGAACCTCCTATAGAAGCCTGCATGCCCAAGGAAGCTATGAATTTCTTTCACTTTGGTGGGTGGCTTCAAATGCAACATGACCTCTATCTTGGCCTTATTCACAACGCTTGAGAACCCTGCACAAATTTGACAAACAAACACCAAAAGAGCTACCATACACAGAAAAATCGTCCATAAACACTTCTACCATTTCCTCTATTAGGTCAGAGAAAATTGACATCATACATCTTTGGAAGGTCGCTGGTGCATTACATAACCCAAATGGCATCCATCGATATGCAAAGGTACCATACGGGCATGTGAATGTGGTTTTCTCTTGGTCGTTCGGGTGTATCGGTATCTGGAAGAAGCCGCTATAGCCATCCAGTAAACAGTAGTATGGATGGTTAGCTAGCCTTTCCAGCATTTGGTCTATGAAAGGGAGGGGGAAATAATATTTTCTTGTGGCCAAATTCAACTTTCTATAATCAATACACATTCTATGGCCTGTTATGGTTCTTGTGGGTATTAACTCGTCTTTTTCATTCTTAACTACGGTGATCCCCCCTTTTTTGGCACACAATGGACAGGTGAAACCCAAGTGCTATCCGAAATTGGATAGATAACACCCGCATCTAGAAGTTTAAGAATCTCTTTCTTTACAACTTCTTTCAAATTAGGGTTTAACCTCCTTTGATGTTCTACAGAAGTCATAGATTCATCTTCTAGATGTATCCTATGTGTGAAGAGTGAAGGGGATATGCCCTTGATGTCATCCAAGGAATAACCAATCGCTTTCCTAAACTTTCTCAATTCACATAAAAGGGAGGACAATTCTGATTCATTTAAGTTTTCATTGACAATGACCGGGTAAAATGAGTTAGGACCTAGGAAAGCGTACCTTAGCCCTTCTGGAAGAGGTTTTAGCTCGAGTTCCCGTTGCCTTGCTCCAATATCTGACTTCATAGCATCCTCTTGCTGAATCTTCGCCTCGAGATGTTCCTTTCGGGACTATGTCGCTGCTACTCGTCTGAATCGGCCTCTAGGTCGTGATCCATGCTCGATATTGCCGGCTCGTCCTCTATTTGTGATCTCCTTCCTTGATTTCTTCTTCGGACCATCCTAAGCACCTGAGAACACACTCCAAACATGCAAGA
>JAHZTW010000003.1:24399491-24413002 GCA_020283515.1 Alliaria petiolata | reverse complement strand
CAAGAACTACTTTGTATTTTCACCATTGAAGCTTGTTTCAAAGCTTTGATTTTTATGCTATCTTGAAGTTTTAAGTATTATCGCTTAGTGTATTTCAAGAAAGCTTCTTCTTTTTCTTATTTTCGACTATCTTGCAACCCATGAGTAACCTTCTTATCCTTATGGATCTTGAGGTTTCTCAAATGGTGGGCGAGTAGTCTATATCGGTTTTGGGATAAGGGTAGGGAAAATAAGTTAAAGTTCAAATCTTGATGCGGATCTATGCTTAATCCATCTTAATCCTTTCTTATTTGATACTATTAATGCTCAGTCATCTTCGCTATTTGACCTTTGCCATCGAGCTTCTTCAAACAAACGCCATGTTTGAATGTTTGCAAGGACCAATCTCATAAGAGATTCGCTCATCCTAGCCTAAGGGATTAGATGTTTAGGGAGCGTTTTGGCATTAGTAGAGTTGTCTAATAAAGCTTGTCATTCTCATGGATCACTACGCGAGAGCGAGGTTAGGTTATGAGAAGGCAAAGAGATTTACACGACGAAGGTGGGTTTATCTAGATCGTGAACTCTACGCTAAAGGATTAGCCTCATAGGTAGTTAACATTTTGCATCAATGAATGGTCTTTTTCTTGTTTACCTCCAGATCTCTTGTCCCTCAAACCGATCATTATTTCATCTTGCAAAGTTTGATTCTTTAGTTTCTGTTTCTTTCTTTCCTTAACTAGATCTAGTTTTATTCTTGGCTCTCTATCATTGTGACAAATAGGGTGATAGTTTCTTTACACTTAAACCGTTAAATATATCTTAGCTTGTAAAAGAATATCAAAAATGCAGTAGCTTGAATCTTCCCATCGGATTGATAAGACCCATAACCTATACTACATTCGGTTATAAGTAGTAGGTCATTGATTAAGTAGAAATACCCAATTAAACTACTTATCAATTGGCGCCGTTGCCGATTTGGTTTGATTTTAAGTATTGCGTTTCCGATTCTTAGCAAGACTAAGACTTTACTTTACTTTAAGACTCTAAATACATTGCTTGAGACTTTTTCGCAGGCACCTATACCAACAAGATCAAATGGACAACGTGCAACAAGCTCAAACCGAGCAGAACGGGGTACAACGGGAACAATCCGATATACAGCGTCAACAACGTCTCATCGGCGAATGTGACTCCCCAACCAACTACCGAACACGAATCGGTATTACCCCATCCTCAAGTGATGCCGGTTACGAGATAAAGAGTAGTAGGCTTGCCATGGTCCAGAACAACAAATATCAGGGTGAAGCCGTGGAAGACCCCCTGGACCACCTTGATGATTTCGAGAAAATCTGTTCTTCGACCAAACAAGAAGGAATCTTGGAAGACGGATTCAAGCTACGACTTTTTCCATTTTCCCTTGGAGGCAGAGCTCACCAATGGGAAAAAACGCTCAAACCGGGATCTATAACAACGTGGAATGAATGCAAACGAGCCTTCTTCAAGAAATTCTTCTCGCCATCAAGAACAGCGAAACTGCGATTGGATATCTCCATGTTCATCCAACTAGAAGAAGAGCGATTCATTGAAGCTTGGGAACGTTTAAATGGGTACACACTAAAATGTCAACATCATGGCTACTCACGCTCCTCACTACTAAGTATCCTCTATAGAGGTGTGTCAAAGAAATATAAGGATCAGCTGGATACTGCAAGCAATGGCATCTTCCTCGGCCAAGACGTGGACGACGGAATGAACCTCGTCGAGAATATGGCTACAAGTGATAGTAATTACGAGGACAACATTGACAACGAAACAACTGAGCTGAACAAGCAGAGGGAAAACGAGGTAATGCACCTACAAGCCCGTTTGGACGCTTTACTAAAAGGCCAACACGTTCAAGACACTAAAGTAGCGAGTATCGGGATCATCCCGATGGAAACTGGCCGATATGGGGAAGCGCCAACCACCAACGAACAAAGACAATATGGGGAACCTAAAATTTTGGTTACACATCCTCAGCCAGCCCCGCCGTATAATGCAAATGCTTATACTCATCAAGCATTCACTCCTCCTCCCCAATATTACCCTCAACATCAACAATATCAAGCTCCATACCCACCGCCACCATATGGACATTACGGTTTCTACCCACAAAAACCGCAAGATTTTGACATCAAGAATCTCCTAACTCAGCAGGTCCAGAGTCACTACAGTAGCAATCAGGATATCAAATCAATCAATCCAAGGTTGGACAGGCAAGAAGAACATATACGGCTAATACAGCAACCAATGCACTATGAAACCACTCCACAACCAGCCTATGTCCACGCCGTCACTCTACGAAGTGGAAAGACTCTTGCACCAAAAGATCAAGCTTCGCAAATCAGCGAGGATGCTTCCGACCTAGTGGGGGGGGATGGCTTTGAAAAATCAGAAGTTAACAACGAGGTAGAAGAAGTTCAAGAGAGTGTTGAAGACCAGCTCCTCACCAAACTCAGAGAACAGAATATCGGGATTAAGCCGACACCTGCAGACCGTTTTGAGAAACCCAAAGAGCCACGATTTGTTCCCCCCGCATACAAACCTCCTTACCCTTTTCCAGGAAGATTCAAGAAAGAACTCCTCGAGAAATACAGAGCTCAGTTTGCAGAGCATCTGAAGAAAGTGGAACTCACCATGCCGCTCATGGATGCTTTGGCATTGGTACCGCCATACCAAAAATTCATAAAAGATGCAATCTTAGCAAGAACAAAGGAACTCCAAGGCATGATGGTAATGACACATCAGTGTAGCGCCATTATACATAAGAAGGTAGTGCCGAACAAGCTAGACGATCCGGGAAGCTTCACTCTCCCGTGTTCAATTGGTCCACTCACATTCAACAATTGCCTTTGCGATCTAGGGGCAAATGTGAGCCTCATGCCACTGTCAATAGCCAAACGACTGGGTTTCACATCCTACAAGCCAAGCCGAATATCTCTGATACTGGCAGACCGATCCGTAAGGTTGCCGAAGGGGCTGCTCGAAGACGTTCCCATCCGGATTGGTGATATCGAGGTACCAACCGATTTTGTGGTGCTCGAAATGGACGAAGAACCGCGAGATCCTCTTATCCTTGGGAGGCCCTTTTTAGCCACGGCAGGGGCAGTGATTGATGTGAAGAAAGGCAAGATTAAGCTCAATCTTGGAAAGGACATCATCCTCAGGTTCGACATAAAAGAGGTTATGAAGAAACCTACTATAGGAGGAAAAGTCTTCTGGGTGGATGCAATGGATGAGCTAAACGATGAACTTTTTGAAGAACTTTCCTTGAAAGATCCGTTGCTAGTCGCTTTGACAAAAGGGAAGAAGCAGCATGGACATATGGAGGAAGAAAGTGAAGTATATGTCATGCATCTGGATGCAAGGAAAGCCATTGGGATGATGAGTTTCCCGAAGACCTAGAGCATGGAAGGCATAAAGTCGCTTGGGGAACAAAAGAAGGAACATATCGAGGTCAAGCCGATATGAGTGCAACGAGCTCGGTCAACCAGTGCATACGCGAGGATTGGAGCGAATTGGATGCCCTGAAACTTGAGCTCAAGCCACTACCAGATAGGCTACGGTACACTTTCTTGGGACTCAACTCCACATATCTAGTTATTGTTAATGAAGATCTAAGTGATTATGAGTTAAATTCACTCCTTAAGGAGTTGAGAAAGTATAGGAGAGCTCTTGGGTACACACTAAGTGACATCAAGGGTCTCTCTCCTACGCTTTGCACTCACATGATTCACTTAGCTGATGAAAAAACTTCCTCCATTAAACACCGAAGGCGTTTAAACCCAAATTTAATGGAAGTGGTCAAGAAAAAAAAATTAAAACTTTTAGAAGCTTGCGTAATTTACCCCATTAGTGATAGCACTTGGGTATCTCCTGTCAATGTGGTACCTAAAAAAGGGGGTATCACTGTCGTAAAAATGAAAAGGAGGAATTAATCCCTACTAGGACCATAACCGGTCATAGGATGTGCATTGATTATAGAAAACTTAATTCAGCCACTAGAAAATACCATTTCCCCCTCCCTTTCATCGACCAAATGCTGGAAAGGCTAGCTAACCATCCATACTACTGTTTTCTGGATGGCTATAGCGGCTTCTTCCAGATACCGATTCACCTAAACGACCAAGAGAAAACCACATTCACATGCCTGTATGGTACCTTTACATATCGAATGATGCCATTTGGGTTATGTAATGCACAACCAACCTTTCAAAGATGTATGATGTCTATTTTCTCTGACCTTATAGAGGAAATGGTAGAGGTGTTCATGGACGATTTTTTTGTGTATGATTGCTCTTTTGGTGTTTGTTTGTCGAATTTGTGCAGGGTTCTCAAGCAATGTGAAGAGACAAACTTGGTACTGAATTGGGAAAAATGCCATTTCATGGTCAGAGAAGGGATAGTGCTTGGTCACAAGATATCGGAGAGAGGTATCGAGGTCGATAAGGCCAAGAGAGAGGTCATGATGCATTTGAAGCCACCCACCACAGTGAAGGAAATTCGTAGCTTCCTTGGGTATGCATGCTTCTATAGGAGGTTCATCCGTGATTTCTCCAAGATAGCTAGACCACTCACTAGGCTCTTATGCAAGGAAGCCGAGTTTATCTTCGACGAGGATTGCCTTCAAGCGTTCACCACGATCAAGGACGCTCTTGTGAGTGCTCCCATAGTCCAAGCCCCTGATTGGGATCTACCATTCGAGATTATGTGTGATGCAAGCGATTATGCCGTGGGGGCTGTTCTCGGACAAAGAAAGGATAAGAAGTTACACGTGATCTACTATGCAAGCCGGACGCTAGATGATACCCAAGTGAAGTACGCCACGACCGAGAAAGAGCTATTGGCAGTCGTGTTTGCCTTTGAGAAATTCAGAAGCTACTTGGTGGGATCGAAAGTGATTGTCTACACGGATCATGCTGCGCTAAGGTACATCTATGCGAAAAAGGACACCAAACCAAGGCTGCTAAGATGGATTCTCCTGCTCCAAGAGTTTGACATGGAGATCCTGGACAAGAAAGGAATAGAGAACGGTGTAGCTGATCACTTATCCCGGATGAAGATAGAATATTTGATTCCCATCAATGACGATCTACCAGAAGAACAGCTCATGATGGTAGATGTCCTCGGAGGAATAAACCAAGTGAATAAGAGTTTGGAAACTGTAGCCAGCATAGAAGAGAACAACATTCCTTGGTACGCAGACTACATCAACTACTTGGTGAGTGGGGACATCCCAAACGACCTTGATGCTTATCGAAGGAAGAAGTTCTTCAAGGACATCAACTACTTCTTCTATGACGAGCCATATCTCTTCAAGAGAGGGTTAGATGGGATATACAGAAGATGTGTAATAAAAGGAGAAGCGAAAGGGATCTTGTTCCATTGCCACGGTTCAGCCTATGGTGGTCACTTTGCCACGTTCAAAACCGCAACAAAAATCCTACATGCAGGATTCTGGTGGCCGAGTCTATTCAAGGACACTCACGAGTATGTCTCCTCCTGCGAAGCGTGCCAAAGAAAAGGAAACATCAGCAAGCGAGACGAAATGCCACAGAACCCGATATTGGAGGTCGATATCTTTGATGTTTGGGGAATAAACTTCATGGGACCGTTTCCGTCCTCTTAAGGCAATAAGTATATACTAGTCGCGGTTGACTACGTCTCAAAATGGGTCGAAGCAGTTGCCAGCCCTACCAATGATGCAAATGTGGTACTAAAACTATTCAAATCAACCATCTTCCCAAGGTATGGGATCCCAAGAGTGGTGATAAGCGACGGTGGTAGTCATTTCATCAACAAGTTGTTCGAAAATCTCCTAAGGAAGCACGGGGTCAAACACAAGGTAGCCACACCGTACCATCCGCAGACAAACGGGAAAGTAGAGATATCCAATCGCGAGATCAAAGCGATATTGAAAAAAACAGTCGGGGCAACAAGGAAAGACTTGTCAGCAAAGTTGGATGACGCTCTGTGGGCATACCGAACTTCTTTCAAAACACCCATAGGAAGATCTCCATACGCACTTCTATATGGCAAGGCATGTCACCTGCCCGTGGAACTCGAGTACAAGGCTCTATGGGCCATCAAACTCCTTAATTTTGACATCAAGACAGCTCAAGAGAAGAGGCTGATAAACCTACACGAGCTGGAAGAAATCCGTTTGGAGGCATTCGAGAGCTCGCGGATCTACAAGGAGAAAACAAAAGTTCTCCACGACAAGAAAATTAAACCGAAAGAGTTCGCAGCAAGGAATCAAGTGCTGCTGTACAACTCAAGACAGTGACTGTTCCCCGGGAAGTTGAAATCGCGATGGTCCGGACCATACACCATCAAGGAAGTATTACCATATGGAGCCGTGACACTGGTTGGAAAGGAGGGAGCGGATTACACAGTAAACGGACACAGACTGAAGCCGTATTTGGGATATGAGAAGTACCAAGTTTTTGAAGCAACCGTGGTTCGTCTCAAAGACCCCAGCAAAGCTTAAACGACCTGGAAAAGTCAAGCTATGAGACTTAAAACAAGTGCTCTTGGGAGGCACCCCAAGCTTATCCTTTTACCTTATTTTTGTTATTTTTCTCTTTATTTTACATCCTCAAGTATGATTACAAGTGGATCGATGATTTAGATATCAGGACGTGGGATATCGGGGAGCCGTAACGGGAAGAAAACTGGTTGAGTCGGTCATTACAGTGGTGAAATCCATGTACCGGCCAATGTGAAAGACACACCCTGAGATATCGGGTCGGGATTACGGTCTAAAGCCGTTATGAAAACATAACCTGGCTGGTACAAACGGATTCACCCCGTAATGATCACCCGGATACAGTCGCGCCCGTCTGCAAATTTCTGAACCACACGATACCGGACCCCTCCAACGGTCACAGACCGACATAACCAAGGGTAACACTCTTAAACCATTGTACATAAGCATTTTTCTTCATTTTTGCTCTTTATTTAAAATTTTGCATTCTCCTAGGACCGTATTCTTCCTTTGTTTCATCGCACAGGGACTGTGTGATTTAAGTTTGGGGGATTATGTAGTACATGCATTCACTTAGATTAGACATCATGCATTCATCATATCTGCATAGAAAAACACAAAAAAAAAAATTGAAACAAATTGAAAATTTATCCCACAAAAAGATTCATGTAGTTGCATTTCCATATTAGGATTGAGTCTAGATGCATTCATTTAGGATCCATAAGCATTAGCATAGGGTGTTAAGTATGATGAATCCTTGTAAATAGCCATTTTTAAGTCATGAATTCAATGCCTTAGTTCTTGTTTGTTTGATGCATTTTGAATTAGACTGAGCTTAAGGCAACACCACATTTGGAATTTGTCTTGTGAAATTCAGTATTAGCTTGATGCATTGTGACTTGAACCATTTCCCTAATGAACTTGAACCGTTAAAATGAAAATTTAATTATCTCATTCTTATTTGTCGATTAGCTCATGGATTTCACTTGGACTTTCTTTCCCTTTTAACCACTCTTCTGCTAGTCCAAGTACCAGACCACACCCAAAACCTAAACCTTCGTTTTAAGCCATAAACACTTTTGTGAGAGCATGTGAGGCCTTTGCACCATTTTCGAATCTTCTTAGGCAAAAAGTGTTGGGTTTAGATCGACAAGGTTAGATTTCCATGTAGACGTTGGCTCACATCTCGAGTCAACACTAGGTTAAGTGGTATAGATACTGAAACGGCTTGATACCGAAATTAGAGGCCGATATTGCTGGTTAGGCTAGGAAAAGAGGGTGGGTTCCGGTTGATGATACATTGACAGAAAAGGGAAAGAAGAAAACCACTGAGTCAGACGGGGACACGAATAAAGAGATGGCGGCAACAAATGAGGCTCGAAACCAAAAGAAGAAAAAGGCGATTCCAAAAGAAAGCAAAAGAAGGCCAATCAACAAAGTCTAAAACCGGCCAACAACACCAAAGGTGAAACGCAAGGAACGCAACAAAGGAGCCAGAAAGCCGAAACCGATCTCCAACAAAGAAGATGTCCCCCGAAGATGACCAGAAAAGGTAATATCGAGAAGTGATATCGGATATAAGGCGAAATGCCAAAATAAAGGGTAGCTTAGGAGGGAGCAGTTTAGATTAGGGTAGGAAACGAAATAGATGTTCTGGGTAGATGGAAGTCTAGCCTTGTATGCATCCATTGGTTTTTACCCTTAGCATTTTGCATTAAGAAGGTTCCTTTCATGAGTGATCCCACTTAAAAACTTAACCCGTTCGCACTACGAGTTCATATTTAGCTCGTTACCTTACCCTGAACCAAGTGAGTTGATTAACATGTATGAATGAGATCCACGTTTTAAATTTCTTAATGAATGTGAAAGGGGATTGGGAATTTGAATGTGCATCTAAGTTGGGATAGATTTTGCTTGATTTTGCGATGAATGTGGCTAAGGCTTTTTGGAGAGGTAGAATTCGACTTGCATCCCAGAAACCTGAACTTAGACATTTAGTTGATTTCTTTTAAATGTCGTTTTCGATTCAAACTTACACCTTTTCTTTTAAAACCTCACCCCTCCGGTTGGCTTTTGCTTGAGGACACGCAAAAACGCAAGTTTGGGGGTGTTGATATCTCTGTAAATTGCATGTTTTTAGCATACGCTTCATGCTAGTTAGGACCCCATTCATGCACTTTTATCTTAGTTTTCATCACATCTTCACCCATGATAGGATTAGATGCATTAGGTTAGGTTTCTGCATAGTCTTGCATGTTTGGAGTGTTTTCTCAGGTGCTTAGGATGGTCCGAAGAAGAAACCAAGAAGGGAGATCACAAATGAAGGATGAGCAGGTGATATCGAGCATGGATCACGACCCCATAGCCGATATAGACAAGCGCACGATGAACCTCAACGAGTAGCAGCGACTTAGTCCCGAAAGGAACACCTCGGAGCGAAGATCCAGGAGGAGGATTCCATTAAGACGGATATCGGAGCAAGGCAACGGGAAGTACCCGATTCGAGTAACAAAGAAGGCGAGCCTTCACGACATGATCCCGAAACAATTGCCCGATATGGAGACTGCCCGAAGAATCAGAAGAGTTAGCATATCGGCTTGCCCATCACGAAATGAGCTCGAAACGCTAAAGTCCAAAATAGTACCATTTTGGGAAAGTGGTCCCAACGTTTTAGGTTTTTCCTCTTTTATGTAAAAATACTTGTCCTCCATTCTTATCTTTCCATCACGCTTTCTACTTTTATTTTCTGTCTTCTCTCTCAAAAAACAGAGAACTACTTTGTATTTTTCACCATTGAAGCTTGTTTAAAAGCTTTTCTTTTTATGCAATCTTGATGTTTTAAGTATTATAGCTTGGTGTTATTTTCTAAAAGCTTCTTGCTTTTCTTATTTTCGACTATCTTGCAACCCATGAGTAACCTTCTTATCCTTATGGATCTTGAGGTTTCTCAAATGGTGCGCGAGTAGTCTATATCGGTTTTGGGATAAGGGTAGGGAAAATAAAATAAAGTCCAAATCTTGATGCAGATCTATGCTTAATCCATCTTAATCCTTTCTTATTTGATACTATTAATGCTTAGTCATCTTCGCTATTTGACCTTTGCCATCGAGCTTCTTCAAATAAATGCCATGTTTGAATGTTTGCAAGGACCAATCTCATAAGAGATTCGCTCATCCTAGCCTAAGGGATTAGATGTCTAGGGAGCGTTTTGGCATTAGTAGAGTTGTCTAATAAAGCTTGTCATTCTCATGGATCACTACGCGAGAGCGAGGTTAGGTTATGAGATGGCAAAGAGATTTACACCACGAAGGTGGGTTTATCTAGATCGTGAACTCTGCGCTAAAGGATTAGCCTCATAGGTAGTTAACATTTTGCATCAAAGAATGGTCTTTTTCTTGTTTACCTCCAGATCTCTTGTCCCTCAAACCGATCATTATTTCATCTTGCAAAGTTTGATTCTTTAGTTTCTGTTTCTTTCTTTCCTTAACTAGATCTACTTTTATTCATGGCTCTCTATCATTGTGACAAATAGGGTGATAGTTTCTTTCCACTTAAACCGTTAAACATATCTTACCTTGTAAAAGAATCTCATAAATGCAGTAGCTTGAATCTTCCCATCGGATTGATAAGACCCATAACTTATACTACATTCGGTTATAAGTAGTGGGTCATTGATTAAGTAGAAATACCCAATTAAACTATTTATCAGATGGCAAGCTTTGCCATAAAGTAGCTGAAATGGTGTAGTCCCAAGTGGCGTCTCGTAGGCAGTCCTGTAAGCCCAAAGTGCATCATCTAACTTCGCAGCCCACTCCTTCCTTGTCTTGCCCACTGTCTTCTCCAGGATTTGCTTGATTTGTTTGTTGGAGAGTTCGACTTGTCCAGTCGTTTGGAGGTGATAAGGAGTGGCCACATGATGTTGAACACCATGCTTCTTCAGCAACTTGTTGAATACCTTTTTAATAAAGTGAGAACCACCATCACTTATAACAATCCGAGGCACTCCGAATCTTGGGAAAATGATAGTTCGAAACAGCTTAAGAACCACATCATCATCATTGGTTTTAGAAGCAATTGCTTCCACCCACTTAGAGACATAGTCCACAGCAACCAAGATGTACTGCTTCCCAAAAGATGAAGGGAAAGGGCCCGTGAAGTCAATACCCCAGCAATGAAAGACTTCAAGCTCAAGGATGAAGTTCTGTAGCATCTCATGTCTCTTGCTGATCTTTCCTCTCCTTTGGCAAACATCACATTGAGTTATGAACAGCTGCGCATCCTTTAACATAGTAGGCCACCAAAAGCCTGCTTGAAGAACCTTGGACACTGTCTTGAAAGTAGCAAAGTGTCCAACATACTCAGAACCATGACAATGGAAAAGCACATCTCGAACTTCACTCTCTGCGATGCATCTTCGGTAAACATTGTCTGAACAATGCTTATACAAATGAGGTTCATCCTAATAATACCTCCTATGTTCTCTCATGAACTTCTTCTTCTCATAGTTCTTGAGATGTTTAGGCTCGATGTCAGCAGCCAGAAGTTCACAATGTCAGCATACCAAGGTCGATCGGCATCAGATATAGCGAAGATAGGTTGTCGAAACACCTCGTTCAAGATCCTGCGAAGTGATGTTGATGTTGGCGTCGGGTGTCGATCAAATTGTCGAATCGCGATTTTTCCTCGAATGTGCAGACGGGGTGTCGATCGATGCTCTCCTGGTGTCGATCGACACTGGGCTTGTCTGCTCCGAACTCAGGGCTTGAAAACGAGTCTCAACATAGTAGACATTCTCTTCAGGCAGAAAATCATCCATTGGGATGTCATCTTCGATCCTAATCCTTGAGAGATGGTCAGCTACTCCATTTTTAACTCTCTTCTTGTCTTTAACTTCTATGTCAAACTCTTTAAGAAGCAAAATCCATCTCAACAATCTTGGATTTGCATCCTTCTTCTGCATCAAATACTTCAATGCAGAATGATCAGTATGAACAATTACCTTTGAGCCAACAAGGTACTGTCGAAACTTCTCAAAGGCAAACACCACAGCTAACAATTCCTTCTCTGTAGTTGCATAGTTCCTTTTAGCATCATCCAACGTTATGCTGGCATAGTAAATGGCGTGAAGCTTCTTGTCCTTCTTCTGTCCCAAAACCGCGCCTACTGCGAAGTCGCTGGCATCACACATTACCTCGAAAGGTAAGTCCCATTCCGGAGGTTGAACATTGGAGCACTCACCAAGGCTTGCTTGATTTGTTCAAAGGCTGAATGACATTCCGCAGTGAACTCGAATTTCACGTCTTTGCAGTGAGTGGCCTTGCAATCTTGCTGAAATCCTTGATGAATCTTCTATAGAACCCAACATGACCC
Source organism: Alliaria petiolata (assembly GCA_020283515.1). Classification (NCBI taxonomy): domain Eukaryota; kingdom Viridiplantae; phylum Streptophyta; class Magnoliopsida; order Brassicales; family Brassicaceae; genus Alliaria; species Alliaria petiolata. The sequence goes on along the minus strand of JAHZTW010000003.1, from coordinate 24,401,124 downwards.
AGAAAACTCCTCACTAATTTCACAGAATCAGGTGCTTGCAAAGTCGTCATCACTTCAATCTTGGCGCGGTCTACTGCGATTCCTTCTGCTGAAACCTTGTGCACAAGTACAATTCCATCTCTGACCATAAAATGGCACTTTTCCCAGTTCAGGTCTAAGTGCTTCTCTTCACATCGCTGCAACACTGCGCATAAGTTGTCCATGCAGCCTTTAAAAGATGACCCATGAACAGAAAAGTCATCCATAAAGACCTCCATAAACTTCTCAATCATATCTCTGAAGATTAACATCATGCATCGCTGGAAGGTCGCAGGAGCATTACAAAGTCCGAATGGCATTCTGCGATATGCGAATGTGCCATAAGGACATGTAAACGTGGTCTTCTATTGATCATCTGGATGGATTGGAATCTGGAAGAATCCTGAATAACCATCAAGGAAACAATAGTAGGGATGATTCGCCAATCTCTCCAGCATTTGATCAATGAAAGGCAAAGGAAAGTGATCCTTTCTGGTCGCGACATACAACTTCCTGTAGTCTATGCACATCCTGTGTCCAGTCACAGTCCTTGTAGGAATCAGTTCGTTCTTCTCATTCTTCACCACTGTGACTCCTCCTTTCTTAGGAACCACATGAACTGGACTGACCCAAGCACTGTCTGAAATGGGATAGATGATCCCAGCTTCCAAGAGCTTCATGATCTCCTTCTTGACTACTTCCTTCAGGTTTGGATTCAGCCTCCTTTGATGTTCAATCGATGATTTCGTGTCATCCTCAAGGTGAATCTGATGCATGCACAAGTCTGGTGAGATACCTGAAATGTCATGAAGGGAATAGCCAAGAGCTTTGTGAAATTTGCGCAGCTTGCTTAGCAACAAAATGAGCTCTGCATTGTTTAAGGAAGCATTCACAATGACAGGATAAGTCAAATAAGGACCAAGAAAACCGTACCTTAGCCCGGCAAGGAGCTGTTTTAGCTCAACTTTTGGAGCCTTAGCTTCACTCCAGTCGCCAAGCGTGGCAGCCTTTGCGGATGTGGTAACTAAGTCCTCTTGTGCGACCAACTGCAGGACTTGCTCACTAGCATCCATCATCTTTGTGTATCCAGCAGCGGCATCGTCTAAGTTCTCAGCCTCCTTTGTAGAAGTCGTCAAAGCTCGCTCCAAAGGGTATGTAGGATGGTCCTCTTGGAAAATCTCTTCAGCAAGGTTGGTGAGTGAATCGACATAGAGGGTATGTCCATCGATTGTTGGCCTCTTCATCAGCTTCTCCATGTCGAAATTCATCACCAAGTCACCAATGTTCAGCGCAATTCTTCCCTTTCTCACATCAATGATGGCTCCAGCTGTAGCCAAGAATGAGAGGATCTTTGGGTTGTGATATCTCTGTAAATTGCATGTTTTTTGCACACATTTCATGCTAGTTAGGACTTCATTCTTGCACTTTCACCTTAGTTTTCATCACATATTCACTCATGTTAAGTTTAGATGCATTAGGTTAGGTTTCTGCATAGTCTTGCATGTTTGGAGTGTTTTCTCAGGTGCTTAGGATGGTCCGAAGAAGAAACCAAGAAGGGAGATCACAAATGGAGGACGAACAGATGATATCGAGCATGGATCACGACCCAGTGGCC
>JAHZTW010000003.1:24371033-24390131 GCA_020283515.1 Alliaria petiolata | reverse complement strand
AGGGGTTCGAAATCTTCTCAGAAGAGTATAGAATTGTCTCCCCAAAAGCTCAGGACAATCTCTCTCTAAGTCTCAAAAACAGAAAATAATGATAAGGTGTTTGGCTAAACAATGCCTGAAAACTATTTATAGAGGAAAACTTTCGTCGGGGGAAATCTTGTAATTCCTTCAAACTTGACACAATTTCCTTTTCTCGATGGAAATCCGTGAAACTTGGCGGCCTTCATTGGTGTCGATCGGCACCAAGGGTTAGTGTCGATCGACACCCTTCGTGTAATTTCAGCTCCGACTTCATCACTTCGGCTGCTTCTCCAGAATACTCCAATAAGTTCCAAAACTTCCCATTAAGCTCCAAATGTACTCCATCCTGTAAAGACTCTAATAGGACTCTAAAAGTAACAAAAGACTCTATAAAAACACTTATATCATGGTCCAAAAATGAGAAAAAACCATGATATATCACCAAGATCGGGCAAGAAATCGACGACTCAGATCGATCTCTTCTCTCTAGGCGCTTCTTTATCCGCCATCTCACGTTTTGTCCTCTTGTGAGGGGACCATTTCATCTTTACTATAAATAGCTAAAACCCTTATTTTTGGGGTATCTTATCTTTTATGCTTTTTGCCTTCTTTCTCTTTTGTTCTTGCCACCATTGTTAAGGTTTTAAGCTTTTTGTGATTGCATTTGGATATTTTGATAAGCAAGAACTTGTCTTTTTAATCTTAATCTTCTTTCTGTCTAGTGTTAATCATGTTTACCATTTCAAAACTTATGATTATGGAGTGTTTGATTATGATTAGCGAGTAGTAACCTTAAGGTTTGAGGCCGAGGGATTTTAGGGAGGTTTAAGGGTTAGATCTAGTGGTTTAGCATGTTTTTAATCCTTAGCTCTTCTTGGTTTGGAGGGATTAATGTCAAAGAGTCTTGATGGAGATCTTTGAGCCTATAGAGATTTCCTTATCTCATGAGGACCTAGGAATCTCATAAACCCATCCAAGAGATTATCTCATTTTAAGCCACAACGGTGGAGATTAGGATTTATTTAAGCCAAGTTAAGAAATGAGCTTTCTTGCTCATCAACCGATCCTCTCCTCCTCTAACCGTGAGTTTGGAAGGATTGGTTCGATGAAGAATCGGAGCCGTGGGATGATTTATATTTATTTCTTAGGTTTAGAGTTAGCTCTTGTAATGAGTAGATCTATCTTTCTAGAGCCCAAGATCTAACCTTGAATCCCCCTTACATAAACCCTCGGCCTTGAATCTATCATTTCATAGTTGTCAATCAAGAATCAATCTTTTGTTGCTTAAGTTGCTAGAAATCTTTCATATTTGCATTTGTAGTTTTAAATCTTCAAGCTTTGATATTTTGTTGCTCTATAATTTTAGAAATTGCCTCAAGTATTTTTCTTTGACCTAGTTGTCCTTTTAGAATTGTTTATTTTGTATAAGTAGTTTTTATAATTCAAGAAAAACCATCTATATTCGAATATGTCTTAGATTAATCTTGTTCTTACATTCCTTTTGTCCTTTTCTTTCTAAGTTGGATTGATAACCTCAAATACTACAATAACATGAGTAGTGTTGAGTATTGAAAAGAGAGAAAAACTCTACTTATAAATATGCTCTAATCACTCTCCCTTTATGTGAACTCCAAACCTACATAAACTCAGCATTCGAGTCAGCGATCTCTTTAACATTCATTTAGGTGTTTGGTGAGCTTTTCTCATTCAAAATGCTAGACAGTGAATACGACACTTAGTGTTAAAAAATGCTTTTAGTGGTGGAGTTTAGGGTTACCGTATTTTCTCCATCGGATGCAAGTCTTTATGCAAAACAGTAAGAGAAAATGTACATGTTGATATCCAACCACTTTCCTTGCACCTCACTCTTCAGGGAATCTCTGTAAAAGTTCCGTCTAAACTCCATTGTTGATTTGTGGCATTCCTTGGGATTTATGGGTGCAATGAGATCTTTTTAAATGTAAAATTCATTGTTGATTTGTGGTATTTCTTCCTTTCGTTTATTCACATTTTTCCATTTAGAATATCATCCATCATCGTTTTGACACTCAGGTGTTTTATATTCTTTTTTTTTTCTTTTTTTCCGAAAGGGGAAACATTTTTTAAAGAATCTTATGTACACAAATTTCTACCTTGTTTTTATGAATCCCGAGGAAATGCAGATTTCAGATATTCCAATACCGTCTTCAAACATTTCCAAGTCCAGTGGCCGGAAAACTGTGTCGTTCTTCTCTCTCAGACATTTTTGCACATGATTCATAGAAAATGATAAAAAGGGCAAAAATGTAAGAGGTTTCAAAAGAGGTAACGCTGAAGGGTGTGGTACAGACTAAAAATGAATCAGCCATTCAGAGTCAACAAGAGTGGTGAAAAGAAATGAGAAGTCATGAGTGTATAACTCGTTTCCTAAATTCTAGCACCTTCAATAAGGAAAGATTTAAAGTCAGATTAATGGTCAAATAATATAGAGTTAACATATCTTCTAGGACAGAATCTCTGCAGGCTGAAATCTCCGGGGGACTTCGAGTCACATGATGTCTAAATATAGATTGCTCTAAGTCTAGATATAGACTGCTCTAAGTAGTTCCTACAAATTTTGTCACTAGAAAGATAGCTCAAAAAGCACCAGTTGTCGAAATTCATCATAGGATTTCGTCCTCATTCCCAACAATTTATGACTCCATAAAATGCATACATAGATAGATAGAAGCATTTTTAAATAAAATGACAATAAGAAAAGAAATAAATTGCTTTATTGACGGATAGACCCCTAGACTTGCTTCACATTGTCCGCATTGTGATAGTAGTCAATAGAAGGGAGGAAAAAACGCATGCATAAAATAAAGTACAAAATAGTTCAACATAATTTAAAAAGAAAATAAAAGATAGAAGGCGATACTCTAATCAGCGATCAGTTGGACTCGCACTCCTCTCGTGACTGCAACTCCGAGTCGTCGATCTGCGTCGATGTGTCTAGAGGTAATGCCAGTCTCGCACGAGCTGTTTCTCGGTGGAATCGGATCACTGCGCTCCACTGCATCAGATGCCGGAGTGCATGATAAACTACGTGGTACTATGACTATCCGTAGAGACTCTCAAATTCTGTGCAGAAGCCCGCTGTTTTTCTCGTGGCTGGAAACAATCCACTCTCGGTACACTCTCTCGTAAGATAGGTCCGGTCGCGGTTGCAGCATATACTCATTCATCTTCTACGACATCATTGTGTTATATCCGACATCCTCCTCTCGGTAACATCCGTATCTCTGCCTCTGCTCGTTTGTACGGGGCATTGGTGGTGCACGCCGAGCCCATATCGGTGCAAAGCGTGGCTTACTGCAAAGCATCATGCGAGTAGGTGGAAACATCAAGTCAACCTTGGTGCTAATAGTAAGTCCTTCAATATGGAGCATTGTATAACACTATTCCCCGTCGCGATCCATGAAGGAGTAGCACCAATCTTTTTCTGCTTTAAAGATAATACAGAAATTGGCGAAGTATGTCAAATCCCTGAATGCTCGGTTCTTGTAACTGTTGATATCTCTGTAATTTGCATGATTTTAGTACATGTTTCATGATAGTTAGGACTTCATTCTTGCACTTTAGTGATAGCTTGCATCACATTTTCTCCCGTGATAGATTAGATGCATTAGGTTAGGTTTCTGCATAGTCTTGCATGTTTGGAGTGTGTTCTCAGGTGCTTAGGATGATCCGAAGAAGAGACCAAGGAGGGAGGTCACAAATGGAGAATGAGCCGGTAATATCGAGCATGGATCACGACACGAGGCCGATTTAGACGAGTAGTAGCGGCTTAGTCCCGAAAGGAGAACCTCAGTGTGAAGATCCAGCAAGAAGATGCCCAAAGGACGGATATCGGAACAAGGCAACGGGAAGTGCCCGATTCAAGTACCAATGAAGGGAAGCCTTCACGACATGACCCCGAAATCCTTGCCCGATATGGAGCCTGCCCAAAGAATCAGAAGAATTAGCGTTTCGGCTCGTCCATAACGACGTAAGCCCGAAACGTTAAAAGCCAAAATAGTACCATTTCGGGAAAGTGGTCCCAACGTTTATGTTTTTCCCTTTTTGTGTATAAATACCTACTCCCTCACTCTTATCTCTTCATCACGTTTTCTACTTTTATTTTCTGTCTTCTCTTTCGAACCGAAACTCTGTATTTTTCCACCATTAAAGCTTGTTTAAAGCTTTGATTTTTATGCAATTTTGAAGTTTTAAGTCTTATAGCTTAGTGTTATTTTCTTAAAGCTTCTTCCTTTTCTTGTTTTTGATTATCTCACGGCTTATGAGTTACTCTCTCATCCTTATGGATCTTGAGGTTTCTCAAATGGCTTGTGAGTAGTCTTTTTAGGACCTTGATGGGCTAAAAGGATCAAGGGACTCTCGGATTTATATTTCTTGCTTGGCTAAAACATAAAGTTAGATTCTTTCTTGTTTATCATTCCCAAAGATTAGTCTAGTTTGGCCATCTAGGCTAAAGTCCTTAGGCAGCTTGACACGAACATCACGTGCTTGCTTAGCCGGATCTATGAACAAGAGTTTGATCTCTTAGGCTAAGACTAACCATCTGTCTAAGAATCTTACGGTTCAATGGGGATGTTGTAGATGCTTGTTTCTTCTATTGTACCGCTATGCGAGAGCTAGTCTATGGTGATAGAGATTCAAAGAGTTTAGACCCAAACATCATGGGCTAAACGATTTGAGGATCCCTTTACCAAAGAATCACCATCAAAAGACCAAGTCTTGATGTGATCCAAAAGCTTTAGCTTGATAAGCCGAACCGAGAGTTACCTAGTTCATGATACTCATCAAGATCCTTCCTTTATCTTGAAAGTTTATCTTTTTACCGTTTAAATATCTATTTCTTTCTTAGCATCTTTAAAGTTTTCTTATTTATGGTCTTGAGTGACACAAGATCAATCCTTTAGTCGTTTTTAGTAGTAAAGTCTTAGTCTTTACCCGATTTGAACTTGACTTATAACACCGATATGACCGTTATGTTCACTAACGCTCCCAAAATGGTTTGATATCCCATACGCTATACTACTTCGGTTGATAGCTGTCGGGACATTGCTAAAAAGGCTAAAAACTTTATTTGTCAATTGGCGCCGTTACCGATTTGGGAGATAGTTTAGTCATTTCGGTATTAGGTCGTTATAAGGACAAGTTTTTATTTTTCAATCTTTTAACACTCTACTCGCACATCTCTGTGTTGAAACAGGTACATGAACCTACGTTTACACGGTACAACAAACCTTGTTCCCCCAATAGACGATATGCACCTGCTCGAAAGATCAGCTAGACGAAATCGGGAACAAGCCGAAACGGTTAACCGTGTGACGATGGAAAACCAACAAGGTGCTCAAGGAGCTGCGGGCGCAGCTGGTGCACAAGGACCACAAGGTCCACAAGGTCCACAAGGAATTCAAGGACAGCCTGGTGTTGCAGCTGCTCCACGAGCTGTGAGGCAAATCGGTGCCGGAGATGCCCCGATATCGACTGCAAGCCGACACGGTATCCAGCCACCACCAGTGCAGAACAACAATTTTGAGATCAAAAGTGGTCTCATCTCCATGGTGCAGAACAACCGATTCTTCGGTTTGCCCTTGGAAGACCCACTTGATCATCTCGACCAGTTCGACCGTGTGTGCGCCATGACCAAGATAAACGGCGTAAGCGAAGATTGATTCAAGCTGCGTTTGTTTCCCTTCTCACTGGGAGACAAAGCACACGCATGGGAAAAGACACTGCCACACGAATCCATTATCTCGTGGGCAGATTGCAAGAAAGCTTTCCTGACAAAGTTCTTCTCCACATCGAGGACAGCCCGATTGAGAAACGAAATAAGTGGTTTCACTCAAAAATCAAACGAGACTTNCCTGACGAAGTTCTTCTCCACATCGAGGACAGCCCGATTGAGAAACGAAATAAGTGGTTTCACTCAAAAATCAAACGAGACTTTTGGTGAAGCTTGGGAGAGATTCAAAGGTTACACCACTCAGTGCCCTCACCATGGATTCAGCCAAGAATCACTCCTCTGTACACTATATCGGGGTGTCATTCCCAAGATTCGGATGCTGCTCGATACGGCTAGCAATGGAAATTTCCTAGCTAAAGACGTTGAAGACGGTCTTGAGTTAGTTGAAAACTTAGCTCAGAGTGACTCCTCTTACCACGAAGACTATGACAGATCCAACCGTGGTTCCAAAGAAGAAGTGGAAGGAAACCAGAAGGTGATCAAAGAGCTCAATGAGAAACTCGACAAGTTACTACTTGTCTAAACTCAGAAGGAAGTCCATTTCGTGGAAGAACTCACTCAAGTCAAAGAAGGGGAGGACATTCATTATGAAGATGTCAATTACATCAACGCTCAAGGAGGGTATAACAATTGGAGACCAAACAACAACCTTTCCTACCGGAGCACGAACGTCGCAAATCCTCAGGACCAGAGCTACCCTCAGCAACAAGGAGGAGGAGTAAAACAATTCTTGACCTACACGAATCCACAAGGCTTTGTACCACGGTTCCAAAACCAAAACGGCTATCCGCCACGACATCAAGCCGGTGCACCTCCTGGATTCCCACAACAACAACAAGGAAACCCAAATGCTCAAGCTGGCTTTGACTTGGAGGGAACTCTTGATAGGGCTCAGGTTTTACCCAAATAATCAACTACTGCAAGTGCACATCAATGCAGTTGAAGTATAAGGGGTATCAAATCCTCTGGGAAGTAGATGCTACACTAATGGTTTCTAGGTTTAGATTATGCTAGGCGAATAATATTAAGTAAACTAAAAGCAATGCAGAAATAAGTAAACAAGTTTAAAGGCGATGTAAGTTCAGAGACAAAGACGCTAGGTAAGGGTAATTATCAGGTTTGAATCCAAGAATGCAGAATCTAAGTTTATTAGGGATTTATTAAGAACCGTCTAGAACTCGAATCACTAAGTTAAAACCAATCAACTCTCGTTGCAGAAGTTATCTATGCCTAGATTCCTAAATCCCAAATCTCTTTGCGAATTTAAACAATTAAGACAAGCAATAAGAACAGGTTCGATTTGTTCATAAAATACCTAAACCAAATCTCTTTGCGAATAGATATTTTGCTCACCTATGATTAGATCAAGTTACTAATAATGCTCTCGCATCTATTAAATAACCTAAGGTTTGATTTCTAAGTGATCAATTCAGAAAATCAAGTTAAGTTCAAATCAAGGTGAAGATCCAATTGATTTCCCTAAAGTTCTAATGATTCTACAAACTCTTCATTAAAACCCTAAATCACCCTAACCTAACTAGCAAACTACTCAGACATAATTATGCAAACACAAATCATGACTGAAATAAATTGCATAAAAGAATAGAGAATGATACAGGGGTTGGAAATCTGGCTCAGATGAGTTAGAATTGTCTCCCCAAAAGCTCAGGATCAATCTCTCTAAGTCTCAAAAACAGAAAATAATGATAAGGTAATTGGCTAAACAATGCCTGAAAACTATTTATAGAAGGGAATTTTTCGTCCAGGGGCAGACTTGTAATTCTTCAGAGCTTGAGTGATTTCCTTTTTCTGATGGAATTGGGGAAACTTGGCCGGCCTTCTTTGGTGTCGATCGACACTGATGGTGCCGATCGACACTCAGCTCGTGAATTCACTCTCTTGACTTCATCACTTCGGCTGCTTCTCCAAAATGCTCCAAAATGTTCCATAATCTCCCATTTAGCTCCAAATGCTCTCCATCCTGTAAAGACTCTAAAAAGACTCCAAAACTAGCAAAAGACTCTATAAAAACACTTATATCATGGCTTAAAAACGGGTAAAAACCATGATATATCAACTCCCCCAGACTTAGCCTTTGCTTGCCCTCAAGCAAAACAGAAGCTTAGACTGAAGTAGAAGTTTGAAAACAGGAATTTCCGAGTACTTCTTCAAAACGCCACTCTGATTAACATTTCTTGAATCCACATGATATTAGAGCCAACCTTAGGAAATGTTCAATGTACTTACCACAAGTTTAGCAATCTCCTGATATACTCATATATTTCGCATATTTAGCTTGCATTTAGAATAGTTTTTTCATGCTTACATCATTCATAATGGACTAGTTTGCATCATTTGTACCATTTTAAGTCCTAGAATACTTTGCATTAGCATTTGCAAGGTTTCTTAAATATTTGCATCCTTTTCAGGCTGTTTAGAGTACTTGGAACTGTGATGGGTGCTGAGCATTAACAAGAAGATGAAAGAAGAGCATAAAAGTTGGCAGAAATCAAAAAGAAAACTTGTACAAAAGAAAAGGAGCAAAGATCGACCGCACGATCGACCAAGGCCAGTCGATTCAGCCAAGATCGAGAGGTAGATCGAGCAGAACTACTCGATCTAGGAATAGATCGACCGCATGATCGACCAAACTGAGCCGATCCAAAGAAGATCGACTGACCGATCGACTGAACCACTCGAACCATCTGAAGTGGACCCAGAAAAGTTTTTATGCTTTAGTGAAAGTGGTAGACATACTTTCTGTCTCTTGTCCCTTGTCTCTTGCCCCTTATCTCTTGCCCCTTAACCCCTCTTTTTAGGCCAAGAGCCATATTTAAAACTCTATATAAAGAGTATGTGTGTGCTTGTAATAATTCATTCAGTTTTCAATCATCTCTTCTTAGTCTAAATACGTCAAGAAAAATTCTTATTCTCTCTTTAAAGTCTTCTTAGTGTTCTTGTAAGTTTCTCTAGTTTTTGAGTGTTTTTAAGAATTCTTAGTTTATTTTATATAAGTTACTTCTAGTTTTTATAAAATCTCTTTTTAATTTTTATTCTAATGTCAAGTCTTTCTTCTTAAATCTCGCCTTACTCTTTGTGAAAATTCTTTGTCTCTTTATTTTTTATAGTATTTTCTAGTATCAAGTCTCTTTTTTAAGTTTCATCGATTATGTTCATCAGCTCTAAACTTATGTTTAAGAAAGGGTTGAACATGTCTTGTGAGTAATCCACTAAGGTTTGGGGTTGGGATGATTAAGGGGGTTGAAAATTAGATTTTTTTTATTTTCTTGTTCTTCATCTATTTCTCTTCTTGGATTTGGATGGCTTAAAGCCTAGAGACTCTTGAGAAAGATCTCTTTGATTCAAGGGATTTCCTTATCTCAAAAAGACTTAGGAAATCCCCTAAAACCAAATCCAAGATACTAATCTTTCCCTTCCTATACACCATGGATGTGAGGGGGGTTAGTAAGGCCATTATTTAAGATCAGAGCTTAATGTTCTTCACCCTATCTTTCCACCAAACATCATGGGTTAGGAGGAAGGGGTGAAGAAAGGATTTACACCATACACCATGGGTAAATCTAATATAGCTTCTTAAGGCCTAGAGATAGCACCTTAGTGTGTAAAAATATGTTTTCAAAACCCCAAGTTCGAATTTTCAACCTCCCTAAGAATGAATCCCAACCTTGAATCTGTTTTTAATATTTAAACTTAAAACCTTCTTCCTTTAGCTTTGTGTTTAAATATTTTAACTAAAACTCTCCTAGATAAGTTTAATTTGGCTTTATGATTTCTATAAATTTGTAAAATTGTGTTTTTAATATTTTTTTTGTATTTTACAAATTGCTTAGGGTCTTTCTTTACTGTCTGGTTTGATTTTGTTAGTTGTTTTATTTTTAGTAATTTTTGTTTAATCTAGCTACTCACCTTCAAATCTATTAATAAATCCGGTTTTAGATTTAAATTTTGTAAAACTGTTGAATCGAATGTCTAGTTGTTTAAAAGTGATCTATTAGTTGTATAACCCTTCAGTAGGGATTTTAAAATAGTTTTCATCTTTGTTTTATAGTTACAAGTAGTTTTTAGAGAATTTCTCCTCAAATAATCCGGATTTCACTTAACTTTACTTTCAAGCTCTTGTATTCTTAATACCTTTCACACCCTTGTTTGGATTGATGACCTGAAGTACTACAATGACTTGACTATGCTTTAGGCTTTGTTTAACCTGCAAAAAAGCTAGTTATCATCTCCCAGTTCAAATCCAGATCCTTTCCTTGGTAAAAGATTTGAACTCTAACAATGGTAATGCCACATAATTTTGCTAATTCTTTTCCCTTCCTTAGTACCAAAACAAGATATTCTCATACAGCTCCCCTATTTTTTCTTCCCTAAGTCAACTTCTGCCCATTTTCAGGGTGTTCTAAGATCTTTTCATTGACTCTTCTTATTCTTTTTGGGATCTCTGGTATAGTGCTACTCTCTACTTGTGTTCCTTGTGAGGAGACGTGTTCAAGAGCATCACTAATATTGTTCCTTGTGAGGAGACAGGCTCATGACAAAGGCACTATTCCAGACTTAGACTCTTTTTCTTTCTTTTCTTTTCTCTTAAGGGAAGATCAATGAGAGACTGCAATTGCCTATCTATTCGGACTGAAAGTGGAATCAAGTTCTGCGCATACCTAGTTCTTTGTAAGGGGATCTGAACTCGTCCTGGTAGAATGATTCCACTTGTAGCTTTCTACTTAGTAAGTCCTGCAATCAACTCTCATAACAATGGTTCTTCAAGTGTCAACTTCTTTTGGTTAGTTTCTAGAAAAACTGAAAGTTCCAACTAATTTTGACTCAATAAAACAAATTTTTGAAAACTTTTGACTCAAGACTCAACTGACTCTTAAAACAAAACACAAGATTAGAAACCACCTCCCCCAGACTTGAATAACACTGTCTCTAGTGTTACTAAGAATGAGTTTGTATAGAAAAAAGTCGTACCAAACTGTTGCAACAAAGCAAAAAAATCGGATTACCTGTCTTATGCGCGTAGCGTCGATCGACACAGATAGTGTCGATCGTTGCTGTGATAGATGGTCGTGTCGATCGACACTTGATGGTGTCGATCGACACTCTGTCCGAAGACAGAGTTCTTCCACTCGAACATTGATGTTGTTAAGTCAGATTGTTGTTAGAATTCTTCCAAGCTGTTAGAAAACTCAACAAAAGGTTAAAAGCACAAGATAATCCAATAAGCTCAATAACTGCAACAAGTTTGAAACAAAGTACTGAATCAAATGAAACAAAATGCAGACTCAAGTAAAAAGAAAAACTGACTCAAAGTACTAAAAAGAAAAAGGATGGAAAAGTCACTCGTCGTCATCTGGTCGTGGTGGTGAAGCAGGTCGAACGCAGCCACAGTTAGACACAGTGGCGATGGCATTCCAGATGGCCTGAAAGCTCTGAACCACGTATCTCTGGAAAGCAGCTTGCTCCATAGGAATCTCGGGAGCAGCTGGAAGGTGATGAGGACCAATAGGCGTCAAGGTGGTCTGTGCTCTGCGCCTAGAACATGAAGGACGAGGTGCATCCTCAGCTGGTCGGGATGAGATGTCTCTGCGTCTGGCAACAGGAGCAGTCCTAAGCTTGCTCGGACTGGGGTGAAATGCGAGGCGTCCTGAATCGCTGGTAATGTGAGTGAGGTCTCTGTCAGGTAGCTGAACCAAGCGCTGCACTCGCTGCTCGTCGCTGAATGCCCACATCCTCTCGCCAGTCACCCAATGAGTCCTCTTCAAGTACTCCATATCGACCAAGTTACGTGATGTAATGATGGAGCAGCTGGAAGTGTCTATCCCGCAGTGCTGGAAGATAGGAGTGAGGAGACTCCCGATAGTCTCTGGCTTAGCCTTCGTCCCACTGAAAGGCTTGGTCTTCAAAGAAGCCAAGTGATGAGCAAACACAGCACCAAGGTTCGCGCTAACTGGCGCGTCTGTATCCTCATAAATCTCAGACCAAAGACCTCGATAAAGCAGAACCAACTCAGACACTCGCATCTTCCCTGGCTCATGCTTACGCAGAAGTGTAGTAGCAAAGATGCGGACCAAGTAGCGAAGGGTGGGATGTCTAATGTCTGTCTGAGTGGAGGTCTTAGAGTCATACCTCCCATTCCCGAAGTGCGACCAGAAATCCTGGTTATCTGGCAGCTGCGTCTGAAGAGAGACCCCAGTGGCATGCTCATCCGCGAATCCATAGATCCCGCAGAGGTCTGGAAGTGAAATGCGGTAGCGGATCCCGCGGATTAGGAAGGTCAATGTGCCTTCCAGAGCATTCCGGTTGATCTCGTTCCAGTAGTAGACTCGGGCTGTGGCAATGAACTGGCGGACAAGGTCTGGGTAAAGATCGTACTGCCTCGTCGCAATAGTGCCCATCCCAATTCTCTCCATCAGATGCAAGATGTCATCTTTGATGCCAAGCTCCCTCATTGTCTTCTCACAAGCAAAACGAGTTGGAGCGATCTCTACTCGCAGCCACGCATTGTAGAACAGCGTGTCATAATCATCCCATGTCTCGCTGAGATCTCTGTAAATACATGCGTCCTTTGCCACCTCCTTAGCTGGTGAATCGTCCCAACGTCGTGTAACCCGAACCTTTGCCTTTTCAGGCTTAGGCCATGGAGGAAGAGACGGAATTGCCTCATCATTGGCAGTCCCTGAGGCTGATGCCTCAGTGTGGCGTGGTCTCTTACTCACAGGAGCCATCTGCAAAAGAAAAGTAAGCCAAAATCAAATCCACCTTCTAAGAAATGAAGAACAAAGTGTCAGTTCGGGTCGGGTGTCGATCGGGAAAATCCAATATGACTCAAAAATCACAACTGCAACTTCATTAATCATCAAAACGTCAATCCAACAATCCCAATAGCAATAATCGACCTAGTCCAGACCATAAAACCCAAAGAAAAATCCAAATTCACAACATGCATCATCAATTTCCAAAAATTCCGAAAATTTCAAATTAAGTGAATTGAAGGATGAAAAACTGTTGGGTAGTGATCTATACCATGTTAGACAACCTAAATAAACATGATTCAACAGAGAAATCAAGCTAAAAAGGTTGAATTCGAAAATTTTCACCTTAGGTCCGAAAATAAAATTGGGAGATTTGAAGAACATACATTTGTAGATCGAATGAATGGATGATAGATTGTGAATGAGGGTTAAAATCCACACGGATTAGAGTAAAGAATCACTCAATTCGGTTAAGTTTTGAGAAAAATCGGATTTGGGCAAAATTTTCTCAAGTGAGGGTTTTGAAATTATGAAGAAGAAGGAGATAAAGGGTCGGGTTTTGAAGACTTACCTGTGTCCGGATGGTGGTGTCGATCGACACTTAGGGGTGTCGATTGACACTTGGTCTGGTCGAAAATTCTCCTTCATTTTTTTTATTTTATTTTATTTTATCTGAAAAATCCTAAATAATTATAAGTAAAAACCAAAAAATAAATAGATAGATACTTACCAGTGGGTTGCATCCCACTAAGCGCTCGTTTAACATCAATAGCTTGACTGTTCATGCGTTTAGGCGGACGGTGCATCATCCAGAGACACAATGTGTCCTTCTGGAATCTTGGCTTTAGCCCAATAGTGTTTCACTCGCTGCCCATTCACAGTGAACTCCTCTCCTTTGGAGTTTGTCAAGACAATTGCTCCATATGGTCGAACCTCTTTGATGGTGAAAGGACCTGACCAACGTGAACGCAATTGACCATGAAACAATTGCAAACGAGAGTTGTATAGTAGTACCTGGTCATTTGGCTCGAATTGTCTGGAGATGATCTTCTTATCATGATATGCTTTAGTTCTCTCTTTGTAGAGCTTTGAGTTCTCATAAGCATGATAACGAAGTTCATCCAATTCGTGGAGCTGAAGTACTGCAGCAGGTTTCAAGTCGAAACTCATCTTCTTGATAGCCCAATGTGCCTTGTGTTCCAACTCAACTGGAAGATGTCAAGCTTTGTCATAGAGCAGCTGGAAAGGTGTAGTTCCCAAAGGCGTTTTGTATGCAGTCATGTAGGCACAAAGTGCATCATCCAGCTTTGCTGCCCAATTTTCCTTGTTTTTCCCACTGTCTTCTCCAGAATTTGCTTGATTTTCTTGTTGGAGACTTCCACTTGTCCACTCGTTTGGGGATGATAAGGAGTCGCTACGCGATGCTGAACACCATGTTTCTTCAGCAGCTTGTCGAAAATCTTGTTGATAAAGTGAGAACCACCATCACTTATAACAATCAGAGGCACTCCGAATCTTGGGAAAAATGATGGTCTGAAACATCTTGAGAACCACAGCAGCATCATTCTTCTTAGAAGCGATTGCTTCTATCGCGGATTAGGAAGGTCAATGTCTGCAGCAAGGAAGTTCACAATATCAGCATACCATGGTCGAGTTGCGTCTTGAATAGCAAAGATTGGTTGTCGAAACACATCATCCAAGAGCCTGCGAACTGCTAGTGGTCCCTGGTGTCGATCGACACTCGTGAAGTTGGCAAACTTCGAAGTGTTGATCCGCGAGTCGTTCTCATCTGTTCGGACGGGGTGTCGATCGACACTCCCCTAGTGTCGATTGACACTAAGCGTATCTGGTCCGAGATCATGCTCTTCAAGCGACTCTCAACAAGATATATATTCTCCTCCGGAAGAAAGTCATCAATGGGCACATCATCTTCAATTCTGATCCTTGAAAGATGATCAGCTACTCCGTTTTCAACTCCTTTCTTGTCTTTGACCTCTATGTCAAACTCTTGAAGAAGTAGAATCCACCTTAGCAACCTTGGCTTTGCATCCTTCTTCTGCATTAAGTACTTCAATGCAGAATGATCAGTGTGAACAATCACCTTCGAGCCAACAAGGTACTATCGAAATTTCTCAAAGGCAAAAACCACAGCTAGCAATTCCTTCTCCGTAGTTGCATAATTCTTCTGAGCATCATCCAACATTCTGCTGGCATATTAGATGGCATGAAGCTTCTTCTCCTTCTTCTGTCCCAACACCGCGCCTACTACGAAATCACTGGCGTCACACATCACCTCGAAAGGTAAATCCCAGTCCGGGGGTTGCACAATTGGAGCACTCACTAAGGTTTGCTTGATCTGTTCAAAGGCTGAATTACACTCGGCAGTGAACTCAAATTTCACGTCTTTGCACAGAAGAGCGGTGAGTGGCCTTGCAGTCTTGCTGAAATCCTTGATGAATCTTCTGTAGAATCCAGCATGTCTTAGAAAACTCCTCACTGACTTCACAGAATCTGGTCCCTGTAGCGTTGTCATGACTTCTATCTTAGCGCGATCCACTGCAATGCCTTCTGCTGAAACCTTGTGTCCAAGTACAATCCCATCTGTGACCATGAAGTGACACTTTTCCCAGTTCAGAACCAAGTGCTTCTCTTCACATCGCTGCAATACTGCGCATAAGTTGTCCAGATAGTCTTTGAAGGATGACCCATAAACAGAAAAGTCATCCATAAAGACCTCTATAAACCTCTCAATCATGTCCGTGAAGATCGCCATCATACACCTCTGGAAGATCGCAGGAGCATTACAAAGTCCAAATGGCATCCTGCGATATGCAAATGTACCATAAGGACATGTAAAGGTGGTGTTCTCCTGATCATCTGGATGGATTGGAATCTGGAAAAATCCTGAATAGCCATCCAAGAAACAGTAGTATGGATGGTTCGCCAATCTCTCAAGCATCTGATCGATGAATGGTAAGGGAAAGTGGTCCTTCCTGGTCGCAGCATTAAGCTTCCTGTACTCTATGCACATCCTGTGTCCAGTCACAGTCCTTGATGGAATCAACTCATTCTTCTCATTCTTCACCACTGTGACTCCTCCTTTCTTAGGAACAACATGAACTGGACTGACCCAAGCACTGTCTGAAATGGGATAGATGATCCCTGCTTCCAAGAGCTTCATGATCTCCTTTTTGACTACTTCCTTCAGGTTCGGATTCAGCCTTTTTTGATGCTCTACTGAAGATTTCGTCTCATCCTCAAGGTGAATCCGATGCATGCACAAGTCTGGTGAGATACCTGAAATGTCATCAAGAGAATAGTCAAGAGCTTTGCGAAATTTGCGCAGCTTGCTTAGCAACAACGTGAGCTCTGCATTGTTCAAAGAAGCATTTACAATTACAGGATAGGTGGAATTAGGACCAAGAAATGTGTACCTTAGCCCGGCAGGGAGCTGTTTAAGCTCGACTTTAGGTGCCTTAGCTTCACTCCAATCGGCGAGTGTGGCTTTTGTTGTTGTGCGCGCATGGTGTCGATCGACACTGCTTGGTGTCGATCGACACAAGTCCTCAGCAGCGACTAGTTGCATCACTTGCTCGCTTGCATCCAACATCTTTGCATATCCAGCAGCTGCATCGTCCAAGCACTCAATGTCATTTGTGGAAGTGGTCAATGCACGTTCCAGAGGGTCTGTAGGGTGGTCCTCTTGGAAAATTTCTTCAGCAAGGTTGGTGAGTGAATCGACATAGAAGGTTTGTCCATCAATTGTTGGTCTCTTCATCAGCTTCTCCATGTCGAAATTCATCACCAAATCTCCAAGGTTCAGCGCGATCTCGCCCTTCCTTACGTCAATGATCGCTCCAGCTGTAGCCAAGAATGGTCTACCAAGTATGAGAGGGTCTTTGGGTTCCTCATCATATGCCAAAACCACGAAGTCTGTGGGAATCAATCAATCTCCCACTTTGATAGGAACATCCTCCAAGACACCTTCAGGGATTCTGACGGATCGATCATCAAGTACTAGGGAGATTATTGTGGCCTTGAAGTCTGTCATGTCCAGCCTTAGAGCAACTGAAAGAGGCATCAAGTTGACACTTGATCCCAAGTCACACAAAGATCTCCCAAATTTGTCTGAAAAGATGGAGCAGTCTAGAACAAAGCTTCCCGGATCGGAGAGTTTCTCTGGAAGCCTATTCTGAATGACAGCACTAACTTGCTCTGATATCATCGTTATGCTTTCCTCCATGTCCATGTTGTTTGTCATCATCCACTTCAAGTATCTCTTTATCACTGGAGTAATTCTAATGGCATCCATCAAAGGGATTTCAACCACTAGTCTATCCATGATAGCCTTGCATCTAGCGTCCAGCAGCTCCTTCTTAGACTTCTTTGTTACCAAGGGGAAAGGGATCTTCGGTTTGTAGACCCTTTATTCAGCAACAATCTTGGTCTTAGCTCGATCTGGTTCTGTCCGTGGTGGGCGTCGATCGACACCCTCCTGGTGTCGATCGACACTCGTCGTAGAAGGTGTTTCCTTCGCTTCTGGTTTAGGTTCAGAATCGTCTTTGTCTTTCACCTCCTTGGGTGTCGATCGACGCTGGGTCCGCAGCATCTTCTACATCTTCAAGCTCTTCAAATTCCTCAATGCTAAGTCCTCTCTTCTGGACAGGCTGAAGGTTCTTCCCACTCCTCAATGTGACAGCATTCACTTGGCGTTTCGGATTGGTATCCGTCTTCCCTGGAAGGAATCCCTCTTGCCTGCTAACAGCTTCTGCAGTTTGAGCAACTTGAACATCCAGCTTCTTCATATGCGAACTCAAGCTCTCAAACTTTCCATTCAGGTCCTGGTACAGTGAATCCATCTTGCCATTGAAATTCACTGTAAGCTTCTACTGTCCCTCCAAGATCTGCTCCAGCATAGCTGAAACAAGACATTTTTATGTCTTGCAAGCAATTCCTCAATTGCAATATATTGAGGTATCAATCCATCTTGGGAGATGATGCAATAAGAATACAAAGTTAAGTTTAAGCTAAGCTAAAATGATAAAAGCAAGTCACAAACAAATATTGAAAGCTAAACACAAACTAAAAGAGATACTACTAGAGCAATATTATGAAACTAAGCCTTAATCACTACTAATCAAGATACTAAGCAAGGATTACTACTAAGCAAGATTATCAATTTACTATATCGAAACCTAGGGATGGAATCATTGATTTGGGAAACTAAATGGACAACCTTGCAATCATTTAAGCAACTAAACAAGCTAACTCTATACCTAGAACACTTAATCTAGATTAGACCATGATGTGTGGCTCTAATCCCTTTCTTAATCACCCTAATGAACTAATGATGTTTTAGCATTAGTATAATCAACAAGCAATGAATTCAAGTCTAATTGGTATGATAAACACTCTAGAAAACTAATGTCTTAGGCTAGAAATGTAAATCTCTTATTAAGTTGGTTCAAGCATTTCATCAAACACTTGGTGGGTGGATGAAATGCCTATGATCCAAAATAGCAAAAGATTAGCTATTTGGCATGAAGAACTACTTAATAAGAAGAGATTAGAAAGAATCTATCCTAGATTGCAATATTAATCCATTAGAAATCCCTAAATCTAACCCATCCCTAAGTTCCTAAGGAAACTACTCACTAATCATACTTAAACCCATCAAATCAAAGATTAGAGAAAGGTTAAACATGATTAGAGAAAGATAAAACAAGAAATCTAAAAGGGATATTGCATTAAACTCAAGATTCAAAGCATAAACAAAGTATTTTACCCAAAGTGGTTAAAAGTTTTGGCTAAGAACAAGAGAATAAAAGTTTTGGCATAAAATTAGGTCTAAAAAGTATTTATAGTGAATAGTGATCGGACCGGGTAAACCCGGAACAAACCGGGTATTGACCCGGTTTTGGCTGAGAAAAGAGGCCGCATCGGTTTGCCAAACCGATGGGCCACAAACCGATGCAGGCTGAGTGACGCGTCCCGGCTTGTCCGTCCGAGGTTGCTTGACCGATGGGAACTCTGGCGCGTCTGTCTCGGTTTGCAGTCCGAGGTGGCCAAACCGATGAAGTCTCTGGCATGTCTGTCTCGGTTTGCCAGTCCGAGGTTGCTTGACCGATGGAGGTTCTGGTGGCTTCGTCTCGAGCTGCTCCGCGCATCCAAACCGATGGCGCCAGACCGATGAACTCCCTGCCGAGGTCGTCTCGGTTTGCCAGTCCGAGGTGGCCAAACCGAGGCGATGCCAGACAACTTCTGTCAAACTTTGTTTCGACTCTTCTTCGATCCGAACTCATCCCCAAAGCTCCAATTGGTTTCTTTAGCTCCAAATGTACCTAAGGAACACTCCAAATGCAACAAATATGCAAGGACTATGCAAAGACACCTTAGACTCTAAATGAACAAAATGCAACACAATGATGCTTAAATAAACTCTTAGATGATGAGAAACTTACACTAAATGGGTGATAATATGATGCAAAATATAGACATATCAACTCCCCCAAACTTGCCTTTTGCTTGTCC
>JAHZTW010000003.1:24348824-24359984 GCA_020283515.1 Alliaria petiolata | reverse complement strand
AAATAGATGTTCTGGGTAGATGGAAGTCTAGCCTTGTATGCATCCATTGGTTTTTACCCTTAGCATTTTGCATTAAGAAGGTTCCTTTCATGAGTGATCCCACTTAAACACTAAACCCGTTTGCACTACGAGTTCATATTTAGCTCGTTACCTTATCCTGAACCAAGTGAGTTGATTGACAGGTATGAATGAGATCCACGTTTTAAATTTCTTAATGAATGTGAAAGGAAATTGGGAATTTGAATGTGCATCTAAGTTGGGATTGGTTTCACTTGATTATTGTGATGAATGTGGCTAAGGCTTTTTGGATAGGTAGAATTCGACTTGCATCCTAGAAACCTAAACTCAGACATTAAGTTGATTTCCTTTAAATGGCGTTTTGGATTCGAACTTACATCTCTTATTTTAAAAAACCTCACCCCTCCGGTTAGCTTTTGCTTGAGGACAAGCAAAAAGGCAAGTTTGGGGGTGTTGATATCTCTGTAATTTGCATGATTTTAGTACATGTTTCATGATAGTTAGGACTTCATTCTTGCACTTTAGTGATAGCTTGTATCACATTTTCTCCCGTGATAGATTAGATGCATTAGGTTAGGTTTCTGCATAGTCTTGCATGTTTGGAGTGTGTTCTCAGGTGCTTAGGATGATCCGAAGAAGAGACCAAGGAGGGAGGTCACAAATGGAGAATGAGCCGGTAATATCGAGCATGGATCACGACACGAGGCCGATTTAGACGAGTAGTAGCGGCTTAGTCCCAAAAGGAGGACCTCGGTGTGTAGATCCAGCAAGAAGATGCCCAAAGGACGGATATCGGAACAAGGCAACGAGAAGTGCCCGATTCGAGTACCAAGGAAGGGAAGCCTTCACGACATGACCCCGAAATCCTTGCCCGATATGGAGCCTGCCTGAAGAATCAGAAGAGTTAGCGTTTCGGCATGACGTAAGCCCGAAACGCTAAAAGCCAAAATAGTACCATTTCGGGAAAGTGGTCCCAACGTTTATGTTTTTCCCTTTTTGTGTATAAATACCTACTCCCTCACTCTTATCTCTTCATCACACTTTCTACTTTTATTTTCTATCTTCTCTTTCAAGAACCGAGACTTTGTATTTTCCACCTTTGAAGCTTGTTTAAAGCTTTGATTTTTATGCAATCTTGAAGTTTTAAGTCTTATAGCTTAGTGTTATTTTCTTAAAGCTTCTTCCTTTTCTTGTTCTTGACTACCTCTCTGCTTATGAGTTACTCTCTCATCCTTATGGATCTTGAGGTTTCTCGAATGGCTTGTGAGTAGTCTTTTTAGGACCTTGATGGGTTAAAAGGACCAAAGGACTCTCGGAGTTATATTTCTTGCTTAGCTAAAACATAAAGTTAGATTCTTTCTTGTTTATCATTCCCAAAGCTTAGTCTAGTTTGGCCATCTAGGCTAAAGTCCTTAGGCGGCTTGACACGAACATCACGTGCTTGCTTAGCCGGATCTATGAACAAGAGTTTGATCTCTTAGGCTAAGACTAAACATCTGTCTAAGAATCATACGGTTCAATAGGGATGTTGTAGATGCTTGTTTCTTCTATTGTACCGCTATGCAAGAGCTAGTCTATGGTGATAGAGATTCAAAAAGTTTAGACCCAAACACCATGGGCTAAACGATTTGAGGATCCCTTTACCTAAGAATCACCATCAAAAGACCATGTCTTGATGTGATCCAAAAGCTTTAGCTTGATAAGCCGAACCGAGAGTTACCTAGTTCATGATACTCATCAAGATCCTTCCTTTATCTTGAAAGTTTGTCCTTTTACCGTTTAAATATCTATTTCTTGCTTAGCATCTTTAAAGTTTTCTTATTTATGGTCTTGAGTGACACAAGATCAATCCTTTAGTCGTTTTTAGTAGTAAAGTCTTAATCTTTGCCCGATTTGAACTTGACTTATAACACCGATATGACCGTTATGTTCACTAACGCTCCCAAAATAGTTTGATACCCCATAAGCTGTACTACTTCGGTTGATAGCTGTTGGGACATTGCTAAAAAGGCTGGAAACTCAATTTGTCAACTGTCATGCAGAACATGTTCAACCACGTGATACTAAAACAGTGGAATATGCAAACTCCCAATGCTCTCCACTCTCTTCTTCTTTTCTTCCTGAACTCCGCCGAACTTCTTCTCTATTAGAACATAGGCGAAAATGGCGCCCAAAATCACCTCAGCAGGTGCGTCAAACTCATCAGAAAATGCCACATATGTAATGATGAAGTGTGCCAGACTCCTTTTTAGCAAATAGTGTGTTGCTAAGTACCTTAGCGAGAACCTTCAGAATAAAGTTTCTGATTAATACTTGATTGGCCATGTTGGTGACATACGATCCTTAGACTATCAAATCCCAAACCTCGTCGTCTTCTCCATCGTTCGGAAAGTAGGTCACTTCTGGCGTAGGATCAAGACCATAAACGATGCATGAAAGAGGATTTTATGGCTCTTTGCAATTCAAACCCTTTCTTAGCCAATTGTAGTATAGCTAGGGTTCTTTGTCAAATGCAAAAGAATCAAGATAGAGGGACTAAGAGTATATGAAACTAAGTAAGCTAAGCGAAATGGGAAACAAGTTTTCTAACAACCTAAATGATTAGCAAAAGCAAAAAAAGGACAAAATCTAACACAAGCTAGGCTAAGACTAAGCGAGACTAAACTCAAATAAAGCAAAAAGAAGAAAACTAAAACAAGGCAAAATGAAACACAAGCTTGAATTAAGATTAAAAAAAATGACAAGGGACGTTCTTAGGGTGAGAATAATGATCTATGATGAACATGGCCGATCAATTATGGCTTCTAACAACACCTAGACCTTGGGTCTTAGATGGTAATGCTTAGGCATAGGGTTTCCAACCAAGACTAATCCACTCTCGTGATAGAAGTCCCTATTGTAATCTTTATCACCATGGAATAGCTCCGCATAGCGGTACATTAAAGAAAACAAGCATGAAGATCCAACCCTATAAAGCTGAAACACTCCCTAGACAACTAATCTCTTATGCTAGGATGAGTGAATCCTCTACAAACAGTTCAAGTATTCACCTAACATGATGTTTGTTAGGGAAGCCTATTAACTTTAGCCTAAGTGATCAGTTTAAGCGAAGCAATAAATATGGTGAGTAGAGAAGGAATAAGACCATTAAACACATAAGCATGAAGACCTATCACCATAAATCTATCACATCCTAAGAACCACGAAATCAATACTCTCTAATCATATGGTTAACCTCTAGATCCATAAGGAAACAAAAGCCAAGCATGATTAGAGAGAAGATTAATGATAAGAAATAATAAAGGGAATTACAAGCTTTATTCAAGAAGTGCAAGGTTTACAAATCACAAATAAGCATAAACATAAAAGAAAGGCTCTTGAAACTTAAGAACAAAATGAAAGCTTAAAAATAAATCATAATCATGAGTAACCATGAAATCCCATAAAGAAGATATGGCTAAACAAGATTAGAAAGCATAAACAAGAAAAAATATTAAGAGAAGTGCAAAACTAAACTACAAATTAAAAGTATTACAGGAATCTTGAAAACTAAAGAGGAAAATAAGAACAGGCTAAAGGAGACTAAGAGGGAGAGCTGCTCGAAAATAGGAGTCTAAGGGTATTTATAGGTGAGCCACCAACCCTAGTGAACCCTTATCCACATAAAAGGGATCCAATGCTAAAAGCAAACTTCTTTGTACTCTTGTGCTCTTTGGACTCTAGTTGTAACGGTTTGAACATTGATGGTAGACCATTGTGGCTCCAAACTTTTGTCTTCATCCGCACAAGCTTCATCGGACACGAGCCGTTTTTATTAATTTTTATGATATATAATATTGGCCCCCATTTTATAATTGGTCTTCAGCCCCCAAAATACCAAGGTCGGCTCTGTCACTAGCTTGCACGTCGAGCTTGCCAGACCGATGATCACTATTTTGCAGTAACTTCTAAACCGCTGCTCTTAATGACTTGAGACTTCCACCAGACGAAAGCTAACTCAACCCTCTATGAATCTCAAGAAGACGTTAGAAGCCGAATCAAGATGGAAAGCCTTCGGCCGAGCTAATCTTTCCACAGCGGGTTGTCCAGTCCGTTGCAGTTGATCGATGTAGTTGCAGACGTCTTGCTTCACATCGGGACGCGACCGTTGTGTCTGGTCGATGTGGTTTGAGAAGTATTCTCTTTTGCTCCTACTTGCCTTGGCTGCTCATTGGTTCTTTTCCTAAACTCCATAGAACCTCCACAAGCTCCAAAAGTACCTTCCAAGCACTCCAAACATGCAAAATATGCAATGTCTATCCTAAAACTAATATGAATGAAAATGGGACAAAAACTAGTGAATAAATGCATAAAAGAAATCAAAACCTATACTAAATTCATGCTAAAAAGTTGTAAAATATGGAGACATCAACACCCTCAAACTTTCTTTTTTACTTGTCCTCCAGCAAACAAAGACAAACAAGAGAGAGAGTTTTGAAAATGGGCATTCAAATTGATAAGAGGATTTTTCCTTGTTCTTAAACAATTACTCAACCCCACTCATGTCATTGTAGTAGTTGATGATCAATTCAATTGGGTATAATTGTGACAATAGGAATGCACAAAACTCCTTAATCTAAGAAAGCATAAAAGGTTTTGTTGTTAACTATCAACATAAGTGATCAAACGAAGCAAACAAACCAAACAAAAGTAACTTGAACCTTAATGCACTAATCAAGCTAATCAAAGACTAATCAACTACTAAACAAGATTATCAAATGACTAAAACGAATCCAAGGATGGGGTTACCAATCTAAGGTGTTTCAAAAACCAATCATTGATGTCAATCAATCACAATATATGCTAATCCCTAAGCTTAGAACTCAAAAGAAAGACTAATCCACTCTCATGGCACTAATCCCTTCATTAATCATCCTAATCAAGAACAAACTCTCATTTGTGAAAAGGAAGCTAACAAGCATTATGAAACAGTTTCTAAATTGCTAATAAACACCCTAGACAATCACTCTCATGTGCTAGGAATGTAAATCTTTTGTTTAGTTGATTGGGGAATTTCATCAAACACCTTGTAGGTGGAAAATTCCCTAAAATATAGTTTTCGCTTGGTTATGGCTAAACTAGCATTAGGATCACTAAACAAGGAGGGAAATGAAAGAATCTAGCCCTAGACATCAAGATCAATCCATGAAACATCCTATATCTAACCCATCCGTAGATCCTAAAGAAACTACTCACTAATCATGATTAGACCCTTAAATCCTATGGAAGAGATGAAGATAAACATGATTAGAGATATAGAGAATGAAGATTAACAAAAATAAATACTAAATTGCATAAACTCAATTAAAAGTCTTACAAAATCACTTAGAAACGAAAGAGGAAGGTTTTCTAAGCAAGAACAAAATACTAAAAGATACTTAGGAAAAATTAGGTTATTTGGTATTTATAGTGACAGTGGACGAATCGGGTCAACCCGGAACAAACGGGGTATTGACCCGGTTTAAGGCTAAAAATCGGGTAGCGTATCGAGCTTGCTAGCTCGATATGCAGCTTCTAAAAACTTCCTTCGCAGGCTGTATCGAGCTTGGTAGCTCGATGTAAATGCTCGACACGCCGTCTTCAGCTTCCCTGGTCGTTTGTATCGAGCTACCAAGCTCGATACAAACGGTCGATACGCCATCTTTAGAATCCCGGAGAGATGTGTATCGAGCTTTGTAGCTCGACACGTATGCTCGATATGAATGCTCCGTCTTCCCTGGTGGACCATATCGAGCTTGGTAGCTCAATACCAAGCTCGTTATAGTTCAAAAGATTGTCTGCTTCTTATTTGGCCAACTCTCTTCCTCCTCTTAATCCCCATGAATCTCCATATGGTCCTCCAAACCTCCAAAACGCCTAATAAGGACTCAATATGTACAAATATGCAACAACCTAAGCTAAAACTCACTAAACTCTAATATGGACGCAAATGGGAATAAAAGTGACTAAATGAATGCATGTGTAAATACAAAACTATCCTAAATGAATGCTAAAACAATGTAAATTATGAGTCTATCAACTCCCCCAAACTTGCCTCTTGCTTGCCTTAAAGCAAACAAACATGACAAATTTAAGAGAGAGGTGTGAAAGTGGGAGCTCAATATCCAAGAATGCCAACAAAAACAATCAACTCAATGTCCTAGTTCTTAATTCTCAGATGCATTTGAATTCATCCTACTCCAAAAGAGCTAGCCATGCTCATCCCAACAATCAAATGCACAAAGATCTCAATCTAGATAAGTCTCCCTATCCAACCAACTCTTTAACATTCATTAATTTGCAAACCGTGAATCATGACAATGCAATGCAAGTGAATTCATTTGGCTAAGGGATTAGGCTTTGAGATAAGAATGATCTCAATTCATATGGCTTCCATTTCATATGCGGGTTTCACTCAAAGATGATTGAACTTTATGCATAATGCTAAAGGTAAAAGACAAGTGATGCATACAAGACTAGACTCTCATCTACCCGGAAGGCTATCAATGTCCCTACACCCCTCTCATTCATTCTTTTTAAGCTCACTCAACCCTCTAAAGCTACCCTTTATATCCCAAGCCTCTTTGTGCCTTGTTAAACCCATGAATTGCATAAACATTTCTTCTTTTAAAGCTCTAAGGGGAATCTTCTTCAACCTTTAACTCATAGTAAATGGTGTGATCTTTTAACAACTTAACCCTTCTTTTTATTCCTAGGTACCCTTTCTTTTCTTTGGCCTTTTGGCTCATTTGATTTTTTTCTTTTTCTTTTCTTAAGGTTACCTAACACTTTTCAAACTTAGAGCTATACATTTAATCACACCATATCCACCATTTCAAACTATGATTCCCTTACTTTCCATAATGCCTTTAATTACCGTTTCTTTCTACTCCTCTCCACAACCCAACATGCTAAAATGCAAGCATTAAATTTCAATCAACACATCAAGCAACACCACGACCCAAACCTCAAATCCCAAGCCTATTACTAGCCCCAAAATGCGAGAGTTAGAATCTACATGAGAGCCTAAACTTGTCGTCTCAAACCTAACACTTTATGCTAAGATCAATCAAAATAAGGCTTCACAAGCAATATAACTAGAACATTTGGCTTCAAATGAGGTAAGGTAAGGTGGGGGTACTACATGAGCTAGCAAGAGGGTGGCAAAGAGAGTAAGAAAGCTCAAATATGTATACAATCCATGAATTCACATTCCATGCAAGGCATGATAATTAGATGTCAAAATTCGGTTCAAGTGAGTAGAGTTGGTTATCAAATTCAAGACCCTATTTCGACCAAAATCTAGGTGGCAAGTGAAGTGATCCAAACATAGTTCTTCCTTACTTTCAAAACTTGTTCAATTGCATCAAAAAACTACTAACTAGGGCATTGAATTGATTACAAGAGTTGACACTCTACAAGGATAAGCTTATCATTGCTCCCAATGCATATGAATGCAAATCCTACATGAGCTGCAACTAGACTCAATCATAATATGCAAATACAACATTTAAATGACATTCTTTTTGGAAAATTTTCAATTTTTTCGATTTTTTTGATTTTTCTATGCCTTAAATGAAATGCATGAGACTCAAAATGCATGAAAGAAAAATAAGATTCACAAAACACAATGTCAAATCTCTCAACCTCTCCCCCAAACTTAAATTACACAGTCCCTTGTATAATAAAAGTTTAAGGGAGACCGCAATCAATATGACAATATGATAAAACAAAAATCTAAAAGAAATATGTACAAGGGAGGTGGAGATACCTCAAAAAAGTGAAGAGGAGGAGGAGGATCCTAAAGACAGCGACTGGTTGCTTGAGGATGTAGCGGGTGAGCGGCTTGGCTTTCTCTTTCTTGGGCGCGCCTCTGAAACAAGCGTTTTTACACTTGTAAGCAATTCCTCAATTGCTCATATCATTGCAATATATTGAGGTATCAATCCATCTTGGGAGATGATGCAATAAGAATACAAAGTTAAGTCTAAGCTAAGCTAAAATGATAAAAGCAAGTCACAAACAAGTATTGAAAGCTAAACACAAACTAAAAGAGATACTACTAGAGCAATACTATGGAACTAAGCCTTAATCACTACTAAACAAGATATTAAACAAGGATTACTACTAAGCAAGATTATCAATTGACTAAATCGAAACCTAGGGATGGAATCATTGATTTGGGAAACTAAATGGACAACCTTGCAATCATTTAAGCAACTAATCAAGCTAACTCTATACCTAGAACACTTAATTTAGATTAGACCATGATGTGTGGCTCAAATCCCTTTGTTAATCATCCTAATGAACTAATGATGTTTTAGCATTAAGATAATCAACAAGCATTAATAACAAGTCTAAATGGTATGATAAACACTCTAGACATCTAATGTCTTAGGCTAGAAATGTAAATCTCTTATTAAGTTGGTTCAAGCATTTCATCAAACACTTGGTGGGTGTATGAAATGCTTATGATCCAAAATAGCAAATATTAGCTATTTGGCATTAGGAATCACTTAAAAAGAAGAGAGAATGAAAGAATCTATCCTAGATTGCAAGATTAATCCATTAGAAAACCCTAAATCTAACCCATCCCCAAGTTTCTAAGGAACTACTCACTAACCATACTTAAACCCATCAAATCAAAGATTAGAGAAAGGTTAAACATGATTAGAGAAAGATAAAACAAGAAATCTAAGAAAGATATTGCATTAAACTCAAAGATCCAAAGCTTAAACAAGGTTTTCCTCAAAGAGGCTAAAAGTTTAGGCTAAGAACAAGAGGAATAAAGTTGGGATCAAAAATTAGGTCTAAAGAGTATTTATAGGAGGGACCCATAAAGTAGACAAAAAAGATTCGTCTGGGAAAGTTTCTGCGTAGCTCGTCGAAACTTCTCGTCGAAACTTCTTCCTGGAGGAAAGTTTCTGCGTAGCTCGTCGAAACTTCTCGTCGAAACTTCTTCCTGGAGGAAAGTTTCTGCGTAGCTCGTCGAAACTTCTCGTCGAAAATTCTTCAGGATTCTTCTTCTCCATCTTTTTGGCAACTTCTTGCTCTTCCAAGTGATGTGCCATTCCTCTCCAACTCCATTGTTGCCTCCACAGCATCCATGTTACCTGATCAAGACTCCAAATGCACCAAAACATGCAAGGACTATGCAAAAACACTCTAGGACTCTAAATGATACAATGCAACACAATGATGCTATATTAGACTCCTAAATGATGAGAAACCTATACTAAATGGATGCTAAAATGATGCAAAATATAGACATATCAGCCTCATGAGAGGAAGAGCGAGGTGTATCCTCATGGACAGCTTCCCTTTGTTGCACATGGAATGAGTGCCTTCTATCAACCTCCATCTCAACCTCTCCTTCACCTTCTTCTACATGTGGAGCTTCATGTTCAGCTCTTGTGGAGGAAGACCCCTTGAGCTTAGCCTTGATCCTTTTAACACTTTTCTTCAAGCCCTTCACAGTTTCAGCTAGCTTCTTGATGGCTCGGTCTTGGTGCTTGTTCCACCGTTTGAGGAGGCTAATGTGTAGGTGAGCTTCACGCAAGGTTGGGCTTGGCATCGGGTCAATGCACGAGCTGAAGTAGTACCTCTCACTACCATAAACCGGGACTTGCTCTTCTTCTTCTTCTTCTTCTTCTTCTTCTTAGAAGACTTGGTTCGGGTCAAAGTCAAATGTTCATCTCTTGGCAATGGACTCAAGAGGAGGGTTCACTGCTGGATTGTAGAGATGCTCATATGCTGGCACAAAGTCGATGTTGGAGGTGTCTTGGAATGAGGTGTCTTGTGGGCATGGAAGACAAACCTTTGCTTCGGTCTTCGTGTCAACCGCGAACTTATAGGCAAATCTGCAGCCTAACCTTCCCGAGAGGAAAACAGTCCTACCAAGGTAGAAGATATCCATCCACTCAGGCTCGATACCATCTGTCCCCAATCGATGTCCACAAGCTTCGAGGATCGGGGTTATGATCCCGCCAATGCTGAGCTCGGGACTTCTATCCTTCATGTTGGCTATCCAATCCTTGTATGAGAGCAACTGTCTAACCAACAAACTCACCATACCAGTCCCCGTCCTATCTCCACGGACTCTTGTGCCTCATCTTGTTTGAAAACCAAGGATCTTAGAAAGACCCACATCCAACAGCTCGAGCTCCTCTTAGCTCACTTTCCCAGTTTCCTTCCTTGCATAGAAAGTATGAGCAAGGGCCTTGTGTGCATACCTCAACCCCGGATGCCTTATCATACTTCCCATGCTTGCTCCAGCCTTGAACTTCCCAACTGCAATGGTTTCCCACAAACCCTTGAACTCACACTCATCGATGGTGAACATATTTGTCCTCCTTGTTCCCTCCTTGAACCCAACGATCTCATTCAACCGTCGTAAGGACATTGTGTAGATGGCCCTATGGATCTTGAACTTGATATAACTATGACCATCTCTCTCATGTGACTTCTCTCCCTCATAGTAGAAGTGTGCTTTAAGGGAAGAGAGGAACTCACATGTTGCAACCTTGTGAGCGGGATAAGACATTGTGACAAACTTTGCTAAACTCATATTGGAGAATAGGGTTTGGACATCCTCAAAGATCCCCAAGGCTCAAAGTGTCTACTCATGAGGGTATCTTGTTCCCTTGAAACATACCCATGAAGGATTTAAGAAGCTCTTCGGGTGTGAGGTCTTTCTTTGGAACATTGACAAATAGGGTTTTTGCCCTTTTTAGCAATGTTCCAACACTATCAACCGAAAGCAGTACAGCGTATGGGGTATCAAACCATTTTGGGAGCGTTAGCAAACAGATCGGTCATATCGGTGTTATAAGTCAAGCTCGAAATAGATAAAGGTCGAGACTTTACTACTAAAAACGACTAAAAGATTGATCTTGTGTCACTCAAGACCATAAATAAGAGAACCTTAAAGATGCTAAGCAGGAAATAGATACTTAAACGGTAAAAAGATAAACTTTGAAGATAAAAGAAGGATCTTGATGAGTATCATGAACTAGGTGACTCTCGGTTTGACTTATTAAGCTAAAGCTTTTGGATCACATCAAGACTTGGTCTTTTGATGGTGATTCTTAGGTAAAGGGATCCTCAAATCGTTTAGCCCATGGC
>JAHZTW010000003.1:24322816-24345802 GCA_020283515.1 Alliaria petiolata | reverse complement strand
CCGTTGCAAACGACGAATATTTTCCAAACCCTATACCCTAAATTGGGATTTTCTATGTAAAGTAAGTCATATAAGTTAAATGCAAATATTACATGAATTTTAAGTTTGTATACAAATTATAAGAAAAAAAATAATTTATAAACTTTTCATGAAATCATTTCATATAGAGGAATAGGAGTTAATGTTTATTCATAAGTATAAAAGTTTTATAAAACTCACTTTAGACAAGAAGAATTTGTAAACTTTTGCATAAATTAATATTTCTTACAATCTTATACTATCATAAATGTTTTTTTAACTTTCTAATATGATAAAAAAACATTTACATAACTAAATTTTACAAGATTTTAAATATATAAGATTTGCGACGGATTTGCGAGGGGTCGTCGCAAGTCCGTCGCAAAATGAAAATTTTTTGAAATTTTGGTCGAAATAATTTGAATTTTTTATGAATTTGATGAGTTCGCGCGAAATTTTATTAGGCCGCCCATATTGCGACGGATTTGCGACGGATCCATACATCTTTTTCCTTCTCTTTTCCTTCTCTTAACAAGTCTATCTCCCTTTCTTCCATTTTTCTTAAGCATTAGATATTCTTCTCTTCTCTCTCTCTCTCTTTCTCTCCCTCCCCCTCTTTCTCTCTCTCTCTCCAAAATCTTCTATCCAATCTCACCAACATGGATGGTTAGCTTTTTTTTTTTAGATGTAGATTTGTTAGATTAATTAGTTAGATTTGTTTTATTTTAGGATTTATATTTTGTTAGATTTATAATTTGTTGAATTTAGCTTTTATAATATGTTAGAATTGAAAATTGTTAGTATTTGTATTTTGTAAGATATAGGATTTGAATTTTGTTAGATTTATGAATTCTTAGATTTAGGTTTGGAATTTTGTTAGGTTTAGAATTTGTTAGATTTAGGTTTAGAATTTGTTAGATTTAGGTTTGGAATTTGTTATTTAGAAATTATTAGATTTATGAATTCTTAGATTTAGGTTTGAAATTTTGTTAGAATTAGGAATTGTTAGATTTATGAATTGTTAGATTTAGGTTTTGAATTAGTTAGATTTAGGTTTGAAATTTGTTATATTTAGAAATTATTAGATTTATAATAGAATTTTTTAGACTTTCAAAATGTTAAATTGCTATAATTTAAAAAAATAATTAGATTAGTGTGTTTTGTTAGATTTAGAAATATTTTTGTTAATATTATTTATTTATTTATTTGTTAAATTTAATTTTCGAAATTTTTTTTTTTAAAAAATAATTAATTTGCGACGGATTTGCGACGAACGTTATGAGGTTCGTCGCAAATCCGTCGCAACGTTTTGCGACGGATTTGCGACGGACCTTATAATGTTCGTCGTAAATCCGTCGCAAATGTTGCGATGGATTTGCGACGGAGCTTAATTTGCGACGGATTTATAATATTTTATTTCCGTCGCAAATTTGCGACGGATTTGCGATGAATTTATCTATTTGCGATGGATATCGATTTACGGCGAACGAATTGCGACGATTTTGCTTCCGTCGCAACTCCATCGCTATTGGTGATTTGCGACGGACTTGCGACGGTTTTGTCCATCGCAAATCGGATGTTTTCTTGTAGTGTGGCTCTTAGAAGATCTTAATTGAGTGTTTGCCCCTTAGATGATTTGATCTCCTCTAGTCCTTCCCATTGTATCTATAAGAAAAACAAAGCTCGTAGAGGGAGTTAGCAACTCATTTTGAACAACCAACAATAGCATTAAGAATGCAACAAACAAGATTAAATGCCACATTTTCAAATTTTAACCCAATTTCACACTTAGTAAAAATTTAGCAAACACAAAATTTTTGCAAAAATTCAAGTTGCCTAAATTTGAGTTCTATCAATTGGCAATCGATAGGCATGATTAATGCAAGCTAATGCAAGTGAAAGCCCTAAAATCTAACAAGGTTCAAGAGAGTAATTTGAATTTTCGCACTATGAACCCTAAGTGTCAAAATTTTGAAAATCAACCATGGAAATCCTAGTATAGCACTCGAAATCTACTCTCTAACCATAATCAAGCATTTCCAAGCCTTAACAACCAATAACATCAATCTTCAAATTTTCCACCATTAAAGCAAAGTAAAGAAAATTCGATTCTTAAACAATTACTCAAACCCCACTCATGTCATTGTAGTGTTTGAGGATCAATCCATATGGGTGTGATTGTGACAACATGAATGCATAAAACTTCTTAATCTAAGCTACCATAATAGTTTAGGAGTTTAACAACTCAAGCAAAAGTAACTAAGATCTTAATTAAGCAAATTAAAGGCTAATTAACTACTAAACAAGATTATCAAATGACTAAAACGAATCCAAGGATGGGGTTATCAATCTAAGATATTCCAAGAACCAATCGTTGATGTCAATCAACCACAATATAAGCCAATCCCTAAGGTTAGAACTCAAAAGCAAGACTAATCCACTTTCATGGCACTAATCCCTTCATTATGAAACAGTTCTAAAATGCTAATAAACACCCTAGACAATCACTTTCATGAGCTAGGAATGTAAATCCCACGTTTAGTTGGTTGGAGAATTTCAACAAACACCTTGTGGGTGGAAAATTCCCTAAGACCTAGTTTTAACTTGATCATGGCTAAACTAGCACTAGAACACTAAACAAGGAGGAAATGAAAGAATCTAATCCTAGACATCAAGATCAATCCATGAAACACCCTAAATCTAACCCATCCTTAGATCCTAATGAAACTACTCACTAATCATGATTAGACTCTCAAATCCTATGAAAGAGATGAAGATAAACATGATTAGAGGGATAGGTATGAAAGATTAAGAAAGATAAGTACTAAATTGCATAAACTCAAATAAATGTCTTACAAAATCACTTAGAAACCAAAGAGGAAGGTTTTCTAAGCAAGAACAAAAGATTAAAAGTTATTTAGGAAAATTTAGGTTATTTAGTATTTATAGTGAACAGTGGACGAACCGGGTCAACCCGAAACAAACCGGATATAGACCCGGTTAAGGTCTGAAAATCGGGTAGCGTATCGAGCTTGCTAGGTCGATATGCAGCTCCATACGCTGCTAAAGATCATCTTCAAAGGTCGTGTCGAGCTTGGTAGCTCGACATAGATGCCCGATACGCCATCTTCAAGACTTTGGCTGGGACTTGTCTCGAGCTTGCTAGCTCAATACGCTCGCTCCAAAACTTTGGGTTGATTCGTATCGAGCGTGCTAGCTCGATATAAACGCTCGATACGCTCTTCTCGTTCTCCCTGCCAGGCTGTATCGACCTTGGTAGGTCGACATGAAGGTCGACACGCTCCCAAAAGAACTCTTCTCCTTGTTTGGCCACTCCTCTTCCTCCTCTGATGCAATCCTCAAAGGCTGAGTCTTGCTTGGGTGGATGATGGAGGCTGAAAGCTGGACTAAGGTCACTCTCTTTCAACCGGTCGGATGGAATGTGGTCGAAGTGGAAAGATGGTTCCTGTTCAAGGGACTAAGGTCACTCCTTGAGAAGGCTGGTCGGATGATGATGAATAGATGGTCGATCGATGGTCGCCACAAAGCCTGATGGTAAAGGCAATGATAAGACAAGTTAGACTGGGCAAAAATCGAAAATGCCTAGAAAAACTGAATAAGAGAGAACTCTTTAAGAAAATGCTTGTTGTTTATTGATTGTGTGAAAAATACAAGGCTGTGAGGGGACTTTATATAGAGTCCAAACAGCTATGCCCTTCTAGGGGTCTTGAAACAAATTACAATGAATGCAGCTAAATTAAAGGGATTGAAAATGGCTAACAATTGCCTTATCTAATGGAAATTCGAAAATCAAGAATAAATGCAAGAAAATCAAAACTAAAACAAAGAAAGTTAGTCAAACAATGTAATTAATTCATTCTTACCTTGGCCTTATTTGTAGAGATTTGTTTGACTTGATGGAGAGGATGAACCTGGACGCTTTTAGGTTGGGAGAATGGTGAATAAGGAAACTTCATGTCCATGCTTGATGAGTGGCCATTCTTCCATGTATTTTCTTTGACGGTCCGTCATGAAATAATCCTCCTCTTGATACGGTGTGGTTTGCATCTCCAAGCTTCCTTGGTTTGTAAGCATTTCGGTTTGACCTTGATCTTTGGAGATGGTTAACTTCATCAGCTGCTCAGTTATGTCTTTAACCTCTTGGTCGGCAAGTAATGCCTCCACAGCTTGGTTGAAGTTCTCCCTTAGCCTCTTAGCTCCTGCTCTAGTCAAGGGTGGGGCGTTCATAGCTGGAATAAGGATGGTCGGTGGGATGTTGGTACTTGGGATCACATCATCCTCTCCCTCTTGTAAAGGTTCTGTCCTCAGAACGGTTTCATCTGCATCATAAGGAGCTAAGTCAGATACATTAAAGGTTGTGGAAATATTAAACTCACCTGGAAGATCAATCTGGTAGGCGTTGTCATTGATCTTTTAACCACTTTGAATGGTCCGTCTCCTCTGGGTGCTAGCTTGGACTTCCTTTGGTGTGGAAACCTTTCGGCTCTTATGTGTAGCCAGACCTAATCTCCTGGTGCAAAGCTGATTTCCTTACAGTCCTTGTTCACACGTTTTGTGGTCTGCTCGTTTCTCTCCTCAATGTGCTCTTTGGCCTTTTGGTGCAGCTTCTTAACAAACTTGGCTTTGGCTTCCCCATCTTGGTTGATTTGTTCCCTATGTGGTAGTGGTACGAAATCCAAGGGAGTGCTAGGCTTAAACCAATACACAAGCTCAAAATGAGAGAATTTAGTAGTAGAGTGTGGTGTTCGATTATAAGCAAATTCAATGAAAGGAAGTGGTGCAGCATACAAACTGGATAATCAGCTCAATCTAGGGATTCGATGAATCTCTAGAGAACCGCTTCGCTCAATCAAGGGATTCGAAGAATCGCTTGAGACCGGCTTCCTGTTTTGATGAATTTAATCGAATCAAGAACAAGATATACGAGAATTCTCTCTGTTTATTAATTATCAAAAGCTGCTGAAATCTTACATCATACATAAACTTAAATAGTAAGAAGAAACCAAAAACCCTAGCGTAAAGATAAAGTCACAAAGCCCAAACGTAAATAATAAGCTCAAACGTAAATAATAAGCCCACAAATTATTAAAAGTTACTAATTAAAGATAAAGATAACTTAAGCACGTTGACAACGGAAACGTGCGATTGAAGGAAGATGCGCTGCATCAGGTCTCTCCGGGTAAGAAAAGATTCGTCTCTGAATCTGGATCGTTGTTGATGAAAACTTCTTGAAAATGAGACACTCCACAATGACCAGCTAAGACCTGACGACAAAACTTGAGCAAAATCACAAAGATGATATGCCCAACTTCTCTTCTCACCTTAAAAGCTCCAAATGATAATGTATCTTGCAATACAATGGAATGACAAAACACCGGATGCATCTTTTTGAACAAGTGAGGAGAAACACCCGTTTGGAAGATTTTGTTAGCCCATGGTGGCCATACACACGTTGACATCTTCCTGCCAACAATATTAATGTCTTCTACTATGACCCACACAAAAAGAGGTAACTGTGATGATGGCAGAAAAACAGAGCCGTCACAACAAACGTAGAAAAAGGATCCGTAGCATAACAATTGATTGCTTGATTCGCAAGCAACAATACTCCAACAAATAAATTCACATGCAACAACTCCAACGCTCCATTGAGAAATCCTACACTGCAACTCAATTGGAAATGCTTGAAGAAGAACCATGAAGACCTCAAAAATCGACGTTGGCCACAAATACTTTAATTTCCCTTTTTCATCAAAGAGAAAAGCCATGAAGACCCCACAATGCAGCACTAAACGTCCAACAAAAACCACACAAATAAATCATCGTTCTACCATTAAAAACCTTGCTAATGATACCACAAAATGCAAGAACACCATCCAATCGCTTCCGAGGGTGCACTCTAG
Organism: Alliaria petiolata; assembly: GCA_020283515.1. NCBI lineage: Eukaryota > Viridiplantae > Streptophyta > Magnoliopsida > Brassicales > Brassicaceae > Alliaria > Alliaria petiolata. The sequence goes on along the minus strand of JAHZTW010000003.1, from coordinate 24,339,860 downwards.
TCCGTTAAGAAAACCAATTTCACGTTGGAGAATAGTAAGTATGTGACGGTGACGTGAAACTGAGGCTTCTGGCATGACTCCAAAAATGAATAAGTCGTTGCAAGAACCTATTACAACCTCCAGATCTGCTCGTTGAAGAAGACGCAAGGGATGCTGTCTTGTTGCAATCATCTCTTTGCACTCCTTGTTTTGCAGCCATGTGCACGGTAAATCACTACAAAGCAGTGCATTTGATATGAAAGCAGACTCTTCACAACTAAACAGAATGACCTGAGAAATCGGTGCAAGTACCCAAACAAACTGAATCACTTTGAAGTCAGTGATGATAGGAACCAAAACAGAGGAAAAACGAAACACCACCAGCCCATAGAAAAAATCAAGATCATTAAAACACTGGACTGTCGTGACCGTTTTTGAACCGAATCCAAAACAGAATCCGTCCAATACGAGAAGATGCAGAGAAAGGATTGCATAAGCATGCATCCACCAAGAAACAAGTTCAGGCTGGTGTTTACGAAAATGTGAATGTTTCGGTGAGATAGCTCTCGTCCACCAAGTCTGGCGATAATGATTTTCCCATCGAGAAATAGCATGGTCTTCCTCCTGTATCCATGAAAAAAGAGACCGCCAAGTGAATCGTGGTGATGGAGAAAGTGAGAGTTTAACAAGTGTTAACACCCAATTCACACAATAACAATCCTGGTGTTGAAGGTACACCGAGAACAGACCAGCACCCAATTGTTTAAACGAAACAATCCAATCAAAGATTTTGCTTTTAACAACTCCGTCGTTGATCCATAAAGCAAGCCACGTGAGTAGGTGTTGCCCAACAAATTCAGTTGTTTTGTCTGATTATTAATCTCCACCTGGTATATATTTTCACAAAACCTGTTCCTTTTGCTTCTTAATCCCATTAACTCTTCTCTTTGCACAGCACTGTCTCTATCATGAAATTGGAGCAAAAAATGCAAGAGCGTTTCTTGATTAGTTGCAAGTGCTTTTGTTTCTCTCTCAAGGATAATAACACACTCAGCATAACAACTTAGAATAGAGCTTATTATCTCTTTTCTTTCAGCTTTATTATAACCAGAAAAAAACTCGGTTGAATTAACAATACTCGCGTTTCTTAGCTCATGTCCACTTGTCCCACGAAAGCTTAAAGCGAGATTAGCAAACGGAGAAATTTTATTGTTTCCATCATCAACAAAATTGCTATCATTAATCTTTTCGATTGCCCACTGTAAGTCGTTAGTGAAGATAATTACCTCGCTGCCACTTATTGTGAGAGAAATAACTTTCGTCTTTATCTCCATGGTGAGGTTCTCTACGTCTTCAATCCTCACACTATATGATGCCATTGTTTTTGTTACACACAGATTCCTTGAATGGTTTCTTGTGTCTTCATCGTAGGTGTCGAACCACAAATTAGCAAAAATCTTGTAGAGATCTTTTTCACTGTGAAGAAAAAAAATTTCGCTTCAACGAGGATCGGGTGGCTCACGATTGAGTTGGCGATGAAAATTTTTTCTCCCTAAACCACAATTCCTATGTTGCTTATTTAAATCCCTAGGCGCATCTTCTTCTTCTTCACCGCAGACGTGAACACATTCTGGTGATAAAAGTTTTCTGTCTTCAGTGTGATCTTCCTTTTTGTTAGAGACACAGCTCATTCCAAATTTGTTTTCTCTCCAACCTATTGTTATAGGCATCGTTTGCAAAGAACCAGGTTTATCTTTGAGATTAAAGTTCCGTGAAACACCACAACTTATCCCAAAATCCACATGTGAAAATATGAATTTCTTAAAATCTGCCTTTGAAGAAAGCGTCGATGTTTCTCCAGGATAGTTTGGATCATCCCAAATTACTCTTGCATCTGCCACTCTTTCAACCTCTATGGATTCTTCATCCTCTTCGTCATACACATCATAGATAGGATCATCCATCTGCTCCGCAAAGGGGTCCTCGTCGACTTCGTCTTCTGTGTCATAATCCTCGTCCTTTGATTCATTATTCTCGTCAGATTCTGTGTCAATATTATCGACCTCAAAAGTTAGTGGGAGAGGAACAACTTGTTGCAGAACAGAGGTGTTGATAAACGTTGTGAGTTGCTTCATCTGCTCTTGGAGATTCGCCATCGTGTGGCGCAAGATCTTGTTCTCCGTTAACGGAGGGTTACGTCGTCGCTGTTTAGCCATCGAGAAGGAACGTCGCTCGGCTCTGATACCAACCTGACGCAGCATACAAACTGGATAATCAGCTCAATCTAGAGATTCGATGAATCTCTAGAGAACCGCTTCGCTCAATCAAGGGATTCGAAGAATCGCTTAAGACCGGCTTCCTGTTTTGATGAATTTAATCGAATCAAGAACAAGGTATACGATAATTCTCTCTGTTTATTAATTATCAAAAGCTGTTGAAATCTTACATCATACATAAACTTAAATAGTAAGAAGAAACCAAAAACCCTAGCGTAAAGATAAAGTCGCAAAGCCCAAACGTAAATAATAAGCTCAAACGTAAATAATAAGCCCACAAATTATTAAAAGTTACTAACTAAAGATAAAGATAGCTTAAGCACGTTGACAACGAAAACGTGCGATTGAAGGAAGATGCGCTGCATCAGGAAGACACTCAAGCCAATTTCGTAAATTGTTACCGACTGTGGCCCTTAAGAGGGTGGATAGTGTGTTGTTTACGACTTCAGTCTGTCCATCTGTTTGGGGATGGCAAGTGGTAGAGAATAGAAGCTTAGTCCCGAGCTTCCTCCATAAAGTCTTCCAAAAGTGGCTTAGGAACTTGGTATCCCGGTCTGAGACGATAGTCCTTGGCAATCTGTGAATTCTGACAAACTCCTTGAAAAACAGATCAGCAATTTGTGTGGCATCGTTGGTTTTGTTGCACGGGATGAAATGTGCCATCTTGGAGAACCGATATACTACCACGAATATGGAGTCCTTGTCTCTTATCTTGGGCAGTCCTAAAACAAAGTCCATAGACACATCTACCCAAGGCATGTTAGGAATAGGTAGGGGAATATAAAGACAATGAGGGTGCAACCTGGATTTTGGCCTTAGGCAGATGATGCATTTGGAGCAGAATCGTTCTACATCTCTTTTCAGATGCGGCCAGTAGAAGTTCTTATCGACAATGCTTTTGGTCTTTTGCACTCCAAAGTGTCCCATAAGGCCTCCTCCATGGGCCTCCCTAAGAATCAACTCTCGCATCAAACTCTGCGGAATGCATAATCTTTGTCCCTGAAAAGAAAACCATCATGTTTATAGTGAGGACCAATAATACCTTTTGTACACTGCTGGTAGAGCTCTCCAAAGTCTGGATCGTTGTCATATAATTCCTTGAGATGCTCAAAACACATTATCTTGGCCTCCATGATGTAAATCAAGGCATGCCTTCGGGACAAGGCATCAGCTACAATGTTCTCCTTGCCCTTCTTGTACTTGATCACGTAGGGGAAAGTCTCCACAAACTCGAGCCATTTTGCATGTTGTTTCTTCAGTGTGGTCTGGCCCCTTAGGTACTTGAGCGTTTCATGGTCGGTATGGATGACAAATTCCTTGGAAAGAAGGTAGTGTTGCCACGTCTCCAAAGACCTTACTAGGACGTAGAGCTCCTTGTCATAGGCGGGGTAGTTGAGTGCAGCTCCATTCAGTTTCTCACTGAAGAAGGCAACCAGTTTCCCTCCTTGAGTTAGGACAGCTCCAATGCATGTACTTGAAGCATCATATTCAACTTCAAAAGTTTTGTCAAAGTTAGGTAAAACTAAGACAGGTGCATGGGTAAGGCTATCTTTAAGCTTCTTAAAAGCTTCTTCCAGTTTTGGCCCCCAAGTGAAAGCAACATTCTTCTTGATCACCGCAGTCAAAGGGGTAGCAATGGTACTAAAGTCCTTGACAAAACGCCGCTAGAAGCTTGCTAGGCCGTGAAAACTCCGAACATGACCAATGGTGGTTGGCGTGGGCCAGTCTTGTATGGCTTTGATTTTTTCTTCATCTACCTTTAGACCATGTGAACTAACAACAAAGCCTAAAAATACCAATTGATCAGTGCAGAAAACACATTTCTTGAGATTAGCATATAATTGTTCTAGCCTTAAAGTCTCTAAAACTTTCTCAAGATGATTAAGCTGTTCATCCAAGCTAGTGCTGTATACTAGAATATCATCAAAATACACAACAACAAACTTACAGATGTAGGCTCTTAGAACGTGGTTCATGAGCCTCATGAAGGTGCTTGGTGCGTTGGTGAGTCCAAACGGCATGACCAGCCACTCATATAGACCCATCTTGGTCTTGAATGCTGTCTTCCACTCGTCACCTTCCTTCATTCGGACTTGGTGGTAGCCACTTTTCAGGTCAATCTTTGAAAAGATGGTGGCGCCACTGAGCTCATCCAACATGTCGTCCAGTCTTGGAATGGGATACCAATATTTGACGGTGATGTTGTTGACGGCCCTACAATCTACGCACATTCTCCATGTGCCATCTTTCTTGGGTACCAAGAGAACTGGTACTGCACACGGACTAAGGCTCTCACGGACATATACTTTGCTCATTAGTTCTTGAACTTGCTTCTCCAGTTCTTTAGCCTCCTCGGGGTTGACTCTATAGGCGGGTCGGTTGGGTAGTGGGCTCCGGGTACAAAGTCAATCTGGTGCTCAATCCCTTAGATAGGTGGTAAGCCGGTGGGAAGGTCTTCAGGAAACATGTCTTTGAAGTCCTCTAACAGCTTAAGTACTCCTTCCGGGTGCTTGTCCTCTTCGGGCCCTGAAAGATACCCTTCTCTAAAGACCATTAGTAACACCTGCTCTTTTATTTCCAATGATTTAATAACTTTGCCAGGTGAAACATAGAGACTGGCCTTACTTACATCGGTTCCTCTTGACATCGCCTTCTGCATTTCGTGTACTTCTTGAGGGGTTAGGGGTGCTAGGTTATGCTTACGTTTGTTATGGATGAAGCTGTAGTAGTTAGTCCGCCCATTATGCATGCTCTCCTTGTCAAATTGCCACGGCCTCCCTAGTAAGAGATGTCCAGCTTGCATGGGAACAACGTCACACACTACGGTGTCCGTGTACTTGCCTATTTGGAATGGCATCGTGACTTGTTCAGATATCTTGAGCTCGCTTTCATCGTTGAGCCACCTCAGCTTTAAAGGATGAGGATGCTTGGTCTTTTATAGCCCTAGCTTATTAACCAAATACTTGCTAGGCACATTGGTGCAAGAACCACCATCAATAATTAAACTACATACCTTGGAGTTTATGGTGCATCTAGAGTGGAAGATGTTTTCTCTTTTAATCTTCTCAGCATCAAAGAGTGCACTAAGAGCTCTCCTAACAACAAGTATTTCTCCTACTTCTGGATAGTTAGTGACATCATCTTCGGAGTGTTCTAGCTCTTCGTCTTCTTCATCTTGGGAATCATACTCTCCATTAGCCTTGAGAATCATGACCCTTTGATTTGGACAATCTTTCGCATAGTGTCATTTTCCCTGACATTTAAAACAAGTAATGTCACGAGTTCTAGTAATTTTTTGAGTTTGGGACTTACCTTGCTCTGGTTTGAAGGCTGGCTTCTTGAACCTTGAATCTGTTTCTATAGACTTTCTTTTGTCTAGGTTGCGTTGAGGAGTCCAAGTGGTCTTGTTCCGAATGGTAGAGGCTGTCTTCCTCTTGATATGTTGCTCAGCTTGGATAGCTAAGTGCAGAAGCTCCTCCAAGTCATGATAGCGTTGCCTTTCCACTTTCCTGGCAATCCTATCTTGGAGCCCATCCAGAAACTGCGCCATTTGAGTCTCTGGCGAATCCTAGATTTCCTGTCTATTTTTAAGACTTCTGAACTCTTCAAAATATTCTTCCACCGATTTGCTCCCTTGAGACAGTTTGCGGAATCTCCTTTGTATATCCCAGTGGTAATGAGCTGGGACATATCTCTTCCTTAGGCTGAACCGCATATCCCTGCAAGTATTGATCTGGGGGTATTGATGTCTTCGCCTGTCTGACACATCCCTGTCCCACCAAGCAAGAGCATTATCAGTAAGTTGGGCAGAGTGATACTTTTTTTACCTTGGAGTATTAGTTATATTCGAAGATGTGTTCCATTCGTCTCTCCCAATCAAGGTAGGCATTTGGGTTGATCTTCTGATATACTCATATATTTCGCATATTTAACTTGCATTTAGAATAGGTTTTTCATGCATACATCATTCATAATAGACTAGTTTGCATCATTTGTATCATTTTAAGAACTAGAACACTTTGCATTAGCATTTGCATGGTTTCTTGCATATCTGCATCTTTTTCAGGTTGTTTAGAGTACTTGGAGCTGTGATGGATGCTGAGCATTAACAAGAAGATGAAAGAAGAGCATAAGAGTTGGCAGGAATCAAAAGGAAACTTGGACAAAAGAGAAGGAGCAAAGATCGACTTCAAGATCGACCAAGACCAGTCGATTCAGCCGAGATCGAGAGGTAGATCGAGCAAAATGACTCGATCTAGAAGAGATCGACCGCATGATCGACCAAACTCACTCGATCTAGAAGGGATCGACTGGACGATCGACCGCCCCACTCGATCTAGAAGAGATCGACCGACCGATCGACCGTGCCACTCGAACCATTTGCATGTTGACCCAGAAAAGTTTTTATGCTTTAGTGAAAGTGGGATTAGATAGGTCCCTTGCCCCTTGTCCCTTGTCCCTTGTCCCTTGCCCCCTTGACCCCTCTTTTAAGGCCAAGAGCCATGTTTAAAACTCTATATAAGGAATGTGTGTGTGCTTGTAATAATCATTCAGTTTTTAATCAAGTCTTCTTATTCTCTCTTTTATAGTCTTCTTAGTGTTCTTGTAAGCTTTCTCTTGTTCTTGAGTGTTCTTAAGTATTCTTAGTTTTTATAGTTGCTTCTTGTTTAGTTCTTTGTGAAAACTCTTGTATTTTTATTATATATATCAAGTAATTAAGTTATTATAATGTCAAATCTTTCTTCTTAATTCCCATTCAGTTCTTTGTGAAAACTCTTGTATTTTTATATATCGAGTATTTAAATAATTCTAGTATCAAGTCTTTCTTCTTAATCTCATCGATTATGTTCAAACTCTAAACTTATGTTTAAAAGAGGTAAGAACATGATTTGTGAGTAAACCACCATGGTTTGAGGTTGGGATGATTAAGGAGGTTGGAGATTAAAATCTTGGTTTTGTTTTTATCTTGTTCTTCATTCAATTCTCTTCTTGGATTTGGGGGTTTTAAGGTCTAGAGATTCTCCATGGAGATCTCTTGAATCTAGGGATTTCTTTATCCTAACAAGACTTAGGAAATCCCTTAAAACCAAATCCAAGAGACTAGCTCATCCTTTCCCACACATCATGGATGCTTAGGAAGCTAGTTAAACCGTTTTTAAGATCCAAGCTTAATGTTCTTCACCTTATCTTTCCACCACACATCATGGTTAGGAGGAAAGGGTGAAGAAAGGGTTTATACCACACATCATGGATAAATCTAAATTGGTTTCTTAAGGTTTAGAGAAATTACTAAAAGAGTAAAAATTATGTTTTTAAACCCCAAGTTCGAATCTTCATCCTCCCTAAGAATGATTCCCAGCCTTGGATCTTCTTTTTAGTATTTGCAAAAACTCGAAATCACTTTCCTTTAGTTTAAGGTTTTAATCTTTTAGCCTAAACATCTCCTAGTTAGCTTAATCTTTGCATTAAGGTCTCTAAATTTATAAAGTTGTGTTTTTGCTCGTCCTGATATTTTATAAATCCCCTAGTATCTTGTTTCGCACCCTGGTAATTAGTTAAGAGTCGGTAAAATTTATTAACTAGTTTTTAAAAAACCATTTTGCCACCTAGAAATTTACCTAGTTTTTCTGTCCTTGGTTTTGCATTTTATAAAATTAGTAACTTCGCGTTTTAAATTCCTAGAAGTCTTCTATTAGTTAGTTAACATCCCAGTAGGTATTTTAAAATAGTTCTCAAGTTCATATAGTTGCAGCAAGGAGTTTATTTTGATTTGTTCCCCCATTTAACTCGAATCTGCTTAGCTTTACTTCAAGCTCTTGCATTCTTAATACCTTTCACAACCTGATTTGGATTGATGACCTGAAGTATTACAATGACATAGACAAGCTTTAGGTTTTGTTTAACCTGCTAAAAAGCTAGTTATCAAATGGCGCCGTTGCCAAGCTCGGGTTTTAAGTGAATTTATTGAGATTTGGAGCTTAGTGGAGACTAAGTTTTCTTTTTGTATTTGGTTACTAATTTTCCTATTTGTGTACTTGTGTTTTCAGGTATATGAACCTGAGGTCTAGAGGTGAAAACAACCTATTATCACCACTGGACAACATCCATCAACTTGGAAGCGCAAGACATAGGAGGGAAAGACTCCTACTAGATATCGAAGAGTACCATCAAGAGGTGATGGCTGACCACGACCAGGTGGAGGATCCACCTCAACACGCTGCTGCTGGCAGAGGCATTGGACAGCCTTACCACCCTCAAAGAGCACCACGCATCATTGGCGCCGGTGATGCACCGAACACGCACACCAATCGCTTCGGCATCACGCCACCACCAGTGCAAAACAACTACTTCGAGATCAAGCCTGGATTCGTATCTATGGTCCAGAACAACAAGTTCCATGGCCTGGCAATAGAAGACCCACTGGAGCACTTGGACAACTTCGAGCAAGTGTGTGGCATGATAAAGATAAACGGCATATCGGAGGATAGCTTCAAGCTACGACTTTTCCCTTTTTCTCTTGGGGACAAAGCAAGGCATTGGGAGAAAACCTTACCACAAGGCACCATCACGTCCTGGGTTGAATGCAAGAAAGCCTTCCTCTCAAAATTCTTCTCAAGCACGAGAACGGCTAGGCTAAGGAGCGAGATAAGCGGCTTTACTCAAAGACACAATGAGAGCTTTAGTGAAGCAATGGAGCGGTTCAAGGACTATACCATACAGTGTCCTCACCACGGCTTCACAGAGGAAACACTCTTGAGCACAATATACCGTGGAGCCTTGCCCAAAATTCGCATGCTACTTGACACGACAAGCCGAGGAAACTTTCTTGGACAAGATGTCCACGATGGAATGGAACTCATTGACAACTTAGCATTGAATGATGGAAATTATTCTGAGGACTATGACAGAGCACCAAGAGGCCATGAACTGGAGGCACACAAGAAGGAGTTGAAGTCGCTCCATGAAAAAATTGATAAGATGATGATTGCCAACCAAAAACATGTCCACTGCGTCGGAGAAGCCGCGAACTTGTCTCAAGAAAGAAGTGAGGAAGAGTTTGAGGAAGCAAATTGGGTTGGAGGCCAAGACTATCCTAAGCCACAGGGCTACGCCCCAAGGTATCAAGGCAACAACAACAACTTGTCTTACAGAAGCACCAATGTGGAAAATCCAAAGGACCAAGTCTACCCTCCACAACAAAGCAATCAAGCCAAACCGTTTGTACCTTACAACAAAGGAGGATTTCCACAAAACAGTGGGTATCAAGGGCAATTACAAGGCAACTACCAATGCAACCAACAGCAAGGTAACAAAGCTTACCCTCCTGGTTTCGTGCCACAGCAACAACAACATCAATCTCCACCTCAAGATCCGGTACAAGCCATGTTTCAACAACTTCTACAAGGCCAAGCTTCTACAAATTAAAAATTTGTGGATATGAACAACCGGCTAGACTCCTCCCTTACTGAAGTCTCTACACAGATCAGCAACATCAACACCAAGATTCGCCAGTTAGAGAAAGGAAAAGCGAGTACAAGCGGTCATGCTACACTACCCGGCCAATGCGAAACAAATCCCAAGGAGTATGCGAATGTGATCAGTCTAAGAAGTGGAAAGGAAGTCGCACCAACGTCTACAGCAAAAAACAATGAGGACATTGTGGTTCAAGAGGGGGAGAGTGATCTTTCAAATGATCAAGAGATCACCTCGACAATGTCTACATCGAAAGGGCAAGGAAGCGGTTTTGGAAAAACAAGTGGGGGAAACGACCAAAGAAAAAAATATTTTCATACCTCCACCTTACAAACCGAAGCTCCCCTTCCCTGGACGCTTCAAGAAGAAGCTGGTAGAGAAGCACATTGTTTGAAAAACATTTGAGAAACGTGGAGCTGAAATTGCCACTACTCGATTGTTTAGCCATGGTGCCGATGTATGCCAAGTTTCTGAAGGATACACTCGCCAAGACAGTTAAGGGTTGCCAAGAGGTCATGGTGTTGAGCCAAGAATGCAGCGCAATCATCCATAAGGAGATAGCACCAAAAAAGCTGGGAGATCCAGGCTCGTTCACAATACCTTGTGCGCTAGGGCCGTTGAGGTTTAGCAATTGTTTGTGCGACTTAGGGGCAAGCATTAATCTAATGCCCTACTCCATAGCAAAGAAACTAGGCTTCACCAAGTTTAAGGAGTGCAGAATCTCGTTGATCTTGGCCGATTGAAGTGTAAGGCTCCCGGTAGGAATGCTTGAAGACTTACCGGTGAGGATAAGCAATGTGAGTGTCCCCACGGACTTTGTTGTTCTTGAAATGGATGAAGAACCTAAGGATCCCCTAATCCTTAGAAGACCATTTTTGGCGACTGCTGGAGCTATAATTGACGTCAAGAATGGCAAAATTTCATTGCACTTGGGCAAAGACGTCAAGCTCAACTTCGATATTAATGAGGTTTTGAAGAAACCGACGATCGATGGAAAAGTCTTCTACATAGAAGCTATGGATCTTTTAGCTGATGAATTGCTAGAGGAATTGGGTCAAGAAGATCATCTACTAGTGGCGCTGACAAAGGAGTGTGGAGAGTATGGGTACCTAAGTGATCAGACCCAAGAATACATTTGCATCCTTGATTCTCGCAAAACTGTCAAGGAGATCGACCAAGAGATCGAGCCACTCACTCGATCTGAAGACAAGATCGACAGCCCGATCGACCAATCCACTCGATCCAGGGAAGAGATCGACCAGCCGACACGATCTCCTGCTCGATCAAAGGAAGAACGACTGAGCCAATCGAGGGAAACAACTCGATCGACACAAGATCGAGTGGTCGATCGACCCATCAACTCGATCACAGTAGGGCAGACGCTTGAAGAAGAAAGTATGGAGGCTGATGACTCGGGGTCTAAGGAAGCGAATGAGGACAGCAATCTCAACAAGAACCAAGAAGAGGACTGGAGTGAGCTGCTAGCTCCAAAGGTGGACCTCAAGCAGCTACCAATTGGTCTAAGGTATGCTTTCTTAGGACCAAATGGGACTTACCCAGTCATTGTTAATGACAATCTGAATGATGATGAGTTAGACTCTCTCCTTAGGGAATTGAGGAAGTATAGGAAGGCCATTGGGTACTCTCTAAGTGACATCAATGGCCTTTCACCATTACTTTGTACTCATAGAATTCATTTAGATGATGAGAACACTTCTTCAATTGAACATCAAAGGCGCTTGAACCCGAATTTGAAAGAGGTGGTTAAAAAGGAAATCCTAAAACTCTTAGAGGCCAACGTGATATACCCCATAAGTGATAGCACTTGGATCTCACCGGTCCATGTCGTGCCTAAAAAGGGGGGGATCACGGTTATAAAAAATGAAAATGATGAACTAATACCTTCTAGGATCATCACCGGTCATAGGATGTGTATAGATTATCGAAAGCTTAACAAGGCCACTAGGAAACATCACTACCCACTGCCATTCATTGATCAAATGCTAGAAAGATTAGCCAACCACCCCTACTACTGTTTTCTAGACGGTTATAGTGGTTTCTTTCAAATCCCGATTCAACATAATGATCAAGAAAAGACAACCTTCACTTGTCCTTATGGAACATATGCTTATAGGAGAATGCCTTTTGGTTTATGTAATGCCCTGCCAAATTTCAAAGATGCATGATGTCTATATTCTCTGATTTTATTGAGGAGATGGTTGAGGTATTCATGGATGATTTCTCTGTGTATGGCTCTTCCTTTGGTGTTTGTTTGTCTAGTTTGTGCAGGGTACTCAAGAGATGTGAGGAGACCAATCTGATGCTCAATTGGGAGAAATGCCACTTCATGGTAACAGAGGGGATTGTCCTTGGTCACAAGATCTCAGGAAAAAGCATTGAAGTGGATAGAGCAAAGGTAGAAGTGATGGTCACTTTGGCGCCTCCGGCTAACGTGAAGGGCATAAGAAGTTTCTTGGGGCACGCTGGCTTCTACAGGAGGTTTATAAAAGATTTTTCCAAGCTAGCACGTCCCCTCACAAGGCTATTATGCAAAGAAGCTGAGTTCAACTTTGATGAAGAATGCCACCAAGCGTTCAAAACCATCAATGGCGCGCTAGTAACCGCACCGATAGTGCAAGCACCGGATTGGGACTTTCCCCTTGAGATCATGTGTGACGCTAGTGACTACGCTGTAGGAGCTGTCTTGGGGCAGAGAAAAGACAAGAGGTTGCATGTTATTTACTATGCTAGTCGCACCTTGGACGATACACAAGTAAAATATGCAACCACCGAGAAGGAGCTTCTAGCGGTGGTCTTTGCGTTTGAGAAATTCCGGTCATACTTGGTGGGCTCTAAGTTGATTGTATACACTGATCACGCAGTACTGAGGTACATCTACTCTAAGAAGGACACAAAGCCAAGACTCCTGAGGTGGATCCTTCTCTTGTAAGAATTCGATATGGAGATCAAAGATAAGAAAGGCATAGAGAATGGTGTAGCGGATCATCTTTCAAGAATGAGGGTGGATGAAGTCTTACCTTTGGATGATTCACTCCCTGAAGAGCAACTCATGATGGTCAACACCGTGGTATGTGCAAGGCTAGAAGAGGAGCTTGAAGAAGTTTTGGGCCTAAAAGAAGAAAACCTCCCATGGTATGCGGATATTGTCAATTTCTTAGCTTGTGTGGAAGAGCCTACTCATTTGGACCGATACAATAAAAAGAAATTCATGAGAGACGTCTCACACTACTTCTGGGATGACCCTTACCTGTACAAAAGGTGTGTGGACAGCATGTACCGAAGATGTGTCACAAGAGAAGAGGCGAGAGACATACTTCTACATTGTCACGGTATGACATATGGGGGTCATTTTGCTAGTTTCAAAACGGCTACAAAGGTTCTCCAAGCTGGGTTCTGGTGGCCTACACTCTTCAAAGATGCCCATGAATTCATCAAGTCATGTGAAGCATGCCAAAGAGCCGGGAACATCACCAAAAGAAACGAAATGCCACAAGCACCAATCTTTGAAGTAGAGATCTTTAACGTGTGGGGAATCGATTTTATGGGTCCATTTCCATCATCATATGGCAAAAAGTACATTCTTGTGTCAGTAGACTATGTGTCGAAATGGGTGGAAGCCATGGCCTCACCAACAAACGATTCAAAGGTGGCGGTTAAACTTTTCAAAACGATCATCTTTCCAAGATTTGGAGTCTCTAAGGTGGTGATTAGCGATGGAGGCAGCCACTTCATCAACAAGGTTTTTGAAAGTCTCTTGAGAAAACAAGGTGTTAAGCACAAGGTGGCCACGCCCTATCACCCTAAAACAAGTGGCCAAGTGGAGGTTTCGAATAGACAAATCAAGACTATACTAGAGAAGAGCGTGGGAGTCACTAGAAAAGATTGGTCTAGCAAGCTAGATGACGCTCTTTGGGCGTATAGAACGGCCTACAAAACTCTCATTGGAACCACGCCTTTCAACCTCCTCTATGGCAAATCTTGTCACCTTCCTGTGGAATTAGAACACAAGTCTCTTTGGGCTGTGAAGCAACTCAACTACAATCTCAAGACCGCCCAAGAGAAAAGGTTAGTGCAACTTCAAGAGCTTGATGAGATAAGAATGGATGCTTATGAAAGCGCCAAGATTTACAAGGAAAGGACCAAAGCCTTTCATGACAAGAAGCTGGTGCACAAGGAGCTCGAAGAGGGAAGCATGGTTCTACTCTATAACTCAAGATTGAAGCTGTTCCCCGGAAAGCTCAAGTCTAGGTGGTCCGGACCGTATGAGATTAGAGAAGTACTACCATATGGAGCCATAACTTTGGTTGGAAAGAATGGAGAGAACTTCACGGTGAATGGGCATAGAGTCAAACCTTACATGGCGAGTAACTGCAACAAGGAAAGCACCACGATTCCTCTCCAAGACCCTCCACTAGCCTAACCAAGTAAAGTCAAGCTTAGAGACTTAAAACAAGCGCACTTGCGAGGCAATCCATTGACTATCATTGTATATATTTTGTTTCAATTTTATGCTTTCTGCTTTAAGTGTGTAGGTGCAAGGAAACAAGAGGCAAGAAGCACGTTAGTAGATTCTACAAAGCAAAGAAAAGAAAGGCAGGAGGAGACGATCGAGTGGAAGATCGAGAGATATCACTCGATCGTGGAGCTAAGATCGATCAAGAGATCGACACAATCACTCGATCACGAACAGAACAAGCCTAAAACGAGGACTTTAGTCGATCCATTCCTCGGTTTAATTCAGATCGACCAACCAATCGAGCTAGTAACTCGATCAGAGTAAGATGGGCAAGAGATCGAGTGGTAGATCGACTGAACCACTCAATCGTCTGCCAAGGGGAGTTTTTCAAATATATCTCTCTTTCTCATTCCCTCCTACTTTTGAATTTGAATTTGAATTTGGTCAACCAGGCTCCTCTGAACTTTGATAATTGAGCTTTGTCCAAATTTAAAACCCCACTTGCATGCAAAAGTTCAAACATTCCCTTCTTTATAAAACCACACATCCACTCTCTCCTTTCCTTACATTAAAAACGATTTTTGCAAATTAGAAAGAGAGTGTGAGTTTTTCTGGTTTTCTAAAGAGGAAGAGCATCTTATTCCCATCAACTTTCAAAGGTAATTCGAACTTTATCATGCCATATTCAGATTTTGAAAAATTTCCTTTTTAAGTTGTATGGTTGATATATTTTTAGAAATATCTAAATATTAGGGAATTTTCTTGATTTGTTCTTATCTCAAGAGTTTTTCATCTAGTATTTATTGATAAATCAAAAACTTTCCCCAAAAATAAAAGGCTTGAGAGAAAATCTCTTTAAGGATCTAACCTCTTGAACTTGTGTTCTTCTCTTTTCCGTGCTCTCTACTAAAACATCTCTTGGAGGTTTTTAATTTCAGGTACTATGGCACAAAGGAAGAGAAGTAGAGCTATGGCTGCACAAGAGGAAACACAGCAAGGAATTGAAGAATCAATTAAGTGGAGAAAAGAGGAAAAGAAAACAAGGAGGAGGCTAGAGAGGTTGCGTTTTGAGCCCACGAAATTTGCAAGAAGGGAGTTGTTGCAAAGGCTAAGATTGTTGGAAGGGTTTGATGAGCTGCTCACTAACATGGGGCTTGCATGTCTTTCACGGATGGACTGTCCCACCTACCCCGAAGCCACGCTTCACTTCCTCTCCACCTTGGATTGCGAATATGAAGATCCGAGCATCCCAACTCCAACCAAGGGTCTTATCACATTCAAAATCCGCAAGCAAGCCTACCGTCTCTCTATCCCTGAGCTATTCCAAGCTTACGGACTCGATGCAGCAGCCGACCTTGTGGAGTTCCCACAATTCAAAACCGCAAGCAAGCTATGGGACTTGATTAGCGATGGAGACTACAAGTCCAATACCGCCAAAATCAAGAAGGTGCGAAACCCTTTGCTAAGATACACTCTCAAGCTGGTAGCCAACACGTTCAGTGGGAGATCCACGACAGCAATGGTGACAAAGAACGAGCTGTGCTTCATTTTCCAAGGAGTTAAAAATGTTCTATGCGATAGCGAGAGGAGTGATGAACCAATGGAGGATGATCTTGGAGATAACGTTAACTATGGATGCATCCTGGCTTCATCCTTGCTCAGGTACAAAGCCTGGGCCATTAAATGCAAGGCAACATCAACACTCATTGGTGGCTTTCTCACGCCACTGTTTGTGCAAGCGGGAGTACCACTTACCGAGTTCACACCATGCGCGGAACGTGCATACATGGATCAAGCCTACATGATCAACACGGATTCCTTGGGACCTACTCCAGCTCCAGGTTACTATGCATACCTGTTCTACAATGAAGAACATGAGAAGAATATGTGCATCTTACCTATCCCTGAAGAAACGCTCGCTAATAGCGTCGGCAACATCGAGTTCTTGCCAAGCGATGAGGAATGTTATGCACCTCTTGGAGGCGTGCCAACAGCACCGCAACTTGCCCAATCATCTCCAGAATCCCCTCCCACTGATGCTGAAATGCCATCAAGTTATGATCTCCCGAAGTTGGACTATGAGCCGCGCACTTAAGCCGAAAAATTCCTTGCCTCGGTTGTGGAGATTCAGCGCAAAGTAAACAAATGGCAAGGCAAGATGATCAAGAAGCTGGTGAGGAAGGTCAAGGTCCTTCAAGGGAAAAGCTCTTCAGAGATGTGATATCTCTGTAAATTGCATGTTTCTAACACATATTCCATGCTAGTTAGGACTTCATTCTTGCACTTTCATCTTAGCTTTCATCACATTTTCACCCATGTTAGGATTAGATGCATTAGGTTAGGTTTCTGCATAGTCTTGCATGTTTCTAGTGTGTTCTGAGGTGCTCAGGATGGTCCGAAGAAGAAACCAAGGAGGGAGATCACAAATGGAGGACGAGCCGGTAATATCGAGCATGGATCACGACCTCGAAGTCGATATGGACAAGCGCACGACGAACCTCGACGGGTAGCAGCGACTTAGTCCCGAAAGGAACACCTCGGAGCGAAGATCCAGCAAGAGGACGCCATGAAGACGGATATTGGAGCAAGGCAACGGGAAATACCCGATTCGAGTAATATGGAAGTCGAGCCTTCATGACATGATCCCGAAACACTTCCCGATATGGAGACTGCCCGAAGAATCAGAAGAGTTAGCATATCGGCTTGCTCACAACGACTTGAGCCCGAAACGCTAAAGTCCAAAATAGTACCATTTTGGGAAAGTGGTCCCAACGTTTTATGTTTTTCCTCTTTTGTGTATAAATACCTCTCCCCCACTCTTATCCTTTTATCACGTTTT
>JAHZTW010000003.1:24298058-24319553 GCA_020283515.1 Alliaria petiolata | reverse complement strand
AGTCATTTCGGTACTAGGTCGTTATAAGGACAAGTTACAATTTTTCCAGTCATTTAACATTTTTACTCGTATATCTCTGTGTTGAAACAGGTACATGAACCTACGTTCACACGGTACAACAAACCTTGTTCCCCCAATAGACGATATTCACTTGCTCGAAAGATCAGCTAGACGAAATCGGGAACAAGCCGAAACAGTTAACCGTGTGACGATGGAAAACCAACAAGGTGCTCAAGGAGCTGCGGGCGCAGCTGGTGCACAAGGTCCACAAGGTCCACAAGGCGTTCAAGGACAGCCTGGTGTTGCAGCTGCTCCAAGAGCTGTGAGGCAAATCGGTGTAGGAGATGCACCGATATCGACTGCAAGCCGACACGGTATCCAGCCACCACCAGTGCAATACAACAACTTTGAGATCAAAAGTCGTCTCGTCTCCATGGTGCAGAACAACCGATTCTTCGGTCTGCCCCTGGAAGACCCACTTGACCATCTCGACCAGTTTGACCGTGTGTGCGCCATGACCAAAATCAACGGAGTAAGCGAAGATGGATTCAAGCTGCGTTTGTTTCCCTTCTCACTGGGAGACAAAGCACACGCATGGGAAAAGACACTGCGACACGGATCCATTACCTCGTGGGCAGATTGCAAGAAGGCTTTCCTGACAAAGTTCTTCTCCACATCGAGGACAGCCCGATTGAGAAACGAAATCAGTGGTTTCACTCAGAAATCCAACGAGACTTTTGGTGAAGCATGGGAGAGATTCAAGGGTTACACCACTTAATGCCCTCACCATGGATTCAGCCAAGAATCACTCCTCAGTACACTATATCGAGGTGTCATTCCCAAGATTAGGATGCTGCTCGATACGGCGAGCAATGGAAATTTCTTAGCAAAAGACGTTGGAGCCGGTCTCGAGTTGGTTGAAAACTTAGCTTAGAGTGACTCCTCTTACCACGGAAACTATGACAGATCCAACCGTGGTTACAAAGAAGAAGTAGATGGAAGCCGGAAAGTGATCAAAGAGATCAATGAGAAGCTTGACAAGTTACTACTTGTCCAAACTCAAAAGGAAGTTCATTTTGTGGAAGAACTCACTCAAGTCCAAGAAGGGGAGGACATTCAGTATGAAGATGTTAACTACATCAACGCTCAAGAAGGCCCTAGTTAGTAGTTCTTTGATGCCTTGTGCAACTTTGAAATTAAGTTCTAACCATGCTTGGATCATTTGATTTGATTTTCTTGGCTTAAAGTTGAAAAAATCATGAATTAAATCCTTACTTAAAAATCGGAACCTTAACATGAACATCTAATTATCATGCTTGTGCATTTGAAAAAGAATACATGGATTACAAAAAAAAATTATATATATATTTAGGCTTTCTTATTCACTTCACCACTCTTTGTAAGCCTAAATAGAATACCACACTTTGACCCTTGCCTTATTTCAAGCCAAATTTCGTGTGTGATTGCAAATTGTGAGGCCTTATTTTCTGTTTGAACTTGGCATAAAGTGTTAGGTTTTGGGCGACCTGTTTAGGCTCTCATAATGTTGCTAGCTTTGCATTTTGAAGCTAGTTTTAGGCTTTTTTGGGGATTGGGAGTTCACAGTTTGAGAATAGGAAGGTGTTAAGGAAAAAGATGAAAAAGGAATACGTATTTCTAGTGGTTAATCTTGATTTGTGATAAGAAAAAGCTCAAGCAAAGAAAAAGGGGCCCTAGAGGCCAAATGCATAAAAGAAATATTTTTAGAAAAAAGTTATCAAAAGAAAGAAAAAGAGCTAATATTTATGACCATACCACTAGCCTTAAGAAAAGTTTAAGAAGTTTCCCTAAGAAAAGAAAGTGTTTAATGAAATTCTTGTGGGCTTAAGCTTGGCGTGAATAGCCTTGTTGATTTGGGTAGTTTCTAGAGGGTGAGTGAGTTTGGAAAATATAAAAATGAATGAGGGAGGGATTAGGATCATTGTTAGTATACTTGGGTAGATGTGAGTCTAGTCATGTATGCATGCATTGCCTTTTACCTTTAGCATTATGTATAAGTTCAAACATTTTTGAGAGAAACCATTGCTTGGAGTACCCATTTGAATGAGATCATTTTTATCTCATAACCTTAACCCTTACCAAATGTATTCGGTTTTAAAAAGCACAAGTGTGATTCACGGTTTGGAGCTCTTAATGAATGTTAAAAGTTTTTGATTCTTGGATTGCTTGGAATAAACAAGTCATGATTTGAATTTCGATTTGTGATGATTATGGCTAAGTCCTTTTGAGTAAATGCTTGTTTACTGTATCCTAGAACTGAGAACAAGGACCTTTGAATTAATACATTTGAAAAACACTTTTTGGATTTGAGCCCCCGTTTTTAATCATCTCTTCCTAGCTTGAATTTTGTTTGCTTGAGGGCAAGCAAAAGGCAAGTTTGGGGGAGTTGATATACTCATATATTTCGCATATTTAGCTTGCATTTAGAATAAGTTTTTCATGCATACATCATTCATATTAGACTAGTTTGCATCATTTGTATCATTTTAAGTCCTAGAACACTTTGCATTAGCATTTGCATGGTTTCTTGCATATCTGCATCTTTTTCAGGTTGTTTAGAGTACTTGGAGCTGTGATGGATGCTGAGCATTAACAAGAAGATGAAAGAAGAGCATAAGAGTTGGCAGGAATCAAAAGGAAACTTGGACAAAAGAGAAGGAGCAAAGATCGACTTCAAGATCGACCAAGACCAGTCGATTCAGCCGAGATCGAGAGGTAGATCGAGCAAAATGACTCGATCTAGAAGAGATCGACCGCATGATCGACCAAACTCACTCGATCTAGAAGGGATCGACTGGACGATCGACCGCCCCACTCGATCTAGAAGAGATCGACCGACCGATCGACCGTGCCACTCGAACCATTTGCAAGTTGACCCAGAAAAGTTTTTATGCTTTAGTGAAAGTGGGATTAGATAGGTCCCTTGTCCCTTGTCCCTTGTCTCTTGCCCCTTGACCCCTCTTTTAAGGCCAAGAGCCATGTTTAAAACTCTATATAAGGAGTGTGTGTGTGCTTGTAATAATCATTCAGTTTTTAATCAAGTCTTCTTATTCTCTCTTTTAAAGTCTTCTTAGTGTTCTTGTAAGCTTTCTCTTGTTCTTGAGTGTTCTTAAGTATTCTTAGTTTTTATAGTTGCTTCTTGTTTAATTCCTTGTGAAAACTCTTGTATTTTTATTATATATATCAAGTAATTAAGTTATTCTAATGTCAAATCTTTCTTCTTAATTCCCATTTAGTTCTTTGTGAAAACTCTTGTATTTTTATTATATATATCAAGTATTTAAATAATTCTAGTATCAAGTCTTTCTTCTTAATCTCATCGATTATGTTCAAAAACTCTAAACTTATGTTTAAAAGAGGTAAGAACATGATTTGTGAGTAAACCACCAAGGTTTGAGGTTGGGATGATTAAGGAGGTTGGAGATTAAAATCTTGGTTTTGTTTTTATCTTGTTCTTCATTCAATTCTCTTCTTGGATTTGGGGGTTTTAATGTCTAGAGATTCTCCATGGAGATCTCTTTAATCTAGGGATTTCCTTATCCTAACAAGACTTAGGAAATCCCTTAAAACCAAATCCAAGAGACTAGCTCATCCTTTCCCACACATCATGGATGCTTAGGGAGCTAGTTAAACCGTTTTTAAGATCCAAGCTTAATGTTCTTCACCTTATCTTTCCACCACACATCATGGGTTAGGAGGAAAGGGTGAAGAAAGGGTTTATACCACACATCATGGATAAATCTAAATTGGTTTCTTAAGGTTTAGAGAAATTACTAAAAGAGTAAAAATTATGTTTTTAAACCCCAAGTTCGAATCTTCAACCTCCCTAAGAATGATTCCCAGCCTTGGATCTTCTTTTTAGTATTTGCAAAAACTCGAAATCACTTTCCTTTAGTTTAAGGTTTTAATCTTTTAGCCTAAACATCGCCTAGTTAGCTTAATCTTTGCATTAAGGTCTCTAAATTTATAAAGTTGTGTTTTTGCTCGTCCTGATATTTTATAAATCCCCTAGTATCTTGTTTTGCACCCTGGTAATTAGTTAAGAGTCGGTAAAATTTATTAACTAGTTTTTAAAAAACCATTTCGTCACCTAGAAATTTACCTAGTTTTTCTGTCCTTGGTTTTGCATTTTATAAAATTAGTAACTTCGCGTTTTAAATTCCTAGAAGTCTTCTATTAGTTAGTTAACATCCCAGTAGGTATTTTAAAATAGTTCTCAAGTTCATATACTTGCAGCAAGGAGTTTATTTTGATTTGTTCCCCCATTTAACTCGAATCTGCTTAGCTTTACTTCAAGCTCTTGCATTCTTAATACCTTTCACAACCTGATTTGGATTGATGACCTGAAGTATTACAATGACATATACAAGCTTTAGGTTTTGTTTAACATGCTAAAAAGCTAGTTATCATCTTCACAGCGAAAGTTGGGGCAGTCAACTTGATATCTTTGCCTCCTCCTTGGTCATAGTCATCGCCTCGGTTTCTGTTCCTCGGTGGTTGGGCTTGGCGGTTGCGATTCCCATTAGGTTCGGGTGGTACTTGTTGATGTTGTCGAAGTGGTGGATCGTCGTCTAGATCAGGCATGCTCTCTTCATCTTCTTCATGTACCCTTTGATCCAGAGCACCTTGGGTACGATCCCTATGTGCCTGCTGGTCATACTGGTCGATGCGATTGCCAAGGAGTTCCATAGAAGCTTGCATGTTGGCAAGAATTTGGGCGATGTCGGTTAAGTTAGGAGCGTCCCCCATGGCTTGTCCTGGCTAGTACCTGAAAAATAAAACAAAGTGTATGAATGTGTTCTAAAGAAATAAGAAAGAAATGAAATATACTTGGACCAATGGTTAAAATTTTTTTTTGAAGTATTTTTTTTTTTTTGATATAAAATGAAATGTTTTAATGCAAAAGTCTAATTGAGGAAACAAAGGCTGTATGCTTTCAATTCAAAATTCGAATGAAGATGAATATGGAAAACAGATTCAGAAAATGAACAAAGCACAAAACCGAATTTAAATCCTTTTTTTTTTTAATGAAAGATGAAGAACAATAAGAACATGTTTGAAGATTTTTTTTTTTCGAGTTTTCTGAAAAAAATGAAGAACAGAAACGAAAATGCAAGGATAAAAAGGATAGATAAAACCTGGGTTTATGAGTTTAAGCTCTGATACCAGATGATGCAATCCTCAAAGGCTGAGTCTTGCTTTGGTGGATGATGGAGGCTGAAAGCTGGACTAAGGTCACTCTCTTTCAACCGGTCGGATGGAACGTGGTCGAAGTGGAAAGATGGTGCCTGTTCAAGGGAATAAGGTCACTCCTTGAGAAGGCTGGTCGGATGATGATGAATAGATGGTGGATCGATGGTCGCCACAAAGCCTGATGGTAAAGGCAATGATAAGACTAGTTAGACTAGGCAGAAATCGCAAAAACCTAGAAAAACTGAATAAGAAAGAAACTCTTTAAGAAAATGCTTGTTGTTTATTGATTGTGTGAAAAATACAAGGCTGTGAGGGGACTTTATATAGAGTCCAAACAGCTATGCCCTTCTAGGGGTCTTGAAACAAATTACAATGAATGCAGCTAAATTAAAGGGATTGAAAATGGCTACCAATTGCCTTATCTAATAGAAATTCGAAAATTAAGAATAAATGCAAGAAAATCAAAACAAAAATAAAGAAAGTTAGTCAAACAATGTAATTAATTCATTCTTACCTTGGCCTTATTTGTAGGGATTTGTTTGACTTGATGGAGGGATGAACCTGGACGCTTTTAGGTTGGGAGAATGGTGAATAAGGAAACTTCATGTCCATGCTTGATGAGTGGCCAGTCTTTCATGTATTTTCTTGGACCGTCCGTCATGAAATAATCCTCCTCTTGGTACTGTTTGGTTTGCATCTCCAAGCTTCCTTGGTTTGTAAGCATTTCGGTTTGACCTTGATCTTTGGAGATGGTTAACTTCATCAGCTGCTCAGTTATGTCTTTAACCTCTTGGTCGGCAAGTAATGTCTCCACAGCTTGGTTGAAGTTCTCCCTTAGCCTCTTAGCTCTTGCTCTAGTCAAGGGTGGGGCGTTCACAGCTGGAACAAGGATGGTCGGTGGGATGTTGGTACTTGGGATCACATCATCCTCTTTGTCATATATCACTCCATAAGGTCCTCCAAGCCTCCAAGACACCTAATAAGGATTCAATATGTACAAATATGCAACACCTTAAGGTAAAACTCACTAAACTCTAATATGGATGCAAATGTGACTAAAAGTGGCTAAATGAATGCATAAGAATATGCAAAGCTATCTAAAATAAATGCTAAATTATGCTAAATTATGAGTATATCAACTCCCCCAAACTTGCCTTTTGCTTGCCCTCAAGCAAACAAACATGACAAATCTAAGAGAGAGGTTTCAAAGTGGGTGCTCAATATCCAAGAATGCCAACAAACATAATCAACTCAATGTCCTAGTTCTTAATTCTAAGATGCACTTTAATTCATCCTACTCCAAAAGAGTTAGCCATGCTCATCACAACAATCAAATGCACAAAGAACTCAATCAAGATAAGTCTCCCTATCCAACCAACTCTTTAACATTCATTAAATTGCAAACCGTGAATCATGACAATGCAATGCAAGTGAATTCATTTGGCTAAGGGACTAGGCTTTGAGATAAGAATGATCTCAATTCATATGGCTTCCAATTCGCGCAAAGGTTTTCACTCAAGAGGATTGAACTTCATGCATAATGCTAAAGGTAAAAGACAAGTGATGCATACAAGAGTAGACTCTCATCTAACCATAATACTATTAATGGCCCTAAACCCCTCTCATTTATTCTTTTCAAGCTCACTCAACTCTCTAAAGGTACCTTTTTCTCCCAAGGCTCTTTGTGCCTTGCTAAACCCATGAATTTCTTTTCTTTTAAAGCTTTAAGGGGATACTTCTTCAACCTTTAACTCATAGCGAATGGTTTAATCATTTATAAACTTAACTCTTCTTTCTATACCTAGGTAACCCTTTCTTTTCTTTGGCCTTTTGAATCTTTTTTATTTTTTATTTTCTTAAGGCTACATAAAATTTTCAAACTTAGAGCTATATTCTTTATCCACACAAGACCCACCATTTCAAATTATGCTTCCCTTATTTCCTTCCAAGCCTTTATCACCCCTTTCTTTCTACTCCTTTCCACAACTCAACATGCCAAATGCAAGCATATAACTCCAAAATAAAAGCACCAAGCAACACCATGACCCATACCCCAAATCGTAAGCCTATAACTAGCCCAAAATGCAAGAGCTAGAATCTACATGAAAGCATAAACTTGTCGTCTCAAACCTAACACTTTATGCTAAGTTCAATCAAAATAAGGCCTCACAATCAATATCACTAGAACTTTTGGCCTTTAAGGAGGTAAGGTAAGGTGGGGGTACTACTTCAGCTAGCAAGAGAGTGGTAGAGTGAGTAAGAAAGGTCAAGTATGTCTTTTATCCATGAATTCACTTTCAATGCAAGGCATGATAATTAGATGTCAAAATTCGGTTCAAGTGAGTAGAGTTGGTTATCAAATTCAAGACCCTATTTCGACCAAGTTCTAGGTGACAAGTGAAGTGATCCAAGCATGGTTCTTCCTTACTTTCAAGACTTGTTCAAATGCATCAAATAACTACTAACTAGGGTAATGAATTGATCTCATGAGTTGGCACTCTACAAGGATAAGCTCATCATTGCTCCCAATGCAAATGAATGCAAACAATATATGAAATGCAACTAGACTCAATCCTAAAATGTAAATGCAACATCTAAATGACTTTCTTTTTTGGAAATTTTCAAATTTTTCGATTTTTTTGGTTTTTTCACGAGACCACAATCAACATGACATGAAAAACAAAATGAAAAAGTTAAAAGACATATATACAAGGGAGGTGAAGGTACCTCAAAATTGTGAAGAGGAGGAGGATCCTAAGGAGAGCGACTGATTGCTCGAGGATTGGGCTGGTGAGCGGCTCGGCTTCCTTTTCCTTGGGCGCACCTCGTGAGAAAAGGAGCGAGGTGGATCCTCATGGATAGCTCTCCTTTGTTGCACAGGGAACGAATGGCGCCTATCAATGTCCATTTCGTTCTCTCCCTCAGTCTCTTCCACATTTTCAGCCTCATTTCTAGCTCTTGTGGAGGATGAACCCTTGATGATTGCCTTGAGACCTTTAACTGTCTTCTTTAAACCTTTCACAGTTTCGCCTAGCTTCTTAATGGCTCGTTCTTGGTGCTTGTTCCACCTTTTGAGGAGGCTAATGTGAAGGTGAGCCTCTCTCAAGGCTGGGCTTGGCATCGGGTCAATGCAAGAGCTGAAGTTGTACCTCTCACTACCATAAATCGAGCTCGGAGCTTCTTGCTCTTCTTCCACTTCTTCTTCTTCAAGAACTCAGTCCGGGTCAAAGTCGAATGTCCCCTTCATGGCAATGGATTGAAGAGGCGGATTGACAGCGGGATTGTAGAGGTCCTCATACGGGGGAATAAAGTCAATGTGGGAGATGTCTTGGAACGAAGTCGCTTACGAGTTGGGAAGGCAAATATTGGCCTCGATCTTCAAGTCAGCGGCAAACTTGTATGCAAATATGTGGCCTAGACATCCCGAGAGGAACACTCTCCGTCCAAGATAGAAGATGTCCATCCACTCGGGGTCAAGAGCATTCGTCCCTAGCCGATGCCCACAAGCTTCAAGAATCGGGGTTATGATCCCGCCAATGCTAAGCTCAGGATCCTTGTCCTTCATCGTGACTACCCAATCTTGGTAAGAGAGGAGTTGCCTAACGAACAAGCTAACCATTCCTGTTCCCGTCCTATCCCCGCGAACTCGCGTGCCTCTTCTTGTGTGAAAGCCGATGAACTTGGAAAGACCCACATCCAACAACTCGAGCTCCTCATGACTCACTTTCCCAGTTTCCTTCCATGCATAGAAGGTGTGAGCAAGAGCCTTGTGAGCATACCTCAATGCTGGATGCCTTATTTGGCTTCCCGTGCTTCCCCTCGGCTTAAACTTTCCCACCGCAATCGTCTCCCACAAGCCCTTCAGCTCACACTCATCCACAGTGAGCATCTTTGTTCTCCTTTTACCTTCCTTGAAGTCAAAGATCTCATTCAACTGGCGGAAGGACATTGTGTAGATGGTCCTATGGATCTTGAACTTTATGAACCCATGACCATGTTGCGGAGGTGAATCCTCTCCTTCATAGTAGAAGTGTGCGGTGAGGGAGGAGAGGAACTCGCATGTCGCGAGCTTGTAAGCAGGATAGGCCATGGTGACAAACTTCGCCAAACACATGTTGGAGAATAAGGTTTGGAAGTCTTCAAAGATCCCCAAAGCTTGAAGCGTCTGCTCATGCGGGTACTTTGTGCTCTTGAAGCGCATAGCCATGAAGGCTTTGAGAAGCTCGGCGGGTGTGAGCTTCTTCTTTGGGGCTTCTTTTGTGGTCTTGGATGACCCCTTTGAAACTCTTTTTGCAGCCCTTTTCTTTCCCCCAAGCACCAACTGTTCCTCTTCACTGCCAACCTCTTCTTCCTCAACCGCTTTCTTCTTCCATTGGCTCTTGGATGCTCTTGCTTGTGAGCTTTCCCCTTGGTTTCTTTCATCTCCTTTAGTCCTTCCCATTGTACATATAAGACAAGCAAAGCTTGGAGAGGGGATTAGCAACAAATTTTGATAAAGAAAACAATGCTTCAAGCAAGACATAAGCAAGAATCAATGCCACATTTTCGAATTTCCACCAAAATCAACACTTAGTAAAAATTTGGCAAATACAAAATTTTGCAAAAGTTCAAGTTGCCTAATTTTGAGTGCTATCAATTGGCAATCCATAAGAATGGTTAATGCAAGCTAATGCAAGTGAAAGCCCCAAAATCTTACAAGGTTCAAGAGAGTAATTTGAATTTTCGCACCATGAACCTTAAGTGTCAAATTTTTTAAAATTAACAATGGAAATCCTAGTATAGCACTCGAAATCTACTCCCTAACTATAATCAAGCAATGTCCAAGCCATAAACAATCAATTTGAACATCCCAATACAAAAATCCCCAAATTTTCCACTATTAGAGTAAAAGATGAAAAACTTGGTTTTGAATTGTTTACCTCGTTAAAGAGTGAAGGGATGAACGATTATTGACTTAGAATCAAGATGAGCACAAGAAATCGAGAAAGAGGCACTTGAAATCACGAAAAATGCTTGAAAATTGAGAGAGCGAGAGCCAAAAAATCGCAATTGTGTTTGTGAATGGGGTGATTTTCGTGTTTGGGGAAGAAGAAGGGGAGAGAACCGGTTTAATTCTAGTGAATTAAACCTGTCAAACCACGTTGACTTATCTGGACAAGGAACGTATCGAGCTATGTAGGTGGATACATAGCTCGATACGCTTGCAGACGCAGCTTTTAAAACTGTATCGAGCTAGGTAGCTCGATACAAAAGCCCGATACGGAGGTCGAGATTTCCCTAGCCCATCTATATCGACCTTGGTAGGTCGATACAAAAGCCCGATACGGTTCCACAAAATTCCTTGTAAGAGCTGTATCGACCTTGGTAGGTCGATACACAGCTCGATACAGTGCCGAAAATTCTTTGGCTAGCTTTTGCTCTTGGCTCAACCTCCTCAATTCAAACATGTCATCCACAAACACTACAAAACACATTATTGAATTAAAGAGTGCAAATATATATAAAGATAGACATGGGAGTGCCTCGCAAGTGCGCTTGTTTAAAGTCACTAAGCTTGAATTTTCAAACCCTTAGGCATGGGGGTGAACAAGAAGTGGAATTGACTTTCCTCCTCCTTTCTTGATGTAGATGGTGCCTGCTCCAGCTTGCAGCACCTTCTTCTTCTTCTTAGACCTCTTTGGTGGCTCAGCTATTGGCTCCACAATCTTGAGCCCATCAAACATTGCTAGAAGACTCTCACCATCAAAGCTTGACCCATCAAACTCATTGTGATCAAGGGCTTCTTTCTCACTCATCACCACACAAGTGAGACCAATTAGCTGCTCCTTTGGTGGTCCTTCTTCATCCTCCTTAGTATCACATGTGATGGGTCCACATAGGCTCAAAACAGAAGGTTTCATAGGATATAAGACCTTTGCATCGACATTTTTGAGAATCACCCTCTTGTTGATGAAGTCAAGGCTTGCACCAGCTGTCTTGAGGAGAGGTGTCCCTAGTAGAAGAGGTAGCCTTACTGCTTGAACCATGTCCATGACAATAAAGTCAGTTGGGACTACACATTCACCAACTCTCAATGGATAATCTTCTACAAGACCTAGTGGTTGTCTTGAGGAAGCATCAACAAATGTGATGTGTGATGAATACTTCTTCATAGTAGTGATCCCAAGGTTCTTGAACATATCAAGGGACATCACATTGACACTTGAGCCAGAGTCACACAAGGCTTCATCAATCTTCAAGTCCCCAAGAGAACAACAAATCAAAAAATTTCCCGGATTACCAAGCTTCGTGATAACCTTGAACTTATTCCTTGTTGCGCTTGGTGGGTCTAGACATTCAATCAGCTCCTAAACCTTCTCTATGTTGGCAAGCAAGTCCTTGATGAACCTTATTTGACTTGACTTGGGACAAGTTCTCCACCTTAGGCAAAGGTGCACCAATTTTCTCGATATTCCCTATAAATATCGAGAAAATTGCATTACTAGCTTGACCTTAGGGAATTTGTTGGAACACATTCCTCATATCCAAATCTTGTGCAAAACCTGGTGGAGGACCTTACTTGGACTGAAAATTCCCTTGATAGTTCCCTTGGTTCCCTTGATAAGTTGTTCTTGGGAACATTGTGCGTGCTGGATTTCACACAATAGATTATCTGTTAAGAATAACAAAGAGGACACGAAGATTCTAAGTTAAAACCAAAGCAAAGATCCAAAGATGGTGATTTTATTATTGCCGCTTAGATAAGCTTTTTAGGGTACAAGTGTTTGGCTAGGTAAAACGCGGATCCCCTGACTAATGAACTAAGGATCGTATTTATACAAGTCCACTAAGAATCTAGGTCCGGATCTCTCAGGATCTTCTCATAGATTCTTTCTTATCTCCCCTTGGCGGCGCTCCCTTCCACGAGGTTTTCATCTTCTAGGGCTTCCTTTGTCTCGGGCCTCCTCGTGGAGTTGGGCTCGGCCCACTTGCACTACAATCCGTCTTGGCCTCGGATGACTTTGTGGGTCTCCTACTTGGATCTCCAAGGGGAAACGTCGGTTTAGCTCGTGCATGAGTCGTACACGATTTGGTTCGGCTCGTGCATAATTAGCACATTTCTCGGTTCGGGCAAGATTCGTGCAGTTCGGTTCGGTTCGGTTTCTGCACGGTTTGTGCACCGAGCCAAGCCCGGATTGTGTGCTCGGTTTATGCACGGTTTGGTTCGGCTCGGTTTCTGCACAGTTTGTGCACCGAGCCGAGCCCGGATTGTGCTCGCTTTATGAACGGTTCGTGTGAAACAAGAGTTTTTATGTCTTGCAAGCAATTCCTCAATTGCTCATATCATTGCAATATATTGAGGTATCAATCCATCTTGGGAGATGATTCACTAAGAATACAAAGTCTAGTTTAAGCTAAGCTAAATTGACAATTCAAGTGACAAATGATAATTAAAAGCAAGGCACAAACTAAAGGAAACACTACTAGAGCAATAATATCGAATTAAGCCTTAATTACTACTAATCAAGTACTAATGATGCAATTAACTACTAATTAAGATTGACAAAATACTAAAAACGAAACTTAGGGATGGAATCATTGATTTGGGCATCTAAATGGCCAACCTTGCAATCATTTAAGCAACTCAAACAAGCTTTCTCTATGCCTAGAACACTAATTAAGACTAATCCATGATGTGTGGTACTAATCCCTTTCCTAATCACCTTAATGAACTAATGATGTGTTAGCATTAAAATTATTAGCAAGCATTAAACATGAGTCTAAATGGCATGATAAACACCCTAGGCAACTAATGTCTTAGGCTAGGAATGTAAATCTCTTAAAAAGTGGTTCAAGCATTTCATCAAACACTTGGTGGGTGTGTGAAATGCTTATGATCCAAAATAGCAAAAGATTAGCTATTTGGCATTAAGAACTCCTTAATAAGAAGAGAGATGAAAGAATCTAACCTAGATTGCAAGATTGAACCATTAGAAAACCCTAAATCTAACCCATCCCCAAGTTCCTAAGAAACTACTCACTAATCATGGTGAAACCCACAAATCCTATGAAAGAAATACTAGTAAGCATGATTAAAGAAGAGATAGATGAAATATTAGAAGGAACAAGAATCAAATAGCATTAAACTTAAAATAAATCTCTCAAATCTCCTCAAAACCCCAAAGGGCCGTTTTTCTGTGTAAGCCCAAGAGAAGATACATAAAAATTAGGTTTTTAAGTATTTATAGGGAAGGAGGTCAAACCGGGTCAACCCGGAACAAACCGGATTTTGACCCGGAGGAGCAGTCTTGCGGAAATCGACATATCTCCCTAAACGCAGCTCCTAATGACATGAAACCACCTCCACATGAAAGCAGATTCAATTATCTACAACCTTCATGAAGGGCTCTGAGGCTGAATCGGAATGGAAAGCCTTCATCTGACCCGATCTTCCAGTCACTTCAGGCAGTCTTGCGCCGCATCGGTTTGGCAATCCGAGGTGCTCCAAACCGAGGCAATTTCTGGTGGCTTCATCTCGGTTTGGCAATCCGAGGTGGCCAAACCGATGCATTCTCTGGTCGTCTTGCATCTGTTTGTTGTCCGATGTACCTCAAACCGATGTGATCTCTGGTTGCTCTGATTCGGACAGTCTTGCAAGAATCGCCGTATCTCGTGAACCGCTGGTCGTAATGACTTGATTCCAACGGCATTAGAAAGCTCATTGAATCCTCTACAACTTTGAAGAAGGCTTCGGAGTCTGAATCTAAGTGGAAGGCCTTCGTCTGGACACATACATTTCACACCTCCAAATGCTCAACATGCTTCTAAAAGACTTCTGCTTCTCATTTAGCTGCTTCTCTTCCTCCTCTTGATTATCCATGAAACTCCATATGGTCCTCCAAGCCTCCAAAACACCTAATAAAGACTCAATATGTACAAATATGCAACAACCTAAGCTAAAACTCACTAAACTCTAATATGGATGCAAATGGGACTAAAAGTGGCTAAATGAATGCAAAAGTACATGCAAAACTATGTAAAATGAATGCTAAAATATGCTAAATTATGAGTCTATCAACTAAATTGAAACAAGAGTTTTTACTCTTGCAAGCAATTCCTCAATTGCTCATATCATTGCAATATATTGAGGTATCAATCCATCTTGGGAGATGATTCACTAAGAATACAAAGTCTAGTTTAAGCTAAGCTAAATTGACAATTCAAGTGACAAATGATAATTAAAAGCAAGGCACAAACTAAAGGAAACACTACTAGAGCAATAATATCGAATTAAGCCTTAATTACTACTAATCAAGTACTAATGATGCAATTAACTACTAATTAAGATTGACAAAATACTAAAAACGAAACTTAGGGATGGAATCATTGATTTGGGCATCTAAATGGCCAACCTTGCAATCATTTAAGCAACTCAAACAAGCTTTCTCTATGCCTAGAACACTAATTAAGACTAATCCATGATGTGTGGTACTAATCCCTTTCCTAATCACCTTAATGAACTAATGATGTGTTAGCATTAAAATTATTAGCAAGCATTAAACATGAGTCTAAATGGCATGATAAACACCCTAGGCAACTAATGTCTTAGGCTAGGAATGTAAATCTCTTAAAAAGTGGTTCAAGCATTTCATCAAACACTTGGTGGGTGTGTGAAATGCTTATGATCCAAAATAGCAAAAGATTAGCTATTTGGCATTAAGAACTCCTTAATAAGAAGAGAGATGAAAGAATCTAACCTAGATTGCAAGATTGAACCATTAGAAAACCCTAAATCTAACCCATCCCCAAGTTCCTAAGAAACTACTCACTAATCATGGTGAAACCCACAAATCCTATGAAAGAAATACTAGTAAGCATGATTAAAGAAGAGATAGATGAAATATTAGAAGGAACAAGAATCAAATAGCATTAAACTTAAAATAAATCTCTCAAATCTCCTCAAAACCCCAAAGGGCCGTTTTTCTGTGTAAGCCCAAGAGAAGATACATAAAAATTAGGTTTTTAAGTATTTATAGGGAAGGAGGTCAAACCGGGTCAACCCGGAACAAACCGGATTTTGACCCGGAGGAGCAGTCTTGCGGAAATCGACATATCTCCCTAAACGCAGCTCCTAATGACATGAAACCACCTCCACATGAAAGCAGATTCAATTATCTACAACCTTCATGAAGGGCTCTGAGGCTGAATCGGAATGGAAAGCCTTCATCTGACCCGATCTTCCAGTCACTTCAGGCAGTCTTGCGCCGCATCGGTTTGGCAATCCGAGGTGCTCCAAACCGAGGCAATTTCTGGTGGCTTCATCTCGGTTTGGCAATCCGAGGTGGCCAAACCGATGCATTCTCTGGTCGTCTTGCATCTGTTTGTTGTCCGATGTACCTCAAACCGATGTGATCTCTGGTTGCTCTGATTCGGACAGTCTTGCAAGAATCGCCGTATCTCGTGAACCGCTGGTCGTAATGACTTGATTCCAACGGCATTAGAAAGCTCATTGAATCCTCTACAACTTTGAAGAAGGCTTCGGAGTCTGAATCTAAGTGGAAGGCCTTCGTCTGGACACATACATTTCACACCTCCAAATGCTCAACATGCTTCTAAAAGACTTCTGCTTCTCATTTAGCTGCTTCTCTTCCTCCTCTTGATTATCCATGAAACTCCATATGGTCCTCCAAGCCTCCAAAACACCTAATAAAGACTCAATATGTACAAATATGCAACAACCTAAGCTAAAACTCACTAAACTCTAATATGGATGCAAATGGGACTAAAAGTGGCTAAATGAATGCAAAAGTACATGCAAAACTATGTAAAATGAATGCTAAAATATGCTAAATTATGAGTCTATCAACTAAATTGAAACAAGAGTTTTTACTCTTGCAAGCAATTCCTCAATTGCTCATATCATTGCAATATATTGAGGTATCAATCCATCTTGGGAGATGATTCACTAAGAATACAAAGTCTAGTTTAAGCTAAGCTAAATTGACAATTCAAGTGACAAATGATAATTAAAAGCAAGGCACAAACTAAAGGAAACACTACTAGAGCAATAATATCGAATTAAGCCTTAATTACTACTAATCAAGTACTAATGATGCAATTAACTACTAATTAAGATTGACAAAATACTAAAAACGAAACTTAGGGATGGAATCATTGATTTGGGCATCTAAATGGCCAACCTTGCAATCATTTAAGCAACTCAAACAAGCTTTCTCTATGCCTAGAACACTAATTAAGACTAATCCATGATGTGTGGTACTAATCCCTTTCCTAATCACCTTAATGAACTAATGATGTGTTAGCATTAAAATTATTAGCAAGCATTAAACATGAGTCTAAATGGCATGATAAACACCCTAGGCAACTAATGTCTTAGGCTAGGAATGTAAATCTCTTAAAAAGTGGTTCAAGCATTTCATCAAACACTTGGTGGGTGTGTGAAATGCTTATGATCCAAAATAGCAAAAGATTAGCTATTTGGCATTAAGAACTCCTTAATAAGAAGAGAGATGAAAGAATCTAACCTAGATTGCAAGATTGAACCATTAGAAAACCCTAAATCTAACCCATCCCCAAGTTCCTAAGAAACTACTCACTAATCATGGTGAAACCCACAAATCCTATGAAAGAAATACTAGTAAGCATGATTAAAGAAGAGATAGATGAAATATTAGAAGGAACAAGAATCAAATAGCATTAAACTTAAAATAAATCTCTCAAATCTCCTCAAAACCCCAAAGGGCCGTTTTTCTGTGTAAGCCCAAGAGAAGATACATAAAAATTAGGTTTTTAAGTATTTATAGGGAAGGAGGTCAAACCGGGTCAACCCGGAACAAACCGGATTTTGACCCGGAGGAGCAGTCTTGCGGAAATCGACATATCTCCCTAAACGCAGCTCCTAATGACATGAAACCACCTCCACATGAAAGCAGATTCAATTATCTACAACCTTCATGAAGGGCTCTGAGGCTGAATCGGAATGGAAAGCCTTCATCTGACCCGATCTTCCAGTCACTTCAGGCAGTCTTGCGCCGCATCGGTTTGGCAATCCGAGGTGCTCCAAACCGAGGCAATTTCTGGTGGCTTCATCTCGGTTTGGCAATCCGAGGTGGCCAAACCGATGCATTCTCTGGTCGTCTTGCATCTGTTTGTTGTCCGATGTACCTCAAACCGATGTGATCTCTGGTTGCTCTGATTCGGACAGTCTTGCAAGAATCGCCGTATCTCGTGAACCGCTGGTCGTAATGACTTGATTCCAACGGCATTAGAAAGCTCATTGAATCCTCTACAACTTTGAAGAAGGCTTCGGAGTCTGAATCTAAGTGGAAGGCCTTCGTCTGGACACATACATTTCACACCTCCAAATGCTCAACATGCTTCTAAAAGACTTCTGCTTCTCATTTAGCTGCTTCTCTTCCTCCTCTTGATTATCCATGAAACTCCATATGGTCCTCCAAGCCTCCAAAACACCTAATAAAGACTCAATATGTACAAATATGCAACAACCTAAGCTAAAACTCACTAAACTCTAATATGGATGCAAATGGGACTAAAAGTGGCTAAATGAATGCAAAAGTACATGCAAAACTATGTAAAATGAATGCTAAAATATGCTAAATTATGAGTCTATCAACTAAATTGAAACAAGAGTTTTTACTCTTGCAAGCAATTCCTCAATTGCTCATATCATTGCAATATATTGAGGTATCAATCCATCTTGGGAGATGATGCAATAAGAATACAAAGTTAAGTCTAAGCTAAGCTAAAATGATAAAAGCAAGTCACAAACAAGTATTGAAAGCTAAACACAAACTAAAAGAGATACTACTAGAGCAATACTATGAAACTAAGCCTTAATCACTACTAATCAAGATACTAAGCAAGGATTACTACTAAGCAAGATTATCAATTGACTAAATCGAAACCTAGGGATGGAATCATTGATTTGGGAAACTAAATGGACAACCTTGCAATCATTTAAGCAACTAATCAAGCTAACTCTATACCTAGAACACTTAATTTAGATTAGACCATGATGTGTGGCTCAAATCCCTTTGTTAATCATCCTAATGAACTAATGATGTTTTAGCATTAAGATAATCAACAAGCATTAATAACAAGTCTAAATGGTATGATAAACACTCTAGACATCTAATGTCTTAGGCTAGAAATGTAAATCTCTTATTAAGTTGGTTCAAGCATTTCATCAAACACTTGGTGGGTGGATGAAATGCCTATGATCCAAAATAGCAAAGATTAGCTATTTGGCATGAAGAACTACTTAATAAGAAGAGAAAAGGAAGAATCTATCCTAGATTGCAAGTTTGAACCATAAGAAATCCCTAAATCTAACCCATCCCTAAGTTCCTAAGGAAACTACTCACTAATCATGCTTAAACCCATCAAATCAAAGATTAGAGAAGGGTTAAACATGATTAGAGAAAGATAAAACAAGAAATCTAAGAAAGATATTGCATTAAACTCAAATCCAAAGCATAAAACAAGGTGTTTGCCCAAAGTGGCTAAAAGAAAGATATTGGCTCGGTTCGTGCATGATTTGTGCACGGCTCGGAAATTAACCTCCATACTTAGCCATTTCCTCGATTGATCTTTCCTAGGTGAAAACTGACCCCAACAAACATGACCTTCTTGTTCTTTGAAGGGGACAAATGATTTTTGTTGTCCTCCTTGACCTTGGTTTTGTGGTGCGTAGGCTTGATCTTGGGGGTTCTCCACATTGGTGCTTCTATAGTAAAGATTGTTGTTGTTCCTATATTTGTTGAATCCTTGTTGGTAGCCTTGGCCACCCACATAGTTGACCTCTTCTTGGCAATCCTCGTCCAACTCTTGTTTAACCCCTTGAACTTCATCACAATCACCCACAAAGTGGACATGCTTTTGTGAGGCTTGAAGCAACTTATCCATTTTATCATTAAGAGATTTCATCTCCTTCCTCTTTGATCCTCATACGCACCACCATCTCTTGAAGATCTATCATAGTCTTCATCATAGTTGCCATCACTTTGTGCCAAGTTCTCCACAAGCTCGAGACCTTCTTCTACATCTTTACCCAAGAAGTTTCCATTACTTGTTGTGTCTAGGAGCATCGTAAACTTGGGGAGAACACAGCGGTAGAGAGTGCTCAAGAGAGACACTTCGGAGAAGCCATGATGAGGGCATTGAGTAGTGTAATCCTTGAACCTTTTCCATACTTCACAAAAGCTCTCATTGTTCTTTTGGGTGAAGGTAGATAGCCATTCCTCAACCTTGTTGTCCTTGTGTTTGAGAAGAATTTTGCAAGGAAAGCCTTCTTGCATTGGTCCCATGAAGTGATGGAACCTCTTGGAAGTGTCTTCTCCCATTGACGTGCTTTGTCGCCAAGGGAGAAAGGAAACAGCCTCAACTTGAAACCATCCTCGGATATGCCATTGATCTTGGTCATATCATAAATCATATCAAACTCATCCAAATGGTCAAGTGGATCCTCCAAAGCTAACCCATGGAACTTGTTGTGTTGCACCATGTTGATCAATCCACTCTTGATCTCAAAGTTGTTGTTCTCAACGGGATGAGGGAGGATACCTTGGCGATTAGCATGAGTATTAGAAGCATCTCCAACCCCAATGTGCCTAGGTTGGCGTGGAGGATGTTGAGGCGCTCTAGGAGCTTGAGCCTCATTCCCTTGAGCTCCTTGTTGTGGTCCATTACCACCCAATCATTGTTGGTTATTCATACCCAAATGCTCTATATGTGCTAGGCGTTCTTGCTCTCATCACAAAAGCTCCTCTAGTCACTCGGTGGATGTTGTCTAGAGGCTCAACTAGATTGTTGTTTCCACTAGATCTCAAGTTCATACACCTATAAGACAAAGAGCAAAGAAAGCAAGAGAGATTAGTAAACAAAATGAAAAATAAAGCTTAGTCTCAAGTAGAATTAAAATCTTAATGCACAAATCAAACCTCAAATGGCAACTGCGCCAAATTGATAAGAGGATTTTATATTGTTCTTAAACAATTACTGAAACCCCACTCATGTCATTGTAGTGTTTAAGGATCAATCCATATGGGTGTGATTGTGACATTAGGAATGTATAAAACTTCTTAATCTAAGCTAGCATAATAGTTGAGGAGTTTAATAAACCAAACAAAAGTAACTAAGATCTTAATTAAACAAATTAAAGGCTAATTAACTACTAAGCAAGATTATCAAATGACTAAAACGAATCCAAGGATGGGGTTATCAATCTAAGGTATTCCAAGAACCAATCGTTGATGTCAATCAACCACAATATAAGCTAATCCCTAAGCTTAGAACTCAAAAGCATGACTAATCCACTTTCATGGCACTAATCCCTTCATTAATCATCCTAATTAAGATCAAACTTTCATTTGTGAAAAGGAAACTAACAAGCATTATGAAACAGTTCTAAAATGCTAATAAACACCCTAGACAATCACTTTCATGAGCTAGGAATGTAAATCCCTTGTTTAGTTGGTTGGAGAATTTCAACAAACACCTTGTGGGTGGGAAATTTCCTAAGGCCTAGTTTTATCTTGATCATGGCTAAACTAACATTTAGAACACTAAACAAGGAGAGAAATGAAATAATCTAATCCTAGACATCAAGATAAATCCATGAAACACACTAAATCTAACTCATCCTTAGATCCTAATAAACTACTCACTAATCATGATTAGACCCTCAAATCTTATAAAAGAGATGAAGATAAACATGATTAGAGAGATAGATAAGAAAGATTAAGGGTGCAACTGGTTGTATATGAAAGGAATAAGATGAAAAAGAGGAAAAATAATGAGTTGAATAAAATTGAGTTAGATAATGTTACTTAGCTGAACGTGTTGAAAAAGATGAATAAATTAGAAAGGAATCAACATTTTTTCCCCTAATTATGTAGACCCCACAAAATTCTAGCAGAATCAATATTCCCCTTAACTGGTTAGTTTTGAGAGGAATGCTGAGGAATGGATCATCCAACTCAGTTGCACCCTAAGAAAGATAAGTACTATTTTGCATAAACTCAAATAAATGTCATACAAAATCAATTAGAAACCAAAGAGGAAGGTTTTCTAAGCAAGAACAAAATATTAAAAGATACTTAGAAAAATTTAGGTCATTCAATATTTAACAGTTGACGAACCGGGGCAACCCGGAACAAACCGGGTATTGACCCGGTTAAGGTCTGAAAATCGGGCAGCGTATCGAGCTTGCTAGGTCGATATGCAGCTCGATACGCTGCTAAA
>JAHZTW010000003.1:24277550-24297176 GCA_020283515.1 Alliaria petiolata | reverse complement strand
AAACAAGAAATCTAAAAGAGATATTGCATTAAACTCAAAGATTCAAAGCATAAACAAGGTTTTTCTCAAAGTGGCTAAAAGTTTAGGCTAAGAACAAGAGAATCCAAGTTAAAACAGAAAATTAGGTCTAAATGGTATTTATAGTGAACAGTGATCGGACCGGGGCAACCCGGAACAAACCGGGTATTGACCCGGTTAAGGTCTGAAAATCGGGCAGCGTATCGAGCTTGCTAGGTCGATATGCAGCTCGATACGCTGCTAAAGATCGTCTTCAAAGGTCGTGTCGAGCTTGGTAGCCCGACATAGATGCCCGATACGCCATCTTCAAGACTTCGGCTGGGACTTGTATCGAGCTTTCTAGCTCGATACAAACGCTCGATACGCTCTTCTCGTTCTCCCTGCCAGGCTGTATCGACCTTGGTAGGTCGACATGAAGGTCGACACACTCCCAAAAGAACTCTTCTCCTTGTTTGGCCACTCCTCTTCCTCTTTTTTGTCATCCATCACTCCATAAGATCCTCCAAGCCTCCAAGACACCTAATAAGGACTCAATATGTACAAATATGCAACACCTTAAGCTAAAACTCACTAAACTCTAATATGGATGCAAATGAGATTAAAAGTGGCTAAATGAATGCATAAGAACATGCAAAGCTATCTAAAATGAATGCTAAATTATGCTAAATTATGAGTATATCATTGGCCTTCTTATTGTTTTTGATATCGCCATTCTTCCTTGTGCTCTGGAGCCCCTTTTGTTACCGTGAAACAAGACTTTTTATGTCTTGCAAGCAATTTCTCAATTGCTCATATCATTGCAATATTTGAGATATCAATCCATCTTGGGAGATGATTCAATAAGAATACAAAGTTATGTTTAAGCTAAGCTAAAATGGTAAATGCAAGTCACAAACAAGAATTGAAAGCAAACTATAAACTAGAAGAGACACTACTAGAGCAATATTAAGAAACTAGGCCTTAATCACTACTAATCAAGAACTAAACAAGGATTACTACCAAGCAAGATTATCAAATTGACTTAATCGAAACCTAGGGATGGAATCATTGATTTGGGAAACTAAATGGACAACCTTGCAATCATTTAAGCAACTAATCAAGCTAACTCTATACCTAGAACACTTAATAAAGACTAGACCATGATGTGTGTCTCTAATCCCTTTCTTAATCACCCTAATGAACTAATGATATTTTAGCATTAGGATAATCAACAAGTATTAATTTCAAGTCTAAATGGTATGATAAACACTCTAGACAACTAATGTCTTAGGCTAGAAATGTAAATCTCTTATTAAGTTGGTTCAAGCATTTCATCAAACACTTGGTGGGTGGATGAAATGCTTATGATCCAAAATAGCAAAGATTTGCTATTAGGCATGAAGAACTACTTAATAAGAAGAGAAAAAGAAGAATCTATCCTAGATTGCAAGATTGAACCATTAGAAATCCCTAAATCTAACCTATCCCCAAGTTCCTAAGGAACTACTCACTAATCATACTTAAACCCATCAAATCAAAGATTAGAGAAAGGTTAAACATGATTAGAGAAAGATTAAACAAGAAATCTAAAAGAGATATTGCATTAAACTCGAAGATTCAAAGTATAAACAAGGTTTTTCTCAAAGTGGCTAAAAGTTTAGGCTAAGAACAAGAGAATCAAAGTTTTTTTGCAGAAATTAGGTCTAAATAGTATTTATAGTGAATAGTGATCGGACCGGGTCAACCCGGAACAAACCGGGTATTGACCCGGTTTTTGGCTTGATAATGTGGCCGCATCGGTTTGGCAAACTGATGTGCTCTTAACCGAGGTGAGAAGAGGGACTTCGTCGGACGCTTCTCGGCCTGTCTGTCCGAGGTGGCCAAACCGATGGGAACTCTGGTGGATTCGTCTCGGTTTGCCAGTCCGAGGTGGCCAAACCGATGAGAACTCTGATGGCTTCATCCCGAGCTGCTTCGCATGTCTACACCGATGAAGGCAAACTGAGGCATTCTCTGGTGGTTCCGTCTCGGTTTGCCAGTCCGAGGTGGCCCTAACCGATGCAGTGGCAGACAACTTCTGTCAATCCTTGTTTCGACTCTTCTTCGATCCCGGCTCATCCCCAAAACTCCAAATGGTTTCTTTAGCTCCAAAAATACCTGAGAAACACTCCAAATGCAGCAAATATGCAAAGACCTAATCTAAGACCTACTAACTCTAAAATGAATGCAAAATGGATTATAATGGAAAATAAAATGCATGAAATGATTTAAATGCTATACTTAATGGATGCTAAAATGATGTAAATATGCTAACTATCAACTCCCCCAAACTTGCCTTTTGCTTGTCCTCAAGCAAATGAAACACAAGCTAAGGAGAGAGGTTTGAAAGTGGGGACTCAAATCCAAAGGTGATAAGCAAATGAATCAATTCAATGGTCCTAGTTAGTAGTTCTAGGATGCTCTTTATGCAAATTTCTACTCCAAAAGGTCTAGCCATACCCATACTCATTCAAGTGAACCCAAGCCTTAACCTACACAAGCATTCATTTTCACCAACTCTTTAACATTCATTAATGGTAACCATGGATCATGAATCATGCAATGCTAGCGAACTTGTTTGGTTTTTGGGTAAGGTTTTGAGATGAAGATGATCTCAACTTCATGGCGTTCCAATGCAAGGGATCTCTCAATGAACAAGTGAACTTTGCCAAAATGCTAAGAGTAAAAAGCAACCTATGCATACAAGGACAACCCATTTGTAACACAAGTGTCTTCACTCTCATCTTCTTTTAAGCTCATTCACCAAGCCCAACCTATGCTACCCATTACAAGGCAATTCGCCTAACCCATAAAAAGCTCTTTTCCTTTTCATTTAGCTATCCTCTTTCTCTATTACTTAGCCATATTTTTTTCTTTTTTCTTGGCTCTTTCACTGTTCATTTCTAGAGGACTTTCTTTTAACCACTTAGAGCATAATATATTTTACCAACACTTGTCTAAAATTTTTCGTTTTCCTTTTTCACCACCAAACTTTTCACCAAACTCATTTCTTTCAAACTCATTGTCAAGCTAAAACACCCACCCAAGAGGCCTAACCTATAACCTAGCTCATTGTCTCGAGCTAGCTACATAGAAGCCTATCCTTGTCGCTATAAACTCAACACTTTTTGCTAAGTTCACAAGAAGAAAAATGCCTAATGCACTCAATAAGGAAGAGGTATCAAAGAAAGCTTAGCTAGGGTGTTCGATTTTAACCGCTCTAAAGATGAGAGTCGGCTATTTGAGTTAACAAGAGTGGTAAAAGGAAAGAAGATAACCCAAATATGTATATGGTATCCACAAGTTCTCTATCATTGCATAACCATGATAATTACTTGTTCAAATTAGGTTCAAGTTCAAGAGAGTTGGTTTCTATTCAAAGCTTGCTTCAATTAAAACTTGAATTTCAAATGGTAAGGTCCAAGTAGGGTTCAACTTTAACTTTCAAAATTTGCACACAAAGCATCAAACAACTACTAACTAGGGCCTTGAACTAATTCATGAGCTAAACACCTTACAAGGAAAAATCATCATTGTCCCCTATGCAAGAATGCAAATCTATATGGAAGCTAGACTCAATCCTACTTATGTGACAAATGCAAATGCAACTACATGCTATTTGTTTTTGAAATTTTCGAAATTATTCCCTTTTTTTTTGTTTTTTTCTATGCCATAGATGTATGCATGAGACTCAAGAATGCATAAAAAGGAAAATAAGAATCACAAAACACATGTCAAATCTCTCAACCTCTCCCCCAAACTTAAATTACACAGTCCCTTGTGTAATAAAAGTTCAAGAGAGACCCAATCAACATGACAAAAATAAGAGAAATAAAACTAAATGGTATGTACAATGGAATTTGGAGTGTTACCTCTAGAATTTGGTGGCTATGGAGGAAAAAGATTTACTTTTTGGGCTGCATCGGTTTGTTAACCGAGGTGATCAAACCGATGAGATTTCTGGTGGTCTCACCTCGGTTTGATAAACCGAGGTAGCTTGACCGAGGTGATGCCAGAAGTTTTCTTCTCTCGCACCATCGATATCTTACTTCCATGATTCAAACCTGCCAATCACTAACAATCAAAAACACAATATTAGAAATGAAAAACAAGAATATATACAAGGATAACCATGAGAATGCCTCCCAAGAGCGCTTGTTTAAAGTCTCTAAGTTTGACTTTTCAAACGCTTAGGCATGGGGGTGATCAAGGAGTGGGTTTGGGATTCCTCCTCCTTTCTTGATGAACATGGTGCTTGTTCCAGCCTGTAGCACCTTCTTCTTCTTCTTAGACGTCCTTCTTGCCCTCTTTGGTGGCTCAGCTATATGTTCCCTCACATTGATTCCATCAAACATAGCAAGAAGACTCACACCATCAAAGCTTGACCCATCATACTCATTGTGATCCAAGGTGTCATTATCCTCCAGCATCACCCAAGTGAATCCCATCAGCTGCTCCTTTGTATATGGTGGTTTTTCATCAATTTCCATAGTAGCACATGTGATTGTGCCACAAAAACCAAAGGTAGAAGGCTTCATGGGATAGAAGATGTTATCATTAACACTCTTGAGAATCACCCTCTTGTTAGTGAAATCAATGCTCGCTCCAACTGTATTGAGGAAGGGGGTTCCTAGGAGAAGAGGCAGCGATGTTGCTTTAACCATATCCATGACTATGAAGTCAGTTGGGACTAGACACTCACCAATCTTCAAAGGATAATCTTCTACAAGGCCTATTGGTTGCCTTGAGGAAGCATCAACAAAGGTAATAGGTGATGGATACTTCTTTAGGTTTCTAATCCCAAGGCTCTTTGACAATTCAAGGGACATCACATTAACACTTGATCCCGAATCACACAAGGCCTCATCAATTTTCAAATTCCCAAGAGAGCAAGAAATCAAAAATTTTCCGGGATTACCAAGCTTTGGAATAGTCTTAGGCTCATCCTTTGTTGTGCTTGGTGGATCAAGGCTTTCCATCAGCTCTTCTACCTCTTCCCTATTAGCTAGCAAGTCTTTGATAAACCTTATTTGATCCTTGACCTGAGACAAACTCTCCCCCTTGGGCAAAGGTGCACCAACTTTCTCCATACTTCCTCTAAAGCTTGAGAGCACTTTCTTTTGTGCCTTAGTCAAAATCCGCTCAGGATATGGGAGTGGTGGCTTATAGATAAGGGGATCACAAGCTCCTACTTCACTCTTCTTAGCCACTTCTCTTACCCTCTCTTCAACTCTTGCTTTTGTAGAAGTCTTGGGTTCATCAAACACTTCTTTACCCATTTCAGTAGCAACAACTATAGAGTCATTTTCAATGACCCCCTCCCCATCTTGAACTTCAATGTCCTCAGTGAATGTAGATGTATCATAAGGAGCTTCGAATAGTTTCTCAAATTCTAGCACAACAAGCTCATACTCATCCTCATCAATAGTGGAGATAGCATTGCAATATTCTTTTGGGTTAGCTTCGGGCTTACCGGGTAAAGTGCCTTGAGAATTGGAGCTAGAAGCCTTGCCTTTCTCAAGTTGCTTGAACTTTTGTTGAAGACCTCCTATTTGAGTTGCAAGCTCATTGAGTGAAGAATCCATCCTTGTATTAATTTCAGCAATTTTCTTCCCCATATTAGCATCACTATGGGTTTGACCTTGAAGTATTTGTTGAAGCATAAGCTGAACATTGTCTTGTGGAGGACCTTGTGAAGGTTGAGTAAAACCCGGTGGAGCATTGCCTTGGTTATACTTTTGCCCACCAAAGTTGCCTTGGTTTCCTCCTTGGTAGTTAGACCTTGGTGCATAACCCTTTTGTTGATTGTTGTATGGTACTAAATGTGTGCTTTGAGTAGCTTGTGGAGGGTAGACTTGGTCTTCGGGGTTGGCTACATTAGTACTTCTATAAGAGAAGTTGTTATTCCCCTTATAGTTGTTGTTGTAGTTGTTGTTGTAGCCTCCTTGGCCACCCACGAAATTGACCACTTCTTCACACTCTTGAGACTCAACTTGATCATCACAATCTTCTTGATTCTTACCAACAAAATGCACATGCCTTTGAGTGGAGGACATGAACTTGTCCATCCTGTCATGTAGAGACTTCATTTCTTTCTTGTGAGATTCATATTCATCTCCCCTTGGGGCTCTATCATAGTCTTCATCGTAATTACCATCACTCAAGGCAAGATTCTCTACAAGCTCCAAACCATCTTCTACTTCTTTTCCTAAGAAGTTTCCATTGCTTGCGGTATCAAGAAGCATTCTTATCTTTGGAAGGACACCTCTATAGATGGTGCTTAGGAGAGACTCTTGTGTGAAGTCATGATGAGGGCATTGCATTGTGTAGCCCTTGAATCTTTCCCATGCTTCATTGAAAGACTCATTGTTTCTTTGATGAAGCTAGAGATTTCATTCCTCAACTTGGC
This sequence comes from Alliaria petiolata, assembly GCA_020283515.1. Classification (NCBI taxonomy): domain Eukaryota; kingdom Viridiplantae; phylum Streptophyta; class Magnoliopsida; order Brassicales; family Brassicaceae; genus Alliaria; species Alliaria petiolata. The sequence continues at coordinate 24,290,731 of JAHZTW010000003.1, read as the reverse complement.
GGTCCTTGAGTTGGAGAAGAACTTGGATAAGAAAGCTTTCTTGCATTCATCCCAAGTGGTGATTGTACCTTGAGGCAAAGTTTTCTCCCATTGCCTTGCTCTATCGCCAAGAGAGAAGGGACATAGTCTTAGCTTGAAGGCATCTTCACTCACACCATTCATCTTGAATAACCCACAAACTCTATCAAAATTGTCCAAGTGATCTAGAGGATCCTCCATTGGCAACCCATGAAACTTATCTTGTTGAACCATAGAGATGAAAGCTGGCTTCACTTCAAAGGTATTGTTTTGAACCGGTGGAGGATTGATACCATAGCGATTTTGATGTGTATTTGGAGCATCTCCAGCCCCAATAGTCCTCCCTTGTCTAGGCGCATGTAAAGGGTTGCCATTCCCTCTTTGTGCATGTGCCATGTTTGGTGGAGGATGTTGGTCCCTTTGTTGTTCTTCCATTCTCAACCTCTCTAACCTTGCAACTTCCCTTCTTACAATCCTAGCAACCCTTTCCAACAGATCAATCCCTTGAAATCCTTGGAAGTTATCCCCTTGTGATCTCAAATGCATGCAAGGAAAACTAAAATCTAGAAAAGTAGATGGTCAATAAACACAAAAGGATTATTTAGTCTCAAACTAAACTCAAATCTTAAAGATCAATCAATCCCAATTATGGCAACGGCGCCAAATTGAAACAAGACTTTTTATGTCTTGCAAGCAATTTCTCAATTGCTCATATCATTGCAATATTTGAGATATCAATCCATCTTGGGAGATGATTCAATAAGAATACAAAGTTAAGTTTAAGCTAAGCTAAAATGGTAAATGCAAGTCACAAGCAAGAATTGAAAGCAAACTATAAACTAGAAGAGACACTACTAGAGCAATAATATGAAATTAAACCTTAATCACTACTAATCAAGCACTAATCAAGCAATTACTACTAATCAAGATTATCAAATTAACTAAAAACGAAACCTAGGGATGGAATCATTGATTTGGGAAACTAAATGGACAACCTTGCAATCATTTAAGCAACTAATCAAGCTAACTCTATACCTAGAACACTTAATGAAGACTAGACCATGATGTGTGGCTCTAATCCCTTTCTTAATCACCCTAATGAACTAATGATGTTTTAGCATTAAGATAATCAACAAGCATTAATTTCAAGTCTAAATGGTATGATAAACACTCTAGACAACTAATGTCTTAGGCTAGAAATGTAAATCTCTTATTAAGTTGGTTCAAGCATTTCATCAAACACTTGGTGGGTGGATGAAATGCTTATGATCCAAAATAGAAAAGATTTGCTATTAGGCATGAAGAACTACTTAATAAGAAGAGAAAAGGAAGAATCTATCCTAGATTGCAAGATTGAACCATTAGAAATCCCTAAATCTAACCCATCCCCAAGTTCCTAAGGAACTACTCACTAATCATACTTAAACCCATCAAATCAAAGATTAGAGAAAGGTTAAACATGATTAGAAAAAGATTAAACAAGAAATCTAAAAGAGATATTGCATTAAACTCGAAGATTCAAAGCATAAACAAGGTTTTTCTCAAAGTGGCTAAAAGTTTAGGCTAAGAACAAGAGAATCAAAGTTTTTTTGCAAAAATTAGGTCTAAATAGTATTTATAGTGAATAGTGATCGGACCGGGTCAACCCGGAACAAACCGGATATTGACCCGGTTTATGGCTTGATAAAGTGGCCGCATCGGTTTGGCAAACCGATGTGCTCTTAACAGAGGTGAGAAGAGGGACTTCGTCGGACGCGTCTCGGCCTATCTGTCCGAGGTGGCCAAACCGATGGGAACTCTGGTGGATCCATCTCGGTTTGCCAGTCCGAGGTGGCCAAACCGATGAGAACTTTGATGGCTTCATCCCGAGCTGCTCCGCACGTCTACACCGATGAAGGCAAACCGAGGCATTCTCTGGTGGTTCCGTCTCGGTTTGCCAGTCCGAGGTGGCCCTAACCGATACAGTGGCAGACAACTTCTGTCAATCCTTGTTTCGACTCTTCTTCGATCCCGGCTCATCCCCAAAACTGCAAATGGTTTCTTTAGCTCCAAAAATACCTGAGAAACACTCTAAATGCAGCAAATATGCAAAGACCTAATCTAAGACCTACTAACTCTAAAATGAATGCAAAATGGATTATAATGGATAAGTAAAATGCATGAAATGATGTAAATTCTATACTTAATGGATGCTAAAATGATGTAAATATGCTAACTATCATACCGCCACTCATCAAAGGCACTCCCTATTCAAACTCCCTACACCGTACTCTTTTGTCTCTTTCTCTTCCCAAGGATAAAGCATTTAATCACAAGTAAACATCCTAAACTATCCATCTTTATCTTAGCCTATTACTAGCTTAATGTGAAGTTAGTGTCTATATATGAAAGCTCTCTTGTCGGCCTAAACACAACACCTTTTACTTAGATGACTCAAAATATTTGAAAAGACCTTTCATTCTCTCGCAATAGTGTTTAGGTTTCAAAGAAGTCTTACCTTAGGGTAGGACTAGCTACTTGGGTTAACAAAGAGAGGTAAAAGAGAAAAGATAACCCAAGTATGTGATAGCATGCATATTTTACCAAATTTTACCATCATAAGTGTATGTTTTAATAAGAATTTCACTAAGATATTAGTGTATATTTAGTAGTTTTTGAGTATTTGTGTGTCCAAGACTCTTTTCAGGTAATCTTAGGAAAAAGGATGCAAAACGGAGCAAAATGGACATTTGCGGATCATGCGCGAAATGACAGAAGTTTTGCACAAGACGGAGACCTTTCCACCACAGGATCAAGCTGAATTATGGTGACAAGATAGCTTGATCTACTATCTTTCACCTCGAAGTGGTTTGAGTCTAATCCCATGGTTGGATATCAAGTTATGAAGGAAGCAAGAAGGCCTGTCAGACACTTCCTCGGAAGAAGGTTGGCCGCGCCAGGCAAGTTCAGAAGACCAATGGCCGGGCCATGACCAGTTGCTCGCGCAGCCACAACACTTGACGATGCTCGAGCCCGTTTTCAAGCCCAAGTCAAGCCCGTTAAACCCCAAACTCGGTGGAACCCTAAATGACGCCTAAGAGGACCTCAAGACCTATAAATACTCTTATTCTACAACCAAATTTCGTGTGCAACCGGTGTGCAAAATTAGAGAGAGCGTCACGGCCGCCTCCAAGCACACTTTTCATTGTTTTCGTTCTTTGTTCTCTAAGGGAGATAAATCTGTTCTTGGTCCCTCGTTCTTTCTTTACTCTGATTTCGTCTATGCAATTCTCTTCATCTATGATTCTGATTTGCGTTACCATGTCTGAGTAATCACTTTCGTTGGGTGTTCTTTAAGGAGATCTATGGAGAATTTCATTAACTGTTCTTCAACTGTCTGCACCGATTATTTAGGCTGAATATTAGGATTTTCTTTCGTGTGTAAGCTTGTTCTCATTGCATGATTCTAGAGTAGCTAACTAGAGTCTGACCTTAGGATTGTTGAGAGCCACAATCGTGCTAAATTTCAGATCCGAACCTAGCTTAGCCCGAGTGATGCCTGAAGGGATGCTCACGTATACATGCGAAGTGACGTGAGCATTTATGAACCTTATCTATATTGCGTGTTTGCTTACGCCATAGGTTACGAACGTACATCTGCGAATTTTGCATAACATATATCGGTCTAGCTTGATAGAGTTAGGTCGTTAAACCAGTGATTCCCAGTTTAGAGAAAATCGCCTAATCTCGTTTGTCTAATTCGATGTATGTTTGATTTCTAGTTAGAACCCCATAGATTTCCCGAGAAGATCCCCAACGTGTTTCCCCATCTGCTTTTTAATCGAAATTTACGCACTTCCATACTTACTTTTCCTGCACTGTTTGCTTTGATTCCCGTCTGATATAGATTGATAACCAGCTCTATATAACCTTGCTTTGCTACTGAAACCGTGACACATTCCTACAAACCCCCAACTCTCTGCGTCTTTCCTTGCTCTGATTTTCTGTTTTGCAGTTGATCTCCTCCCTGTGGATCGATACCCTAAGTACTACAACGCACGCTGTGCACTTGCAGCTTAGGGTCCTACAAATTCAAAGCTTGACGAGTCCCCAAAGAAATCCTCCAATCTTAGAAGACTATTTAGACCCAATCAAGCTTTTGGCGCCGTTTCCGGGGAGGCTGCATTCTGCTGTCCAAAACAAAGGTCAGGATCACAACTCAAAGACATCCTTTTATTTTAATTTCGTTTTTGGTTATGTTCTTTCAGAGACATCCGAGATGAGGGAAGCCCGCACCTTGATCAACGATCTTGCTGTGACCATCTGCTACCGTTCCACCGAATATGATAGGATATTACATCCTATTGGCTGTCCTCCCAAGGACGATCACGAGCTCTTATCCATGGTGCGCCATCTCTCTAGCAGAACAATCGACAATATTATGTCAATAATGCACTCCGCTGCCGAGTTGCAACACCACTTCGCTAGATCTCCTGACACTTTTTCGGAGGAAAAAGAAAAGGATCGTGACAATAAGTGGGAAGAAATCGCTAGAGCCATCGATATGTGTGAACCTCGAGTGAAAGCTGAATTGGAATTTCATGAGAAACTCGACAAACACTATGGCCCATCTGAAGAAGACGATTAACTAGATTGCGAAGAGTACAACGACGCTACCATCAAAGAAGACGAGCTTACAGAAGAGATGCATGAAGTTTCGAACGATCAAAAGAAGAGTGCAACAACTCTTCACGCCAAGGTGGAAGACAAAGATAGTGATTTTCGAAAGAGGTAATTGGAATTGAATCTCTCAGACCCTCCTACTCATGCTAATGAAGTCACACATCAAGGAAAAGAAGGACCTGTTTCTTTTCCTACTTCTCTCTCTGCGCCCCGAGAAGACTTCATCTCTACTGATCCGCCCCAACACCTTGAAGAAGAAAGTCCAACCAACAAGGATCCTAAACTCCACGACCAACAGAAGCCTCTTACTCCAGCTCCTCACCACTTTGAGTGTGATAAAATCTTATGGAGAAGAAGCTACTATTGGTGACGCAAGAACTGCCCTTGACGACAGTTTCAAAGATAGATGATCCGGGAAAACTAACAGTTTCATGCTTAATCAAGGGAGTAGAATTTCGTGTCTCTCTTTATGACATAGGATCTGATGTCGACCTTGTGACTAAGACCATTGCAGAAGTCATAAGAGTTTCGAGCTTCCAAGCCTCGAAGACACCCGTTCACCATGAGGATAGTCCGTCACCAAATCTGTTCGGTTTCAAGCCAAACTTGCTGCCTCAAGTTGAGGATGATTTCATGCCTACTGTCTCTCACACTATGGAGAAAAAGAAGGATGCAAATCGCTTGTTGTTCCTTGGCTCTTCATTTGCTGCACTGATATACTCATAAATTAGCATATTTTAGAGTTCATTTTAGATAGCTTTGCATGTTCTTTTGCATTCATTTAGGCACTTTTAGTCTCATTTGCATCCATATTAGAGTCTAGTGAGTTTTAGCTTAAGGTGTTACATATTTGTACATATTAAGTGCTTATTATGTGTCTTGGAGGCTTGGAGGGCCTTATGGAGTGATGGATGACAAGGAAGAAGAAGAGAAGATGGCCAAACAAGAAGCATACGAGTTTTAGAAGTGTATCGACCTTGGTTTCGAGCTACCAAGGTCGATATGGCCTGGCAGGAAGGACAAGAGGAGGGTATCGAACGTTTGTATTGAGCTACTAAGCTCGATACAAGGCCCATCCGGAGAAAAGTCGCGAGCATATCGGGCATTTGTATCGAGCTAGCAAGCTCGATATAAACCGCAGCCGAAGATCAAGCCTGTCGTATCGAGCTTTATGTCGAACTACCAAGTTATGTCGAACCTAGCAAGCTCGATACGCTGCCCGATTTTCAGACTTAAACCGGGTCAATACCCCGTTTGTTCCGGGTTGACCCGGTTCGTCCACTGTTCACTATAAATAGTAAATGACCTAAATTTTCCTAAGAATCTTTTAATCTTTTGTTCTTACTTAGAAAACCTTCCTCTTTGGTTTCTAAGTGATTTTGTAAAACCTTTATTTGAGTTTATGCAATTTAGTACTTATCTTTCTTAATCTTTCATATCTATCTCTCTAATCATGTTTATCTTCATCTCTTTCATAGGATTTGAGGGTCTAAAGATGATTAGTGAGTAGTTTCCTTAGGATCTAGGGACAAGTTAGATTTAGGGTGTTTCAAGTGTTGATCTTGATGTCTAGGATTAGATCTTCTCATTTCTCTCCTTGTTTAGTGCTCTAGATGCTAGTTTAGCCTTGATCATGGTAAAACTAGGCCTTAGAGAATTTCCTACCCACAATGTGTTTGTTGAAATTCCTCAACCAACTAAACAAGGGATTTACATTCCTAGCTCATGAAAGTGATTGTCTAGGGTGTTTATTAGCATTTTAAAACTGTTTCATAATGCTTGTTAGCTTCCTTTTCACAAATGAAAGTTTGATCTTGATTAGGATGATTAATGAAGGGATTAGTGCCATGGAAGTGGATTAGTCTTGCTTTGAGTTTTAAGCTTAGGGATTGGCATATATTGTGATTGATTGACATGAAAGATTGATTCTTGGAACACCTTAGATTGATAACCCCATCTTTGAATTCGTTTTAGTCATTTGATAATCTTGCTTAGTAGTTAATTAGTCTTTGTTAACTTGGTTTGATCACTTAGCTTGATAGTTAACAACAAACCCTTTTATGCTTGCTTAGATTAAGGAGTTTTATACATTTCTATTGTCACAATCACACCCAATTTGATTGATCATCAAAGACCTACAATGACATGAGTGGGCTTGAGTAATTGCTTTGTTAGTCTCAAAACCCTACTTATCAATTTGGCGTCGTTGCCATTTGGCTTTGTTTTGTGCATTAGGATTTTAATTGTACTTGAGACTAAGCTTTATTTTTCATTTGATTACTAATCTCACTTGCTTGGTTTACTCTTTGTCTCTATAGGTGTATGAACTTGAGGTATAGTGGACACAACAATCTAGTCGAGCCTCTAGACAACATCCACCGAGTGACAAGAGGAGCTTTTGTGAGAAGAGAAAGATAACGCCTCGCACATCTAAGGCTTTTGGGAATGAATATTCCACAAGTACAAGGTGGTAATGGAATACCACAAAGGAATCAAGGGAATGAGGCCCAAGCTCCTAGAGTGCCTCAACACCCTCCACGCCAACCTAGGCACATTGGAGCTGGAGATGCTCCTAATACTCATGCCAATCGCCAAGGTATCCTCCCTCCTCCAGTTGAGAGCAACAACTTTGAGATAAAGAGTGGATTGATCAACATGGTGCAACACAACAACTTCCATGGGCTAGCTTTGGAGGATCCTCTTGACCATTTGGATGAGTTTGATAGGATTTGTGATATGACCAAGATAAATGGCATATCCGAGGATGTTTTCAAGTGGAGACTGTTTCCTTTCTCCCTTGGTGACAAAGCACATCAATGAGAGAATACACTTCCAAAAGGTTCCATCACTTCATGGGACCAATGCAAGAAGGCTTTCCTTGCTAAGTTCTTCTCCAACACAAGGACAGAAAGGTTGAGAAATGAGCTATCTAGCTTCACCCAAAAGAACAATGAGAGCTTTTATGAAGCATGGGAAAGGTTCAATGGATATACTACCCAATGCCCTCATCATGGCTTCTCCGAAGAGAGTCTCTTGAGCACTCTCTACCGCGGTGTTCTCCCCAAGTTTAGGATGCTTCTAGACACAACAAGTAATGGAAACTTCTTGGGTAAAGATGTAGAAGAAGGTCTAGAGCTTGTGGAGAACTTGGCACAAAGTGATGGCAACTATGGTGAAGACTATGATAGATCTTCAAGAGATGGTGGTACTTATGAGGACCAAAGAAGGAAAGAGATGAAATCTCTTAATGAGAAAATGGATAAGTTGCTCCAAGCTTCACAAAAGCATGTTCACTTTGTGGGTGATTGTGATGAGAGTCAAGGGGTAAAACAAGATTTGGATGAGGATTGCCAAGAAGAGGTCAACTATGTGAGTGGCCAAGGTTATCAACAAGGATACAACAACTATAGGAACAACAATCTTTCCTATAGGAGTACAAATGTGGAGAACCCCCAAGATCAAGTCTACCCTCAACAAGGACAAGGAGGTCAACAAAAACCCTTTGTCCCTTTCAAGTAAGAACAAGAGTATGTCCCCAAGAACAATTACCAAGGGAACAATCAAGGTAACCAAGGGAATTTTCAGTCTAAGCAAGGTCCTCCACCGGGTTTTGCACAAGATTTGGATATGAGGAATGTGTTCCAACAAATTTTCCAAGGTCAAACAAATAATGCTCTTGATTTGAGTAAGAAGATGACTGAAATTCACAACAAGGTCGATTGCTCTTACAATGACCTTAACTCCAAGTTTGACACTTTGAGCTCTAAGATCAAGCAAATGGAGAACAACAAAGGCATTGTTTCCTCGTCTACACGCCCTCAAGCTTCTTTGCCCGGTAAACCCAAGCCAAACCCCAAAGATTATTGCAATGCTATCTACTCTATTGATGAAGAAGAGTATTAGCGAGTGGTGGCTGAATTAGAGCAACTATTTGAGTGTCCCAATGAAGCATCTATAGTCAATGAGGACATTGAAGTTCTAGTGGGTGAGGAGGTCATTGAAAATGACCATTTGGTTGTTGCTAAACAAAAGGGTAAAGAAGAGCTTGATGAGGATGTGATCTCTACACAAGAAAGAGTTGTTGAGAAGGAAAGAGAAGTGGCTAAGAAGACTGAAGTTGAGGCTTATGATCTCCTTGTCTACAAGCCACCACTCCCTTTTCCTGAACCGGTGTTGACAAAGGCACAAAAGAAGCTACTCTCAAGCTTTAGAGGGAGTATGGAGAAAGTTGGTGCACCTTTACCTAAGGTTGAGAATTTGTCCCAAGTCAAGGGTCAAATAAGATTCATCAAGGACTTGCTTGCCAACATAGAGAAGGTTGAGGAGCTGCTTGAAGGTCTAGACCCACCAAGCGCAACAAGAAAGGAGTCCAAGGTCATCAAAAAACTAGGAAATCCCGGAAAGTTTTTGATTTCTTGTTCTCTTGGGGACTTGAAGATTGATGAAGCCTTGTGTGACTCTGGCTCAAGTGTCAATGTGATGTCCTTTGAGATGTTCAAGAATCTTGGGATCACTGCTATGAAGAAGTATCCATCACACATCACATTTGTTGATGCTTCCTCAAGGCAACCACTAGGCCTTGTAGAGGATTATCCATTGAGAGTTGGTGAATGCTTAGTCCCAACTGAATTTATCGTCATGGACATGGTTCAAGCAGCAAGGCTACCTCTTCTTCTAGGGACACCCTTCCTCAACACAGCTGGTGCAAGCCTTGACTTCATCAACAATAGGGTGATTCTCAAGAATGTAGATGCAAAGGTCTTCTATCCTATGAAACCTTCTGTTTTGAGCCTATGTGGAACCATCACATGTGACACTATGGTGGTTGAAGAAGGACCACCAAAGGAGCAGCTGATGGGTCTCACTTGTGTGGTGATGAGTGAGAATAAAGCCCTTGATCACAACGATTATGATGGGGCAAGCTTTGATGGTGAGAGTGTTCTAGCAATGTTTGATGGGCTCAAGATTGTGGAGCCAATAGCTGAGCCACCAAAGAAGTCTAAGAAGAAGAAGAAGGTGCTGCAAGCTGGAGCAGGCACCATGTATATCAGGAAAGGAGGAGGAAAGCCAATTCCACTCCTTGTTAACCCGCATGCCTAAGGGTTTGAAAAGTCAAGCTTAGTGACTTTAAACAAGCGCACTTGGGAGGTATTCCCATGTCTATCTTTGTATATATTTGCACTTTTTAATTCAATAATGTGTTTTCTAGTGTTTGTGGATGTCAGGCTTGGATTGAGAAGGTCGAGCCAAGAGCAAAAGCTTGCCAAAGAATTTTTGGCACTGTATCAAGCTATGTATCGACCTACCAAGGTCGATACAGCTCTCAAAGAGAATTTGGCGGAGCCGTATCGGGCTTTTGTATCGACCTACTATGGTCGATACAGATGGGTCTGGGAAATCTCGACCTCCGTATTGGGCATCTATATCGAGCTACCTAGCTCGATACAGTTTTAAAAGCTGCGTCTGTAAGCGTATCGAGCTATGTATCCACCTACATAGCTCGATACATTTTCTTTCCAGGTAAGTCAACGGGGTTTGACAGGTTTAATTCACTCGAATTAAACCGGTTATCTCCCCCTCTTCTTCCCCAAACACGAAAATCGTCCCATTCACACACACTTGCGATTTTTGGGTCTCTCTCTCTCAATTTTCAAGCAATATTCGTGATTCCTAGTGCCTCTTGCTCGATTTACTCTGCTTATCTTGATTCTAAGTCAATTTCGTTCACCACTTCGCTCTTTAACGAGGTAAACAATCCTAAAAACCAAGTTTTTCATCTTTTGCTCTAATGGTGGAAAATTTGGGGAATTTTGTATTTGGGTGTTTGAATTGATTGTTTGTGGCTTGGGCATTGCTTGATTATGGTTAAGGAGTAGATTTCGAGTGCTATACTATGATTTCCATGGTTAATTTTCGAATATTTGACACTTAGGTTCATGGTGCGAAATTCAAATTACTCTCTTGAACCTTGTTAGATTTAGGGTGTTTCATGGATTGATTTTGATGTCTAGGATTAGATTCTTTCATTTCTCTCCTTGTTTAGTGTTCTAAATGTTAGTTTAGCCATGATCAAGCTAAAACTAGGCCTTAGGGAATTTCCCACCCACAAGGTGTTTGTTGAAATTCCCCAACCAACTAAACAAGGGATTTACATTCCTAGCTCATGGAAGTGATTGTCTAGGGTGTTTATTAGCATTTTAAAACTGTTTCATAATGCTTGTTAGCTTCCTTTTCACAAATGAAAGATTGATCTTGATTAGGATGATTAATGAAGGGATTAGTACCATAGAAGTGGATTAGTCTTGGTTTGAGTTCTAAGCTTAGGGATTTGCATATATTGTGATTGATTGACATCAAAGATTGATTTTTGGAACACCTTAGATTGATAACCCCATCCTTGGATTCGTTTTAGTCATTTGATAGTCTTTCTTAGTAGTTAATTAGTCTTTGTTTACTTGGTTTGATCACTTAGGTTGATAGTTAACAACAAACCCTTTTATGCTTGCTTAGATTAAGGAGTTTTATGCATTCCTATTGTCACAATCACACCCAATTGGATTGATCCTCAAAGACCTACAATGACATGAGTGGGCTTGAGTAATTGCTTTGTTAGGCTTAAAAACCTACTTATCATGCACCTGTTCGAGCTTTGATTGACAAGTTAAACCAACAAGTGCTCTTCTCCAAGAACAACGAGAGATCCTTCTATCCGGCAATGCTTACAAGGAGCATTCATTCCACGACCTTAGGCAGTGGAAGTGAACCAATCTTAGACCCTGGAGGAAGCACGAAGGATGACAAAAACATCCTAGAAGGAGATCGACCCAACACGCTCAAGGAAAGTGCCAAACAGAGGAGTTTGAAGCGCAAGGAGATCCCATATGATCTAAGTTCGACTTTGCATCATATAAGACGTGGTGGAGATGCAATAGAAGCCAAGGGGAAGCTTAGAAGGTCCTCAAGATCCTCTCCAAAGGTCGAACTCATCACCCATCCGAACCGAGAGGAGAAAGGGAAAGAACCTAAGAGAAGAAGGTTAGGCGATGCATTTGTTCTTCGAGACAACAATAATGATCCTTAAACGCTGAATAGAAGATGTCTCAAGCCAACAAGTGCGGAGTGCCGAGAAGCTAAAGGAGCCACGAATCCTTTAGTTGGAGTTGTTCACATCTGAAAACTTCACTAAAGTATAGCTAAAAGACTCTAAACAAGAGCGGCTCAATGGGAGACAACCCATTTTAGGTATTTTCTTTCTTTTCCTCATCTCTCTAACCATAAAAAATTTTAGTTTTGGTTTCTTCTTAGCTACATCATTTACATAAACCCCAAAATCCAAAAAAAAAATCAGAAAACCAAGAAAAGCACAAAAAAATCAGAAAAACCAAAAAGACCAAAAAAATATTGAAGAAGGAGTTTCGAGGAACACGCACCGGGCGACGAGCTGCCCGTGGGCCGGCCAGAAGGAGCCTGGCCACGGCCGCGACTACCTGTCGCGCGGTCAGCCTTCCTCTGCAACTTTTTCCATCCTGAACTTCACCAAACCGGAACTCCTTCAACCTCTTTCAAGTCTTGCAAGTTTCCATCTTGATTAGAGACTTGAACACGTCCTGAAGACCGCAAAGATAACTTCCACAACCACGGCATATTGCTGTTGCATCAAAGACGGCGAGACAAGACAAGACTCCATCCAAGTCAAGTTATGTCAATGATCCATCTATATACTTCTTCCAGTACGTTCAACAGACTTGTATCCATGAAGACAAAGAAGAATACAACGTTCTCATCCTCCAGAACCATTTTGCAAGGTCCAGAAGGAAGAAGATGCAACTTCCTTCAACAAACCCCGAAGTGGAAAGTTCCCGAAGACTAGCTCCTCTCTTCCGCGACCGAGACCTTTACCAAAACCAAGTAAAAATTTCATATGGCATTGAAGTTCGAACTAGCAACACCTGTCTTTCGGGATCCCGAACATATCACCGGATAGGCCAGCATCGACCCAAACTTCAAGTTTCTGAGGTGATGCAATCTTCAAGACGCAAGGACAAAAGATTTTGCATCTCTCATTAAAGGTGTTATCAAAGACCAAGGTACCAAGACGAGTACTCAACAAACAAAGTACTTGTTCTTTACATCAGAGGCGAGCCAATCATCACCACCAAACGTCTATCACCACCATCATCCATCATCACCACACGCCCACCACCCCAAAGCAAAGCAAGGAAGCTAAAACCGCACATCACATTTTCTTTCGAGCTAAGTTTTCGATTTCTTTGGTTCAATTAAATCGATTCTAAGCAGTGACATAAGGAGAATGATTAAGTCCTTAGCTCAATCATACCACAGCCCCATCCACCCATACCAAACCCCTCGCCATTTTCAAGTAAGTCTTCACAAGCTTGTACTTGAATTTACCTATCTTTTTCACCTCAACTCGATTTAAACAAACTGGGGATAGTTTGATTTAAGTCTGGGGGGGTTTCTTATATTACTAACTATGCTTT
>JAHZTW010000003.1:24248015-24271233 GCA_020283515.1 Alliaria petiolata | reverse complement strand
AAAGAGCACAAGAGTCCAAAGAAGTTTGCTTTTAGCATTGGATCCCATTTTTGTGGATAAGGGTCACTAGGGTTTTTGTGGCTCACCTATAAATACCCTAGCAACCCCAAAACGAAATCTCTCTCTTCCCTCTTTTCCTTTTAGAAATTTTTAGTTTTTGCTTAGTTCTCTTTTTATTTTCAAGAACCATGTAAATACTTTTTATTTTTATTTAATTTTTGCACTTCCCATAATTTATTTCTTCTTGTTCTTGCTTTCTAATCTTGTTTAGCCACACATTATTCATAGAATTTTATGGTTATTCATGAATAGAATTTAAATTTAAGCTTTTATTTTGTTCTTGAGTTCAAGAACTTTTGTTTTGGTTTAAGCTTAACCAAGACTTGTTCTCTAGCATTTCTTGGTAAAGTCTTTGCCTTTATTTATTTCTTGTCATAGATCTTCTCTCTAATCATGCTTAGCTTTTATTTCCTCATGGATCTAGAGGTTAAACACATGAAAAGGGAGTAGATTTCGTGGTTATTAGGATGTGAAAGATTCATGGTGATAGATCTTGATGCTTATGCATTTAATGATCTTAATCCTTTCTTGTTTATTGATATCTATGCTTAGTCTAGCTTGATCAACTCGTCTAAAGACTATAGGCGGCTTGACATGAACACCACATGCTTGCTTAGCCAAACCCATAAAGAAGAGATCTACCTTTCCTAGATTACGAAACGCCATCTGTCTAGAGGGATTTCGGCTTTATAGGGTTGGGTATTTTTGCTTGCTATTCTCATGGATCACTACGCGGGAGCGAGGTTAGGTTGTGAGTTAGCAAAGTGACTTCTATCACGATAGTGGATTAATCTTGATTAGAAACCCTATGCCTAAGGATTACCATCTAAGACCCAAGGTCTAGATGTTGATTATAAGCCATCATTGATCGCCCATGTGCATCAAACCTATCAAATATCTCATCCTATAAACCACTTTTGACTTTTATTTCGTAGTCTTTGTTTAGGTTGTTAGATTTTGCTCTTTATTTGCTTTCTCTTATTTTCTGTTTGTCACTAGGTTGCTAGCTTTTGTGCTCTTTTGCTTTTAGTAATCATTTAGATTGTTAGAAAATTTCCCTTCTCTATTAGCTTAGCTTAGCATAGTTCTCTATATCTCAAGTGTCATTAGCTTTCTAAGTGGATTGACACCTCAAATACTACAATGACATGTGTGTTTGAGGATTTACCAGAAGCCTAAAAACCTTTGCATCACTTGCCCTCCTCTGGAGTGAAACTATCACGATTGAGATCCTCCTAACCTGCGATAACTTCATCGACACAACGATTTCCTACAAAAAGCATACATTTCATGCCAATTTTGTCTATGGAGAACTAGATTGAGCAAAAAGGCAAGGAATCTGGAACCAATTCACCTCGATAGCAGGATCTCGTGATGGCCCCTGGTTTTTAACTGGTGACTTTAATGACATTCTGGATAATACGGAGAAGACTGGTGGCCCAACTAGGGAGTAGATTTCTTTTGGAGATTTCAGAGAATTCATGTCACAATGTGATCTCTTTGATCTGCAGCATACTGGAAACTGTCTATCTTGGAAAGGAAACAGGCACTTCCATAGAATACACTGCCGCCTAGAAAGAGCTGTCTCAAATAGTATCTGGACAGAATGTTTTCCTACTGGAAGATGCAACTACCTAAAGTTTGAAGGGTCAGACCATCGTCCTTTAATATCTTTCTTTGAACCTGCCCTCAAGAAAAGAAATGGCTTATTCAGATATGATCGAAGGATGCGCTATAATGAGAAGGTACGAAAAATAATTCATGATGCTTGGAACGCTCATCCTAATGCTACGGTTGATCAGCGAATCTCTAACTGCCGGAGAGAGATATCCCGCTGGAACAGAGAACATCACATCAACAATCGAAAAGCCATAGAGTTGCATAAACAAAAACTTGATGAATCAATGTCAAGCTCAATAATGGAAGAGTCCATAATACAGAGCATCACGGAGGACCTAAAACAGGCTTACCTAGCCGAAGAACAATTCTGGAAGTAGAGGAGCCGCCGGTTGTGGTTGGCATTGGGTGATAAAAATACCGGCTATTTCCATGCTGTTTACCGTAACAAAAAAGCACAAAACAACATGGCCATGATACAAGATAGCAAAGGCCAAACCGTCTTTGAAGAACCTGAGATTGCCAAGGTGATAACTAACTACTTCCAAGAGCTATTCGAGTCAAGCCCAGCAGACGGTACTTCACTGATCGCCTAGGTCCTGAAACCCTGCATTCTAGAGAAACAGAATAGGAAACTCATAGCTGACCCGTCTAGAGAGGAAATTCGGAATGCCCTCTTCGCGATACATCCAGATAAAGCGCCAGGACGGAATGGTTTTTCAGCAAGCTTCTTCCAAACCCACTGGAATGTTGTAGGAGATGCCACTGTTAAGGAGGTGAAAGGTTTCTTCGAATCTGGAATCCTACCAAAGGAGATAAACAACACGGATATTAGACTCATCCCAAGAGTTAAAAGCCCAAAACTAGTTGCTGAATACAGACCTATTGCCCTCTGTAATGTTTCCTACAAGATCATATCCAAGCTACTTACATTACGCCTACAATGCATCCTCGATGGAATCATCTGTGAGAACGAATCTGCCTTTGTACCTGGCAGAGCTATTTCAGACAATGTTATGATTACTCATGAAGTCTTACATTATCTAAAAAGCACTGGAGAAAGAAAACACTTCTCAATGGCTGTCAAGACAGATATGAGCAAAGCCTACGACCGAATAGAGTGGGACTTCCTATCAGCAGTTCAACAAAGGCTAGGTTTCCACCCTAAATGGGTGAACTGGATAAATCAATGTGTTACTACAATGACTTATTCATACCTCATCAATGACAGTGTACACGGCCTGGTAGTCCCGTAACGAGGTATCCGCCAGGGGGATCCTCTTTCTCCTTACATCTTCATATTGTGTGGGGAGGTCCTATCAGGCCTTTGTAACCAAGCACAACAGAGGGGAAAGATATCTGGGATAGGAATAGCAAGACAAAGCCCACGGGTTAACCACCTTTTGTTTGCTGATGACACAATGTCTTTCTGTAAATCAAGTACAAGAAACTGTCAGACTTTGAAGGAAATTCTTAAAAAGTATGAGCAAGCTTCGAGGCAAAAGATTAATGCAAATAAATCATCTATCACCTTCTCAGCAAAAATAACTGACGCCACAAAAGAGAATGCAAAGCTAATACTTGGTATCTCAAAAGAAGGTGGACAAGGGAAGTATTTAGATATACCTGAACATTTTGGCCGCAAGAAAAAAGATCTCTTTGCTAGCATTGTGGATCGGATCAGACAAAGGGCTATGACCTGGTCGTCTCATTTCCTTTTAAGCGCAGGAAGATGACGATGTTGAAGTCGGTTCTCTCAGCTATTCCAACCTATACTATGTCTTGTTTTAACCTTCCTGTGAGCCTTTGCAAGAAAATCACATCTGCCCTTACGAGATTGTGGTGGGATGACAGAAATGGAAGGAGAAAGATGTGTTGGACATCATGGTCTAAGCTTTCAAGGTCAAAACAGGAGGGATGACTTGGTTTTAGAGACGTACCAGCTTATAATGATGTCCTGCTAGCTAAGATGAGCTGGATGATTTTCTCCAATCCTTCGTGTTTACTAGCGCGGGTCCTCTTTGGAATGTACTGCCACAACCAAACTTTCCTAGATGTTCAAAGCAAGTGGTATCTTCCCATGGATGGAATGGTCTCCTGATTGATCGAGACCTACTGCGGTTGAAGCTGGAGAAAGCTATAGGAAACGGAAGGTCTACAAGCATCTGGAATGATGCGTGGCTCTCATCCTCCACAATGACAAGACCTTATGGTCCCCCAACTAAAGCTACAACCAAATGGAAAGTATCAGACCTCTTCCATAGTGGTAAAAACGAATGGAACGAAGGGAAAGTTTCTGCGATTTTCCCGGAGCTAGCCAGTGATATCCTCTGTATTAAACCAAGCTTTACCGGAGCACTGGATAAACACATTTGGCTACCTACAAAATCAGGAGAATTCTCAACTAAAACGGACTATCACACTGCAAATGCTGTTCGAATTCACGAGGCTGCAATCCAAGATACAATCCCAGAGTTAGAATGGCTACCTGATATTTGTTCTCGAAAAACCTCTCAAAAGCTTCATGTGTTTCTCTGGAAGGTAGCCCATGGAACACTTGCATTGGACAGTAGCCTCCAATCACGAGGCTTAGCTACTGCTGAGTGCTGTTGCAGGTTTGGCTTGCTGGAAACCAGTGAACACCTCCTCTTCCACTGTGTCTTTTCCCAGCACATCTGGCGATTGGCTCCGTTTAGCGACCCCATTGATCGAAATCAAATTCAATCAACCATCGCAGCAATCAACCACTCGAAGGACGGTAAAAGCTCGTGAACAGAATCATGATCTTAGACTGACGCCTCCCACTTTTCAGAAAAATCAAATCCAAAAGTATAAATGGATTGGGAGAGACGCCTAGAGCATATCTTGAAATGATATGGGTACGTCGAGAGCAAGAAAATGGCTGTTGCAGCAGCACAGTTCACTGAAAACGCACTCTCAGGGTGGGACAGAAGCGTAGCTTAGAGGAGAAGGAAACATTTTGGACCAGTAGCCACATGGAGTTACATGAAATTCTTCCTACGACAATGGCATGTCCTTGAACACTATCATAGAGCATTACAGAAACGTTTTCGTAAATTATCTCAGGGAAACAGAAGCGTAGATGAGTACTTTGAGGAGTTTGAGAATTAATGAACTCTTTGGAGTTAGAAGAATCCGAAGAAGCTTTAATGGCTCAATTCATAGACGGCTTGCAATAATGAATTGCAAGAAAGGTGGAGAGACTCCAATATAGTGGAATGCACGAGATGTTGCATCTTTCTGTACAAGTTGAGCAGTAGATCAAACGCAAGATATATAACACCAGCCGCAACAATCAACTCAACCATGGGCGTCAAGCAGTTCTAAACCCTTAGACAAAGGGAAAGCTGTGGATACTGATTCAAGGTTCAAAGGGAAAAGCACCGGGGCTGCTAAATTTAACCGACCAGATCAAGGTAAGTATCTTAGTACTAATCAAAGAACTCGCGATATAACATATTTTAAGTGTCAAGGCAGAGGACACATGGCTAGGGAATGCCCAAATCAGCGAGTGATGATTCTTACACCTAGTGGAGACAATGAGTTTCAAGATGAGCAAGATTATGATGCTAGTGAGCAAGGTGACGATATTGAGTACCCTGACAGTGGCGAGATGCTAGTGGAGTACTAAGTGTTCTCGTCAACCCTGAAGAGAAAGTACAAAGAGAAAATATCTTTCAAACAAGGTGTACCATCAAGAGAAAATATCTTTCATACAAGGTGTACCATCAAGGTGGTTCTTGTACTAACGTCGCTAGCAAGTATATGGTGGATAAGCTAGGACTTGAGAGGACTAAGCATCTGAGACAATACAAGCTAAGGTGGCTCAATGATCAAACAGAGTTAAAGATCATGGAGCAAGTTTATGTGCCCTTCAGCGTGGGCAACTACCAAGACCAAGTCACTTATGACGTGGTCCCTATGCAAGCTGGACACATACTGCTGGGTAGATCGTGGCAGTTTGACCGATCTACACACCACCATGGACGCATAAACCATTACTCATTCACGCACAAGGATCGTAAGTACAACCTTGCACCTTTTACACCATCTAAGATACATGGATTACAAGTGCATATAACTAAGAAACTGAGTCAAGTAAAGCTGGTCTTTATTTAACTTCAAAGGCTATTTGTAAAACCATGTGTGCCAAAGGCACCATGCTACTAATGTTGTTTATAAATTGTTTAAGTCCATGAACAATTGAGTTAGAACTTCCAGCCGAGGTAATAGCTGTTTGAAACAAGTTCAAGGACGTGTTCCCTGAAGAGCATCAGTTGCCATCTGGATTACCCCCAATCAGAGGCATATAGCATCAGATTGATCTTGTTTCAGGTTTTGCTTTGCCTAATAAATTGGTGTATAGGATGAAACCGGAAGAAAGTAAAGAGTTAGAGAAGCAAGTGAGAGACTTGATAGATAAATGATACATTCGAGAGAGTCTCAGTCCCTGTGTTGTACCAGTGCTTCTAGTTTCAAAGATAGACGATACTTAAAGGATGTGTGTGGACTGTCGAGCCATAAACAACATTACAATCAAGTATAGACATCCCATACCGAGGCTAGATGACATGCTGGATGAGTTAAGTGGTTTTACCATTTTCGCAAAGGTCGACTTGAAGAGTAGATACCACCAAGTCAGAATTCGTGAGGGAGACGAGTGGAAAACCGCATTCAAGACCAAGCAAGGCTTGTACGAGTAGCTTTTTATGCCTTTGGGCTTAACCAATGCCCCTAGTACATTCATGCGCCTTATGAACCAGGTTCTGCGTGATTATATAAGTAAATTTGTAGTTGTTTATTTTGATGAAATACTTATTTATAGCAAGAACCTATATATGATCATCTCAACCATCTCTAACTAGTGCTTAAAACACTTCGTAATTAAGGCCTTTATGCTAACCTTAAGAAGTCCACATTATGTACTAACCAACTTGTGTTCTTAGGTTTTGTAGAAAGTGAGCAGGGACTAGAAGTGGATGAGGAGAAGATCAAAGCAATCAGAGAATGGCCAACACCAACTACAATCGGCCATGTAAGGAGCTTTCACGGCCTAGCAAGAAGGACTTCAGTACAGTACATGCACCACTCACTACTGTGATTAAGAAGAACATGCCATTCTCGTGGGGAGCAACTCAAGAAACAACTTTCAATGCACTGAAAGAGAGGGTCACGCAAGCACCAATTTTAGCTCTACCAAACTTAGAAGAAATGTTTGAAGTTAAGTGTGATGCATCTGGTCTAGGCATTGGAGCCGTGCTACATCAGAGGAAGAGACCAGTGGCATTCTTTAGTGAAAATCTCAGTGCGGCTACACTAAACTATCCTACCTATGATAAAGAAATCTACGCATTGGTCCGAGCATTAGAGACATGGCAGCATTACTTGCTGTCTAAGGAGTTCATTATCCACAATGATCATAAGACCCTTAAGCATTTGAGAGGGCAGACTTCACCAAGAGGAGACATGCTAAGTGGTTAGAGTTTATAGAGACATTTCCGTATGTAATTAAGTACAAGAAGGGAAAGGAAAACGTGGTAGCAGATGCTCTTTCAAGAAGACATGCATTGATTTCTACCATGGAAGCAAAGGTGTTGGGTTTTGAGCATTTCAAGGAGCTGTATAAAGATGATCCAGAGTTGGGAGAAGCTTATCAGTCATGCGGTAAAGGATATTTCAGCTCAAACTACACACATGATGGGTTTCTTGTTAGAGACAAGTGTCTGTGCATTCCTCAGAGTTCAATGAGAGAGCTGATCCTTAAAGAGGCACATCGTGGAGGTCTTATGGGTCACTTCTGTGTAGACAAGTCCCTAGCAGTGGTAGTTGATCACTTCTACTAGCCACACTTCAAGAAAGACGTGAAGAGATATTGTTCGAGATGTGTCACTTATCATAAAGCCAAATCCAGGTTATATCCTCATGGTCTTTATTTACCTTTACCTATTCCTAACGCACCATGGGTGGATATTTATATGGATTTCGTATTATGTTTGCCTAAGATCAGACACAAGGATTAAATCTTTGTTGTTGTGGATCGGTTTTCAAAGATGGCTCACTTAGTTCATTGTGAGAAAACCCATGATGCCACGCAAACCGCCGATTTGTTCTCTAGAGAAGTGGTATGCTTACATGGAGTACCTAGAACCATTGTCTATGACCGAGACACTAAGTTCTTAAGCGACTTTTGGAGAACCTTCTGGAGAAAGCTTGGTACTAAGCTTATGTTCTCTACAACTTGTCATTCTCAAACGGATGGACAAAAGGAGGTGGTAAACCGTACACTTTCTTCTTTGCTCAGAGTTACACTTGATAGAAATTTAAAAACTTGGTTAAATTGTTTGTCATTCATTGAATTCGCTTATAATCATGCCACTGATTCTGCTACTAAGATGTCACCATTTGAAGTAGTATATGGTTTTAATCCACTAACCCCTCTTGATCACTCGCCAATTCCCCAAGTTGAGCAAGTTAACTTAGATGGCCTCAGGAAAGGAGAGTTTGTAAAGAAACTTCATGAGAAGGCAAGGGAAAACATTTTAAAGAAGACCGAGGGATACAAAAAGCAAGCTGATAAAGGACGCAAGGCACTGAAATTTTAACCAGCAGAGTGGGTGTGGCTGCACATGAGACTATTCAAAGTGCTTGCTCCTAGAGGAGATGGCCCATTCAAAGTGCTAGAGAAAATCAATGACAATGCATACCGCTTGGAGCTGCCATGTGAGTTTAACATTTCTCATAGCTCTAACATAGCTGATTTATCTACTTATGATGCAGAAGAAACAGTTTTGAGGGCAAAACCTTCTGAATATGAAGGGAATGATGAAGGCATCGACCCAACCGAGGCCCTAGAGTATGTACCCGAGGTTAAAACTTCACCAATGACTCGTTCCAAGACTAAGAGACTTAGAGAAGGGTTCAATGCAGCTGTGGAGACCCTCCTGAACACAATGGAACTAGGAGAAACGTTCAGAACCCCACCACAACAAGTCAACCTCAAGGAAAACTCCAACGCACCCAATTTGGACATGTTTGAGGATTTTGCAAGATTGAGGCTCAAAGAAGATCCGCCTCGTACAAACCAAGGTAAGTCTGTTTACTTGGTAGGAAATGGAGTTCAAAACAGTAAGAATCTCGTGGAGATCACATCTGA
This sequence comes from Alliaria petiolata, assembly GCA_020283515.1. Taxonomy (NCBI): domain Eukaryota; kingdom Viridiplantae; phylum Streptophyta; class Magnoliopsida; order Brassicales; family Brassicaceae; genus Alliaria; species Alliaria petiolata. The sequence goes on along the minus strand of JAHZTW010000003.1, from coordinate 24,262,382 downwards.
GCCTAAAGATATTGCGAAAACAAGTCTTGAAGCTGATAGAGAGCAAATGGAGCAAGGAGACGTTTCGGCAGCTAACCACCGGGAAACACTTGAGGACTTCTATCATCTCGACTTCACTGGAGTCCAATAATATGGAATCACCAAGAAGACAGCATGGACCAGACCAGGACCAAGCTCAACCACAACAAAAGCATTTCAGACCATTTCTCGCCAAAACCAGGTATATTCAATTTATACAATCTGTGCAGGTAAGATGACTTGTCCCAGACTCCCAGTAGTACTTAGCACGTCCAAGAGCCCCAAGTTCGAGCTCCATAAGAAGGCCACGAAGAATAGGCTTAGTTTTTCTATTTTTATTGTTTAAGTAGAAGTTTCCTTTTTCATGTATTTTTGCCTTTTTGCGTTTTGCTTCTTTTGTGTTGTCGTTTTCTTTTTATTTTTGGCCTTAGGGCTAGCTGACGAGCTGTTTATAAAGCTCCCCTGCAGAGTTGCATTTTTGGTTACCCCTTATTTTCAATAAAGAGACGCACTTTCTTCTTTGCTCAAGCCGCCGCTTGTCTTTGAGTTTTGCTTGTGTTCTTGCGTGTGTGATACACCAAGATCCGAGTTGTTTATTGTATCAGAGATCCTATCATCATCTCTATGGTGCCATCGATCCACTTCATTCACCACCCTTAGAGCCCTCAAGAGAGAGCGTTAAAGCCAACTTGATTTCTTTTGAATCTTAAGTTCAAACGATAGTTTAGAATCTTAGGTTACTTGATAAAGTGATTGATACCACAACAGTGGATTGGTTAAACATTCATGTTTGAGTTCAATACTTGTGCGTATTTGTTTCCTAAATAATTTTCTGGTTCATGATCTCCAAATTCCGGTTAACGACACTTGACCTAATGCTTATTTAATTGATCTTTACACCGTTGTTTAGTTATTTTCGTTTCATACTTGCAACCAACTAACAATATTGCTGTTTTAGCTTAGTTTCATTCTAAATAATCATAGTGTGACACTTATATAATGAATATGTGTGCTTTTGTTTTGAATAAAGTTTTGTTATATTTTACCCATTATATTTTATTTTTAATAAAAATCATTTTTATACTAATTCTAGCAATGATATCTAATAATTTGGTTCAAAGTGTTGACACAGATTTAAATTTTAAAAATATGTTTTTTTAAAGTCTAATGATGATAGTGAAAATAATAATAATAGCATTCATAGTATTATTATATTTACGGTAAATTGCATTAGTGTTTGACGTTTACTTTAAAATACGTTTTGATAGATGTGTTTGGGGTTTGAGTCACTTATAAATATGTTACCTACTTTTATTTCTAAGATAACAAAAACAAAACATTCTTTATTTACCAAAAAATAAGTCACCAATTTCTAAAACGTTAGCAGACATGACTAAAATTACCTCCCAAATGACTTCTCTATTAATTGTTGTAGCTTTGGTGTGTGCGTTTGTTCCTGCTTTCTCTGTCGAAGAAGCTGAAGCAAAACTATTATGGGATACTTGCCTTCTTAAAATCTCGCCTAAGTGTGCGTTGGATATTATCGGTGTTGTCTTTGGTATTGGAACCATCGCTGATGTTTGTTGCCACGATCTTGTTGAAGAAGGAAAAGTGTGTCACGATATTTTTTTCAAATACATTGCAGACATTCCTCACTTAGTTGCCAACGAAACCCAATACTTGAAGAAGAGAGATGATTTGTGGACTCATTGTGTTTCAATCCCTAAAATTGCTTAAAATGTGAACTGATTATATTAATTTGATTGAGTAAATTGATATTTAATTGTCAAAACATTTTTCTAACCAGAAGATTTTCTTCTCTCGACTATTATGACATATAAATAAACTATCAATCGAAATATCTTTATAAAATATTTTCAAAAATTTACAATTCTCTACTCAGTTTTAGAGTAAAAAAGTTATCCATTGAGGTTTGTCAAAATAATCAAAAAAATAAATATTCAAAATTCCATGTAATATTTTGAAATGAGTTTACATTCATTTTTTTTTTTGAATTTTAAGGCAAATATTTCGTCTAATTTTTCTATCAATTTTTCTTATAAACACTAGCAAAAAAGCTATATCTTGCCAATTTCAAGTACGAAAACGATCCAAATATAAAATATTTATTATCTAGTTCAAAAACTTTAAATTAAATAAATATAATACAACAGAAATTTATAATTCGTTTATGTCAAAAATAACTTTTAAAACTCGTATTGAAAACAAAAATTTAAAAGGTTTAAAAGAATACGGATATAGTATATATTGGATCCTTTATATTGTAAATGAGCTTTGCAAATAAGATTTTTATCCACATATTAATAAGTTTTAATGTCCATAAGCGTTAGAATCTTATCTTATGATCAGTGATGAATACTTTGATTGCTATTACTTTTTATTTACTGATATAATTATATATGCAGTTGTTATGCAAATTTTAATTTTGAATTTTGTCTTATTTAGTATTACTGATGTATTACGTTTTTGACGCGTTCTAACAAAGGTTTTCAATGGTTTTTCGAGTCAAAGTGTGTTTTTTAAGTCTTTCAGTCCTTTATCGAGTCTTTTCAGGTTTTAGGTCGCTTTGGGTGAAAAGAAGTCATATTGGGTGCAAATGAACATAAATGGATGCAGAACTATGCAGAGATGTCTAAAGTTTAACATTCGTTGAAACAATTTTCACTGATGGATCGAGCTGAAAGTTTGGCACAGACTAGGGGTTTTAGTTAACTTTCATTTGAAAGGGGTTGGAAGTCGATCCAACGGTGTAATCAAAAGTTATGTGAGTTTTCCTTAAATTTGTCCAACCTGGTGAGTATAAGAAATATGTCCAGAAAAGTCCAAAAACTTATCGGATCAATAGATCCACTCATAGATGTCTGAAGTTTAGCATTCGTTGAAACACTTTCCAACGATGGATCGAGCTGAAAGTTTGGCAGAGACTGTGGTTTTTAGTTAGCTTTCATTTGAAAGTGGTTGGAAGTCGATCCAACGGTGCGATCAAAAGTTATGCAAGTTTTGGTGAAACTTGTCCAACCTGGTGAGAAGAAGAAACATGTGCAGAAAAGTCTAGAAACTTATCGGATTGATCGATCCACTCATTGATCGATTGATCCAACATCAACAAGCAATGCCGGACGATTTTGAATCAACCGTTCGACATTGGATCGACCATTCAAAAACCAGATCAATCGATCCAATCCCTAGACGAAAAAAAGAAATCTAAAATTTCCTATATTACCCCGGAATTATCCTAAATCAATCTATCTCTACCGTAGACCTATTTATACATTATTTTAGCTGCTTTTGGAGAACACTTTCTTTTCTATTGAGATTTTTGGTTTTGGAAGTTTGTAAGCTTGGGGAGAGGAGTGTATGCATCTCTGGAGAAGATTTCTAAACCCTTTTGGATTTCTTATCTATTGATTATGAATTTCTCTTCATCTCTTTGCTTGTTCTTTACTTCCATGTCTGAGTAGTTTTATATTTAGGTTAAGGGTTTTAAATAAATTTATAAATCATTGAATTAGACATAGATAGGGATTATTCATCTGCTGTCTCCGTCTATCGTTGTGTTCATTGCTTAGACTGAATTGATAACATACTCTCTGATTTAGGTTTTAAGTTATTCGTCAAAAATGTTACAAATATCTTGATAGAACATAGGCGAGCGGATTGTCCTTACCCAACGAAAGCTGATGCTAAGACGATATGTGAACAAATCGAACCTGCGCGCTAGTGCTTGTTCAGAATCCGAAGTTCAAACGATAGTTTAGATCTTAGGTTGCTTAATAAAGTGATTGATACCACGACAGCGGATTTGTTAAACATTCATGTTTGAGTTCAATACTTGCGCGTATTTGTTTCCTAAATAATTGTCTGGTTCATGATCTCCAAATTCCGGTTAACGGCACTTGACCTTATGCTTATTTAATTGATCTTTACACCGTTGTTTAGTTATTTTCGTTTTATACTTGCAACCAACAAACGATATTGCTGTTTTAGCTTAGTTTCATTCTAAATAATCATAGTGTGACACTTGATCCTTGTGGATTCGATCCTTACATTACTGCAATACTTGATGTGCACTTGCAGTAGTTTTTATAGGGTTAAAACTTGGTGTATCAACTACATGTTTATAAAATAATATATGAAGAAGATACTTCCAATGTGTATTAATTTGCTTTTGTTTAAAATTTCTACAAACTAAAACTCATGTAGTTTTGTGAATATGAATGTTATACTTTGTTGTTACTGTTTCAAAATGTCCAACTATTGAATAAAGTTTTATGTATTCATTTGAGGTTATTCTTAAATTATAATATACTTAGTGTTAAGAATTTCTTTACTTGTTATGATGCACAATCTTGAACAGCCATCTCTCTTTATAATATGGTTTTAGATAATCACGGAATGGAAGAGATTAGGAAATAAATTTTTGAAGTGTGATTCTAATATTATTTTAATGTATAAATATTTTATTATTTAAATACAAAATTTAGTATGTTCTATAATTTTTCAGTAATATTTTTTTCGATCTTATCAAAGATTAAGAAAAACACCTTCAATTAATATTTTTATTTTTGTTGTATGTTAACATAACATTAAATGATATTTATAAATAATTTTGTTAAAATGTATGTTTTACTTGTTTGATATATTCAATGTAACATTAACCTAAAATAATCCTTATATATTGAATATGTGTGCTTTTGTTTTGAATAAAGTTCTGTTAAATATATTTAATTTAATAAAAATTTACCCATTATATATTATTTTAAATAAAAATCATTTTTATACTAAGTCTAGCAATGATGTCTAATAATTTGGTTCAAAGTGCTGACACAAATTAAACTTTAAAAATATGTTTTTTTAAAGTCTAATGATGATAGTGAAAATAATAATAATAGCATTCATAGTATTATTACATTTACGTTAAATTGCAATAGTGTTTGACGTTTACTTTGAAATACGTTTTGATAGATGTGTTTGGGGTTTTAGTCAGTTATAAATATGTTACCTACTTTTATTTCTAAGATAACAAAAACAAAACATTCTTTATTTACCAAAAAATAGGTCACCAATTTCTAAAACGTTAGCAGACATGACTAAAATTACCTCCCAAATGACTTCTCTATTAATTGTTGTAGTTTTGGTGTGTGCGTTTATTCCTGCTTTCTCTATCGAAGAAGCTGAAGCAAAACTATTATGGGATACTTGCCTTCTTAAAATCTCGCTTAAGTGTGCGTTGGATATTATCGGTGTTGTCTTTGATAATGGAACCATTGCTGATGTGTTCCATTATAAGTAGGTTTTTATAATGCAACTTATAATGAGTTGTGGAAAGATAGTAGAAAGAAAGGGAATGAAAGAGGCTTGGTGGAAGATAAGGGAAACATAGTTTGAAATGGTGGATTTTGTGTTTGAAAAGAAAAGTATAGCTCTAAGTTTAAAAGGAATTTGGGTAGCCTTGGGAAGAGTAAAGAAAAATCAAAAGAGCCAAAAGGCCAAAGAAAATAAAAAGGCTACCTAGGAATAAAAGGAAGAGCTAAGTTGTTAAAAGATCACACCATTCGCTATGAGTTAAAGGTCGAAGAAGTTCCCCCTTAAGTGCTATAAAAAGAAGAAGTGGCTATTGAGATTCATGAGTTTAGCAAGGCACAAAGAGCCTTGAGAGGAAAGGGTAGCTTTAGAGGGTTGAGTGAGCTTTAAAAAGATTAAATGAGAGGGGTTTAGGGCCATTGATAGCATTATGGGTAGATGAGAGTCTAGTCTTGTATGCATCACTTATCTTTTACCTTTAGCATTATGCATGAAGTTTAAACCTTTTCGAGTGAAACCCTTATGCGAATTGGAAACCACATGAATTGAGATCATTTTCATCTCAAAGCCTAGTCCCTTAGCCAAATAAATTCACTTGCATTGTATTGTCATGATCAACGGTTTGCAACTTAATGAATGTTAAAGAGTTGACTTGATAGGGAGACTTATCTAGATTGAGGTCTTAGTGCATTTGATTGTTGGGATGAGCATGGCTAGCTCTTTTGGAGTAGGATGAATTCAAATCCATATCTTAGAATTAAGAACTAGGACATTGAGTTGATTGTGTTTGTTGGCATTTTTGGATGATTAGATCCCACCTTTAATGGCTCTCTTAGATTTGTCATGTTTGTTTGCTTGAGGGCAAACAAAAGGCAAGTTTGGGGGAGTTGATATACTCATAATTTAGCATAATTTAGCATTCATTTTAGATAGTTTTGCATGTTCATATGCATTCATTTAGCCACTTTTAGTCCAATTTGCATCCATATTAGAGTTTAGTTAGTTTTAGCTTAGGTTGTTGCATATTTGTACATATGGAGTCTTTATTAGGTACTTTGGAGGCTTGGATGGCCTTATGGTGTGATGGATGACAAGGAGGAAGAAGAGAAGATGGCCAAACAAGAAGCAGACAAGTTTTATTAGTGTATCGACCTTGGTGTCGATCTACCAAGGTCGATATAGCCCACCAGGAAGGACGAGAGGAGCGTATCAGACGTTTGTATCGATATACTCATAATTTAACATGTTTTAGCACCCATTTTAGATAGCTTTGCATTCATTTAGATACTTTTAGTCCAAATTGCATCCATATTAGAGTTTAGCAAATTTTGGCTTAGATTGTTGCATATTGTGCATATTAAGTCCCAATTAGGTACTTTGGAGGCTTCGAGGACCTCTTTGGAGAGTTGGGTGACAAGGAGGAAGAAAAGAAGGGAGCCAAAACATGAAGCAGAAAATCTTTAGAAGTGTATCGACCTTGATGTCGACCTACCAAGGTCGATATAGCTCGGCAGGAAGACGGAGCGTGTGTATCGGGCATTCGTATCGGACTGCTAAGGTCGATACGCGCCTCATCCGAAGAATGAAGAATGGCGTATCAGGCATCTGTGTCGAGCTACCAAGCTCGACACACTCCTTGAGGAAAGCTTTAGCAGCGTATCGAGCTGCGTATCGACCTAGCAAGCTCAATACGCTGCCCGATTTTCAAGCTTAAACCGGGTAAATACCCGGTCTGTTCCGGGTTGACCCGGGTCAACCACTGTTCACTATAAATAGGAAATAACCTAATTTTTCCTAAGTATCTTTTAATCTCTTGTTCTTGCTTAGAAAACTTTCCCTTTTGGTTTCTAGTGATTTTGTAAGATATTTCTTTAAGTTTATGCAATATAGTATTTATATCTTTTAATCTTTCAACTTCTACCTCTCTAATCATGTTTATCTCTATCTCTTTCATAGGATTTGGGGGATTAACCATGATTAGTAAGTAGTTTCTTTAGGATCTAAGGATGGGTTAGATCTATGGTGTTTTAAGGATTAATCTAGATGCCCAAGGTTAGATCTTCTCATTCCCCTCCTTGTTTAGTGTTCTAAATGCTAGTTTAGCCTTGATCATGCTAAAACTAGGCTTTAGGGAATTTCACACCCACAAGGTGTTTGATGAAATTCCCCAACCAACTAAACAAGGGATTTACATTCCTAGCTCATGGAAGTGATTGTCTAGGGTGTTTATTGGCAATTTAGAACTGTTTCACAATGCTTGTTAACTTCCTTTTCACTAATGAAAGTTAGATCTTGATTAGGATGATTAATGAAGGGATTAGTACCATGAAAGTGTATTAGTCTAGCTATTGAGTTCTAAACCTAGGGATTAGCTTATATTGTGATTGTTTGGCATCAAAGATTGATTCTTGGAACACCTTAGGTTGATAACCCCATCCTTGGATTCGTTTTAGTATTTTGATAATCTTGATTAGTAGTTAATTAGCTTGCTTTGGTTCATTTGATCACTTAGGTTGATAGTTAAACTTCAAACCTTTATTTCTAGCTTAGATTAAGAAGTTGTATGAATTCCTAGTGTCTTAACTATATCCATATGGATTGATCCTCAAGTACCTACAATGACATGAGTGGGTTTGAGTAATTGTTAAGTACCACAAAGAAACCGCTTATCAATTTGGCGCTGTTGCCATTTGGATACATGGTTTAAGCATTAGGATTTTACTTCTTTTTGAGACTAAGTTTTCTACTTCACTTCTTACCTACTAATCTCTCTTGCTTTGTTTTCTCTTTGTTTTTAGGTGTATGAACTTGAGATCTAGTGGACACAACAATCTAGTTGAGCCTCTAGACAACATTCATCGGGTAACAAGATGAGCTTTTGTGAGAAGAGAAAGAGAGCGCCTAGCACATCTAAGGCATTTGGGAATGGATAATTCACAAGAACAAGGTGGCAATGTACCACCACAAGGAGCTCAAGGGAATGAGGCTCGTCGAGTGCCTCAACATCCTCCACGCCAACCAAGGATCATTGGGGGATGGAGATGCTCCCAATACTCACGCCAATCGCCAAGGTATACTACCTCCTCCAGTTGAGAACAACAACTTTGAGATCAAGAGCGGTTTGATCAACATGGTGCATCACAACAAGTTTCATGGGTTAGCTTTGGAGGATCCCCTTGACCATTTGGATGAGTTTGATAGAATATGTGATATGACCAAGATCAATGGCATATCCGAAGATGGTTTCAAGCTGAGATTATTTCCCTTCTCTCTTGGCGACAAGGCACATTTGTGGGAGAAGTCACTTCCAAGAGGTTCCATCACATCATGGGATCAATGCAAGAAGTCTTTTCTTGCGAAGTTCTTCTCAAACACTAGGACCGCAAGGCTAAGGAATGAGCTGTCAAGCTTCACCCAAAAAAACAATGAAAGCTTTTGTGAGGCATGAGAGAGATTCAAGGGATATACTACACAATGCCATCATCATGGCTTCTCCGAAGAGACTCTTTTGAGTACACTCTACCGTGGGGTTCTCCCCAAATTTAGGATTCTTCTTGACACAGCAAGTAATGGAAATGTCTTGGGTAAAGATGTCGAAGAGGGTTTAGAACTTGTGGAGAACTTGGCACAAAGTGATGGCAACTATGGTGAAGATTATGATAGATCATCAAGGAATGATGGTACTTATGAAGAACAAAGGAGGAAAGAGATGAAATCCCTTAATGAGAAGATGGACAAGTTGCTCCAAGCTCAACAAAATCATGTTCACTTTGTGGGGGATTATGATGAGAGCCAAGGAGTGAAACAAGACTTTTTTATGTCTTGCTAGCAATTCCTCAATTGCTCATATCATTGCAATATATTGAGGTATCAATCCATCTTGGGAGATGATTCAATAAGAATACAAAGTTATGTTTAAGCTAAGCTAAAATGGTAAATGCAAGTCACAAACAAGAATTGAAAGCAAACTATAAACTAGAAGAGACACTACTAGAGCAATAATATCAAATTAAGCCTTAATTACTACTAATCAAACACTAAACAAGAGATTAATTACTAAGCAAGATTATCAAATTGACTAAAACGAAACCTAGGGATGGAATCATTGATTTGGGAGACTAAATGGACAACCTTGCAATCATTTAAGCAACTAATGAAGCTAACTCTATGCCTAGAACACTTAAACAAGATTAAACCATGATGTGTGGCACTAATCCTTTTCTTAATCACCCTAATGAACTAATGATGTTTTAGCATTAGGATAATCAACAAGCATTAAATTCAAGTCTAATTGGCATGATAAACACTCTAGACAACTAATGTCTTAGGCTAGAAATGTAAATCTCTTATTAAGTTGGTTCAAGCATTTCATCAAACACTTGGTGGGTGGATGAAATGCTTATGATCCAAAATAGCAAAGATTAGCTATTTGGCATTAGGAATCACTTAATAAGAAGAGGGAATGAAAGAATCTATCCTAGATTGCAAGATTAATCCATTAGAAATCCCTAAATCTAACCCATCCCCAAGTTTCTAAGGAACTACTCACTAACCATACTTAAACCCATCAAATCAAAGATTAGAGAAAGGTTAAACATGATTAGAGAAAGATAAAACAAGAAATCTAAGAAAGATAATGCATTAAACTCAAAGATTCAAGCTTAAACAAAGTATTTGCCCAAAGTGGCTAAAAGTTTAAGCTAAGAACAAGAGAATAAAAGTTGGGATAAAAAATTAGGTCTAAAGAGTATTTATAGGAGGGACCCAAAGGGTAGACAAAGAAGATTCGTCTGGGAGAATTTCGACGAGGTTCGTCGAACATACTCGTCGAAACTTCACCCTGGAGGAAAGTTTCGACGAAGCTTCGTCGAACAGAGTCGTCGAACGGGTCTTCAAGCGTCGATCATCTTCACGCGTCTGGATAAGTTTCGACGAGGTTCACCGAAACTACTCGTCGAAACTTCACCCTGGAGGAAAGTTTCGGCCAGCTACGTCGAAACTTCTGGTCGAAACATCGTCCTGGAGAGAAGTTTCGGTCAGCTACGTCGAAACTTCTGGTCGAAACTTCTTCAGGATTCTTCTTCTCCATCTTTTTGGCAACTTCTTGCTCTTCAAAGTGATGTGCCATTCCTCTCCAACTCCATTGTTGCCTCCACAGCATCCATGTTACCTGATCAAGACTCCAAATGCACCAAAACATGCAAGGACTATGCAAAGACACTCTAGGACTCTAAATGATACAATGCAACACAATGATGCTATATTAGACCCCTAAATGATGAGAAACTTATACTAAATGGATGCTAAAATGATGCAAAATATAGACATATCAACTCCCCCAAACTTGCTTTTTGCTTGTCCCCAAGCAAATGAAACACAAGCTAAGGAGAGAGGTTTGAAGGTGGGGACTCAAATCCAAAGGTGTCAAGCAAATGAATCAATTCAATGGTCCTAGTTAGCAGTTCTAGGATGCCTTTTATGCAAATTTCTACTCCAAAAGGTCTAGCCATACCCATACTCATTCAAGTGAACCCAAGCCTTAACCTACACAAGCATTCATTTTCACCAACTCTTTAACATTCATTAATGGTAACCATGGATCATGAATTATGCCATACTAGCGAACTTGTTTGGTTTTTGGGTAGGGTTTTGAGATGATAATGATCTCGACTTCATGGGGTTCCAATGCAAGGTATCTCTCAATGAACAAGTGAACTTTGGCAAAATGCTAAGAGTAAAAAGCAACCTATGCATACAAGGACAAACTTCCATCTACACTTTGTAACACAAATGCTTTCACTCTCATTCTCTTTTTAGCTCACTCACCAAGCCCAACCTAGGCTACCCATTGCAAGGCAATTCGCCAAACCCAATAGAAGTTCAAACACCTTCTTCTTTTCCTTTTCTCTTTTAAGCACTTAGGGAAACATCTTCTACAACCACAATTGTTGGCACACTTTTACTTCAAGCTCTTTCCTTTCCAATTACCTATCCTCTTTCTTTATTACTTAGCCATATTTTTTTCTTTTTCTTGGCTCCTTTACTTTTCATTTCTAGAGGATTTCTTTTCTTTTCTTAACACTAAGAGCATAATACGCAAAACCAACACTTGTTCCAAAATAATTTCGTTTTCCCTCTTTCATCATCTCAACTTCGCCCACATTACTTGTTCCACATTGATTATTAAGCCAAAATTCCCACCCAAGAATCCTATCCTATCATCTAGTTCATTGCTTTCAAGCTAGCTACATGGAAGCCTATCCTTGTCGCTCTAAACCCAACACTTTTTACAAAGTTCACAAGATGAAAAAGGCCTAATGCACTCAATAAGGAAGAGGTTTCAAAGGAAGCTTAGTTAGGGAGTTCGTTTTCAACCGTTCTAAAGATGAGAGTCGGCTATTTGGGTTAACAAGAGTGGTAAAAGGAAAGAAGATAACCCAAATATGTATATGGTATCCACAAGTTCTCTAGCAATGCATAACCATGATAATTACTTGTTCAAATTAGGTTCAGGTTCAAGAGAGTTGGTTTCTATTCAAAGTTTGCTTCAATTAAAACTCAAGTTGCAAATGGTGAGGTCCAAGTAGGGTTCAACTTTAACTTTCAAAATTTGCACACAAAGCATCAAACAACTAATAACTAGGGCCTTGAACTAATTCATGAGCTAAACACCTTACAAGGAAAGATCATCATTGTCCCCTATGCATGAATGCAATCCTATATGAAAGCTAGACTCAATCCTACTTATGTGACAAATGCAAATGCAACTACATGCTATTTTTTTTTGAAATTTTCGAAATTTTTCCAATTTTTTTGATTTTTTCTATGCCATATATGAATGCATGAGACTCAAGAATGCATGATAAAGAAAAATAAGATCACAAAACACAAGTCAAATCTCTCAACCTCTCCCCCAAACTTAAATTACACAGTCCCTTGTGTAATAAAAGTCCGAGAGAGACCGCAATCAATATGACAAGATGATAAAACAAGGTGAAATAAAAACTAATGGTATATACAATGGAGTTTGGAGTGTTACCTCTAGAATTTGGTGGCTATGGAGGAGAAAGAATGACTTTTTGGGTTGCATCGGTTTGTTAACCGAGATGATCAAACCGATGAGATTTCTGGTGGTCTCACCTCGGTTTGGCACTCCGATTCCCCCTGACCGATGCCAGCCTCAAGTCTGTTCCTGCTGCCACATCGGTTTGCCAAACCGATGTGCTGCTACCCGATGCGGTAGCAAAGACTTTTTCTTACTTCCATGATTCAAACCTGCCAATCACTAACACTCAAAAACACAATATTAGAAATGAAAAACAAGAATATATACAAGGATAACCATGGGAATGCCTCCCAAGAGCGCTTGTTTAAAGTCTCTAAGCTTGACTTTTCAAACCCTTAGGCATGGGGGTGATCAAGGAGTGGGTTTGGGATTCCTCCTCCTTTCTTGATGAACATGGTGCTTGTTCCAGCTTGTAGCACCTTCTTCTTCTTCTTAGACCTCCTTCTTGCCCTCTTTGGTGGCTGAGCTATATGTTCCCTCACATTGATTCCATCAAACATAGCAAGAAGACTCACACCATCAAAGCTTGACCCATCATACTCATTTTGGTCCAAGGTGTCATTATCCTTCAGCATCACACAAGTGAATCCCATCAGCTGCTCCTTTGTATATGGTGGTTTTTCATCAATTTCCATAGTAGCACATGTGATTGTGCCACAAAAACCAAAGGTAGAAGGCTTCATGGGATAGAAGACGTTATCATTAACACTCTTGAGAACCACCCTCTTGTTAGTGAAATCAGTGCTCGCTCCAATTGTATTGAGAAAGGGGGTTCCTAGGAGAAGAGGCAGCTATGTTGCTTTAACCATGTCCATGACTATAAAGTCAGTTGGGACTAGACTCTCACCAATCTTCAAAGGATAATCTTCTACAAGGCCTATTGGTTGCCTTGAGGAAGCATCAACAAAGGTAATAGGTGATGGATACTTCTTTAGGTTTGTAATCCCAAGGCTCTTTGACAATTCAAGGGACATCACATTGACACTTGATCCCGAATCACACAAGGCCTCATCAATCTTCAAATTCCCAAGAGAGCAAGAAATCAAAAAATTTTCGGGATTACCAAGCTTTGGAATAGTCTTAGGCTCATCCTTTGTTGTGCTTGGTGGATCAATGCTTTTCATCAGCTCTTCTACCTCCTCCCTATTAGCTAGCAAGTCTTTGATGAACCTTATTTGATCCTTGACCTGAGACAAACTCTCCCCCTTGGGCAAAGGTGCACCAACTTTCTCCATACTTCCTCTAAAGCTTGAGAGCACTTTCTTTTGTGCCTTAGTCAAAATCCGCTCAGGATATGGGAGTGGTGGCTTATATATAAGGAGATCACAAGCTCCTCCTTCACTCTTCTTAGCCACTTCTCTTACATCCTCTTCAACTCTTGCCTTTGTAGAAGTCTTGGGTTCATCAAACACTTCTTTACCCATTTCTGTAGCAACAACCATGGAGTCATTTTCAATGACCACCTCCCCATCTTGAACTTCAATGTACTCATTGAATGTAGATGTATCATAAGGAGCTTCGAATAGTTGCTCAAACTCTAGCACAATATTCTCATACTCATCCTCATCAATAGTGGAGATAGCATTGCAATACTCTTTTGGGTTAGCTTCGGGCTTACCGGGTAAAGTGCCTTGTGAATTGGAGCTAGAAGCTTTGCCTTTCTCAAGTTGCTTTAACTTTTGTTGAAGACCTCCTATTTGAGTTGCAAGCTCATTGAGTGAAGAATCCATCCTTGTATTAATTTCAGCAATTTTCTTTCCCATATTAGCATCACTATGGGCTTGACCTTGAAGTATTTGTTGAAGCATAAGCTGAACATTGTCTTGTGGAGGACCTTGTGAAGGTTGAGTAAAACCCGGTGGAGCATTGCCTTGGTTATACTTTTGCCCACCAAAGTTGCCTTGGTTTCCTCCTTGGTAGTTAGACCTTGGTGCATAACCCTTTTGTTGATTGTTGTA
>JAHZTW010000003.1:24190813-24245198 GCA_020283515.1 Alliaria petiolata | reverse complement strand
ATTATGATAGGTCATCAAGGAATGATGGTACTTATGAAGACCAAAGGAGGAAAGAGATGAAATCTCTTAATGAGAAGATGGACAAGTTGCTCCAAGCTCAACAAAAGCATGTTCACTTTGTGGGGGATTATGATGAGAGCCAAGGAGTTCAACAAGATTTGAATGAGGATTGCCAAGAAGAGGTCAACTATGTAGGTGGCCAAGGGTATCAACAAGGCTACAATAACAACTATAGGAACAACAATCTCTCCTATAGAAGTACAAATGTGGAGAATCCTCAAGATCAAGTCTACCCTCCACAAGGACAAGGAGGACAACAAAAGGACTTTGTTCCCTACAAGCAACAACAAGGTTATGTTCCCAAGAACAACTACCAAGGGAACAATCAAGGTAACAAAGGGAATGTTCAGCCTAAGCAAGGTCCTCCACCGGGTTTTGCACAAGATTTGGATGTGAGGAATGTTCTACACCAAATCCTCCAAGGTCAAGCAAGTAGTGTCATGGATGTAAGTAAGAAGATTGCCGAAATCCAGAACAAGGTGGATTGTTCTTACAATGACCTCAACTCCAAGTTTGACACTTTGAGTACCAAGGTCAAGCAACTAGAGAACAACAAGGGCATTGCTTCATCCTCTACAGGAGCACAAACTTCTTTGCCCGGTAAACCCGAGACCAACCCCAAAGAATATTGCAATGCCATCTACTCTATTGATGAGGAAGAGTATGAGCGTGTAGTGTCTGAGTTTGAGCAACTCTTTGAGTGTCCTAATGATGAGGATGTTTTCAATGAGGACATTGAAGTCCAAGTTGGGGAGGCGGTCCTTGAAAATGACCATTCCTTTGATGACAAACCAATGAGGAAAGAGGAGTTCAAGGAGGATGTGATATCTACACAAGCAAGTCTTGTTGAAAAGGAAAGAGAAGTGGCTAAGAAGAGTGAAGTTGAGGCTTATGATCTCCTTGTCTATAAGCCACCACTCCCCTTTCCCGAGTTGGTTTTGACTAAGGCACAAAAGAAGGTACTCTCAAACTTTAGAGGGAGTATGGAAAAAATCGGTGCACCATTACCCAAGGTGGAGAGTTTGTCTCAAGTCAAGGGTCAAATCAAGTTCATCAAGGAGATGCTTGCCAACATAGAGAAGGTTGAAGAGCTGATAGAAGGTTTAGACCCAACAAGCATGGCGCAAAATGAGTCCAAGGTTATCCCAAAACTGGGTAATCTGGGAAAATTTTGATTTCTTGTTCTCTTGGGGACTTGAAGGTTGAAGAAGCTTTGTGTGACTCCGGCTCAAGTGTCAATGTGATGTCCCTTGAAATGTTCAAGAACCTTGGGATGACTACTATGAAGATATATTCATCACACATCACCTTTGTTGATGCTTCCTCAAGGCAACCTCAAGGCCTTGTAGAAGATTATTCATTGAAAGTGGTGGGTATGGTCCAAGCAGCGAGGCTACCTCTTCTCCTAAGGACACCCTTTCTCAACACAGCTGGTGCAAGCCTAAACTTCATCAACAAGAAGGTCATCCTCAAGAATGTGAATGCAAAGGTCTCCTATCCTATGAAGCCTTCTGTTTTAAGCCTTTGTGGGACAGTCGCATGTGACCCTAAGGAAGTTGAAGAAGAGCCACCTAAGGAGCAGCTGATGAGTCTCACTAGCGTGATGAAGAGTGAGGATGAAACTCTTGATCACAATGAGTATGATGGGCCAAGCTTTGATGGTGAGAGTCTTCTAGCAATGTTTGATGGGATCAAGGTTGTTGAACATGAAGCTAAGTCACCAAGGAAGTCTAAGAAGAAAAGGAAGGTGCTACAAGCTGTAGCAGGCGCCATTTACATCAAGAAAGGGGGGGGGACACCATTTCCACTCC
Source organism: Alliaria petiolata (assembly GCA_020283515.1). Classification (NCBI taxonomy): domain Eukaryota; kingdom Viridiplantae; phylum Streptophyta; class Magnoliopsida; order Brassicales; family Brassicaceae; genus Alliaria; species Alliaria petiolata. The sequence continues at coordinate 24,243,327 of JAHZTW010000003.1, read as the reverse complement.
TTGTTCACCCCCACGCCTAAGGGTTTGAAAAGTCAAGCTTAGTGACTTTAAACAAGCGCACTTGGGAGGCATTCCCATATCTATCTTTGTATATATTTGCACTTTTTAGTTCAGTAATATGTTTTCTAGTGTTTGTGGATGACAGGTTTGGATTGAGGAGATTGAGCCAAGAGCAAAAGCTTGCCAAGCAAATCTTGGCACTGTATCGAGCTATGTATCGACCTAATTAGGTTTTAAAGTATTTATAGGGAAGGAGGTCAAACCGGATCAACCCGGAACAAACCGGGTTTGGACCCGGGGTAGCAGTCTTGCGGAAATCGTCATATCTCCCTAACCGCAGCTCATAATGACATGAAACCACTTCCAAATGAAATATGATTCAATTACCTACAACTTTCATGAAGAGCTCGAAGGCTGAATCGGAACGAAAAGTGTTCGTCTGATCCGATTTGTACCCAGAAAAAGTCTTCTTGGTTTGGATCGACGAGCTCGTCAAATCAAGTCGTCGATCTGAACCCCTGGTGCTGTGGTTGGAGCTGCTCGTCGATCCGTGTCGTCGAACCGAACCCCTGGAGAAGTGGTTCGAGCTGTTCATCGATCCGTGTCGTCGAACCGAACTAAAATCGATGTAACTTTCTAACCACGTGTCCGAATGACTTGATTCCAACTCCATTGGAAAGCGCAATGGATCCTCTACAGCTCTTAAGAAGGCTTCGGAGTCTGAATCTAAGTGCAAGGCCTTCGTCCGGACCCATACATTTTTCATCTCCAAATGCTCGATATGCTTCTAAAAAGACTTATCCTTCTCATTTGGCTGCTTCTCTTGCTCCTCTTGGCTATCCATGAAACTCCATATGGTCCTACAAGCCTCCAAAACACCTAATAAGGACTCAATATGTACAAATATGCAACAACCTAAGCTAACACTCACGAAACTCTAATATGTATGCAAATGGGAATAAAAGTGGCTAAATGAGTGCAAAAGAACATGCAAAGCTATCTAAAATGAATGCTAAAATATGCTAATTTATAAGTATATCAACTCCCCCAAACTTGCCTTTTTGCTTGTCCTCAAGCAAACAAAGACAAATCCGAGAGAGAGGTTTAAAAATGGGGGTTAAATTCCAAAAGTGTTTTTCAAATAAATCAAATCAATGGTCCGTGTTCTCAGTCCTAGGATGCAGTATCCAAACACTACTCCAAAGAACTTAGCCATACTTATCACATATTGAATTTCAAATCAAGACTTGTCTATTCCAAACAATCCAAGAATCCTAACCTTTAAGATTCATTAAAGCTCAAACTGTGAATCACACTTATGCATTTAAAACCGAATACATTTGGCTAGGGACAAGGTTATGAGATAAAAATGATCTCATTCATGTGAGTACTCCAAGCTATGGTTTATCTCAAAAATGATTGAATTTATGCATAATGCTAAAGGTAAAAGGCAATGTATGCATACATGACTAGACTCTCATCTACCCATATAGACTAACAATGATCCTAGTTCTCCTCTCATTCATTTTTTTTTTTTTTGCTCACTCACCCTCTAGAGATACCCATAATCAAGCAAGAAAACGCTAAGTACAAACCCACAAGAACTTCATCAATCACATTCACTTTAGGGAAACTTCTTCAACCTTACTTATAGCTAGTGGTATTCACATTCTCATATATATTTTTTTTCTTTCTCTTATGCACTTGGCCATTTTGGCTCTTTTCTTAGATATATATTTTTTTTTCTAGAGAGCTATCTCCTTTTCTTTTCAACTTGAGCTTTTAATCAAGACAATTCAAGACCAACCACTTAAAACTATGTATCTCTTTCTATTCAAACTCCAAACAACAACTTCTTCTCAAACCCGAAACAAGGTAAGCATTTTCTACAGCACCCGTGAATTCCCACCCCAAATCCAGCCTAAAACTAGCTTCAATATGCAAAGCTAGCATCAATATGAGAGCCTAGACATGTCGCCCTAAACCTAACACTTTATGCCAAGTTCAATCAAAAATAAGGCCTCACAATTTGCAATCACACAATAATTTTGGCTTGAAAGGAGGGTAAGTGTTAAGGTGTGGTGTTCTATTTAGGCTTACAAGAGAGTGGTGAAGGGAATAAGAAAGCCTAAATATGTTTTTGTAATCCATGTAGTCTTTTTCAAATGCACAAGTATGATAATTCAAAATCCATGTTAAGGTTTCACTTGATAGGAAAGGATTCAATTCATGCGTTTTTCAACTTTAAGCCAAGAAAATTAAAACAAATGATCCAAGTATGGTTAGAACTTAACTTTAAGTTTGCACAAGCATCAAAGGACTACTAACTAGGGCCTTGAACCAATTCATGAGCTTAAAATACTTTACAAGGAAAATTGCCCCCTATGCACGTAAATGATGCAACCTACATGATACAAAATCTAGACTCAATCCTACCAAATTTACAAATGCAAATGCAAGTTACATGAATTTTTTTTCGAAATTTTTGAAAATTTTCTGATTTTTATATGCAAATGTATATGCATGAAGACTCAAATATGTTTAAAGGGAAAATAAGAACACAAAACACAAGATTAAATCTCTCAACCTCTCCCCCAAACTTAAATTACACAGTCCCTTGTGTAATAGAAGTTCAAGAGAGACCAATGCAACAAAAACAAAATGGTATATACAATGAAATAGAAAGAGGACCATACCTTGGTCCTAGCCATTGTCTTTAGGGAGTTGGAGAGGAGGAGTAGTGGGACTCCTTGTTAAGGTGGTGATGGATAGATGAGGTGTAAGGGATGGATCCAAGCTTGTGACATGTGTGAGATTAAGCATGAGAACCTTGGAGAGTAGTTCTTCAACCCTTTCCTTGTCATTCTCCTTCATTGTGGAATGACAAATGGCTTTGACACTTGCAAAGGGTTTAGGAATTCCCTTGCACTTCACATTGTACTCAATGGCTCCATCTATGAGTCTAAAAGGGTGTAGACTCATAGTGTGGGAGGATGGAGCAAGAGTTGGATGGTTGTATTGGTTTGGCTTCTTCTTGGCCATATTGCCTTTACCTATCTTTTGCCCCTTTCTATTCTCATTCTCATCTTCCAATGTGGTAGAGAAAAGAGTTTCCAAGCAAACTCCATCCAATGCTAAAGCTTCTTCAACATTACCATAACCCAAAGCATTCTCTTCATGAGATTCTTTCTCCTTCTTACATGCTTTTGGGGGTGAAGCTAAATCCTTTGTCTCACAATTACTCACATCCTCCTTATTCTCCAATGAGGGAAAGAAGAAAGAGCTAAAGCATTTCTCATTGAGAGCATATGCATCCCCTTTATTCTTCTCAAAACTACTCTTTTCTTCATGAACCCATTGGATGGAAGGTAAACTATAGCTTAGAGCTTTGCCCACGTCTCTAACCTCCTCTACTTGCTTTTGGTCTCCAATTCGTCCATTAAAAACATTGGGTGTCCTTTCCTCATCAACTTCAACATCAACAATTGGTGAAATGACATGGCTTGAATCTTTTGGGTTCTTGGATGGCAAAGATAGTTGAACCAATTTGGACTTTATGGTTTCCAAATGTGAGGTTGATTGTTCAAGCTTAAGGGTTAACTCATGTTGCAAACCCTCAATCTTGTCATCCATTGCTCTCATCATCTTGACAAACCTAATATCATTCATTTGTTGACCTTCTAGGATTTGATGGAGAACCTTTCTTTGTTCCTCATCTTGGTTAGAGATTTGAGAAATCTCATGGTTCTCTTGGTAGCCTTGTTGATTTCCTTGAACTCCATAGTTAGACCATTGATTGAGAAGCTTACTCCCTTGGTTGAAGTTCCCATTGTTGACCACGAAATTTTCTTCCTCTTGGTGCTTCTCATGAACCAAACTAACTCCTCTTTGTTGCACACTTAAGAGCTTTTCCATTCTATCCACTTTATCTTGCAAGTCCTTCCATGTGGAGTCTTCACATGATCTCTTTAGGCAGCTGCTCTCTAACCAAGATTGGGTTGTCACCATGAAGGATAAGGACCCCGAGCAAATTATTGAAGGGATCATCACCCCGATTCTTGAAGCTTGTGGGCATCGGCTAGGGACGGATGGTCTAGAGCCCGAATGGATGGACATCTTCTACCTTGGGAGGACCATGTTTCTCTCGGGAAGCTTAGGCAGCCGGTTTGCTTACAAGTTTGCCGTGGACACGAAGACAGAAGCAAAGATTCTTCTCCCGAACTTGCAAGCCACATCATTCCAAGACATTACCCACATCGACTTTGCTCCTCGATATGAGGACCTATACAATCCGGCCGTTAGCCCTCCTCTCCACTCTATTACCAAGAGAGGGACATTTGACTTTGATCCAAGCAAAGTTCTTGAAGAAGAAGACATGGAGGTCAAGGATCAAGCTCCAAGCCCGGTCTACGGTAGCGAGAGGTATTACTTTGCCTCTTGCATAGATCCGATGCCAAGCCCGGCATTGAGAGATGCCCACGCACACATTGGTCTCCTCAAGAGATGGAGTAAGCATCAAGACCGGGCTATAAAGAAGCTCGGTGAGACTGTGAAGGGCTTAAGGAAAACGGTAAAGGGGCTAAAGGCAATCATACGAAGGAAGTTTTCAACAAGGGATAGACAAGAGGGCACAAGCGTGGCAGCAGAAGAAGCGGATGAGGAAGAGAGTGAAACGGAAGTTTGGAAAGAAAGAGGTGATGAATGAGGGCTTGGTAAGAATAAGGGGAAGCATAGTTTGAAATGGTGAATCTTGTGTTTGAAAAAGGAATAGCTCAAAGTCAAAAGCGCTAGGTAGTCTTAAGGAAAGAAGAAAAGAAAATCAAAAGAGCAAAAACAAAAGGGGCCAAAGAAGAGAAAGACTAAATAGAGATAAAAAGAGGAGCTAAGTTAATAAGAAGGATTACACCATTCGCTATGAGTAATAGGTTGAAGAAGTACCCCCCTTAGAGCTTTAAAAAGAAGAAGTATGTTTGAAATTCACGGTTTAGGCAAGGCACAAAGTTCCTTGGGGAAAAGTGTAGATTCTAGAGGGTTGAGTGAGCTAAACAAAAAAAAAATGAATGAGAGGGGTTTAGGATCATTGATAGCATTTTGGGTAGATGAAAGTCTATTCTTGTATGCATCACTTGTCTCTTACCTTTAGCATTATGCATATAGTTCAATCTTCTTTGAGTGTTACCTTTATTTAAATGCAAAACCGGATGAATTGAGATCATTTTTATCTCAAAACCCAATCATTTAGCCAAATGAATTCACTTGCTTGCACTGTCATGATTCACGGTTTTGAACTTAATGAATGTTAAAGAGTTGGTTTGATAGGGAGGCTTATCTAGATCGAGATCTTAGTGCATTTGATTGTTGAGATGGGCATGGCTAACTCTTTTGGAGTAGGATGAATTCTAATGCACCTTAGAACTAAGAACTAGGACATTGAGTTGATTGTATTCGTTGGCATTTTTGGATAATGAGCTCCCACCTTCAAACCTCTCTCTTGGATTTGTCATGTTTGTTTGCTTGAGGGCAAGCAAAAGGCAAGTTTGGGAGAGTTGATATACTTATAATTTAACATGTTTTAGCACCCATTTTAGATAGCTTTGCATTCATTTATGCATTCATTTAGATACTTTTAGTCCAAATTGCATCCATATTAGAGTTTAGCAAGTTTTGGCTTAGGTTGTTGCATATTGTGCATATAAAGTCCCAATTAGGCACTTTGGAGGCTTGGAGGACCTCTTTGGAGAGTTGGGTGACAAGGAGGAAGAAAAGAAGGGAGCTAAAACATGAAGCAGAAAATCTTTAGAAGTGTATCGACCTTGATGTCCACCTACCAAGGTCGGTATAGCTCGGCACGAAGACGGAGCGCGCGTATCGGGCATTCGTATCGGACTGCTAAGGTCGATACGCGCCTCATCCGAAGAATGAAGAATGGCGTATCGGGCATCTGTGTCGAGCTACCAAGCTCGACACACTCCTTGAGGAAAGCTTTAGCAGCGTATCGAGCTGCGTATCGACCTAGCAAGCTCGATACGCTGCCCGATTTTCAGGCTTAAACCGGGTCAATATCCGGTTTGTTCCGGGTTGACCCGGGTTGTGCACTGTTCACTATAAATAGGAAATAACCTAATTTTTCCTAAGTATCTTTTAATCTCTTGTTCTTGCTTAGAAAACTTTCTCTTTTGGTTTCTAGTGATTTTGTAAGACATTTCTTTAAGTTTATGCAATCTAGTATTTATATCTTTTAATCTTTCATCTTCTACCTCTCTAATCATGTTTATCTCTATCTCTTTCATAGGATTTGGGGGATCAACCATGATTAGTGAGTAGTTTCTTTAGGATCTAAGGATGGGTTAGATCTAGGGTGTTTTAAGGATTAATCTAGATGCCTAAGGTTAGATCTTCTCATTTCCCTCCTTGTTTAGTGTTCTAAATGCTAGTTTAGCCTTGATCATGCTAAAACTAGGCCTTAGGGAATTTCACACCCACAAGGTGTTTGATGAAATTCCCCAACCAACTAAACAAGGGATTTACATTCCTAGCTCATGGAAGTGATTGTCCAGGGTGTTTATTGGCAATTTAGAACTGTTTCACAATGCTTGTTAACTTCCTTTTCACTAATGAAAGTTAGATCTTGATTAGGATGATTAATGAAAGGATTAGTACCATGAAAGTGGATTAGTCTAGCTATTGAGTTCTAAGCCTAGTGATTAGCTTATATTGTGATTGTTTGGCATCAAAGATTGATTCTTGGAACACCTTAGGTTGATAACCTCATCCTTGGATTCGTTTTAGTATTTTGATAATCTTGATTAGTAGTTAATTAGCTTGCTTTGGTTCATTTGATCACTTAGGTTGTTAGTTAAACTTGAAACCTTTATTTCTTGCTTAGATTAAGAAGTTGTATGAATTCCTAGTGTCTTAACTATATCCATATGGATTGATCCTCAAGTTTCATAATGGGTTTGAGTAATTGTTAAGTACCACAAAGAAACCGCTTATCATGTATCGACCTACTAAGGTCGATACAAAGCCCACCCGGAGTTTTGGAAGGAGTTTATCGGGCATTTGTGTCGGACTGCTAAGCTCGACACAGTCCTTGAAGAAAACTTTTAGCAGCGTCTCGAGCTGTATGTCGACCTAGCAAGCTCGATACGCTGCCCGATTTCAGCCTTAAACCGGGTCAATACCTGGTTTGTCCAGGGTTGAACCGGTTCGTCCACTGTTCACTATAAATAGTAAATGACCTAAATTTCTTAAGTATCTTTTAATATTTTGTTCTTACTTAGAAAAACTTCCTCTTTGGTTTCTAAGTGATTTTGTAAATCATTTATTTGAGTTTATGCAATCTAGTACTTATCTTTCTTAATCTTAAATATATATCTCTCTAATCATGTTTATCTTCATCTCTTTCATAGGATTTGAGGGTCTAATCATGATTAGTGAGTAGTTTCCTTAGGATCTAGGGATGGGTTATATTTAGGATTTTTCAAGTGTTGATCATGATGTCGAGGATTAGATTCTTTCATTTCCCTCCTTGGTTAGTGTTCTAAATGCTAGTTTACCCTTGATCAAGCCAAAACTAGTCCTTAGAGAATTTCCCACCCACAAGGTGTTTGTTGAAATTTCCCAACCAACTAAACAAGAGATTTATATTCCTAGCTCATGGAAGTGATTGTCTAGGGTGTTTATTGGTATTTTAGAACTGTTTCATAATGCTTGTTAGCTTCCTATTCACTAATGAGAGTTAGTTCTTGATTAGGATGTTTAATGAAGAGATTAGTGCCATGGAAGTGGATTACTTTTGCTTTTGAGTTCTAAACCTAGGGATTAGCTTATATTATGACTGATTGACATCAAAGATTGACTCTTGGAACTCCTTAGATTGATAACCCCATCCTTGGATTCGTTTTAGTCATTGGATAATCTTGCTTAGTAGTTAATTAGCTTTAATTTGGCTTGTTCAATCATTTAGGTTGTTAGTTAAACCCTAAAACTTTATTGCTAGCTTAGATTAAGAAGTTTTATGCATTCCTATTGTCACAATCACACCTAATTGGATTGATCCTCAAGATCTACAATGACATGAGTGGGCTTGAGTAATTGCTTTGTTAGGCTCAAAAACCTACTTATCAATTTGGCGCCGTTGCCATTTGGGTTTTGTTTTGTGCATTAGGATTTTAATTCTACTTGAGACTAAACTTTTTTCATTTGATTACTAATCTCACTTGCTTGGTTTACTCTTTGTCTCAATAGGTGTATGTACTTGAGGTCTAGTGGACACAACAATCTAGTTGAGCCTCTAGACAACATCCACCGAGTAACAAGAGGAGCTTTTGTGAGAAGAGAAAGAGAATGCCTAGCTCATCTAAGGCGTTTGGGACTAAGGCGTTTGGGAATGAATATTCCACAAGGACAAGGTGGTAATGGAATACCACAAAAGAATCAAGGGAATGAGGCTCAAGCTCCTAGAGTGCCTCAACACCCTCCACGCCAACCTAGGCACATTTGGGCTGGAGATGCTCCTAATACTCATTCCAATCGCCAATGTATCCTCCCTCCTCTAGTTGAGAATAACAACTTTGAGATAAAGAGTGGGTTGATCAACATGGTGCAACACAACAAGTTCCATGGGTTAGCTTTGGAGGATCCTCTTGACCATTTGGATGAGTTTGATAGGATTTGTGATATGACCAAGATAAATGGCATATCCGAGGATGGTTTCAAGTTGAGACTGTTTCCTTTCTCCCTTGGCGACAAAGCACATCAATGGGAGAAGACACTTCCAAGAGGTTCCACCATTTCATGGGACCAATGCAAGGAGGCTTTCCTTGCTAAGTTCTTCTCCAACATAAGGACACCAAGGTTGAGAAATGAGCTATCTAGCTTCACCCAAAAAAATAATGAAAGCTTTTGTGAAGCATGGGAAATGTTCAAGGGATACACTACACAATGCCCTCATCATGACTTCTCCGAAGAGACCCTCTTGAGCACTCTCTACTGCGGTGTTCTCCCCAAGTTTAGGATGCTTCTAGACACAGCAAGTAATGGGAACTTCTTGAGTAAAGATGTAGAAGAAGGTCTAGAGCTTGTGGAGAACTTGGCACAAAGTGATGGCAACTATGGGGAGGACTATGATAGGTCTTCAGGAGATGGTGGCACTTATGAGGATCAAAGAAGGAAAGAGATGAAATCTCTTAATGAAAAAATGGATAAGTTGCTCCAAGCTCAACAAAAGCATGTTCACTTTGTGGGTGATTGTGATGAGAGTCAAGGGGTAAAACGAGATTTGGATGAGGATTGCCAAGAAGAGGTCAACTATGTGAGTGGCCAAGGTTATCAACAAGGATACAACAACTATAGGAACAACAATCTTTCCTATAGGAGTACAAATGTGGAAAACCCCCAAGATCAAGTCTACCCTCAACAAGGACAAGGAGGTCAACAAAAACCATTTGTCCCTTTCAAACAACAACAAGGATATGTTCCCAAGAACAACTACCAAGAGAACAATCAAGGAAACCAAGGGAATTATCAGTCCAAGCAAGGACCTCCACCGGGTTTTGGACAAGATTTGGATATGAGGAATGTCTTCCAACAAATTCTTCAAGGTCAAGCAAATAATGGTCTTGATTTGAGTAAGAAGATGGCTGAAATTCACAACAAGGTGGATTCCTCTTACAATGACCTCAACTCCAAGTTTGACACTTTGAGCTCCAAGATAAATCGAATGGAGAACAACAAAGGCATTGCTTCCTCTTCTACACAAGCTCAAGCTTCATTGCATGGTAAACCCGAGCCAAACCTCAAGGACTATTGTAATGCTATCTACTCTATTGATGAAGACGAGTATGAGCGTGTAATAGAAGAATTTGAACAACTATTTGAGAGTCCCAATGATGACTACATACTCAATGAGGACGTTGAAGTTCAAGTGGGGGAGGAGGTCATTGAAAATGACCATTTGGTTGTTGCTAAACCAAAGGGTAAAGAAGAGCTTGATAAGGATGTGATCTCTACACAAGCAAGAGTTGTTGAGAAGGAAAGAGAAGTGGCTAAGAAGACTGAAGTTGAGGCTTATGATCTTCTTGTCTACAAGCCACCACTCCCTTTTCCTGAACAGGTATTGACAAAGGCACAAAAGAAGCTTCTCTCAAGTTTTAGAGGAAGTATGGAAAAAGTTGGTGCACCTTTACCTAAGGTGGAGAATTTGTCCCAAGTCTAGTGTAAAATAAGGTTCATCAAGGACTTGCTTGCCAACATAGAGAAGGTTGAGGAGCTGATTGAAGGTCTAGACCCACCAAGCGCAACAAGGAAGGAGTCCAAGGTCAACACAAAGTTTGGAAATCCGGGAATTTTTTTGATTTCTTGTTCTCTTGGGAACTTGAAGATTGATGAAGCCTTGTGTGACTCGGGCTCAAGTGTCAATGTGATGTCCCTAGAGATGTTCAAGAACTTTGGGGTTACTACTATGAAGAAGTATCCATCACACAACACATTTGTTGATGCTTCATCAAGGCAACCACTAGGCCTTGTAGAGGATTATCCATTGAGGGTTGGTGAATGCTTAGTCCCAACTGACTTTATTGTCATGGACATGGTTCAAGCAGCAAGGCTACCTCTTCTTCTAGGGACACCCTTCCTCAACACAGCTGGTGAAAGCCTTGACTTCATCAATAAGAGGGTGATTCTCAAGAATGTAGATGTAAGGGTCTTCTATCCTATGAAACCCTATGTTTTAAGCCTATGTGGAACCATCACATGTGACACTATGGAGGCTGAAGATGGACCACCAAAGGAGCAGCTGATGGGTCTCACTTGTGTGGTGATGAGTGAGAATGAAGCCCTTGATCACAACGAGTATGATGGGCCAAGCTTTGATAGTGAGAGTCTTCTAGCAATGTTTGATGGGCTCAAGATTGTGGAGCCAATAGCTAAGCCACCAAGGAAGTCTAAGAAGAAGAAGGTGCTGCAAGCTGGAGCAGGCACCATGTACATCAAGAAAGGAGGAGAAAAGCCAATTTCACTCCTTGTTCACCCCGATGCCTAAGGGTTTGAAAAGTCAAGTTTAGTGACTTTAAACAAGCGCACTTGGGAGGCACTCCCATGTCTATCTTTGTATATATTTGGACTTTTTAATTCAATAATGTGTTTTCTAGTGTTTGTGGATGTCAGGTTTGTATTGAGGAGGTTGAACCAAGAGCAAAAGCTTGCCAAGGAATTTTTTGGCACTGTATCGACCTACTAAGGTCGATACAGGGCCAGGGAAATCTCGACCTCCGTATTGGGCATCTGTGTCGAGCTAATAGGTAGCACTTGCATTAGTTTGAATTAACCTTACCGATGGATTGCCAATAGGTAGCACTCGAATTCGGACAAGTTAAAAAATTTGTAAATTTTGTATTTGCCAAATTTTGCTAAGTGTTGGTTTTTGGGGGAAAAATGCAAAAATTTGGCATTGATCTTGTTTGTTGCTACCTGATTGACATTGTTGGTTGTTCAAAATGAGTTGCTCACTCTCTCTATAAACTTTGTCCTTCTTGTAGGAACAATAGGAAGAACTAGAGGAGAGAATAAAAACCATCGAGCAAGCTCTCAAGGAAGATCATCAAAGAGCCATGGGAAGAAGAAAGTGGTTGAGGACCGAGATGCTGGAAGTGAGGAGGAACAGTTGGTGCTTGGGTCAAAGACGAAGGCCCCCACGAGAGCTTCAAAGGGGAAATAAAAGACCACACAAGAGGGGCCTAAAAAGAAGCTAACACCCGAGGAACTCCTCAAGGCATTCATTAGTATGCGGTTCAAGGCAACGAAGTACCCGCATGAGCAGACGCTTCGAGCCTTGGGGATATTTGAGGATTTCCAAACTCTCTTCTAGAACATGGGATTGACCAAGTTCATCACCATGGCCCATCCCGCTTACAAGCTCGCGACATGTGAGTTCCTATCTTCCCTCACCGCGCACTTCTACTATGACGGAGAGGATTCACCACCGCGAGATGCTCATGGCTACATCAAGTTCAAGATCCGTAGGACCGTCTGCACAATTTCCTTCTGCGAATTGAACGAGATCTTTGGTTTCCGAGAAGGTGAAAGGAGAACAAAGATGCTCACCATTGATGAGTGCGAGTTGAAAGGCTTGTGGGAGACAATCGCGGTTGGGAAGTTTAAACCGGGAGGAAGCACGGGGACTATGATAAGACATCCGGTGCTGAGGTATGCACACAAAGCTCTTGCTCACACTTTTTATGCTAGAAAGGAGGACGGGAAAATCACCAAAGAGGAGCTTGAGTTGTTAGATGTGGGTCTTGCCAAGTTCATCGGATTTCACACAAGAGGAGGCACAAGAGTCTGGAGATAGGACGGGAGTTGGCATGGTTAGCATATTGGTTAGGCAGTTACTCTCCTAACAAGATTGAGTTGTCTTGATGAAGGACAAGGATCTTGAGCTTAGCATCGGCGAGATCATAACACCGATTCTCGAGGCTTGTGGATATCGGTTAGGCACAGATTGCCTTGACCCCGAGTGGATGGACATCTTCTACCTTGGGAGGACTATGTTTCTCTCGGGAAGGTTAAGCCACCGGATCGCCTACAAGTTCGCGGTAGACACAAAGACCGAATCAAAGATCTGTCTCCCGGACTCGCAATTCACTTCCGAGATCTGAGTTGACGTTCTAAGATAACTTTGGGTCTTAAGACATTGCGATCTTAAGGTTTTTACTTACACGCCATCTTTTATCAAAGTTCCACCGCCTTGTTTCTTTTGAAGCATTTAAGAGAGTATTGAGTCTTAGAAGACTGCGATTATTTTCTTACTACATGCCTTCCATTGAAGTCGAGGATTATCCAACTACCTCCTTAGAGTGCAATTTCTTGGGCGTTCCCGCATCAAGTGGTATCAGAGCAACACTCTAATTTCGGTATTCATCCTATCATCTTCTCATCTCTTCATCTTCTTATCATTCATCTTCTTGTCATTCATCTTCTTATCTCTTCATCTTCTTATCATTCATCTTCTACCTTTTCATCTTCATTTCTTTTGTTTTCAGTTTTTATTATTTATTTTCGTATCCAGTAACCAAAAAAAAAAAAAAAAAAAACCGAAAAAAAAACAAAAAAAGAGATCTAAGAAGTTCTGGAATTGTTTTGCAATCTATAATTTCTTATTCTACCTTTTGTGTTTCGAAAGTTTGTGTTTAATCTGGTTTTGAAGTTCTACCTAAAATATTTTTGAGTACTACCTCTTGGTTAGTCTTTGATTGACTTGGGGAAAACATTCTAAAGCTTTTGGTTAGTTCTATAAGAACTCTTGAGGAATCACTGAGAAAAATTCATTTTGAGAGAAACACTTGAGTGAAACACTTGAGAGAAACACTTGTGAGGAACCTTTACTACTAACGTGTTTGTTATTTTTGCAGGAACAAAATCATGTCTAATGATGGAGAACCTCGTGACAATAACAATGAAGAAAGAGAAGCGGTTCCAAATTTACAAATGCAAGCATTGTTGGGAGAGATGCAACGATTGATGAGAATCGAGATAAATGCAGTCTACGAGAGGTTGGGAGAAGTAGAGGCACAACAGAGGCAACCACGAAATTTGCCTAATAGAAGAGAAGAAGATCAACCTAGACACGCAAGGGCTGATGAAGATGCTGATTATTACAGCCGTGATAGTCATTCAACCAGAGGAAGCCGTAGGAGACCACGACATGCTAGAGAGGGCAGGGATCGACCTGATGACAACCTTGGTGGTATTAAGTTGAAGATTCCATCTTTTCAAGGGAAAAACGATCCAGATGCATATCTAGAGTGGGAGAAAAAGATTGAACTTGTCTTTGATTGTCAAAACTACACTGAGATCAAAAAGGTACGAGTAGCAGCCACTGAGTTTTGTGATTATGCTATTAATTGGTGGGATCAGTTGGTGACAAGAAGGAGACGAAATGGAGAACATCCCATTGGAACATGGAATAAGATGAAAGCGATACTGAGGAAGCGCTTTGTACCAGGACATTACCACAAAGAGTTGCACCAAAAACTGAGGAGATTAACTCAAGGGAGCAGAAATGTGGAGGATTACTACCAAGAGATGGAGACTCTTATGATAAGAGCTGATATTGATGAAGATCGAGAGGCCACCATGGCAAGGTTCTTGAGTGGTATGAACAGAGATCTTCAGGATCGAATGGAGCTACAACTGTATGTAGACTTGGAGGAAATGTTACACAAAGCTATCTTGATGAAGCAACAGCTTAGAAGGAAGGGTACAACTCGTTAGGATTATGGGGTTGGATCATCTAGTGTGAGACCTAGTTACTCCAGAGAAGAAAAGACAGTCCCAAAGCCGAAGTTTGATGCTAAACCGCTTAGCACCAGCCAAGAAACCAAAGGTAAAATAGAATCTTCCAATACAAGGAATCGTGATGTCAAATGATATAAGTGTCAAAAGAGGGGACACTATGCTAATAAATGTCCAAATAAGCGAACCATGATGCTTTTAGATAATGGAGAAATAGAAACTGAAGAAGAAGTGGTTTCTGATTCTTTGGAAGATTGTGAGGAACAGGCTCCTCAAGGAGAGCTTTGAGTACACAATCCAAAACAGAGGAAACTGAGCAGCGTGAGAATCTATTTCACACAAGGTGTCATGTTCAGAACAAAGTGTGCAGTCTTATCATAGATGGAGGAAGCTGTACAAACGTGGCAAGCACTACTATGGTGAGCAAACTTGGTTTGGAAACAAGGAAGCATCCAAATCCTTACAAGCTGCAATGGCTGAACGATAGTGGTGAAATGAAGGTGACTGGTCAAGTAATAGTTCCTTTGTCTATTGGGAAGTATGTAGATGAAGTGCTATGTGATATATTGCCAATGGAAGCAGGCCATATCCTCTTAGGCAGACCGTGGCAATATGATCGCAAGGTCACACATGATGGATTCACCAACAGACACTCATTCGAATTCAAAGGTAAAAAGATCACTCTTATACCTATGACACCTTTGGAGATCTATCGAGATCAAAAGCATTTGAGCAAACAGAAAGAGCAAAACACTCTTAGTGACCCCCAAACACTATCCAGCAAAAAGAGAGTGAGAGTTTGAGAAAAACCAAGAAAAAGGCTTTTGAGAGTAAACCCGTGAGGAATTCAAACTTCTTTATGAGATCTTGTGAGGTTAAGAGAGTTCTTTTCTCTAAACAGCCTGTGATCCTATTTGTTTACAAAGAAGCTCTCATGAGTTTAACTGACCTTACACCGGTGCTACCGAGTGGAATTACTTCTCTTTTGCAGGAATTTGGAGATGTATTCCCTGAAGACAATCCTAGTGGTTTACCACCAATTCGTGGGATTGAACATCAAATAGATTTTGTCCCTGGAGCTTCACTACCTAATCGTCCAGCTTACATAACCAATCCAGTGGAGACCAAGGAGTTACAAAGAAAAGTCAGTGAATTGATGTAGAAGGGATACATTTGAGAGAGCATGAGCCCTTGTGATGTGCCAGTTCTACTTGTGCCAAAGAAGGATGGTACTTGGAGAATGTGTGTTGATTGCAGAGCCATTAATAGCATCACGGTAAAGTATCGACATCCCATTCCTTGTTTGGATGATATGCTTGATGAGTTGCATGGTTCATGTGTGTTTTCTAAGAATGATC
The DNA here is from genome assembly GCA_020283515.1 of Alliaria petiolata. Classification (NCBI taxonomy): domain Eukaryota; kingdom Viridiplantae; phylum Streptophyta; class Magnoliopsida; order Brassicales; family Brassicaceae; genus Alliaria; species Alliaria petiolata. The sequence continues at coordinate 24,227,674 of JAHZTW010000003.1, read as the reverse complement.
TTAAAAGTGGTTATCACCAGATTAGAATGAAAGAGGGTGATGAGTGGAAAACTGCTTTTAAAACGAAACATGGTTTGTATGAGTGGTTAGTTAAGCCTTTTGGTTTAACTAATGCACCAAGCACGTTCATGAGATTGATGAATCATGTTTTGAGATCATTCATTGGAATTTTCGTTGTTGTCTACTTTGATGACATTCTGATCTATAGCAAAAACTTAGATGAGCATGCTGAGCATTTGAAATCTGTTTTAGATGTTCTAAGAAAAGAAAAGTTGTTTGCTAATCTGAAGAAGTGTACCTTTTGCACAGATAATCTTGTGTTTCTAGGTTTTGTTGTGAGTGCACAGGGTATACAGGTTGATGAAGAAAAAGTCAAGGCAATTCGTGAGTGGCCTAGTCCAAAGACTGTTGGAGAAGTAAGGAGTTTCCATGGACTAGCAGGCTTCTAGAAGCGCTTAGTGAAAGATTTTAGTACCATTGCTGCACCATTGACTGAAGTAATACCATTGCAGCATTATCTGTGTCCAAAAGATTTTAGTACCATTGCAGCATTATCTGTGTCCAAAAGATTTTAGTACCATTGCAGCATTATCTGTGGCCAAAAGAGTTCGTGATTCACACTGATCATGAGTCTTTGAAGCACTTGAAAGGCCAACAGAAACTGAACAAACGTCATGCACGTTGGGTAGAATTCATTGAGACATTCCCTTATGTCATCAAATACAAGCAAGGTAAGGAAAATATTGTTGTTGATGCTTTGTCAAGAAGGTATGCTCTCATCTCTACTCTTGATGCTAAGTTGTTAGGATTTGAACAACTTAAAAATGTATGAAACTGATGTTGATTTTGAAGAAGAGTTTCAAGCTTGTGAAAAATTTGCTTATGGAAAGTATTTTAGACATGAAGGATTTCTGTTTTATGAAAATTGTTTGTGTGTGCCTAATTGCTCTTTCAGAGATTTGTTTGTTAGAGAAGCTCATGGAGGAGGCTTAATGGGACATTTTGAAGTTGCCAAAATACTAAGTGTTATGCAGGAATATTTCTACTGGCCGCATATGAAGAGAGACGTGGAAAGGATTTGCGGTAGATGTGTCACTTGCAAGCAAAGTGCAACCCCACAGTTTGTATACTCCTTTACCCATTCCTACTGAGCTTTGGACTGATATTTCTATGGATTTTGTGCTTGGGTTGCCTAGAACTAGAAAAGGAAGAGATTCTATCTTTGTAGTTGTAGATAGATTTTCGAAAATGGCACATTTTATCCCATGTCATAAAACTGATGATGCATCGCTTGTCGCAGAGTTGTTCTTTAGAGAGGTGGTTTGTTTGCATGGAATACCTAGGACCATTGTATCTGATAGAGACACTAAGTTCTTGAGCTATTTCTGGAAAACACTGTGGTCTAAGTTAGGAACTAAGTTGTTGTTTTCAACTATTTGTCATCCTCAAACTGATGGACAAACTGAAGTAGTAAATAGGACTTTGTCTACACTCTTGCGTGCAGTCATTAAAAAGAATATCAAAACATGGGAAGATTGTTTACCTCATGTTGAGTTTGCATATAATCATTATGTTCATTCTGCTACCAAGTATTCCCCTTTCCAGATTGTTTATGGTTTGAATCCTCTAACTCTTTTGGATCTAATCCCTTTTCCTTTGAGTGAAAGAGTTAGTATGGATGGGAAAAAGAAAGCTGAACTTGTTAAGCAGATCCATGAGAAGGCATGACTCAACATTGAAGCAAAGACAAAGCAATATGAGAAGCAAGCCAACAAAAACAGGCGCAAAGTGGTCTTTGAAGTTGGAGACCTTGTGTGGGTACACTTGAGAAAGGAACGTTTTCCAGCTGAAAGGAAGTCTAAACTGATGCCAAGGATCGATGGTCCATTCAAAGTCTTGAAGAAAATCAGTGACAATGCTTATCAAATTGATATGCAAGATAAGTACAATGTGAGTTCAAGTTTTAATGTTTCTCACTTAGTTCCTTTTGCTGCAGATGAGCCGGATTTGAGGTCAAATTCTTTTCAAGAAGAGGGGCATGATGTGATCATGGAAAGTAACAAGGATAATCAAGTGGAAGCCGAGCTTGAACCTGAGGATGCAATGCATGTACCTGAAGGACCAATGACTCGGGCGAGAGTTAAGAAGCTAAGGAATGCACTTAATGGACTTATTCAAGAAGTGATGGGCAAAGAAAGCAATGTGGGAGCAAAAGTGCAAAACACTGAAGTTATACTCCTCTCGCACAAACCCGCCAGTTTAGAGCACCTGTCAGGCTTAACAAATGCTTCCAGGCTGGCCATGATTCGCACAAACCTGCCAGTTTAGAGCACCGCCGGGCTTAACAAATGCTTCCAGGCTGGCCATGAATCGCACAAACCCGCCGGTTTGGAGCACCCGCCAGGCTGCAAACATGCCACTTTTCTGGTTGACAAAAATGAAGCCCAAAAGTCATTTTTTGTCATTTTTGGTCAATCTGTCTTTAATTTATTTCTAGTTTCGAGATTAGCTTAGACTAGACTCTTCAAGTCTTATTTCTTCTCTTTATAAACTCATGTAATCCCATTTCAGAAACAACCAACTTTTTATCAGAGATTTTCTTTTTATTTGTGAGAGTGATTCTCATTTGTTCCTTGTGAATTTTTCGATTACTTGGTGTGTTCATCCGAGCAATCAAACGGCTTATCAAGTGATTTTCATCATCATTTGTGGCGCCATTCACTGCCGAGATCTGAGTTGACGTTCTAAGATAACTTTGGGTCTTAAGACATTGCAATCTTAAGGTTTTCAGTTACACGCCATCTTCTATCAAGGTTCCACCGTGATATGATCATGGAAGGTCTTAAGAGAAAGGAGAAGCTTGATGCCGAGGAGCTTCATGCCGAGGTCAAAGAAAAGCTTGATGCCGAGGAGGTGATAAGTGTATATTTTGCATCATTTCAGCATCCATATAGTGTAGATTTATTATCATTTTAGAGTCTAATATAGCATTATAGTGTTGCATTTGATCATTTAGAGTCCTAGAGTGTTCTTGCATGGTTCTTGCATGTTTTGCATGTTCTTTGCATGTTTTGGGACCTTATTAGGTGAAAAGGACGCTTGGGAGTTGAGGATGCACTTGGAGAATGATGCATGTCACTTGGAAGGACAAGAAGCAACAAAAGGATGAAGAAGAAGGCTTCTGGCAGCAGATCGACGAGATGGATCGGTGAAGCTCGTCGATCCATAATTCCAGGGGCACAGATCGGTGAGCCAGATCGACGAGGCAACGTCGATCCATAATGTCAGGAGCACGGATCGACGAGATGGATCGGNTTGCTTAGTAATTAATCTCTTGTTTAGTGCTTGATTAGTAGTAATTAAGGCTTAATTTGATATTATTGCTCTAGTAGTATCTCTTCTAGTTTATAGTTTGCTTTCAATTCTTGTTTGTGACTTGCATTTACCATTTTAGCTTAGCTTAAACATAACTTTGTATTCTTATTGAATCATCTCCTAAGATGGATTGATACCTCAATATATTGCAATGATATGAGCAATTGAGGAATTGCTTGCAAGACATAAAAAGTCTTGTTTCATACTGCTTTCTTTATTTCCTGCAAAAACCGTGACAGTTACCCCAAAACCCCAGTTCCCTGCGTTTTTGGTTGCCCTGATTCTTCTGTTTTGCAGTTAACCTCCTCCCTGTGGATCGATACCCTAAGTACTATAACGCACGCTGTGCACTTGTAGCTTAGGGTCCTACAAATTCAAAGCTCGACGAGTTCCCAAAGAAATCCTCCAATCTCGGACGACTATTTAGACCCTATCAAGTTTTTGGCGCCGTTGCCGGGGAGTGTTCTTGATCTAGCTGCAGAATCAAAGGTAAGAAAATCTTGTTCTAAGACATTTTCTTTAGTTTCGTTTCATTTCTTTGCCTTTGCAGGAACCATTCGAGACGAGGAGTGAAGGCTTGTTTCTTTTGATTAATGAGCGTCTTCCATGATGTCTCAAGCGTCGAGTGACAAATGTGTGGAGATTAAAGGAACCACGTTTTCCTTTAGTTGATGCTCATCACATCTTAATGCATACAAGTCTAGCTAAAAGACTCTAAACAAGAGCGGCTCAATGGGAGACAACCCATTTTAGGTACTCTCTTTCTCATCTCCTTAACCATACTAATCTTTAGTTTTGGTTTCTTCTTAGTTTACAGCATTTTCATAAACCCCAAAAGCAAAAATAAAAATCAGAAAACCAAGAGAAGCACAAAAAAAAGATCAGAAAAATCAGAAAGACCAAAAATATGAAGAAGGAGACCCGAAGAACACTCACCGGGCGACGAACCGCCCGTGGGCCGACCAGAAGGAGCCTGGCCGCTCCACGAGCCACGATGGCGCGGAGGTAGGACGCCTGGCCGCGGCCGCGACAAGCCGTCGCGCGGCCGGCCATCGTCTGAGATGCTTCCATCCCGAACTTCACCAAACCGGATCTCCTTCAACCTGTGTCAAGCCTTTCAAGCATCCTCCTTGATTCAATGGCGTGAACACGACCTAAAGACCGCAAAAATCACTTCCACAATCGCGGCACATTGCTGTTGCATCCAAGATGGCGAGACAAGACAAGACTCCATCCAAGTCAAGTGAAGTCAATGATCCATCTCTCTACTCACTTCTTCCTGCACGTTCAACGGACCTGTATCCATGAAGAAGAAGAAGAATACAACGGTTCTAGAGGAAGAAAACCGTTGTGCAAGCTCCAGAAGGAAGAAGATGCAACTTCCTTCACTAAACCGCGAAGAGGAAAGTTCCCGAAGACTAGCTTCTCTCTTCTGCGACCAAGACCTTTACCGAAGCCAAGTAAGGATTTCATATGGCATTGAAGTTCATACTAGCAACACCTGTCTTCCGGGATCCCGAACAGATCACTGGATAGGCCAGCATAGACCCAAACTTCAAGTCAAGTTTCTGAGGTGACGCAATCTTCAAGACGCAAGGACGGAAGATTTTCCATCTCTCATTCACGGTGTTTTACAAAGGTCGAGGAACAAAGACGAGTACTCAACAACCGGAGTACCTGTTCTTCTCAACATAGGCGTGCCCCAATCATCATCATCATCACCAGCCTCCAATATCACCACCACACGCCCACCACCACCATCTGAAGCAAGGAAGCTCAACCGCGCAACACATTTCTTTTCGAGCTAAGTTTTCGACTTCTTTTGTTCAATTAAATCGATTCTAAGCAGGGACATAAGGAGAATGATCAAGTCCTAAGATTAATCATACCACACTCCCATCCACCCATACCAAACCCATCGCCACTTTAAAGTAAGTCTTCACAAGCTTGTACTTGAATTTACCTATCTTTTTCACCTCAACTCGATTTAAACAAACTGGGGACAGTTTGATTTAAGTCTGGGGGNCACAAGCTTGTACTTGAATTTACCTATCTTTTTCACCTCAACTCGATTTAAACAAACTGGGGACAGTTTGATTTAAGTCTGGGGGGTTTCTTATATTACTAAATATGCTTTGATTTGATGAGTCTTAAGCATACATGCATCATTTATCGAGTCGTTTAATAGAGTCAAAACATTTTTCTTTTAGTCGGAAACTATGAACTTTGCTAGGTACAAGTCATTTCGAACAAGAAACCTTAATAACCATTCTAATGGTTTTAGAAGCAAGAATTAGTAAGTTGAAAACTGCGAGTGGATCATTCCAACGGAGAAAGTTCTAATCTCTAGAGTACTCGAAGGATCTTGCGTTGACTCCGCACCTAATGAATCAAAACTTCTCGTCAAGGGGCTTGAGATACTTCGAACTTTGCTCCTCTTTTAAACTCTAGCATGACTAAGTAGATGCAATGCAACCTCTCCTTGATCTTCCCTTGTTATAAAAAAAGAAAAAAAAAAGAAAAGCCTTAGTTTGAGGATGGCAACCCGAGTTCTTTAAAGGACCATGAAGGTTCGCAGACATCATGAAAAATTCAAAGAAGTGATCATTCTCAAGCTAAGAATAAAAGAAAAAAATAGAAAAGAAATTCGATAGAAAAAATAAAATGATACCCTAGAAAAGTAGGGAGAAATCGACTAAGCAAAGAGAAAATATGAGAGTTGTGTCTGAAATGTCTTTGTCTAGATGTTTGGAAGAGAAGAGTATAATGTCCCGTCGACCAATACTCCCTCGATAGAGACTGCACGCCTAAATAAATAATGGGGTCGACAAGAGAGAGCTCGAAATACTCAAAGGGACCATGAAGCGTATCCGGGAAGGGTGAAAAACTCAAGGTAACTAGACCCAAAACGCCTTTAGTTTGAATTCCGAGTTACGTGGCTCAAACAGGTCGGTTGCTAGACTTTATGAGTTCCCAAATATTGTTGAGTTTCCAAGTTTTCAAACCTCTTTTCCTTACTTAGATTTTTGTTTTGTTTGAGAACAAACAAAGGTTTAAGTCTGGGGGAGTTGATAACATGCATATTTTACCCATTTTACCATCATAAGTGTATGCTTTAATAAGCATTTCACTAAGGTATTAATGTATATTTAGTAGTTTTGGAGTATTTGTGTGTCCAATAATCTTTTCAGGAAATCTTAGGAAAAAGGATGCAAAACGGAGCAAAACGGACATTTTCGGAACATGAACTTTTTGACAGAAGTTTAGCACAAGACGGAGACCTTCCCACCACAGGATCAAGCTGAATTTTGGTGTCAAGATAGCCTGATCTACTACCTTTCACCTTGAAGTGGTTTGAGTTCAATCCCATGGTTGGATCTCAAGTTATGAAGGAAGCAAGAAGGCCTATCAGACACATCCTCAGAAGAAGCCTGGCCGCGCCAGGAAAGCTCAGAAGACCAATGGCCGGCCCATGAACCGTCGCTCGCGCGGACACGACAAGTGACGTTCCCGAGCCCGTTTCCAAGCCCAAAAGAAGCCTGATGGCCACCAAAATCGGTGGAACCCTAAGTGACGCCTAAGAGGACCTAAAGACCTATAAATACACGTTGCTACTCTTATTTTTGAGGGAGTTCGAAGACAGCCACCAGGACCACGACCTAGAAAAGGAGCCGTCGCCAAGGAGGAAGAGAAGAGGAGCGAAAGCCGTCTTCTTCACTCCCCAATCTCGTCGCCCTATCCGATACTCTCTTTCATCTCCTTTCTGCACTTCCTTTGCATCGCTATTACTTTCTTTCTTTTATTTTCGGACCTTTGTGATTTTTACCTATTGCAATGATAATGAACTTCAAATCCATGTCTGAGTATTCCTTTACTTGGGTTTCAAAGGGGGTTTCTCAAAGGGATTTCATGGTTTGATTCGATAGGTTGTTAGATCATAGGTAGAATACTTTTCATTGTTCTTCGTTTGGATTCTTTCTTATTGCGTAATCCTTGACTGGCCGCTAAGGATCGATTCTAGGATCATTAGAACCGCGCGAGCGCTAAATCTCTTGGCCGGATATAGTTTTAAAAGATCAGGCACCAAAGGATGCTTATGCATATCGGCGGTGCGTTGTGAGCTTTATCGAACCTGATCTTATAGCTGATCTTGCTGCGAAGTCGCTACTGAAAGGGGAGCGAACGAGCAGTTTAGGTTTAGGTGTTTGGTTTTCCGAAAGGAGGATCCGACCACTTTCGTGTTTGGGCTTAAGAACCCGTAGAATCGATTGGCCTAGGTCGAGTGTGTTAACCCGTAGAATCATCCCGTGGAAAACCCTGAGAGATCCCTGAAACCCACCGTTCCGTTTTATAGTTTTACAAACCTTCTTAATTTCCGTTTTGTTACTAAACCATCACCTTTCCAAAACCAATCTTTAATCTGATCGTTCCCATTTGGTTTTCTGTTTTAGTGGATTCGTTTGAAGCATCATAGACTCTGTGGTTCGACACCCTAAATACTACAGCGCACATATGTGCACTTGCAGGTAATAGGGTTATAAATTTAAAACTCGAAAACAGACTCTAAATCATGTTGCATCAAAAAGCCTCTTATCAACAACCATCAAGGAAGCTCTTGTGAGTGCTCCAATAGTTCAAGCTCCGGATTGGTATCTACCATTCGAGATCATGTGTGATGCAAGAGACTATGCGGTTGGGGCACTCCTAGGACAGAGAGTAGACAAGCGTCTACATGTGATATACTATACAAGTCGAACGCTAGATGATACCCAAGTGATATATGCTACAACAGAGAAGGAATTGTTGGCGGTTGTTTTTACGTTTGAGAAGTTCCTAAGCTATTTGGTTGGATCAAAAGTGATCGTCTACACGGATCATGCTGCATTAAGGTACATTTATGCGAAAAAGACACCAAGCCACGGTTGTTGAGATGGATCCTCTTTCTCCAAGAATTCGATATAGAGATTGTGGATAAGAAGGGAGTGGAAAACGGTGTAGCTGACCACTTGTCTCGAAGGAGGATTGAAGATTTAGTTCCTATCAATGATGCTTTATGGGGTCTTAATAGTCGTCCGGGATTAGAGGATTTCTTTGAGGACTCGTCGAGCTTTGAATTTGTAGGACCCTAAGCTGCAAGTGCACATCATGCGTTGTAGTACTTAGGGTATCGATCCACAGGGAGGAGGTCAACTGCAAAACAGGAAATCAGGGCAAGCAAAGACGCAGAGAGTTGGGGGTTTGTAGGATTGTGTCACGGTTTCAGTAGCTATTGAATGCAAGAAACGAAAAGCAAGGTATATAGAGCTGGTTGTCAATCAACTCTATATCAGACGGGAATCAAAGCAAGCAGTGCAAGAAAAGTAAGTATGGAAGTGCGTAAATCTCGATTGAAAAGCAGATGGGGAAAACACGTTGGGGATCTTCTCGGGAAATCTATGGGGTTCTAACTAGAAATCAAACTCACAAAAGTTAAGCAAACGAGACTAGGCGATTTTCCCCGAACTGATTCACTGGTTTTAACGACCTAACTCTGAAAAGCAAGATCGATCTGTGAATGTCTATTTCGCAGGTATACTGTCGTATCTTGCGTCCTAAACGAACACGCAATAAGATCGGGACAATAAACATTCAGACATCTTCCTGAATACGCATAAGCGCCCCAGGAATGATGCGCTCTACCTTACTATGGTCTGGATCAGAGATTCAGGACGTTAGCCGCTCTCGAAATCCTAGAATCAGACATCTAGTTAGCTACGCTAGACTCATGCAATAAGAACAAGTATGGTTAGAAAGAAAACCTTAATCTTCAGCCTAAACGATTGGTTTAAAAACAGTTAATGAAATTTCCCATAGNTTGGCGGTTGTTTTTACGTTTGAGAAGTTCCTAAGCTATTTGGTTGGATCAAAAGTGATCGTCTACACGGATCATGCTGCATTAAGGTACATTTATGCGAAAAAGACACCAAGCCACGGTTGTTGAGATGGATCCTCTTTCTCCAAGAATTCGATATGGAGATTGTGGATAAGAAGGGAGTGGAAAACGGTGTAGCTGACCACTTGTCTCGAAGGAGGATTGAAGATTTAGTTCCTATCAATGATGCTTTATGGGGTCTTAATAGTCGTCCGGGATTAGAGGATTTCTTTGAGGACTCGTCGAGCTTTGAATTTGTAGGACCCTAAGCTGCAAGTGCACATCATGCGTTGTAGTACTTAGGGTATCGATCCACAGGGAGGAGGTCAACTGCAAAACAGGAAATCAGGGCAAGCAAAGACGCAGAGAGTTGGGGGTTTGTAGGATTGTGTCACGGTTTCAGTAGCTATTGAATGCAAGAAACGAAAAGCAAGGTATATAGAGCTGGTTGTCAATCAACTCTATATCAGACGGGAATCAAAGCAAGCAGTGCAAGAAAAGTAAGTATGGAAGTGCGTAAATCTCGATTGAAAAGCAGATGGGGAAAACACGTTGGGGATCTTCTCGGGAAATCTATGGGGTTCTAACTAGAAATCAAACTCACAAAAGTTAAGCAAACGAGACTAGGCGATTTTCCCCGAACTGATTCACTGGTTTTAACGACCTAACTCTGATAAGCAAGATCGATCTGTGAATGTCTATTTCGCAGGTATACTGTCGTATCTTGCGTCCTAAACGAACACGCAATAAGATCGGGACAATAAACATTCAGACATCTTCCTGAATACGCATAAGCGCCCCAGGAATGATGCGCTCTACCTTACTATGGTCTGGATCAGAGATTCAGGACGTTAGCCGCTCTCGAAATCCTAGAATCAGACATCTAGTTAGCTACGCTAGACTCATGCAATAAGAACAAGTATGGTTAGAAAGAAAACCTTAATCTTCAGCCTAAACGATTGGTTTAAAAACAGTTAATGAAATTTCCCATAGATCCCCTTAAAGAACGCCCAACGAAAGTGATTACTCAAGCATAGAAACGAAAATCAGAATCATAGATGAAGAGAATTGCATAAAACAGAATCATATTGATGAAAGAAGGAGAGTTCAAGAACAGATCTATCTCCCTTAGAGAATAAAGAACAAAACAATGAAAAGTATGCTAGGAGGCGGCCATGGGGCTTTTTCCTAGGTTGCACACGAAATTAGGTTGTAGAATAAGAGTATTTATAGGTCTTGAGGTCTTCTTAAGCGTCACTTAGGGTTCCACCAAGTTTGGGAACTATCAGGCTTGATTTGGGCTTGAAAACGGGCTCGGGAATTGTCACTTGTTGTGGCCACGCGAGCGATGGTTCATGGGCCGGCCATTGGTCTTCTGAGCTTTCCTGGCGCGGCCAGGCTTCTTCTTAGGATGTGTCTGACAGGCCTTCTTGCTTCCTTCATAACTTGAGATCCAACCATGGGATTGGACCCAAAATACTTCGACGTGAAAGGTAGTAGATCAGACTACCTTGTCACCAAATTTCAGCTCGATCCCGTGGTGGGAAGGTCTCCGTCTTGTGCAAAACTTCTGTCAAAAAGCTCTTGTTCCGAAAATGTCCGTTTTGCTCCGTTTTGCATCCTTTTTCCTAAGATTTCCTGAAAAGAAAATTGGACACACAAATACTCCAAAACTACTAAATATACATTAATACCTTAGTGAAATGCTTATTAAAGCATACACTTATGATGGTAAAAATGGGTAAAATATGCATGTTATCAATGCTCTACCGGAGGAACAACTCATGATGGTGGGGACTCTCGATGACATGTACCAAGTAAACAAGGACATGGAAACCGTGGAAGGCATAGAAGACAGAGCCATCCCATGGTATGCATATTATATTAACTACTTGGTAAGTGGAGATATACCAAATGATCTTGATGCTATGATGAACCCTACCTATTTAAAAGAGGCTTTGATGGGATTTAAGGACATCAACAATTTCTGCTATGATGAACCCTACCTGTTTGAAAGAGGCTTGGATGGGATTTATAGAAGGTGTGTAGCTGAAGAAGAAGTCAAGGGGATCTTATTCCATTGTCACGGTTCGGCCTATGGTGGGCATTTTGCTACTTTCAAGACCACAACCAAGATTTTACAAGATGGATTTTGGTGGCCAAGCTTGTTTAAGGAAACTCACGACTACGTCTCCTCTTGTGAGGCATGCCAAAGAAAGGGGATTAATTGCAAGCGTGACGAGATGCCACAGAACCCGATATTGGAAGTCGATATCTTCGATGTATGGGGGATAAACTTCATGGGACCATTTCCCTCTTCTTACGGAAACAAGTACATACTAGTTGCTGTTAATTATTTCTCGAAGTGGGTAGAAGCCGTGGCCAGCCCCACCAACGATGCAAAAGTTGTACTTAAGCTATTCAAATCCACTATCTTCCCAAGATTCGGAGTCCCAAGGGTAGTGATAAGTGATGGTGGCAGCCATTTTATCAACAAGATGTTAGAGAATCTTCTCAAGAAGCACGGGGTCAAGCACAAGGTAGCCACATCTTATCATCCACAAACAAACAGGCAAGTAGAGGTCTCTAACCCCGAGATCAAGGCGATATTGAAGAAAGCAATTGGTGCAACGAAGAAAGATTGGTCAGCAAAGCTGGATGACTAACTATGCTTTAATTTGATGAGTCTTATGCATACTTACATCATTTATCAAGTCGTTTTATAGAGTCAAAACTTTTTTTTTCTTTTAGTCGGAAACTATGAACTTTGCTAGGTACAAGTCATTTCGAACAAGGAACCTTAATGACCATTCTCACGGTTTTAGAGGCAAGGTTTACTCAGTTGAACACTGCGAGTGGATCGTTCCAACGGAGAAAGTTCCAATCTCTAGAGTACTCGAAGGATCTTGCGTTGATTCCGCACCTAATGAATCAAATCTTCTCGTCAAGGGGCTTGAGGTACTTCGAACTTTGCTCCTCTTTTAGACTCTAGCATGACTAAGTAGATGCAATGCAACCTCTCCTTGATCTTCCCTTGTTATAGAAAAGAAAAAAAAATAGAAAAGAAAAGTCTTAGTTTGAGAATGGCAACCCGAGTTTCTTAAAGGACCGTGACGGTTCGCAGCAATCATGAAAACTTCAAAGAAGTGATCATTCTCAGGCTAAAAGAAAAGAATAAAAAAATAGAATAAGAAAGTCGATAGAAAAAATAAAATGATACCCTAGAAAAGTAGGGAGAAATCGACCAAGAGAAGAGAAAATAGGAGAGTTGTGTCTGAAATGTCTATGTCTAGATGTTTGGAAGAGAAGAGTATAATGTCTCGTCGACCGATACTCCCTCGATAGAGACCGCTCGCCTAAATGAATAAAGGGGTCAACAAGAGAGAGCTCGAAATACTCAAAGGGACCATGAAGCGTATCCGGGAAGGGTGAAAAGCTCAAGGTAACTAGACCCAAACGCCTTGATGAGTTCCCAAGTATTCCGAGTTACGTGGCTCAAACAGGTCGATTGCTAGACTTGATGAGTTCCCAAGTATTGGTGAGTTTCGAGGTTTTCAAACCTCCTTTCCTTACTTAGATTTCTGTTTTGTTTGAGGACAAACAAAGTTTAAGTATGGGGGAGTTGATAAAATGCATATTTTACCCATTTTTACTATCATAAGTGAGTGCTTTAATAAGAATTTCACTAAGATTTTAATGCATAAACACTAGATTTCGAGTATTTGGTTGTTCAAGACTCTTTTCAGGTAAACTTAACAAAAGACGCATATTTTGGAGCAAAATGGACAATTCCGGAAACAGTGCTCGAGGACAGAAGTTCAACATCAAATGAAGGCCTTCCCACCACGATATCATGCTCATATTTAGAGACAATGTAGCCTTATCAGCTGTCTTTCACCTCGAAGTGGTTTGAGAACAATCCCACGGTTGGATCTCAAGTTATGAAGGAAGCAAGAAGGTCCGTCACGCACCCGGAAGGACGAGCTGGCCGCGCCACGGCCGAACCAGACGACCAGTGGCCGCGCCACGGCCAGTCGCTCGCGCGGCCAGGCCACTCACGGATTCCCGAGCCCATTTGAAGCCCAACTTAAACCCGCAGCCGTCTAATGCAAGCCAAGACCTAATCCATGACCTAGGGCATTTGAAGACCTATATCTACTCGTTGTTTAGGGTTTTTTTTAGGGAGAGACGAAAACACATATTCATAAATTTCTTTTGGTGGGCGCGAATCTCTGATTTGTGGTTTCCACTTTGTTCTTTGAGGGAGATTGATTTGTTCTTGAACCCTCTTTTCTTTTCATCGATTTATACAAGTTATGCATTCATCAATCACGTTTTCTAATTCTTCTTCAATGTCTGAGTAGTTTATTTTCGTTGGGTGTTCTTTAAGGGGATCTATGGGGAATTTCATTAACTGTTTTTAAACCGATTGTTTAGGCCGGAGATCAGGGTTTTCTGTCTCACCATATTCGTTCTTATTGCATGAGTCTAGCGTCATGAACTATATTCTGATCGCAGGGTCTTGAGAGCGACGAACGTCCTGAATCTCAGATCTAGACCAAAATAGGGTAGAGAGCATCCTTTAAAAGATGTCTGAATGTTTATCGTCCTGATCTTATTGCGTGTTCGTCTAGGACGCAGGATACGAGAGTATACCTGCGAAATAGATGATCGCAGATCGACCTTGCTTGATAGAGTTAGGTTTTTAAAACCAGTGAATCAGTTTAGGGAAAATCGCCTAGTCTCGTTTGCCTGACTTTTGTGTGTTTGATTTCTAGTTAGAACCCAATAGATTTCCCGAGAAGATTCCCAACGTGTTCGCCCCATCTGCTTTTACATCGAGATTTATGCACTTCAATATTTACTTTTCCTGCACTGCTTACCTGATTTCATTTTTACAAGTCTTTAAGTTTATTTTCCTTTTCCCGTTGGTTATAGAAGAGATTGACAACCTCCTCTATATAAGGCGTGGTGCTGCTTTCTTTATTTCCTGCAAAAACCGTGACACTTACCCCAAAACCCCAGTTCCCTGCGTCTTTGGTTGCCCTGATTCTTCTGTTTTGCAGTTGACCTCCTCCCTGTGGATCGATACCCTAAGTACTACAATGCACGCTGTGCACTTGCAGCTTATGGTCTTACAAATTCAAAGCTCGACGATTCCCCAAAGAAATCCTCCAATCTCGGACGACTATTTAGAGCCCATCATCAACTCCCCCCAGACTTAGCTTTTGCTTGCCCTCAAGCAAAATGGAAACTTAGAATGAAGTAGAAGTTTGAAAACAGAAAAATTCAGCTATCCTTCACAACGCCACAATGGTTAACACTCTTGAATCCACGTGTTATAGAGCCAACCTTAGGTAATGTTTCAGTGTTCTTACCACAAGCTTAGCAATCTCCCAGTTTGAATCCAGATCCTTTCCTTAGTAATATTTCGAACTCTAAAAATGGTATGACCAAAGAACTTTGCAGATTCTTTTCCCTTCCTTAGTGCCTGAACAAGACATTCTTTATACAGCTCTCCTATTTTCTCTTCTCGTAGTCAACTGCTGCCCATTTTCAGGGTGCTCTAAGATCTTTTCATTGACTCTTCTTATTCTTTTGAAGTCTTGGGAAATAGTGCTACTCTTTACTTGTGTTCCTTGTGAGGAGACGGGTTCAAGAGCACTCACTAATATTGTTCCTTGTGAAGAGAAAGGCTCATGAGGTTCTTTGCACTATTTCCTGACTTAGACTCTTTTTCTTTTCTTTTCTTTTCTCAAGGGAAGATCAAGGAGAGACTGCAATTGCCTATCTGTTCAGACTAAAAGAGGAATCAAGTTCGGCGCATACCTAGTTCTTATAAGGGGATCTGAACTCTCTCTGTTAGATTGATCCACTTGCAGCTTTCTACTTAGTAAGACCTGCAATCAACTACTATAGAAATAGTTCTTCAAGTGTCAACACTCTGCGGTTAGTGCCAAGAAAAACTGAAAGTTTCAACTGGTTTTGACTCAATAAAACTAGGTTTTGACTGACTCAACTGACGCTCAAAACAAAACACAATGTTAGCAACTACCTCCACCAGACTTGAACAACACTGTCCCCAGTGTTATTAAGAATGAGGTTGGATAGAAAAAATTGGTGTGAAACTGTTACAGAACGAAGAGAAAATCGGATTACCTGAACCTGCGCGTGGTGTCGATCGACACTTTGTCCGTAAACAGAGTTTCACCACTCGAACATGAATGTTGTTAAGTCAGATTGTTGTTAGAGTCATCCAAGCTGTTAGAAAACTCAAACAAACGGTTAAAAGTACAAGATAATCCAATAAACTCAATGAGTGCAACAAGTTTTGAAACAAAGTACTGAAGCAAATGGAAGCAAAAGCTGACTCAAGAGAAAAAGAAAACCTGACTCAAAGTACTAAATCAGGAATGGAGCAATCACTCATCGTCATCAGAACGTGGTGGTGTGGAAGGACGGACGCAGCCACAGTTGGACACAACTGCGATGGCGTTCCAAATGGCCTGAAAGCTCTGAACTACGTATCTCTGAAAAGCAGCCTGCTCCATAGGAATCTCAGGAGCAACCGGAAGGTGATGAGGACCAATAGGCTCCAAAGTGGCGGGGGCTCTGCTGCGCCTAGAAGATGAAGCTCGTGGGTGATCCTCTGCTGGTGCATCCTCTGCGTGTGAAGCTGCAGCGCGGGAATATGCACCTCTGCGTCTGGCGACGGGAGCGGCTCGTACTAAGTTCGGACTGGGCTAGAAGCTAAGACGGTCAGCATCGCTGGTGATATGAGTGAGGTCCCTGTTAGGTAACTGGACCAGAAGCTGCTCAGCCCGCAAGCTCATGAAAACCCATTGCTTCTCGGGTTTCACCCAAGTAGTCCTCTTCAAGTACTCCATGTCAACCAAAGCTCGCAAAGTCACAATGGTGCAAGAGGAAGTGTCTATCCCGCAATGCTGGAAGATAGGAGTGAGAAGACTTCCTACAGTCTCGGGCTTGGTCTTCGTACCAATGAAAGGCTTCGTCTTGAGCGAGACCAAGTGATGAGCAAAAACAGCACTGAGGTTGACTTGCTCTGTCAGCTCAATCTCCTCGTAAATGATAGACCAAAGTGCATGATACAACAGCACTAACTCAGACACGCGCATCTTCCCTGGCTCATGCTTACACAGAAACATAGTAGCAAATAGGCGAACAAAATAGCGAAGGGTGGGATGTCGGATATCGGTCTGTGAGGAGGTCTTAGAGTCATACCTCCCATTCCCAAAATGTGACCAGAAATCCTGGTTGTCTGGAAGCTGCTGAGGAAGGGAGACATCGGTGGCATGCTCGTTCGCGAATCCGTAGATGCCACAAAGCTTTGGAAGTGAAATTCTGTAGCGAATTTCGCGAATGAGAAATGTCAATGTCCCTTCCAAAGCGTTGCGGACTATCTCATTCCTGTAGTACACCCGAGCTGTGGAGATGAACTGGCGGACTAGATCGAGGTAAAGATCGTACTGCCGTGTTGCTATAGTCCCCAGCCCAATTCTGCTCAGCAACTGCAGAACGTCGTCTTTGATACCCAACTCAGACATCATCTTCTCATCTGCAAAACGAGTTGGTGTGATTTCCACCCTCTGCCACGCATTGTAGAACAACGTGTCATAGTCATCCCAAGTCTCACTGATGCCTCGGTAGAGACACTCATATTTCGCGACTTCCTTAGCCGGCGAGTCTTCCCAATTTCTTCCAATCCGAATCCTTGCGGTTTCACGCTTAGGCCAAGAAGGAAAACAGGGAATCGGCTCATCATTAGCAATCCCAGAGGCGGATGCTTCAACTTCCCGTGGTCTCTTTGGCCTTGGAGGCATCTGCAATCAAAGTAAGAACCAAAATCAAAATCCAAAAGTCGGGAAATTAATGACCAAGTTCGATACTGCACTGGTGTCGATCGACACAAGGTGGTGTCGATCGACACAAGGTGGTGTCGATCGACACCATGTGTGTAATCTCAAATCTACACCAAATCATGATCTTAAACCCAATTGTGCATCAATCATCAGTTTAAACCGTCTCAACACCATGAATCAAACCAGTTTCAATCATAAAACCCAAGAAAAATCCTTAAATTCGAAACATGCATCATTAATTTCCAAAATTTCGAAAATTTCAATTTATGCAAATTAGAGGATGAAAATCGGTTGGGTAATGATCTAAATCGTGATATACAACCTAAATAAGCATCAATCACTTAAGAAATCAAGTTAAATACGTCGAATTCGAGATTTTTCACCTTATGGTCGAAAATGAAATTGGAAGATTATAAGAACATACCTTGGCAGATCGAAAGAATGGACAATGGATAATGATAGAGAGATGAAATCAGCACGGATTAGGCCTTAGAATCACTCAATTCCGTTGAGAATTGGAAAAGTTGTGATTTGGGGGAGAATTGTTCTAAGGCTCGAATTTTTAAAGTTGTGATTTGGGGGAGAATTGTTCTAAGGCTCGAATTTTTAAAGTTATGAGGAAAAAGGGAAAAATGTCGGGTTTTGAAAACTTACTTGCGTCCCGTGGTGGTGTCGATCGACACAAGGGCGTGTCGATCGACACTTGTTTTGGTCGTGCCCAATTCCTCCATTTTTTTTTCAATAAATAGAAAGCACATAAGTAATAGTAAAACCAAAATAAAAATAAAATAAATACTTACCAGTGGGTTGCCTCCCACTGAGCGCTCGTTTAACGTCAATAGCTTGACTGTTCATGCGTTTAGGCAGTTGGTGCATCATCCAGAGATACAATGTGTCCTGCTGGAATCTCGGCTTGAGCCCAATAGTGTTTCACCCTCTGTCCATTCACAATAAACTCTTCTCCTTTGGAGTTTGTCAAGACAATTGCTCCATATGGTCTGACTTCTTTGATGGTGAAAGGACTTGACCAACGTGAACGCAATTTACCAGGAAACAATTGCAAACGAGAGTTATACAGAAGTACCTGATCATTTGGTTCGAATTGTCTGGAGACGATCTTCTTATCATGATATGCCTTAGTCCTCTCTTTGTAAATCTTTGAATTCTCATAGGCATGATACCGAAGTTCGTCGAGCTCATTGAGCTGTATTAGGCGCCTTTCTGCAGCAGGCTTCAAGTCGAAATTCAGCTTCTTGATAGCCCAATGTGCCTTGTGTTCCAATTCCACTGGAAGATGGCAAGCCTTGCCATAGAGCAGATGGAATGGTGTAGTCCCAGGTGGCATTTTGTAGGCAGTCTTGTAAGCTCAAAGTGCATCATCTAGCTTTGCAGCCCAATCCTTCCTTGTCTTGCCTACAGTCTTCTCCAGGATTTGCTTGATCTGTCTGTTGGAGACCTCAACTTGTCCACTCGTTTGGGGGTAATAAGGAGTAGCCACACGATGTTGAACACTATGCTTCTTCAGCAACTTGTTGAATACCTTGTTAATAAAGTGAGAACCACCATCACTTATAACAATCCGAGGCACTCCGAATCTTGGGAAAATGATGGTTCGAAATAGCTTAAGAACCACCGCAGCATCATTGGTCTTAGAAGCAATTGCTTCCATCCACCTAGAGACATAGTCCACAGCAACCAAGATGTACTGCTTCCCAAATGATGAAGGGAAAGGGCCCATGAAGTCAATACCCCAGCAATCAAAGATTTCCACTTCAAGGATGAAGTTCTGTGGCATCTCGTGTCTCTTGCTGATCTTTCCTCTCCTTTGATAGACATCACATTGAGTTATGAACAGTTGAGCATCCTTGAACATAGTAGGCCACCAAAAGCCTGCTTGAAGAACCTTGAACACTGTCTTTAAAGTAGCAAAGTGTCCAGCATACTCAGAACCATGACAATGGAACAACACATCTCGAACTTCACTCTCTGCAATGCATCTTTGGTAAACATTGTCCGAACAATGCTTGTACAAATGAGGTTCATCCCAATAGTACCTCCTGTGTTCTCTCATGAACTTCTTCTTCTCATAGTTCTTGAGATGTTGAGGCTCAATGTCAGCAGCTAAGAAGTTCACAATGTCAGCATACCATGGTCGATTTGCATCAGATATAGCTAAGATAGGTTGTCGAAACACTTCGTCCAAGATCCTGCGAAGTGATGTTGGCGTCTGGTGTCGATCGACACTATAGACGGTGTCGATCGATGCTCTCGAATTCTTCAGTCTTCGAAATGTTGAGTCGCGACTTTTCCCTAAATTTTCAGACGGGGTGTCGATCGACAATGGGCTTGACTGCTCCGAAATCATGGCTTGAAGACGAGTCTCAACAAAATAGACATTCTCCTCAGGCAGAAAATCATCAATTGGGATGTCATCTTCGATCCTAATCCTTGAGAGATGGTCAGCTACTCTATTTTAAACTCCTTTCTTGTCTTTGACTTCTATGTCAAACTCTTGAAGAAGTAGAATCCATCTCAACAATCTTGGCTTGGCATTCTTTTTCTGCATCAAGTACTTCAATGCAGAATGATCAGTGTGAACAATTACCTTTGAGCCAACAAGGTACTGTCAAAATTTCTCAAAGGCAAAGACCACAGCCAAAAGTTCCTTCTCAGTTGTTGCATAATTCTTCTGAGCATCATCCAACGTTCTGCTGGCATAGTAAATGGCATGAAGCTTCTTGTCCTTCTTCTGTCCCAAAACTGCACCTACTGCGAAGTCGATGGCATCACACATTACCTCGAAAAGTAAGTGCCAGTCCGGAGGTTGAACAACTGAAGCACTCACGAAGGCTTGCTTGATCTGTTCAAAGGCTGAATGGCATTCTGCAGTGAACTCGAATTTCACGTCTTTGCAGAGAAGAGCAGTGAGTGGTCTTGCAATCTTGCTGAAATCCTTGATGAATCTTCTATAGAACCCATAATGACCCAGAAAACTCCTCACTGATTTCACGGAATCAGGTGCTTGCAAAGTCGTCATTACTTCAATCTTGGCGCGGTCTACTGCGATTCCTTCTGCTGAAACTTTGTGCCCAAGTACAATTCCATCTCTGACCATAAAGTGGCACTTTTCTCAGTTCAGGACTAAGTGCTTTTCTTCACAACGCTGCAACACTGCGCATAAGTTGTCCAGGCAGCCTTTAAAAGATGATCCATAAACAGAAAAGTCATCCATAAAGACCTCCATAAACTTCTCAATCATGTCTGTGAAGATCGAGATCATGCATCGCTGAAAAGTCGCAGGAGCATTACAAAGTCCGAATGGCATTATGCGATATGCAAATGTACCATAAGGACATGTAAACATGGTCTTCTCCTGATCATCTGGATGGATTGGAATCTGGAAGAATCCTGAATAGCCATCAAGAAAACAGTAGTAGGGATGATTCGCCAATCTCTCCAGCATTTGATCAATGAAAGGCAAAGGAAAATGATCCTTTCTGGTCGCGGCATTCACCTTCCTGTAGTCTATGCACATCCTATGTCCAGTCACAGTCCTTGTAGGAATCAGCTCGTTCTTCTCGTTCTTCACTACTGTGGCTCCTCCTTTCTTTGGAACCACATGAACCGGACTGACCCAAGCACTGTCCGAAATGGGATAGATGATCCCAGCTTCCAAGAGCTTCATTATTTCCTTCTTGACTACTTCCTTCAGGTTCGGATTCAGCCTCCTTTGATGTTCAATCGATGACTTCGTCTCATCCTCAAGGTGAATCCGATGCATGCACAAGTCTGGTGAGATACCTGAAATGTCATCAAGAGAATAGCCAAGAGCTTTGCAAAATTTGCGCACCTTGCTTAGCAATAAAGTGAGCTCTGCATTATTTAAGGAAGCATTTACAATGACAGGATAAGTTGAATTAGGACCAAGAAAAGCGTACCTTAGCCCGGCAGGGAGCTGTTTGAGCTCAACTTTTGGAGCTTTACCTTCACTCCAGTCGCCTAGTTTTGCAGCCTTTGCGGACGTGGTAACGAGTTCCTCTTGTGCGACCAGCTGCAGTACTTGCTCGCTAGCGTCCATCATCTTTGTGTAACCCGCAGCAGCATCGTCTAAGTTCTCAGCATCCTTTGTAGAAGTCGTCAATGCTCTTTCCAAAGGGTCTGTAGGATGGTCCTCTTGGAAAATCTCTTCAGCAAGGTTGGTGAGTGAATCGACATAAAAGGTCTGTCCATCGATTGTTGGCCTCTTCATCAGCTTCTCCATATCGAAATTCATCACCAAGTCACCAATGTTCAGCGCAATTCTCCCCTTTCTCACATCAATGATGGCTCCAGCTGTAGCCAAGAATGGTCTACCAAGTATGAGAGGGTGTTTGGGTTCCTCATCATAAGCTAATACCACAAAGTCTGTGGGAATCAAACAATCTCCCACTTTGATAGGAACATCTTCCAAGACACCTTCAGGGATCCTTACAGAACGATCAGCAAGAACTAGGGAGATTCTTGTGGCTTTGAAGTCTGTCATATCCAGCCTAAGAGCAACTAAAAGAGGCATCAAGTTGACACTTGAACCCAAATCGCATATAGACCTCCTAAATTTGTCTGAAAAGTGATATATCATGGTTTTTACCCTTTTTTGGACCATGCTATAAGCCTTTTTATATAGTTTTTATACTATTTTCAAGTCTATTTGAGTCTTTTACAGGTTGGACTACGTTTGGAGCATAATTGGAGATTCTGAAGCTTTTTAGAGCATTCTGCAAGAAGCTGCGAAGTGATGAAGTCAAAAGAGTGGAATTACGCACAAGGTGTCGATCGACACCATCAATGTCGATCGACACCAGACGAGACCGACACATTGATCGGACTTCCATCAGAAAAAGGAAATCACAAGAAGTTTCCATTATTTACAAGTTTGCCGCTGACGCGAGTTTACCTATAAATATAGTTTTTCAGCCATTGTTTAGGCTACACTTTATTCACACAATATTTTAGAGAGAGATTTATAGAGAGTTTTTGGAGAGAAAAATTTAACTCCTTTAGAGCAAATTTGGAACTCCTTTTATTTATTCTATTGATTTCTTTTATGTTTTCTATTCAAAATATGATTTCTGTTTCATTGATCATGTATGAGTAGTTTGCTAGTTAGGTTTAGGGTTTTTCAAAGGTGATTAATGAATTGTTAGGTCGAATTAAATTGTTAGGATAAAATCATTAGAGTTCTTCATCTGGATTTGTGTTTAATGCTTATTCTAGCTTCGCGACCTAGAATCTGATCTTAGGTTAATTAATAGATGCGAGAGTATTATTGATTGCCTGAACTAATGTTAGATGAGCAAAATACCTATTCGCAAAGAGATTTGGTTTAGGGTTTTGTGAACAATTGAACCTGAACTTTAATGCTTGTTTGAATTGTTAGAATTTGCAAAGAGATTTGAAATTCTAGGGTTTAGACATAGATAATCTTCGCAGCGAGAGTTGGTTGATTTTACATTAGTGATTCGAGTTCGAGAACAGTTCTTAATAATTCCTAACATTCTGTCTAGACCTGCAATTTAGATCACCTGAGAATTTCCCTGAACCTATTGTTTCGTCTCCTGAATTTACTAAATCGTTTAATTGTTTTCTGTCTTTAAATTTAATCTTTCTTCTTAGCTTAATTCGAAATTAGAAGTTCGTTGTGTGACTATCCCTTCCCTGTGGATTCGATCCCTAAATACTACAGTGATCTCTTAATTTGAGAGAGTTGCTTTAGGGTAAATTTGAGAGCATATCAAAAAGATGGAGCAATCAAGAACAAAGCTTCCGGGATCGGAGAGTTTTTCTGGAAGCCTGTTCTGAATGACAGCACTAACTTGCTCTGATATCATCATTACTCCTTCCTCCATATCCATGTTCTTGGTCATCATCCACTTCAAGTACCTTTTTATCACTGGAGTAGTTCTAATGGCATCCATCAAAAGGATTTCAACCACCAGTCTATCCATGATAGCCTTGCATCTACCATCAAGTAGCTCCTTCTTAGACTTCTTTGGTATCATGGAGAAAGGGATCCTTCTTAGACTGTAAATTGCATGTTTTTAGCATACATTTCGTGCTAGTTAGGACCTCATTCATGCACTTTCATCTTAGTTTTCATCACATATTCACTCATGTTAGGTTTAGATGCATTAGGTTAGGTTTTTGCATAGTCTTGCATGTTTGGAGTGTTTTCTCAGGTGCTTTATGAATGGGGATGGTCCGATGAAGAAATCAAGAAGAGAGATCTCAAAAGGAGGACGAACAGATGATATCGAGCATGGATCACGACCCCGTA
This sequence comes from Alliaria petiolata, assembly GCA_020283515.1. Classification (NCBI taxonomy): domain Eukaryota; kingdom Viridiplantae; phylum Streptophyta; class Magnoliopsida; order Brassicales; family Brassicaceae; genus Alliaria; species Alliaria petiolata. The sequence goes on along the minus strand of JAHZTW010000003.1, from coordinate 24,204,195 downwards.
GCTGATATGGACAAGCGCATGATGAACCTCGACGAGTAGCAGCGACTTGGTCCCGAAGGAGGCACCCCGGAGCGAAGATCCAACACGAGGATTCAATGAAGACGGATACCAGAGCAAGGCAACGTGAAGTCCCCGATCCATGTGGAAAGAAAGACGAGTCATGACGGCATGATCCCGAAGCACTTGCCCGATATGGGGACTGCTCGAAGAATCAAAAAGAGATAGCATATCGGTTTACTCACCACGACTCGAACCCGAAACGCTACATTCCAAAAGAATACCATTTCGGGAAAGTGGTCCCAACGTTTTAGATTTTTTCTCTTTCATGTATAAATACTTTGTCCCCCACGCCTAACCCTCTATCACATTTTCCAGTTTTAGTTTTCTGTCTTCTTTGTAAACCGAGAACTTCTAGTATTTTCCTTGTTTCAAAGCTTTGATCTTTATGTTATTTTGAAGTTTTAAAAAGTATCGCTTAGTGTTATTTCTTAAAGCTTCTTCCTTTTCTTGTTTTTGACTACCTCGCAAACCATGAGTAACCTTCTTATCGTCATGAATCTTGAGGTTTCTCAAATGGAGCGTGAGTAGTCTTTTTAGGATTTTCATGGGTTAAAAGGACCAAGGGACTCTCGGAATTAGGTTTCTTGCTTAGCTAAACATAAAGTTAGATTCTTTCTTGTTTATCATTCCCAAAGCTTAGTCTAGTTTGGCCATCTAGTCTAAAGACCACAGGCGGCTTGACGCGAAAACCACGTGCTTGCTTAGCCGGATCTATGAACAAGAGTTTGACTCCTTAGGCTCAGACGAACCATCTGTCTAAGGGTCTTACGGTTCAATAGGGACGTTGTAGATGCTTGTTTCTTCTATTGTACAACTATGCGAGAAATAGTTTATGGTGATAGAGATTCAAAGAGTTTAGACCCAAAAACCATGGGCTAAATGATTTGAGGATCCCTTTACCTAAGAATCACCATCTGAGACCAAGTCTTGATGTGATCCAAAAGATTTAGCTTGATAAATAACCCGAGAGTTACCTAGTTCGTAAAACTCATCAAGATTCTTCTTTTACTTAGAAAGTTTATCTCTTTGTCGTTTAAATCTATATATATCGTTCAAATAGTCTAAAGTTCACCTATTTTATGATCTTGCGTGACACAAGATCTAGTCTTTAGTTTCTTTTAGTAGTAAAGTCTCTATCTTTAACCGTATCGACTTGACTTGTATCGACCAACAAAGCCGATTTGTTACTAACGTCCCCAAATGGATTGATACCCATACACTATACTGCATACGGTTGACTGTGTTGGGTCATTGACCTAACAGGCCTAAAAAACCTAGTTGTCAATCGACACTTGCTTTTGAAGTCGAGTCTTTCGCGTCGGGTTTGTCTGATTTGTCGTGATTCTCCATGGGTGTCGATCGACACTCTTCAGTAGTGTCGATCGACACTGGCTCCGCAGCATCTTCAACGTCTTCAAACTCCTCGAATTTTTCAACACTAAGCCCTCTTTTCTATACAGGCTGAAGGTTCTTTCCACTCCTCAATGTGATGGCGTTCACATGGCGTTTGAGATTGGTATCAGTCTTCCCTGGAAGAAATCCTTCTTGCCTGTTAACAGCTCCTGCAGTTTGAGCAACTTGAACATCCAGCTTCTTCATATGAGAGTTCAAGCTCTCAATCTTTCCATTCAGGTCCTGGTACAGTGAATCAATCTTCCCATTGAAATCCACTGTCATCTTCTGCTGTCCTTCCAAAATTTTCTCTAGCATAGACTCAATCTTATTGTCTTGTGCATGAGGCTTTTGGTAAGAAGAATTTCCATAGCTCCTTGTGTAATTGCTGTTGCTGTTCTGGAATGAGAGCTTTTGAGTATAACCAGAGGAGTTTTGATTTCCTGTGAAGGAGCTCTTCTGATAATTCCCATTGAAACTCCTGTTCCCTTGTTGGTTCCCAAACCTTTGGCCTTGAAAGCCACCTCCGTTGATGTAGTTGACATCCTCTTCTTCACATTCTTTATTAGGTTCGAATGTCTCCATTTCATTAGCAAAGTGGACTTGCTTCTTCCCTACCAAGAGATCCAGCTTCCTGTTAACTTCAGCTATTTGGCTTCCCCCATTTGCACCAGCATGTTGTCTCCTTTCAAAGTTTGCGTTCTTGGTACTGTTACAAGAGGCCAAATTCTCTATAAGCACCATCGCATCATCTGGGTATCTGGTGTTGAAGTTGCCATTGCTTGCAGCGTCTAAAGCCATCTGGTACCTCCAGTCGATTCCTCGGTAAAAGATTCTGAGAAGCTGTGGTTCGCTGAAACCGTGATGTGGGCAATCCCTCTGGTACGATCTGAACCTTACCCAAGAAGCTTTGAATGCTTCAGTGGGTCCTTGAGAGAATGCAGTGATTTTTGTCCTCAGCTCTTCGGATCTTGCATCGTCAAAGAAATTGCATAAGAATGCATTCTTTGTTTCTTCCCAAGTAGTCAAGGATCCTGGATCCAACTGCTTCAGCCAGTATGATGCATCTCCAGCAAGCGATTAAGGGAAAAGCTTGCAGAAGAGATAATCATTAGACACTCCATTAGCCTTAATGCTGGATGTCAGGTCCTCAAATCTCTCAATGTGGTCCATGGGATGCTCTTGAGGAAGACCATGGAAGGATGCTGAGCCACAAGTGTGAAGTAAGCAAGTTTCAGCTCGAAGTCATTCCTCTGAAATGCAGGAGGACGGATCGCAGCTCTATTAGCATAAAACTGGTCTGGTCGGTTGTACTCGCCAAGCGTTCTTCCACGTCTAGCTTCTGCATGTGCGTCTTGTATTGCTTGCTCAACGATAACAACTCCATTATCATCAAGTCTCTGTCCTCTGGCGTTCCTTCTGTTGCCTTCTCCGTCGAACAGGTTGTCTTCTGCGTCGCGTATCAAAACCACAGGCTCAGCCATTGTTGTCTGCGCAGGGTGTCGATCGATTCTAGTGTTGGTGTCGATCGACACTCGTGCAGATTTTCGGTTCGTACGCTCCAAACGGCCGAGCTCCTGGTTTAGTGCGATTAGTTCATTTTCCTTGTTGCTTCTGGTACTGGGCATGCACCTGAAACCAAAGATAAGAAACTAAATTAGTAACCAAAATAAAAACAAAACCTAGTCAAAATCCTAGTACTAGATTATGTAGGCAGCTATTACTTACCCGGCAACGGCGCCAAAAACTTGATAGGGCTCAGGTTTTACCCAAATAATCAACATGCACATCAATGCAGTTGAAGTATAAGGGGTTATCGAATCCCAAGGGAAGTAGATGCTACACTAAGGTTTCTAAATTCAGATTATGCTAGATCAAATCGAAATAAAGTAAACTAAGCAATTAAGCAAGGGTAATTATCAGGTTGAATCCGAGAATGCAGAAATTATGCTTATTAGGGATTTATTAAGAACCGTCTAGAACTCGAATCACTAAGTTAAAACCAATCAACTCTCGTTGCAGAAGTTATCTATGCCTAAATTCCAGAATTCCAAATCTCTTTGCAAATTCAAACAACTAAGGCAAGCATTAAAAACAGGTTCGATTGTTCAAAAAATACCTAAACCAAATCTCTTTGCGAATTGATATTTTGCTCACCTATGATTAGTTCAAGTTACTAATAATGCTCTCGCATCTATTAAATAACCTAAGGTATTGATTTCTAAGTGATCAATTAAGAAATCAAGTTAAGCACAAATCAAGGTGAAAACTCTATTGATTTCCCTAAAAGCCTAATGATTCTACAAACTCATCATTAACCCTAAATCACCCTAACCTAACTAGCAAAATACTCAGACATAGAGATGAAAAGACAAATCATGACTAATATAACTTGCATAAAATAAGAATAGAGAATGGTACAGGGGTTTGAAATCTGGCTCAGATGAGTTAGAATTGTCTCCCCAAAAGCTCGGGATCAATCGCTCTCTAAGTCTCAAAAACAAAAAATAATGATAAGGTCTATGGCTAAACAATGCCTGAAAACTATTTATAGAGGAAGATTTTCGTCAGGGGCAGTCTTGTAATTTCTTCAAACTTGGGACAATTTCCTTTTTCTGATGGAAGTCCGTGAAACTTGGCGGTCTTCATTGGTGTCGATCGACACAAGGTGATGGTGTCGATCGACACCTTGCGTGTAATTCAACTTCGACTTCATCACTTCGGCTGCTTCTCCATAATACTCCAATAAGTTCCAAAAACTCCTATTAAGCTCCAAATGCTCTCCATCCTGTAAAGACTCTAATAGGACTCTAAAAACAACAAAAGACTCTATAAAAACACTTATATCATGGTCCAAAAACGGGTAAAAACCATGATATATCACCTCCCTTCTCAAAGAACTAAAAAAGTTTAGGAGAGCCATTGGATATTCGCTAGACGATATCAGAGGCATCTCTCCTACTCTTTGCACACATAGAATTCATCTTGAGGACGAGTCAATGGCCTCTATTGAACACCAATGACGTCTAAACCCTAACCTCAAAGATGTGGTTAAAAAAGAAATTTTAAAACTGCTTGATGCCGGTGTGATCTACCCAATATCGGACAGCCGATGGGTTTCACCCGTTAATAAGAATCACCCAAGGACTCGCCACTCTGATGTTCAGAAGGAAAGGATTTCACTGCAATGGATAGAATGGCATTAAACAGAGGCTGAAGAATTCCTTTGTTAAACCGGGTTTGATTTCTTTGATATGACACACAAAGAAATCGATTTGTCTACTGGATATGACACACCAATAAACTGATATAAATTCAAAGAGATTTGATAAAAAGAAGATATATGGTTTCTCAAAAGAGATTATAAAGAAAACAACAAAACACTCACGCAAGCTGTCTTGGAAATAACAAATCCATAATAACAGATAAATTTGTCCTCCTTCTCTTCCTTGGCTTCATTTGGACGAAAGTCATAGATGGGCTTCAGGTTTGGGCCTTTGTTTCATCAAATGAGAATTGTGAAGTGTAAAAGTTACCTCTTTAAAAACTTTGTCAAGAAAACCCAATGGGACAAAACTTGACAAGGAAAAAAGAGTATAACTCATACACTTTTCCCATTTGATGAAAACATTTGGAATCAAAAACCAGGGAGGTTTAGGTTCAATTCTTCTCCATGTTTTCTCACGCTTAACTCCAGCACGAGCTGCTTCCTCAGCTGCAAGCTCGTTTCCTTCAGGTTCCAACTCAGGTTCCAGCTCCATTTCTTTAGTTCCATCAGCTTCAAGCTCAGTTCCAAGCTTCATGTCTTTAGTGCTGGTCAGGATCACATCATCCCCTCCCTCTTGAAAAGGATTTGACGTCAAATCCATTTATCTGCAAAAGAATAGATCAAGTTAATATCAATATAATCGACAAGGGATAGAGAGATACCTCCATATCGGTTTTGGCTTGAATTTGGCTTGAATGCTGCGTCTGGTGGCTCCTCTTTTATCAGCATGAAACAATGGACGTCTTGGGTCTTCTTCTGGTCCTGAACAGGTTGTATAAATCGTTTGTCTCCTATTCCAGTTTTACCTTTTGCAGGATGCTTCAAAGTTGCTGTAAAACCTGTTTTTGACACTTCTGACCAAGACAAGTACATCATATCTGTTTGATCACGAGACAAAAGAACTTTGAGTTCAGGGATGCTTACCTTAGTGTATACAAGCTCATTGCCTCTAGCTTCTACTATGATTACTTGTTGGGGATTGTATTTTGATCTGAGCAAAAGTAACGCATTTGGTGGTTTGTCTTTGAATGTCAAAGAAGCTTTAGCTACTTATTCATGATCCTTGTATCTGGATTCGAGTTGTAAGTGTTCAGACCCTCCTGTGTCTTCTCTTAGGACAGTTTCAGCTCCTCGATTATGCTGTTTTGGAGATTGTAGATAGGCATCTGGTGGTTTCTCCTTAATTCGAACAGAACATGGGAGTTCGTCTTCTAAGCACTTACAGTTTTCCATAGAACCTGGTCCTTTGTTAACACTTAAGGAAAAGAACAAGTGCATTATACTTGAAATGGAGATTTCAAAAGCATAGTTCCTGAAACACTGATTTATTATAAAGTCATTCCAATATTATTTCAAATATTGAGCTTCACTTAATTGTGTAATTCGCAGAATGCTTAGCAATGACTCAGCTTTACAAATTTCCTTTTTCAAAACAAGATCAGCTGCAGTAAGTGGCTCAAGGACAAATTGCTCATACTCATTGTCTTGAAATTTTGGCAAACTGTAAGCTCTTGGACGTCTCTCCTGCTTGGCTATACCTATCTTAACTTCTTTCAAGCAAGACAAGTGCTTTAAAACAGTTAAAAGATCAAGAGAATGATGTTGAATCACGTTTGCACTTAGCTTAGCCTTAGACATTGCATGAATGAATCCTTGCTCTAGATTAGTCTTCCATTTGTTGTTTGGTTCTGGATTGAACTCATGATCTAGCTCATCATTTGGAGCTTTTACAACATAAGTTATGCATTCACTTTGAATCTATTTAGAGAGCTTAAGATTCAAACCTTTTGTTTCTGCATCATTAGAAAACTCATTACTTTCACTAAGTATGTATGGTTCTAGACACTTACCTGATTCAAAATGAACGTGGGGTTCCAGCATAGTCTCTTTAGACAACATCAAACAGGGAATGTTTTCGTCTGATTTTGGATCTGAAACATTAGTTGGTAACTTCTTTTCTGGATCTGCTTGCGTCCTTTGTTCTCCATTAGCTTCTGTACATGTCTCAACACTTTTGGGGAAGGACAAGTGCATCATTCCAGTCATGGAATCATTAAAATTAGTTGAAGAAAGTTCAACTTGTACCTTTTCATTGTTAGAAGCTGAAACAATTTCTTGTTTCTGGTTTTCAGGAAGTATGGAGTTCAAGTCTGCTCCTCTTTGAGCTGGTTTTGGTTCCATAGCAAGGTCTGCTGATGGCTCTTCTCCTTTGGACGTGTGAGCCTTGCATGTGGCTGAACTCTTCTTTTGGTTCTTCATCACGTCCCTAAAGGTTCCTGTCACTATATTTTTTTTTATTTTATCATAACTCAAGAGGCTGTTCATCTTGTCCTGGAGTTGCTTAGCTTGCTTAGAACTCTTCTGCTTTTCATGGCTATAGGATTCATATTCTATTTCTTCTCTAGCCAATTTGCATCTCCAATTAGGCTTCTCTGGCAGCCTTTTGTGTGGTGCTTCTTTTGGTACAGAATCAGACTTATAAAAATCTGATTGTTGTTGTTGCAGACTTGGTTTATTTGTGGAGACCTCTCTTGATCGCCTTCTAAGTTGTGCTTGTCTCTGATCTTTAACCTCATGTCTAAAGGTTTCCATCTTTCCTGAGACAAAAATAGCAACAATCAACCAGTAAAAAGTTCCAAGAAACAACTCCTTAAAATAAAAATCTAACTAGACTAAACAGATTCATGTAGAACAGATTTTCTGCAACACTTAGAAACAGATTTCGTTTTGGAAGTTGAAGACTCAAAAATTAACCCAAAAATTCGCAAAACACAGTCTATAACACCTAGGGTTGGAAATTAACAGATCTACAAGAATAGCTATCAAACACAAACCCAAAAATCGCAGACAACATATCTAAGCAACCTAGGTTTCGAAATGAACAGATCTGCAGGATTAAGAAGATTAAAAGTCTAAAAGTGAAAGGGATTGAATACTCAACTTATCAGAATGTTTGCTCTGATACCACTTAATAGGAATCACCCAAGGACTCGCCACTGATGTTGAGAAGGAAATGATTTCACTGCAATGGATCGAATGGCTTTAACAGAGGCTGCAAAATTCCTTTGTTAAACCGGGTTTGATTTCTTTGATATGACACACAAAGAAATCGATTTGTTTACTGGATATGACACACCAATAAACTGATCTACATTCAAAGAGATTTGATAAAAAGAAGATAGATGGTTGAAACAAGACTTTTTATGTCTTGCAAGCAATTCTTCAATTGCTCATATCATTGCAATATATTGAGGTATCAATTCATCTTGGGAGATGATTCAATAAGAATACAAAGTTATGTTTAAGCTAAGCTAAAATGGTAAATGCAAGTCACAAACAAGAATTGAAAGCAAATTATAAACTAGAAGAGACACTACTAGAGCAATAATATCAAATTAAGCCTTGGTTACTACTAATCAAGCGCTAAACAAGATTAATTACTAAGCAAGATTATCAAATTGACTAAAACGAAACCTAGGGAAGGAATCATTGATTTGGGAAACTAAATGGACAACCTTGCAATCATTTAAGCAACTAATGAAGCTAACTCTATGCCTAGAACACTTAAACAAGATTAAACCATGATGTGTGGCACTAATCCCTTTCTTAATCACCCTAATGAACTAATGATGTTTTAGCATTAGGATAATCAACAAGCATTAAATTCAAGTCTAAATGGCATGATAAACACTCTAGACAACTAATGTCTTAGGCTAGAAATGTAAATCTCTTATTAAGTTGGTTCAAGCATTTCATCAAACACTTGGTGGGTGTATGAAATGCTTATGATCCAAAATAGCAAAGATTAGCTATTTGGCATTAGGAATCACTTAATAAGAAGAGAGAATGAAAGAATCTATCCTAGATTGCAAGATTAATCCATTAGAAAACCCTAAATCTAACCCATCCCCAAGTTTCTAAGGAACTACTCACTAACCATACTTAAACCCATCAAATCAAAGATTAGAGAAAGGTTAAACATGATTAGAGAAAGATTAAACAAGAAATCTAAAAGAGATATTGCATTAAACTCAAGATTCAAAGCATAAACAAGGTTTTTCTCTAAGTGGCTGAAAGTTTAGGCTAAGAACAAGAGAATCCCAGTTAAAAAGGAAAATTAGGTCTAAATGGTATTTATAGTGAATAGTGATCGGACCGGGTCAACCCGGAACAAACCGGGTATTGACCCGGTTTTTGGCTGGAAAAAGAGGCTGCATCGGTTTGGCAAACCGATGTGCCCTTAACCGATGCGTGATGAAGGATGCGTCTCGGCCTGTCTGTCTGAGGCTTCTTGACCGAGGTGAGTTCTGGAGCGTCCGTCTCGGTTTGCAGTCCGAGGTGGCCAAATCGATGAGAAGTCTGGTGGGTGCGTCTCGGTTTGCCAGTCCGAGGTGGCCAAACCGATGAGAAGTCTGGTGGGTGCGTCTCGGTTTGCCAGTCCGAGGTGGCCAAACCGATGAGAAGTCTGGTGGCTTCATCCCGAGCTGCTCCGCACGTCCAGACCGATGAAGGCAAACCGAGGCATTCTCTGGTGGCTCCGTCTCGGTATGCCAGTCCGAGGTGGCCTTAACCGATGCAGTGGCAGACAACTTCTATCAATCTTTGTTTCGACTTTTCTTTGATCCGAACTCATCCCCAAAGCTCCAAATGGTTTCTTTAGCTTCAAATGTACCTGAGGAACACTCCAAATGCAACAAATATGCAAAGACTATGCAAAGACACCTTAGACTCTAAATGATCAAGATGCAACACAATGATGCTTAAATATACTCCTAGATGATGATAAACTTACACTAAATGGGTGAGAATATGATGCAAAATATAGACATATCAACTCCCCCAAACTTGCCTTTTGCTTGTCCACAAGCAAATGAAACACAAGCCAAGGAGAGAGGTTTGAAAGTGGGGACTCAATTCCAAAGGTGTTAAGCAAACGAATCAATTCAATGGTCCTAGTTAGTAGTTCTAGGATGCTCTTTATGCAAATTTCTACTCCAAAAGGTCTAGGCATACCCATACTCATTCAAGTGAACCCAAGCCTTAACCTACACAAGAATTCATTTTCACCAACTCTTTAACATTCATTAATGGTAACCATGGATCATGAATTATGCAATACTAGCGAACTTGTTTGGTTTTTGGGTAAGGTTTTGAGATGATAATGATCTCAACTTCATGGGGTTCCAATGCAAGGGATCTCTCAATGAACAAGTGGACTTTGGCAAAATGCTAAGAGTAAAAAGCAACCTATGCATACAAGGATAAACTTCCATCTACCCTTTGTAACACAAATGCTTTCACTCTCATTCTCTTTTTAGCTCACTCACCAAGCCCAACCTAGGCTACCCATTGCAAGGCAATTCGCCAAACCCAATAGAAGTTCAAACACCTTCTTCTTTTCCTTTTCTCTTTTAAGCACTTAGGAAAACATCTTCTACAACCACAAGTGTTGGCACACTTTTACTTCAAGCTCTTTCCTTTCCAAATACCTATCCTCTTTCTTTATTACTTAGCCATATTTTTTTCTTTTTCTTGGCTCCTTTACTTTTCATTTCTAGAGGATTTCTTTTCTTTTCTTAACACTTAGAGCATAATACACAAAGCCAACACTTGTTCCAAAATAATTTCGTTTTCCCTCTTTCATCATCTCAACTTCGCCCACTTTACTTGTTCCACATTGATTATTAAGCCAAAATTCCCACCCAAGAATCCTATCCTATCATCTAGCTCATTGTTTTCGAGCTAGCTACATGGAAGCCTATCCTTGTCGCTCTAAACTCAACACTTTTTGCTAAGTTCACAAGATGAAAAAGGCCTAATGCACTCAATAAGGAAGATGGTTCAAAGGAAGCTTAGTTAGGGAGTTCGTTTTCAACCGTTCTAAAGATGAGAGTCGGCTATTTGGGTTAACAAGAGTGGTAAAAGGAAAGAAGATAACCCAAATATGTATATGGTATCCACAAGTTCTCTAGCAATGCATAACCATGATAATTACTTGTTCAAATTAGGTTCAAGTTCAAGAGAGTTGGTTTCTATTCAAAGCTTGCTTCAATTAAAACTTGAATATCAAATGGTGAGGTCCAAGTAGGGTTCAACTTTAACTTTCAAAATTTGCACACAAAGCATCAAACAACTATTAACTAGGGCCTTGAACTAATTCATGAGTTTAACACCTTACAAGGAAAAATCATCATTGTCCCCTATGCATGAATGCAATCCTATATGAAAGCTAGACTCAATCCTACTTATGTAACAAATGCAAATGCAACTACATGCTATTTTTTTTTGAAATTTTCGAAATTTTTCCAATTTTTTTGGTTTTTTCTATGCCATAGATGTATGCATGAGACTCAAGAATGCATGAGAAAGAAAAATAAGATCACAAAACACAAGATCAAATACACCATACTCCCCCAAACTTAAATTACACAGTCTCTTGTGTAATCCAAGCTTGGAGAAGATTTCAATATGCAAAAATAAAAGACTAGATGGTATTTACAATGGAGTTTGGAGTGTTACCTCTAGAATTGGATTGAGGAGGAGGATGATTCCCCCATCGAGTATGATTGATTGCTTGACTCCGGTGTTGGGGAACGCATTGGTTTCCTCTTCCTTTGGCGAGTCTCATAGGAGGAGGATCGTGGTGGTTCCTCATGGGAAGTGTTCCTCCCTTGCTCGTGGAAGGAGTGTCTCCTATCAAGCTCCATGGCACTCTCTCCTATGTCTTCTTCCTCATGTACAGCCTCGAGAGATCTTGATGATGATGAAGAGCCCCCAAATTTGTTATTTAAGCCCTTGATTTCCTTTGCCATCCCCTTGATGGTATTGACCATCTTTCTAATGGTATTATATTGGTACTTGTTCCACCTTTGGAGGAGGTTGATGCGATGATGTGCTTCTCTAAGGGGTTGGGAAGGAACTGCTAGCTCATAAGCATCAAAGAAGTAGCGCTCACTCCCAACTTTCGGACTCATAGGCTCCTCTTGGTCTTCTTCTTGGCTAAGCTCGGCGCTTGCTTGACTCGTGGAGGCTCTTGTCGTCTTCGTGGTCTTAAGTGGAGGATCAACTGAAGGGTTGTAGAGATCATCACTTGAGGGGCAGAAACTGATGTTACTCCTCTCGCTGAAACTAGTCAAATAGGGGCATGGAAGTAGGATCCTTGCTTCCGTTCTTTCGCCATAAGCAAACTTGTAGACATATCTACCTCCCGATGTTCCACTAAGGAACCTTGTCTTGCGTAGGTATGAAATATACATCCATTCCATATCATGTGTAACCTCCCCAAGATCCGCTCCACAAGCCTCGAGAATGGGTGTCACTATACCTCCCACGCTGAGTTGTGGTGAAAAGTCCTTAGTTGTAGCAGCCCATTCTTTGTAGCTCAACAACTTCTTCAGAAGAAGAGTGATAAAGCATATCCCAAAACCATCCCCATGCAAAGTAATCACCTTATTCCCAATCCTTATGGTCTTAAGGATGTTCTTAAATCCCATGTCCAAAAGCTCAAGCTCTTCCTCAATCACATAACCACACTTCTTTCTTACAAAGAAGGTATGAGCTAGTGCCTTGTGCGCATACCTCACTGCGGGATGTGTGATGGAACCACTCTTGCTTGTACCAGCCTTGAATTTGCCAACCCCGATATACTTCCACAGATTTGCAAGCTCATCCCGTCGAAACTCCACAAGCTTTCCTCTTCTCCATCCTTCTTCAAACCCAAACACTTCATTAAGCTCCTTGAAAGACATCCTATGGTGTTTGCGGCCTGCCTTGAAGGTTATATATCCATGCCCATCTAGCTTCTCTTCTTCAGTTGGGTCCTCACAAAGGGGGTAAAATTCCACCTTGAGTGTAGAGATGAATTGGCAAAGTGGAGCCTTATGGGTTGGGTGAGCCATTTGGAAGAACTTTATCATCCCCATTTGTGTGTAGAGCTCTAGCACATCATCAAACAAGTCAAGTTCCCTAAGAGTCTCCATGTGAGAGAATCTTATCCCTTTGTGCTCCATGTCCATGAGAATCTTATAAACCTCACTCGCGGTGGCTTCTTTTCCATCGGCTTCTTTCGCGCGTGTGGAAGGGCGTTTGCTTCCCTCACCATGAACCATTGCTCGCTTCCCTTTCATCATATCCTCTCTTTGTTGATCCGTTTCTCCATCATGTGGCCCTCTAACTTTCACCATTTGTACCTATGAATAGGAAACGCTTGGAAGAGAGTTAGCTATATAATATTGCCATCAACAAGATTAGAATGTAGAAACAATAACAAGAGAAAACCAAATATCAAACAATCCCATACTTAGAGAAAATTTTGGCATGAACTCAAAATTTCAATTTGGTCAAAACTCAAATTCAAGAGGGGCTATGCTAAATCGTGGGTAATGCACCTAATTACAAGCAAAAGCCCCAAATTTTAACTACATTTAGAGTACCAATTTGCAATTTTCGGAACTTTTTATCCCTAGAACCCCAAGTGCCAAAAAAATTTCAAAATTTCTCAAAGTATGCACGTTTTTGCCTACCAAATCAACAAGATTATCATTCCCAAGTATAACCCAAGCTTCTAGCAACCAATTTCGATTCCAATTTACCAAATTCCTCAAGTTCCTCCAAGAGAGAAAATCATGGATATGGAGAGAAATAGAGAGAAAATACCTTGTTC
>JAHZTW010000003.1:24119329-24181020 GCA_020283515.1 Alliaria petiolata | reverse complement strand
TTTTTTTTATTTTAAATTTAAAAGTTTACTAGGTATTTACGACGAAAATAAGTTTGCCACGATTTAAGGACGAACTCTGTTGCAACGGTTTTACGACGATTTTTTAGTTTGCCACGAATTTACTACGATTCTTTTCCCCTCAATATGCCACGAATTTACGACGATTATTATTTTGCTACGAATTTACTACGATTTTTTCCCCTCAATTTGCCACGATTTTACGACGATATTTTGCTACGAATTTACTACGATTTTTTTCCTCTCAATTTGCCACGGATTTACGACGAATTATGTATCTCCCTATTTAACGACGAATTTACGACGACACTATTAACGACGATTTTACGACGAAATATGGATCTCCCAAAATTAACGAGGAATTTGCGACGAATTTGCTTTCGCGACGATCGATTACCGATGATTGGACTTTCGTGGCAAATTCGTTGCGACTGTCGATTTACGACGAATTTGCCACGAATTCGGCCCTCGTAAAAAGTAAGTTTTCTTGTAGTGGTTAGCCAATCTCTCAAGCATTTGATCAATAAAAGGAAGAGGGAAATGATCTTTTCTAGTAGAAGCATTAAGTTTTCGGTAATCAATACACATCCTATGGCCAGTGATGGTTCTAGTTGGTATTAGCTCATCTTTATCATTCTTTATCACAGTGATCCCACCCTTCTTAGGGACAACATGCACGGGAGAAACCCAAATGTTGTCACTAATAGGGTAAATCACATTAGCTTCCAAAAGTTTTAAGATTTCCTTCTTCACCACTTCCTTAAGGTTTGGGTTTAATCTTCTTTGATGTTCAATTGAGGAAGTGTTTTCATTTTCAAGGTAAATCCTATGAGTACAAAGCATAGGAGATATGCCCTTGATATCACTCAAAGAGTAACCAATAGCTCTCCTATACTTTCTCAACTCATTAAGGAGAGAGTTGAGCTCATCATCACTCAAGCACTCATTCACAATTACGGGGTAAGTGGAGTTAGGGCCTAAGAAAGCATACCTTAGTCCAAAGGGAAGTGGTTTGAGGTCCACCTTTGGAGCCTTAAGTTCACTCCAATCCTCATCAAGGTCCTTAGCTAATTCGCTATTCTCAAGCTCCTCTAGCCTTTCTTCTTGTCCTTGACTTGAAACCTCAACCCTCATGGACCCTTTGTCTTGGTCAAATCCTTCTTCACCCTCACATGAAGCTACCAATCTTCTAAAGCTTTCCTCCCCATCAAGAGCCTTGCACGAATCAAGCATTTGCATGTATGCTTGTGTTTCCTCATCCAAGTACCCATTCTCTCCATGTGGTTTGGTGAGAGCAACACCAAGATGGTCCTCTTGAGCTAGTTCCTCTAGCAACTCATCGGCTAGCTCATCCATAGTTTCAATGTAGAATACTTGACCATCAATGGTGGGCTTCCTCAAAGTCTCCTTTATGTTAAACTTCAACTCAACCCCTTTTCCAAGATGTAAAGCAATCTTCCCATGCTTAACATCAAATCAAAGATTAGAGAAAGGTTAAACATGATTAGAGAAAGATTAAACAAGAAATCTAAAAGAGATATTGCATTAAAATCAAGATTCAAAGCATAAACAAGGTTTTTCTCAAAGTGGCTAAAAGTTTAGGCTAAGAACAAGAGAATCCAAGTTAAAACAGAAATTAGGTCTAAATGGTATTTATAGTGAATAGTGATCGGACCGGGTCAACCCGGAACAAACCGGGTATTGACCCGGTTTTTGGCTGGAAAAAGAGGCTGCATCGGTTTGGCAAACCGATGTGCCCTTAACCGATGCGTGATGAAGGATGCGTATCGGCCTGTCTGTCCGAGGCTTCTTGACCGAGGTGAGTTCTGGAGCGTCCGTCTCGGTTTGCAGTCCGAGGTGGCCAAACCGATGAGAAGTCTGGTGGGTGCGTCTCGGTTTGCCAGTCCGAGGTGGCCAAACCGATGAGAAGTCTGGAAGCTTCATCCCAAGCTGCTCCGCAAGTCCAGACCGATGAAGGCAAACCGAGGCATTCTCTGGTGGCTCCGTCTCGGTTTGCCAGTCCGAGGTGGCCTTAACCGATGCAGTGGCAGACAACTTCTGTCAATCTTTGTTTCGACTTTTCGTTGATCCGAACTCATCCCCAAAGCTCCAAATGGTTTCTTTAGCTCCAAATATACCTGAAGAACACTCCAAATGCAACAAATATGCAAAGACTATGCAAAGACACCTTAGACTCTAAACGATCAAGATGCAACACAATGATGCTTAAATATACTCCTAGATGATGATAAACTTACACTAAATGGGTGAGAATATGATGCAAAATATAGTCATATCAATGGTTTCTCAAAAGAGATTACAAGAGATTATAA
Organism: Alliaria petiolata; assembly: GCA_020283515.1. NCBI lineage: Eukaryota > Viridiplantae > Streptophyta > Magnoliopsida > Brassicales > Brassicaceae > Alliaria > Alliaria petiolata. Next base: position 24,178,669 of record JAHZTW010000003.1, on the reverse strand, counting down.
TGAAAACAACAAAACACTCATGCAAGCTGTCTTGGAAATAACAAAACCATAAAAACAGATAAATTTGCCCTCCTTCTCTTCCTTGGCTTCATTTGGACGAAAATCATAGATGGGCTTCAGGTTTGGGCCTTTGTTTCATCAAATGGGCAATTGTGAAGTGTAAAAGTTACCTCATTAAAAACCTTGTCAAGAAAACCCAATGAGACAAAACTTGACAAGGGAAAAAAAATATAACTCATACACTTCTCCCATTTGATGAAAACATTTTGAATAAAAAACCAGGGAGGTTTAGGTTCAAGTCTTCTCCTTGTTTTCTCACGCTTAACTCCAGCACGAGCTGCTTCCTCAGCTACAAGCTCGTTTCCTTCAGGTTCCAGCTCAGGTTCCAGCTCCATTTTTTTAGTTCTATCAGCTTCAAGCTCAGTTCCAAGCATCATGTCTTTAGTGCTGGTCAGGATCACATCACCCGTGCATGTTGTGCCAAAGAAGGGAGGTATTACTGTGGTTAAAAGTGACACTAATGAACTTATTCCCACACGAACCATAACCGGACACCGTATGTGTATAGACTATAGAAAGCTGAACGCAGCCTCTAGGAAAGACCACTTTTCCTTACCTTTCATTGATCAAATGTTAGAATGGCTTGCAAAGCACCCGTTTTATTGCTTTCTTGATGGCTATAGTGGTTTCTTTCAAATCCCCCTACACCCAAATGATCAAGAGAAAACGATCTTTACATGTCCTTATGCCACTTTTGCATATAAAAGAATGTCATTTGGACTTTGTAATGCACCAGCCACATTCCAACGGTGTATTATGTCGATATTCTCAGATTTAATTGAAGAAATGGTATAAGTATTTATGGATGACTTCTCTGTATATTGTTCATCTGTTGCTATTTGTTTGTCCAATCTTTGCAAGGTACTCAAGCGTTGCGAGGAGACAAACCTGGTTTTGAATTGGGAGAAACGCCATTTCATGGTAAGAGAAGGGATAGTGCTCGGTCACAAGATATCCGAGAAGGGCATTGAGGTCGATAAAGCAAAGATAGAGGTTATGATGCACTTGAAGCCACCTACCACGGTGAAGAAGATTCGCAGTTTCCTCGGACATGCCGGTTTATATAGGAGATTCACTCGAGACTTCTCCAAGACTGTTGGGCCACTCACTAGGCTTTTTGCAAAGAAGCGGAGTTTGTTTTTGATGATGAATGTCTTCAAGCCTTCACAACTGATAGACTCAAATTTTAGCATGGTTTAGCACTCATTTAGGATAGTTTTGCATTCGCATATGCATTCATTTAGCCACTTTTAGTCCCATTTGCATCCATATTAGAGTTTAGTAAGTTTTAGCTTAGGTTGTTGCATGTTTGGACATATTGAGTCCTTATTAGGTGTTTTGGAGGCTTGGAGGACCATATTGAGCTTCATGGGTGATCAAGAGAAGGAGAAGAGGTGGCCAAACGAGAAGCAGACAATCTTTAGAAGTGTATCGAGCTTGGTATCTCGATACCAAGCTCGATATGGTCCACCAGGGAAGACGGAGCATTCATATCGACCGTTTGTATCGAGCTACTAAGCTCGATACACATCTATCCGGGATTCTGAAGACGACGTATCGACCATTTGTATCGAGCTACCAAGCTCGATACAAACCACCAGGGAAGCTAAAGAAGGCGTGTCAAGCATTTTCATCGAGCTACCAAGCTCGATACGATCATTGAAGAAGATTTTTAGAAGTGTATCGAGCTGCATATCGAGCTAGCAAGCTCGATACACTGTCCGATTCTCAGTCTTAAACCGGGCGGTTTGTTCCGAGTTGACCCGGTTCATCCACTTTTCACTATAAATACAAAATAACCTAATTTTTCCTAAGTATCTTTTAATCTTTTGTTCTTACTTAGAAAACTTTCCTTTTTGGTTTCTATGTGATTTTGTAAGACTTTTCATTGAGTTTATGCAATTTAGTATTTACCCTTGTTAATCTTTCATTCTCTATCTCTCTAATCATGTTTATCTTCATCTCTTTCATAGGATTTGAGGGTCTAATCATGATTACTGAGTCGTTTTCTTAGGATCTAGGGATGGGTTAGATTTAGGGTGTTTCATGGATTGATCTTGATGTCTAGGGTTAGATTCTTCCATTTCCCTCATTGTTTAGTGATCCTAATGCTAGTTTACCCTTGATCAAGCCAAAACTAGAGTTTAGGGAATTTCCCACCCACAAGGTGTTTGATGAAATTCCCCAACCAACTAAATAAGGGATTTACATTTCTAGCTCATGAGAGTGATTGTCTAGGGTGTTTATTAGCAATTTAGAACTGTTTCATAATGCTTGTTAGCTTTCTTTTCACAAATAAGTGTTTGTTCTTGATTAGGATGATTAAAGAAGGGATTAGTGCCATGAGAGTGGATTAGTCTTGCTTTTGAGTTCTAATCTTAGGGATTAGCATGTATTGAGATTGTTTGACATCAATGATTGGTTCTTGGAACACCTTAGATTGGCAACCGCATCCTTGGATTCGTTTTAGTCATTTGATAATCTTGTTTAGTAGTTAATTAGTCTTTGAATTGCTTGATTAGTGCATCCTTTGCTTACTTAAGGTTCTAGTTACTTTTGTTTGGTTTGGTTGCTTGGTTTGGTAGTTAACAACAAAACCTCTTATGCTTGCTTAAATTAAGAAGTTTTATGCATTCCTATTTTTACAAACACTCACAATTGGATTGATCCTCAAACACTACAATTAGATGAGTGGGGTTTGAGTAATTGTTCAAGAGAACCGAAAAAGCCTCTTATCAATTTGGCGCTGTTGCCATTTGGGTTTTGTTTTGTGCATTGAGATTTTAATTCTTCTTGAGACTAAGATTTTTTTTTCTGTTGATTACTAATATCTCTTGCTTGGTTTGCTCTTTGTCTCTATAGGTGTATGAACTTGAGATCTAGTGGACACAACAACCTAGTTGAGCCTCTAGACAGCATTCACCGCTTGACTAGAGGAGCTTTTGTAAGAAGAGAGCAAGGAAGCCTAGCACACATAGAGCGTTTGGGTATGAATAACCAACAAAGATTGAGTGGTAATGGACCACAACAAGGAGCTAAAGGGAATGAAGCTCAAGTTCCTAGGGTGCCTCAACATCCTCCACGCCAACCTAGGCACATTGGAGCTGTAAATGCTCCTAATACTCATGCAAATCGCCAAGGTATCATCTCTCGTCCAGTTGAGAACAACAACTTTGAGATCAAGAGTGGTTTGATCAACATGGTGTAACATAACAAGTTTCATGGGTTGGCTATGGAGGATCCTCTTGACCATTTGGATGAGTTTGATAGGATTTGTGATATGAACAAGATCAATGGTATATCCGAAGATGGTTTCAAGCTGAGGTTGTTTTCTTTCTCTCTTGGAGACAAGGCACATCAATGGGAGAATACACTTGCAAGAGGTTCTATTACATCATGGGACCAATGCAAGAAGGCTTTTCTTGCCAAGTTCTTCTCCAACACAAGGACAGCAAGATTGAGGAATGAGCTATCTAGCTTCACCCAAAAGAACAATGAGCGCTTTTGTGAAGCATGCGAAAGGTTCAAGGGTTAGACAACCCAATGCCCACATCATGGCTTCTCCGAAGAAACTCTCTTGAGCACACTCTACCGTGGAGTTCTTCCAAAGTTTAGGATACTTCTAGACACATTAAGTAATGAAAACTTCTTGGGCAAAGATGTGGATGATGGTCTTGAACTTGTGGAAAACTTGGCGCAAAGTGATGGCAATTATGGTAAAGACTATGATAGATCTTCAAGAGATGGTGGTGCTTATGAGGACCAAAGGAGGAAGGAACTGAAATCTCTTAATGAGAAAATGGATAAGTTGCTTCAAGCTTCACAAAAACATGTCCACTTTGTGAGTGATAGTGATGAGGGTCAAGAGGTTAAAAAAGAGTTGGATGAGGATTGCTAAAAAGAGGTCAACTATGTGGGTGACCAAGGTTATCAACAAGGATACAACAACTATAGGAACAACAACAATCTTTCCTATAGAAGCACCAATGTGGAAAACCCTCAAGATCAAGTATATCCCCCACAAAACCAAGGCCAAAGAGGACAACAAAAACTATTTGTTCCTTTCAAACAACAACCAGGTTATGTTCCCAAGAACAACTATCAAGGGAATCAAGGGAGCTATCAAGGGAATTTTCAGTCCAAGCAAGGTCCTCCACCTTGTTTTGCACAAGATTTAGATATGAGAAATGTTCTCCAACAAATTCTCCAAGGTCAAGCAAGTAGTGATATGGATGTGAGAAAGAAGATGGCTGAAATTCACAACAAGGTGGATTGCTCTTACAATGACCTTAACACTAAGTATGACACTTAGAGCTCCAAGATCAAGCAAATGGAGAACAACACGAGCTCAAGCTTCTTTGCACAGTAAACCCGAGCCAAATCTCAAGGACTATTGGAATGCTATCTATTCTATTGATGAAGAAGAGTATGAGCGTGTGGTGGCCGAACTTGAGCAACTATTTGAGAGTCCCAATGATGAATCTATAATCAATGAGGACATTGAGGTTCAAGTGGGGGAGGTGGTCATTGAAAATGACCATTTTGTGGTTGCGAAACCAATGGGTAAAGAAGAGCTCGATGAGGATGTGATTTCTACACAAGCAAGTGTTGTTGAGAAGGAAAGAGAAGTGGTTAAGAAGACTAAAGTTGAGGCTTATGATCTCCTTGTCTACAAGCCATCACTCCCTTTTCCTGAGCCGGTTTTGATTAAGACACAAAAGAAGGTACTCTCAAGCTTTAGAGGGAGTATGGAGAAAGTTGATGCACCTTTGCCTAAAGTGGAGAACTTGTCCCAAGTCACGGGTCAAATATGGTTCATCAAGGATTTGCTTGCCAACATAGAGAAGGTTGAAGAGCTGATTGAGGGTCTTGATCCACCAAACACAACAAGGAATGAGTCTAAGAGTATTATCAAGCTTAGTGTGACTATGGCTAAAGTGTCAATGTGATGTCCCTTGAGATGTTTAAGAACCTTGGGATCACTACTATGAAGAAGTATTCATCACATATCACCTTTGTTGATACTTCCTCAAGGAAACCACTAGGCCTTGTAGAAGATTATCCATTGAGAGTTGGTGAATGTCTAGTCCCAATTGACTTTATTGTAATGGACATGGTTCAAGCAGCAAGGCTACCTCCTCTTTTAGGAACACCCTTCCTCAACACAGCTGGTGCAAGCCTTGACTTCATCAACAAAAGCGTGATTCTCAAGAATGTGGATGCTATCCTATGAAACCTTCTGTTTGTTGCATGTTTGTACATATTAAGTCCTTATTAGGTGTTTTGGAGGCTAGGAGGACCATATGGAGCTTCATGGGTGATCAAGAGAAGGAGAAGAGTTGGCCAACTGAGAAGCAGACAATCTTTAGGAGTGTATCGAGCTTGGTATCGAGCTTCCAAGCTCGATATGGTCCACCAGGGAAGACAGAGCATTCATATCGACCATTTTTATCGAGCTACTAATCTCGATACACATCTATCCGGGATTCTGAAGAAGGCGTGTCGAGCATTTACATCAATCTACCAAGCTCGATACGATCCTTGACGAAGAATTTTAGAAGTGTATCGAGCTGCATATTGAGCTAGCAAGCTCGATACACTGTCTGATTCTCAGCCTTAAACCGGGCGGTTTGTTCCGGGTTGACCCGGTTCATCAACTTTTCACTATAAATACAAAATAACCTAATTTTTTCTAAGTATCTTTTAATCTTTTGTTCTTACTTAGAAAACCTTCCTCTTTGATTTTTAAGTGATTTTGTAAGACTTTTCATTGAGTTTATGCAATTTAGTATTTACCCTTTTTAATCTTTCATTCTCTATCTCTCTAATCATTTTTATCTTCATCTCTTTCATAAGATTTGACGGTCTAATCATGATTACTGAGTAGTTTCCTTAGGATCTAGGGATGGGTTAGATTTAGGGTGTTTCATGGATTGATCTTGATGTCTAGGGTTAGATTCTTTCATTTCCCTCATTGTTTAGTGATCCTAATGCTAGTTTACCCTTGATCAAGCCAAAACTAGAGTTTAGGGAAATTTCCCACCCACAAGGTGTTTGATGAAATTTCCCAACCAACTAAATAAGGGATTTATATTCCTAGCTCATGAGAGTGATTGTCTAGGGTGTTTGTTAGCAATTTAGAACTGTTTCATAATGCTTGTTAGCTTTCTTTTCACAAATATGAGTTTGTTCTTGATTAGGATGATTAATGAAGGGATTATTGCCATGAGAATAGATTAGTTTTGCTTTTGAGTTCTAAGCTTAGGGATTAGCATGTATTGAGATTGTTTGACATCAATGATTGGTTCTTGGAACACCTTAGATTGGCAACCGCATCCTTGGATTCGTTTTAGTCATTTGATAATCCTGTTTAGTAGTTAATTAGTCTTTGAATTGCTTGATTAGTGCATCCATTGCTTAATTAAGGTTCTAGTTACTTTTGTTTGGTTTGGTTGCTTGGTTTGGTAGTTAATCTCGATACTAAGCTCGACCATTTGTATCGAGCTACCAAGCTCGATACAAACCACCAGGGAAGCTGAAGAAGGCGTGTCGAGCATTTACATCAATCTACCAAGCTCGATACGATCCTTGAAGAAGAATTTTAGAAGTGTATCAAGCTGCATATCGAGCTAGCAAGCTCGATACACTGTCCGATTCTCAGCCTTAAACCGGGCGGTTTGTTCCGGGTTGACCCGGTTCATCAACTTTTCACTATAAATACAAAATAACCTAATTTTTCCCACCCACAAGGTGTTTGATGAAATTCCCCAACCAGCTAAACAAGGAATTTACATTCCTAGCTCATGAGAGTGATTGTCTAGGGTGTTTATTAGCAATTTAGAACTGTTTCATAATGCTTGTTAGCTTCCTTTTCGCAAATGAGAGTTTGTTCTTGATTAGGATGATTAATGAAGGGATTAGCGCCATGAGAGTGGATTAGTCTTGCTTTTGAGTTTTATGCTTAGGGATTAGCATGTATTGAGATTGTTTGACATCAATCATTGGTTATTGGAACACCTTAGATTGACAACCCCATCTTTGGATTCGTTTTAGTCATTTGATAATCTTATTTAGTAGTTAATTAGTCTTTGAATTGCTTGATTAGTGCATCCATTGCTTAATTAAGGTTCTAGTTACTTTTGTTTGGTTTGATTGCTTGGTTTGATAGTCAACAGCAAAACCTTTTATGTTTGCTTAGATTAAGAAGTTTTATGTATTCCTATTGTCACAAGCACTCCCAATTGGATTGATCCTCAAACACTGCAATGACATGAGTGGGGTTTGATTAATTGTTCAAGAGAACCGAAAAAGTGATAACATGCATATTTTACCCATTTTTACCATCATAAGTGTACGCTTTAATAAGAATTTCATTAAGGTATTAATGTATATTTAGTAGTTTTCGAGTATTTGTGTGTCAAAGACTCTTTTCAGAAAATCATATGAAAAAGGATACAAAACGGAGCAAAACGGACATTTTCGGAACATGAGCTTTTGACGGAAGTTTAGCACAAGACATTGACCTTCCCACCACAGGATCAAGCTGAATTTTGGTGTCGAGATAGCCTAATCTACTACCTTTAACCTCGAAGTGGTTTGAGTTCAATCCCACGGTTGGATCTCAAGTTATGAAGGAAGCAAGAAGGCCCGTCAGACACATCCTCAGAAGAAGCCTGGCCGCGCCAGGAAAGCTCAGAAGACCAATGGCCGGCCCATGAACCGTCGCTCGTGCGGCCACGACAAGTGACGTTCCCGAGCCCATTTCCAAGCCCAAAAAAAGCTCGATGGCCACCAAACTCGGTGGAACCCTAAGTGACGCCTAAGAGGACCTAAAGACCTATAAATACACGTTCCTACTCTTATTTTGAGGGAGTTCGAAGACAGCCACCAAGACCACGACCTAGAAGAGGAGCCGCCGCCAAGGAGGAAGAGAAGGGGAGCGAAAGCCGTCTTCTTCACTCCCCATTCTCGTCGCCCTATTCGATACTCTCTTTCATCTCTTTTCTGCACTTCCTTTGCATCGCTATTACTTTCTTTCTTTTCTTTTCAGACCTTTGTGATTTTTACCTATTGCAATGATAATGAACTTCAAATCCATGTCTGAGTAGTCCTTTAGTTAGGTTTCAAAGGGGGTTTCTCAAGGGGATTTCATGGTTTGATTCGATAGGTTGTTAGATCATAGGTAGAATACTTTTCACTATTCTTCGTTTGGATTCTTTCTTATTGCGTAATCCTGGACTAGCCACTAAGGAGCGATTGTAGGATCATTAGAACCGCGCGAGCGCTGAATCTCTTTGCCGGATATAGTTTTAAACGAGCAGGCACCGAAGGATGCTTATGCGTATTGGCGGTCTGTTGTGAGCTTTATCGAACCTGTCTTATAGCTGATCTTGATGCGAAGACGCTACCGAAAGGGGAGCGAATGAGCAGTTTAGGTTTAGGTGTTTGGTTTTCCGAAAGGAGGATCCGACCACTTTCGTGTTTGAGCTTAAGAACCCGTAGAATCATCCCGTGGAAACCCCTGAGAGATCCCTGAAACCCATCGTTTCGTTTTATAGTTTTACAAACCTTCTTGATTTCTGTTTTGTTACTAAACCATCACCTTTCCAAAACCAATCTTTAATCTGATCGTTCCCATTTGGTTTTCTGTTTTAGTTGATTCGTTTGAAGCATCATAGTCTCTGTGGTTCAACACCCTAAATACTACAGCGCACATATGTGCACTTGCAGGCAATAGGGTCATAAATTTAAAACTCGAAAACAGACTCTAAATCCTGTTGCATCAAGTTTTTGGCGCCGTTGCCGGGGACTATTGATTTGCTTCTAACGAGTTCTTTACAGAAAAATCAACATAACAATTACTGAACTACTCGTTTAACTCCTCCTTTTGCAGGTACTTCTCTAATGGGGGATCAAGTCCGAGACCCCGAAGATCTTGGAGACCCGTTTAATCTAAACAGAGAATAACGGGTGGAAGAAGAAGAAGATCTGTTGAGCGATGACGACGAGACGTTCGCCGAGGACGCGCCTGCAATCTCCGAGTTCGACGCGCCCCTCAAGTCCTTCCAAGACCGAAACCCTTTTCGGCTGGCACCACCTGAAGGAGACAATTTCAAGATCAAGAAACGTATCATAGTACTAGTTAAGCAGAACCAATACCTCTGAAATACAGGAGGACGGATCGCAGCTCTATTAGCATAGAACTGGTCTGGTCAGTTGTACTCGCCAAGCGTTCTTTCACGTCCAGCTTCTGCATGTGCGGCTTGTATTGCTTGCTCAACGATAACAGCTCCATTATCATCAAGTCACTGTCCTCTGGCATTTCTTCTGTTGCCTTCTCCGTCGAACAGGTTGCCTTCTGCGTTGCGTATCAAAACCACAGGCTCAGCCATTATTGTCTGCGCAGGGTGTCGATCGATGCTAGTGTTGGTGTCGATCGACACTCATGCAGATTTTCGGTTTAGTGCGATTAGTTCCTTTTCCTTGTTGCTTCTGGTACTGGGCATGCACCTGAAACCAAAGATAAGAAACTAAATTAGTAACCAAAATAAAAACAAAACCTAGTCAAAATCCTAGTACTAGATTCCGTAGGCAGCTATTACTTCCCCGGCAACGGCGCCAAAAACTTGATAGGGCTCAGGTTTTCCCAAATAATTAACACTGCAAGTGCACATCAATGCAGTTGAAGTATAAGGGGTTATCGAATCTCAAGGGAAGTAGATGCTACACTAAGGTTTCTAAATTCAGATTATGCTAGATCAAATCGAAATAAAGTAAACTAAGCAACTAAGCGAATAGTTAATACGAGATTTAAAGCGGTGTAAGTTCAGGAGACGAAGGCGCTAGGCAAGGATAATTATCAGGTTGAATCTGAGAATACAGAAATTATGCTTATTAGGGATTTATTAAGAACCGTCTAGAACTCGAATCACTAAGTTAAAACCAATCAACTCTCGTTGCAGAAGTTATCTATGCCTAAATTCCAGAATTCCAAATCTCTATGCAAATTCAAACAACTAAGGCAAGCATTAAAAACAGGTTCGATTGTTCATAAAATACCTAAACCAAATCTCTTTGCGAATTGATATTTTGCTCACCTATGTTTAGTTCAAGTTACTAATAATGCTCTCGCATCTATTAAATAACCTAAGGTATTTATTTCTAAGTGATCAATTAAGAAATCAAGTTAAGCACAAATCAAGGTGAAGACCCTATTGATTTCCCTAAAAGCCTAATGATTCTACAAACTCATCATTAACCCTAAATCACCCTAACCTAACTAGCAAACTACTCAGACATAGAGATGAAAATACAAATCATGATTGAAATAACTTGCATAAAATAAGAATAGAGAATGGTACAGGGGTTCGAAATCTGGCTCAGATGAGTTAGAATTGTCTCCCTAAAAGCTCAGGATCAATCGCTCTTTAAGTCTCAAAAACAGAAAATAATGATAAGGTCTATGGCTAAAGAATGCCTGAAAACTATTTATAGAGGAAGATTTTCGTCACGGGCAGTCATGTAATTTCTTCAAACTTGGGACAGTTTCCTTTTTCTGATGGAAATCCGTGAAACTTGGCGGTCTTCATTGGTGTCGATCGACACAAGGTGATGGTGTCGATCGACACCTTGCGTGTAATTCAACTCCGACTTCATCACTTCGGCTGCTTCTCCAGAATACTCCAATAAGTTCCAAAAACTCCTATTAAGCTCCAAATGCTCTCCATCCTGTAAAGACTCTAATAGGACTCTAAAAACAACAAAAGACTCTATAAAAACACTTATATCATGGTCCAAAAACGGGTAAAAACCATGATATATCACCTCCCTTCTCAAAGAACTAAAAAAGTTTAGGAGAGCCATTGGATATTCGCTAGACGATATCAGAGGCATCTCTCCTACTCTTTGCACACATAGAATTCATCTTGAGGACGAGTCATTTTAAAACTGCTTGATGCCGGTGTGATCTACCCAATATCGGACAGCCGATGGGTTTCACCCGTTAATAAGAATCACCCAAGGACTCGCCACTCAGATGTTGAGAAGGAAAGGATTTCACTGCAATGGATCGAATGGCTTTAAACAGACGCTGCATAATTCCTTTGTTAAACCGGGTTTGATTTCTTTGATATGACACACAAGGAAATCGATTTGTCTACTGGATATGACACACCAATAAACTGATCTAAATTCAAAGAGATTTGATAAAAAGAAGATAGATGGTTTCTCAAAAGAGATTACAAGAGATTATAAAGAAAACAACAAAACACTCACGCAAGCTGTTTTGGAAATAACAAAACCATAAAAACAGACAAATTTGCCCTCCTTCTCTTCCTTGGCTTCATTTGGACGAAAATCATAGATGGGCTTCAGGTTTGTGCCTTTGTTTCATCAAATGAGAATTGTGAAGTGTAAAAGTTACCTCATTAAAAACTTTGTCAAGAAAACCCAATGGGACAAAACTTGACAAGGAAAAAAGAGTATAACTCATACACTTTTCCCATTTGATGAAAACATTTTGAATCAAAAACCAGGGAGGTTTAGGTTCAATTCTTCTCCATGTTTTCTCACGCTTAACTCCAGCACGAGCTTCCTCAGCTGTAAGCTCGTTTCCTTCAGGTTCCAACTCAGGTTCCAGCTCCATTTCTTTAGTTCCATCAGCTTCAAGCTCAGTTCCAAGCTTCATGTCTTTAGTGCTGGTCAGGATCACATCATCCCCTCCCTCTTGAAAAGGATTTGACGTCAAATCCATTTCATCTGCAAAAGAATAGATCAAGTTAATATCAATATAATCGACAAGGGATAGAGAGATACCTCCATATCGGTTTTGGTTTGAATTTGGCTTGAATGCTGCGTCTGGTGGCTCCTCTTTTATCAGCATGAAACAATGGACGTCTTGGGTCTTCTTCTGGTCCTTAACAGGTTGTATAAATTGTTTGTCTCCTATTCCAGTTTTACCTTTTGCAGGATGCTTCAAAGTTGCTGTAAAACCTGTTTTTGACACTTCTGACCAAGACAAGTACATCATATCTGTTTGATCACGAGACAAAAGAACTTTGAGTTCAGGGATGCTTACCTTAGTGTATACAAGCTCATTGCCTCTAGCTTCTACTATGATTACTTGTTGGGGATTGTATTTTGATCTGAGCAAAAGTAACGCATTTGGTGGTTTGTCTTTGAATGTCAAAGAAGCTTTAGCTACTTATTCATGATCCTTGTATCTGGATTCGAGTTGTAAGTGTTCAGACCCTCCTATGTCTTCTCTTAGGACAGTTTCAGCTCCTCGATTATGCTGTTTTGGAGATTGTAGATAGGCATCTGGTGGTTTCTCCTTAATTCGAACAGAACATGGGAGTTCGTCTTCTAAGCACTTACAGTTTTCCATAGAACCTGGTCCTTTGTTAACACTTAAGGAAAAGAACAAGTGCATTATACTTGAAATGGAGATTTCAAAAGCATAGTTCCTGGAACACTTATTTATTATAAAGTCATTCCAATAATAATTCAAATATTGAGCTTCACTTACTTGTGTAATTCGCAGAATGCTTAGCAATGACTCAGCTTTAAAAGGAATCACCCAAGGACTCGCCACTCTGATGTTGAGAAGGAGAAGATTTCACTGCAATGGATCGAATGGCTTTAACAGAGGCTGCATAATTCCTTTGTTAAATCGGGTTTCATTTCTTTGATATGACACACAAAGAAAGCGATTTGATTACTGGATATGACACACCAATAAACTAATCTACATTCAAAGAGATTTGATAAAAAGAAGATAGATGGTTTCTCAAAAGAGATTACAAGAGATTATAATGAAAACAACAAAACACTCATGCAAGCTGTCTTGGAAATAACAAAACCATAAAAACAGATAAATTTGCCCTNAAAAGAATATAGATGGTTTCTCAAAAGAGATTACAAGAGATTATAATGAAAACAACAAAACACTCATGCAAGCTGTCTTGGAAATAACAAAACCATAAAAACAGATAAATTTGCCCTCCTTCTCTTCCTTGGCTTCATTTGGACGAAAATCATAGATGGGCTTCAGGTTTGGGCCTTTGTTTCATCAAATGGGCAATTGTGAAGTGTAAAAGTTACCTCATTAAAAACTTTGTCAAGAAAACCCAATGAGACAAAACTTGACAAGGGAAAAAAAGTATAACTCATACACTTTTCCCATTTGATGAAAACATTTTGAATAAAAAACCAGGGAGGTTTAGGTTCAAGTCTTCTCCTTGTTTTCTCACGCTTAACTCCAGCACGAGCTGCTTCCTCAGCTACAAGCTCGTTTCCTTCAGGTTCCAGCTCAGGTTCCAGCTCCATTTTTTTAGTTCTATCAGCTTCAAGCTCAGTTCCAAGCATCATGTCTTTAGTGCTGGTCAGGATCACATCACCCGTGCATGTTGTGCCAAAGAAGGGAGGTATTACTGTGGTTAAAAGTGACACTAATGAACTTATTCCCACACGAACCATAACCGGACACCGTATGTGTATAGACTATAGAAAGCTGAACGCAGCCTCTAGGAAAGACCACTTTTCCTTACCTTTCATTGATCAAATGTTAGAATGGCTTGCAAAGCACCCGTTTTATTGCTTTCTTGATGGCTATAGTGGTTTCTTTCAAATCCCCCTACACCCAAATGATCAAGAGAAAACGATCTTTACATGTCCTTATGCCACTTTTGCATATAAAAGAATGTCATTTGGACTTTGTAATGCACCAGCCACATTCCAACGGTGTATTATGTCGATATTCTCAGATTTAATTGAAGAAATGGTATAAGTATTTATGGATGACTTCTCTGTATATTGTTCATCTGTTGCTATTTGTTTGTCCAATCTTTGCAAGGTACTCAAGCGTTGCGAGGAGACAAACCTGGTTTTGAATTGGGAGAAACGCCATTTCATGGTAAGAGAAGGGATAGTGCTCGGTCACAAGATATCCGAGAAGGGCATTGAGGTCGATAAAGCAAAGATAGAGGTTATGATGCACTTGAAGCCACCTACCACGGTGAAGAAGATTCGCAGTTTCCTCGGACATGCCGGTTTATATAGGAGATTCACTCGAGACTTCTCCAAGACTGTTGGGCCACTCACTAGGCTTTTTGCAAAGAAGCGGAGTTTGTTTTTGATGATGAATGTCTTCAAGCCTTCACAACTGATAGACTCAAATTTTAGCATGGTTTAGCACTCATTTAGGATAGTTTTGCATTCGCATATGCATTCATTTAGCCACTTTTAGTCCCATTTGCATCCATATTAGAGTTTAGTAAGTTTTAGCTTAGGTTGTTGCATGTTTGGACATATTGAGTCCTTATTAGGTGTTTTGGAGGCTTGGAGGACCATATTGAGCTTCATGGGTGATCAAGAGAAGGAGAAGAGGTGGCCAAACGAGAAGCAGACAATCTTTAGAAGTGTATCGAGCTTGGTATCTCGATACCAAGCTCGATATGGTCCACCAGGGAAGACGGAGCATTCATATCGACCGTTTGTATCGAGCTACTAAGCTCGATACACATCTATCCGGGATTCTGAAGACGACGTATCGACCATTTGTATCGAGCTACCAAGCTCGATACAAACCACCAGGGAAGCTAAAGAAGGCGTGTCAAGCATTTTCATCGAGCTACCAAGCTCGATACGATCATTGAAGAAGATTTTTAGAAGTGTATCGAGCTGCATATCGAGCTAGCAAGCTCGATACACTGTCCGATTCTCAGTCTTAAACCGGGCGGTTTGTTCCGAGTTGACCCGGTTCATCCACTTTTCACTATAAATACAAAATAACCTAATTTTTCCTAAGTATCTTTTAATCTTTTGTTCTTACTTAGAAAACTTTCCTTTTTGGTTTCTATGTGATTTTGTAAGACTTTTCATTGAGTTTATGCAATTTAGTATTTACCCTTGTTAATCTTTCATTCTCTATCTCTCTAATCATGTTTATCTTCATCTCTTTCATAGGATTTGAGGGTCTAATCATGATTACTGAGTCGTTTTCTTAGGATCTAGGGATGGGTTAGATTTAGGGTGTTTCATGGATTGATCTTGATGTCTAGGGTTAGATTCTTCCATTTCCCTCATTGTTTAGTGATCCTAATGCTAGTTTACCCTTGATCAAGCCAAAACTAGAGTTTAGGGAATTTCCCACCCACAAGGTGTTTGATGAAATTCCCCAACCAACTAAATAAGGGATTTACATTTCTAGCTCATGAGAGTGATTGTCTAGGGTGTTTATTAGCAATTTAGAACTGTTTCATAATGCTTGTTAGCTTTCTTTTCACAAATAAGTGTTTGTTCTTGATTAGGATGATTAAAGAAGGGATTAGTGCCATGAGAGTGGATTAGTCTTGCTTTTGAGTTCTAATCTTAGGGATTAGCATGTATTGAGATTGTTTGACATCAATGATTGGTTCTTGGAACACCTTAGATTGGCAACCGCATCCTTGGATTCGTTTTAGTCATTTGATAATCTTGTTTAGTAGTTAATTAGTCTTTGAATTGCTTGATTAGTGCATCCTTTGCTTACTTAAGGTTCTAGTTACTTTTGTTTGGTTTGGTTGCTTGGTTTGGTAGTTAACAACAAAACCTCTTATGCTTGCTTAAATTAAGAAGTTTTATGCATTCCTATTTTTACAAACACTCACAATTGGATTGATCCTCAAACACTACAATTAGATGAGTGGGGTTTGAGTAATTGTTCAAGAGAACCGAAAAAGCCTCTTATCAATTTGGCGCTGTTGCCATTTGGGTTTTGTTTTGTGCATTGAGATTTTAATTCTTCTTGAGACTAAGATTTTTTTTTCTGTTGATTACTAATATCTCTTGCTTGGTTTGCTCTTTGTCTCTATAGGTGTATGAACTTGAGATCTAGTGGACACAACAACCTAGTTGAGCCTCTAGACAGCATTCACCGCTTGACTAGAGGAGCTTTTGTAAGAAGAGAGCAAGGAAGCCTAGCACACATAGAGCGTTTGGGTATGAATAACCAACAAAGATTGAGTGGTAATGGACCACAACAAGGAGCTAAAGGGAATGAAGCTCAAGTTCCTAGGGTGCCTCAACATCCTCCACGCCAACCTAGGCACATTGGAGCTGTAAATGCTCCTAATACTCATGCAAATCGCCAAGGTATCATCTCTCGTCCAGTTGAGAACAACAACTTTGAGATCAAGAGTGGTTTGATCAACATGGTGTAACATAACAAGTTTCATGGGTTGGCTATGGAGGATCCTCTTGACCATTTGGATGAGTTTGATAGGATTTGTGATATGAACAAGATCAATGGTATATCCGAAGATGGTTTCAAGCTGAGGTTGTTTTCTTTCTCTCTTGGAGACAAGGCACATCAATGGGAGAATACACTTGCAAGAGGTTCTATTACATCATGGGACCAATGCAAGAAGGCTTTTCTTGCCAAGTTCTTCTCCAACACAAGGACAGCAAGATTGAGGAATGAGCTATCTAGCTTCACCCAAAAGAACAATGAGCGCTTTTGTGAAGCATGCGAAAGGTTCAAGGGTTAGACAACCCAATGCCCACATCATGGCTTCTCCGAAGAAACTCTCTTGAGCACACTCTACCGTGGAGTTCTTCCAAAGTTTAGGATACTTCTAGACACATTAAGTAATGAAAACTTCTTGGGCAAAGATGTGGATGATGGTCTTGAACTTGTGGAAAACTTGGCGCAAAGTGATGGCAATTATGGTAAAGACTATGATAGATCTTCAAGAGATGGTGGTGCTTATGAGGACCAAAGGAGGAAGGAACTGAAATCTCTTAATGAGAAAATGGATAAGTTGCTTCAAGCTTCACAAAAACATGTCCACTTTGTGGGTGATCGTGATGAGGGTCAAGTGGTTAAATAAGAGTTGGATGAGGATTGCTAATAAGAGGTCAACTATGTGGGTGGCCAAGGTTATCAACAAGGATACAACAACTATAGGAACAACAACAATCTTTCCTATAGAAGCACCAATGTGGATAACCCTCAAGATCAAGTTTATCCCCCACAAAACCAAGGCCAATGAGGACAACAAAATCTATTTGTTCCTTTCAAACAACAACCAGGTTATGTTCCCAAGAACAACTATCAAGGGAATCAAGGGAGCTATCAAGGGAATTTTCAGTCCAAGCAAGGTCCTCCACCTTGTTTTGCACAAGATTTAGATATGAGGAATGTTCTCCAACAAATTCTCCAAGGTCAAGCAAGTAGTGATATGGATGTGAGAAAGAAGATGGCTGAAATTCACAACAAGGTGGATTGCTCTTACAATGACCTTAACACTAAGTCTGACACTTCGAGCTCCAAGATCAAGCAAATGGAGAACAACACGAGCTCAAGCTTCTTTGCACAGTAAACCCGAGCCAAATCTCAAGGACTATTGGAATGCTATCTATTCTATTGATGAAGAAGAGTATGAGCGTGTGGTGGCCGAACTTGAGCAACTATTTGAGAGTCCCAATGATGAATCTATAATCAATGAGGACATTGAGGTTCAAGTGGGGGAGGTGGTCATTGAAAATGACCATTTTGTGGTTGCGAAACCAATGGGTAAAGAAGAGCTCGATGAGGATGTGATTTCTACACAAGCAAGTGTTGTTGAGAAGGAAAGAGAAGTGGTTAAGAAGACTAAAGTTGAGGCTTATGATCTCCTTGTCTACAAGCCATCACTCCCTTTTCCTGAGCCGGTTTTGATTAAGACACAAAAGAAGGTACTCTCAAGCTTTAGAGGGAGTATGGAGAAAGTTGATGCACCTTTGCCTAAAGTGGAGAACTTGTCCCAAGTCACGGGTCAAATATGGTTCATCAAGGATTTGCTTGCCAACATAGAGAAGGTTGAAGAGCTGATTGAGGGTCTTGATCCACCAAACACAACAAGGAATGAGTCTAAGAGTATTATCAAGCTTGGTGTGACTCTGGCTTAAGTGTCAATGTGATGTCCCTTGAGATGTTTAAGAACCTTGGGATCACTACTATGAAGAAGTATTCATCACATATCACCTTTGTTGATACTTCCTCAAGGAAACCACTAGGCCTTGTAGAAGATTATCCATTGAGAGTTGGTGAATGTCTAGTCCCAATTGACTTTATTGTAATGGACATGGTTCAAGCAGCAAGGCTACCTCCTCTTTTAGGAACACCCTTCCTCAACACAGCTGGTGCAAGCCTTGACTTCATCAACAAAAGCGTGATTCTCAAGAATGTGGATGCTATCCTATGAAACCTTCTGTTTGTTGCATGTTTGTACATATTAAGTCCTTATTAGGTGTTTTGGAGGCTTGGAGGACCATATGGAGCTTCATGGGTGATCAAGAGAAGGAGAAGAGTTGGCCAACCGAGAAGCAGACAATCTTTAGGAGTGTATCGAGCTTGGTATCTAGCTACCAAGCTCGATATGGTCCACCAGGGAAGACAGAGCATACATATCGACCATTTTTATCGAGCTACCAAGCTTGATACAAACCACCAGGGAAGCTGAAGAAGGCGTGTCGAGCATTTACATCAAGCTACCAAGCTCGATACGATCCTTGAAGAAAATTTTTAGAAGTGTATCGAGCTGCATATCGAGCTAGCAAGCTCGATACACTGTCCGATTCTCAGCCTTAAACCGGGCTGTTTGTTCCGGGTTGACCCAGTTCATCCACTTTTCACTATAAATACAAAATAACCTAATTTTTCCTAAGTATCTTTTTATCTTTTGTTCTTGCTTAGAAAACCTTCCTCTTTGGTTTCTATGTGATTTTGTAAGACTTTTCATTGAGTTTATGCAATTTAATATTTACCCTTTTTAATCTTTCATTCTCTATCTCTCTAATCATTTTTATCTTCATCTCTTTCATAAGATTTGAGGGTCTAATCATGATTACTGAGTAGTTTCCTTAGGATCTAGGGATGGGTTAGATTTAGGGTGTTTCATGGATTGATCTTGATGTCTAGGGTTAGATTCTTCCATTTTCCTCATTGTTTAGTGATCCTAATGCTAGTTTACCATTGATCAAGCCAAAACTAGAGTTTAGGGAATTTTCCACCCACAAGGTGTTTAATGAAATTCCCCAACCAGCTAAACAAGGGATTTACATTCCTAGCTCATGAGAGTAATTGTCTAGGGTGTTTATTAGCAATTTAGAACTGTTTCATAATGCTTGTTAGCTTCTTTTTCACAAATGAGAGTTTGTTCTTGATTAGGATGATTAATGAAGGGATTAGTGCCATGAGAGTGGATTAGTCTTGCTTTTGAGTTCTAAGCTTAGGGATTAGCATGTATTGAGATTGTTTGACATCAATCATTGGTTATTGGAACACCTTAGATTGACAACCCCATCCTTGGATTCGTTTTAGTCATTTGATAATCTTGTTTAGTAGTTAATTAGTCTTTGAATTGCTTGATTAGTGCATCCATTGATTAATTAAGGTTCTAGTTACTTTTGTTTGGTTTGATTGCTTGGTTTGATAGTCAACAACAAAACCTTTTAATTTTGCTTAGATTAAGAAGTTTTATGCATTCCTATTGTCACAAACACTCCCTATTGGATTGATCCTCAAACACTGCAATGACATGAGTGGGGTTTGATTAATTGTTCAAGAGAACCGAAAAAGTGATAACATCAATATTTTACCCATTTTTACCATCATAAGTGTACGCTTTAATAAGAATTTCACTAAGGTATTAATGTATATTTAGTAGTTTTCGAGTATTTGTGTGTCAAAGACTCTTTTCAGAAAATCATAGGAAAAAGGATGCAAAACGGAGCAAAACGGACATTTTCGGAACATGAGCTTTTGACGGAAGTTTAGCACAAGACATTGACCTTCCCACCACAGGATCAAGCTGAATTTTGGTGTCGAGATAGCCTAATCTACTACCTTTAACCTCGAAGTGGTTTGAGTTCAATCCCACGGTTGGATCTCAAGTTATGAAGGAAGCAAGAAGGCCCGTCAGACACATCCTCAGAAGAAGCCTGGCCGCGCCAGGAAAGCTCAGAAGACCAATGGCCGGCCCATGAACCGTCGCTCGTGCGGCCACGACAAGTGACGTTCCCGAGCCCATTTCCAAGCCCAAAAAAAGCTCGATGGCCACCAAACTCGGTGGAACCCTAAGTGACGCCTAAGAGGACCTAAAGACCTATAAATACACGTTCCTACTCTTATTTTGAGGGAGTTCGAAGACAGCCACCAAGACCACGACCTAGAAGAGGAGCCGCCGCCAAGGAGGAAGAGAAGGGGAGCGAAAGCCGTCTTCTTCACTCCCCATTCTCGTCGCCCTATTCGATACTCTCTTTCATCTCTTTTCTGCACTTCCTTTGCATCGCTATTACTTTCTTTCTTTTCTTTTCAGACCTTTGTGATTTTTACCTATTGCAATGATAATGAACTTCAAATCCATGTCTGAGTAGTCCTTTAGTTAGGTTTCAAAGGGGGTTTCTCAAGGGGATTTCATGGTTTGATTCGATAGGTTGTTAGATCATAGGTAGAATACTTTTCACTATTCTTCGTTTGGATTCTTTCTTATTGCGTAATCCTGGACTAGCCACTAAGGAGCGATTGTAGGATCATTAGAACCGCGCGAGCGCTGAATCTCTTTGCCGGATATAGTTTTAAACGAGCAGGCACCGAAGGATGCTTATGCGTATTGGCGGTCTGTTGTGAGCTTTATCGAACCTGTCTTATAGCTGATCTTGATGCGAAGACGCTACCGAAAGGGGAGCGAATGAGCAGTTTAGGTTTAGGTGTTTGGTTTTCCGAAAGGAGGATCCGACCACTTTCGTGTTTGAGCTTAAGAACCCGTAGAATCATCCCGTGGAAACCCCTGAGAGATCCCTGAAACCCATCGTTTCGTTTTATAGTTTTACAAACCTTCTTGATTTCTGTTTTGTTACTAAACCATCACCTTTCCAAAACCAATCTTTAATCTGATCGTTCCCATTTGGTTTTCTGTTTTAGTTGATTCGTTTGAAGCATCATAGTCTCTGTGGTTCAACACCCTAAATACTACAGCGCACATATGTGCACTTGCAGGCAATAGGGTCATAAATTTAAAACTCGAAAACAGACTCTAAATCCTGTTGCATCAAGTTTTTGGCGCCGTTGCCGGGGACTATTGATTTGCTTCTAACGAGTTCTTTACAGAAAAATCAACATAACAATTACTGAACTACTCGTTTAACTCCTCCTTTTGCAGGTACTTCTCTAATGGGGGATCAAGTCCGAGACCCCGAAGATCTTGGAGACCCGTTTAATCTAAACAGAGAATAACGGGTGGAAGAAGAAGAAGATCTGTTGAGCGATGACGACGAGACGTTCGCCGAGGACGCGCCTGCAATCTCCGAGTTCGACGCGCCCCTCAAGTCCTTCCAAGACCGAAACCCTTTTCGGCTGGCACCACCTGAAGGAGACAATTTCGAGATCAAGAAACGCATCATAAACCTGGTTAAGCAGAACCAATACCGGGGCCAACCATCGAAGCAACCCATTGAGCACATTGAGGCGTTCAAAGGAGTCTGCGCCATCTCCAAAATCAATGGAGACTACCTGAGATGCATGCTATTCCCCTACTATTTAGGAGAAAAGGCAAGCAAATGGTTGAGATCTTTAGCCCCTGAGTCCATCACAACCTGGGAAGAATGTAGAAGAGTTTTCCTAAACCGCTTCTACACTAAGTCCCGTTCCTACCTTTTAAGGGATAAGATACAAGGATTCCGGCAGGAAAAGCATGAAACTCTCATCGAAGCATGGGAGCGATTTGAAGAATACGAGATACCCTGCCCACACCACGGATTCACTGACGACCATATGATCATCATATTCTATAGAGGAACCAATAGGCGACTCTAAGCCGCGCTGCATATCGCAAGAAATGGAGACTTCTCTTTGAAGTCAGTAAAAGGAGCGCGACTATTGGCGACCAACATGGCCACTAGCGAGTACAATGGCCTGAACGATCCTAATCAAGTAGCACGCCGTAAAGAGAAGCCGAAGCAGACCCATTAAAAATCATAATGGGCGCACTAGCTAGAATGGACTCGGAGCGTGCACATCATTCGGAAGCCATCCGGGAACTGAAAGATTCCTGCATGCGTGAAAACTCGGACAGCAGCCTCAACTCAAGGCATTGCCGCGACCTTGACCTCCATCGCGAGAACTTGGAAAGAAGCATAGTACTTTACCACAGCAGCCATCAAACCCGAGACCGAATGGGAGTGAGCTATTCCCTCGACCCTTTGCTATACAAAGACCAGTCTAATCGTCTCGATAGACTCGAGGACAAGATTCAGGAACTTGATATACTCATAATTTAACATGTTTTAGCACCCATTTTAGATAGCTTTGCATTCATTTATGCATTCATTTAGATAATTTTAGTCCAAATTGCATCCATATTAGAGTTTAACAAGTTTTAGCTTAGGTTGTTGCATATTGTGCATATTAAGTCCCAATTAGGTACTTTGGAGGCTTGCAGGACCTCTTTGGAGAGTTGGGTGACAAGGAGGAAGAAAAGAAGGGAGCCAAAACATGAAGCAGAAAATCTTTAGAAGTGTATCGACCTTGATGTCGACCTACCAAGGTCGATATAGCTCGGCAGGAAGACAGAGCGCGCGTATCGGGCATTCGTATCTGATGTAGGAACAAGGATATGTTCTTACAATGATGGAATGAGATGGTGAATCTATGACTGGCCGTACGACTCTCTTCACAGGTTCAATAGGGATGAAATGGATAAGGGGTTTCAGATGGATTGATGGACGCCACTCAGTGTATGGAAGAACTGAGATAAGTCGGTCACTCAAGTCACAAGGCTTCGCACACAAGTGATTAGAGATCTAAGGGTTTCTTTGCTAAAACGCAGAAGAGATGTATTTGCTAAAAGATTGTGTATTGAAATGAAAGAAAGGGTGGAGCTTATAAGCTCTGAATACAACGGTAATAAACAGAAAAAGAAAACTAGATGCAGCTATTAAAAACGAGAATGACAAAGAAAGAATCAAAAACTAGCCGTTGGTGTTGACTTGATCTTGCGTCTCTTCTACTTAAGGAAAGTCTTCTTGGATGTCTTGATCTTTTTTGAATAGGTAATCCGTAAGAGATAGCTTGGAATCCCTTAAGCGCTGGTACAAGAGTTTCTATCTCTTGCAAGCAATTTCTCAATTGCTCATATCATTGCAATACTTGAGATATCAATCCATTTTGGGAGATGATTCAATAAGAATACAAAGTTTGGTTTAAGCTAAGCTAAATTGGAAAATTCAAGTAACAAGGAACAATTAAAAGCAAACTACAATCTAAGAGAGACACTACAAGACCAATTATATGAAACTAAGCCTTAATTATCACTAATCAAGTACTAATCAAGAAATTAGCTACTAAGCATTATTACCAAAATACTAAAAACGAAACCTAGGGATGGAATCATTGATTTGGGCAATCAAATGGACAACCTTGCAATCATTTAAGCAACTAATCAAGCCTTCTCTATGCCTAGAACACTTAATAAAGACTAATCCATGATGTGTGGCACTAATCCCTTCACTAATCACCCTAATGAACTAATGATGTTTTAGCATTAGATTGATTAGCAAGCATTAATTACAAGTCTAAATGGTATGATAAACACCCTAGGCAACCAATATCTTAGGCTAGGAATGTAAACCTCTTATTAAGTTGGTTCAAGCATTTCATCAAACACTTGGTGGGTGTATGAAATGCTTAAGGTCCAAATAGCAAAAGATTAGCTATTTGGCATTAAGAACTATTTAATAAGAAGAGAGATGGAAGAATCTATCCTAGATTGCAAGATTGAACCATTAGAAAACCATAAATCTAACCCATCCCCAAGTTCCCAAAGAACTACTCACTAATCATAGTTAAACCCATCAAATCAAAGATTAGAGAAAGGTTAAACATGATTAGAGAAAGATAAACAAAAAATCTAAGAAGGATATTGCATTAAACTTAAAGATCCAAGCATAAAACAAGGTTTTTCCTCAAAGTGGCAAAAAGTTTAAGCTTAGAACAAAGAGAATAAAAGTTGACATAAAAATTAGGTCTAAAGAGTATTTATAGGAGGGACCCATAAAGCTGATAAAAAAGATTCGTCTGGGTTCAGTTCGACGAGTTCATCGAACAACTTCGCCGAACTGAACCCCTGCCATCTTGGTCCGACGAGCCTTCGTCGAACAAGCTCGTCGAACGGATGCCCTGCCATCTTGGTCCGACGAGCCTTCGTCGAACAAGCTCATCGAACGGACGCCCTGCCATCTTGGTCCGATGAGTCTTCGTCGAACAAGCTCGTCGAACGGATGCCCTACCATCTTGGTCCGACGAGCCTTCGTCGAACAAGCTCGTCGAACGGACGCCAGAAATCTTCTGCTCCATCTTCTTGGTGACTTCTTGCTCCTCCAAGTGCTAAGCCATCCTTCACCAACTCCATTCATGCGTCCATAGCATCCTTATCACCTGATCAAGACTCCAAATGCACCAATATATGCAAAGACTATGCAAATACACTCTAGGACCCCAAATGATACAATGCAACACAATGATGCTTAATTAGGTTCCTAAATGATAAGAAACTTACACTAAATGGAGGAAAATATGATGCAAAATGTAGACATATCAAGCGCCGAGTCTTGTAGAGCATTCCAAGTGTATAGAATCTCTGGCCCTCCTTGCAGCTCCTTAGTTATGACAAATAATGTCATGTCTCCAATGCCTTGTAGAACTGGCAAAAATAGGCTAAGTTGCATCTTGTTATGATCCGCAGCTTCTTGAGTTGTATAGAGCTTGTCTTGATCGATGTTCTCCATGTCTTGATGATTAAAAAGGTTTAAGTCTTCCTGAGGTCCAAATGGTGTTTCTCTGGTGATCTCCTTTGACAGCAGCTTCTTCTTGAGTTCCTCATGCTCAATAAGAGCAATTAAGCTTTCCACAGACTTGTTGAATTCCTCCCTGATGCTCCTTGTTCCTGATCTGGTCCGTGGGGCTTGTCTCATGACCGGTACAGCAGCTGCTTCCTCAGCTACATGCTCAGCTTCAGTCAAGTCTGGACCGATGTCCTCATCAGTATCGGACTGCTAAGGTCGATACGCGTCTCATCCGAAGAATGAAGAATGGTGTATCGGGCATCTGTGTCGAGCTACCAAGCTCGACACACTGCTTGAGGAAAGTTTTAGCAGCGTATCGAGCTGCGTATCGACCTAGCAAGCTCGATACGCTGCCCTTTTCAGGCTTAAATCGGGTCAATACCCGGTTTGTTCCGGGTTGACTCGGGTCGTCCACTGTTCACTATAAATAGGAAATAACCTAATTTTTCCTAAGTATCTTTAAATCTCTTGTTCTTACTTAGAAAACTTTCCCTTTTGGTTTCTAAGTGATTTTGTAAGACATTTCTTTAAGTTTATGCAATCTAGTATTTATATCTTTTGATCTTTCATCTTCTACCTCTCTAATCATGTTTATCTCTATCTCTTTCATAGGATTTGGGGGATTAACCATGATTAGTGAGTAGTTTCTTTAGGATCTAAGGATGGGTTAGATCTAGGGTGTTTTAAGGATTAATCTAGATGCCTAGGGTTAGATCTTCTCATTTCCCTCCTTGTTTAGTGTTCTAAATGCTAGTTTAGCCTTGATCATGCTAAAACTAGGCCTTAGGGAATTTCACACCCACAAGGTGTTTGATGAAATTCCCCAACCAACTAAACAAGGGATTTACATTCCTAGCTCATGAAAGTGATTGTCTAGGGTGTTTATTGGCAATTTAGAACTGTTTCATAATGCTTGTTAACTTCCTTTTCACTAATAAAAGTTAGATCTTGATTAGGATGATTAATAAAGGGATTAGTACCATGAAAGTGGATTAGTCTAGCTATTGAGTTCTAAGCCTAGAGATTAGCTTATATTGTGATTGTTTGGCATCAAAGATTGATTCTTGGAACACCTTAGGTTGATAACTCCATCCTTGGATTCGTTTTAGTATTTTGATAATCTTGATTTGTAGTTAATTAGCTTGCTTTGGTTCATTTGATCACTTAGGTTGTTAGTTAAACTTCAAACCTTTATTTCTAGCTTATATTAAGAAGTTGTATGAATTCCTAGTGTCTTAACTATATCCATATGGATTGATCCTCAAGTACCTACAATGACCTGAGTTGGTTTGAGTAATTGTTAAGTACCACAAAGAAACCGCTTATCAATTTGGCGCTGTTGCCATTTGGATACATGGTTTGAGCATTAGGATTTTACTTTTTTTTGAGACTAAGTTTTCTACTTCACTTCTTGCCTACTAATCTCTCTTGCTTTGTTTTCTCTTTATTTCTAGGTGTATGAACTTGAGATCCAGTGGACACAACAATCTAGTTGAGCCTCTAGACAACATTCATCGGGTAACAAGAGGAGCTTTTGTGAGAAGAGAAAGAGAGCGCCTAGCACATCTAAGGCGTTTTGGAATGGATAATCCACAAGAACAAGGTGGCAATGTACCACCACAAGGAGCTCAAGGGAATGAGGCTCGTCGAGTGCCTCAACATCCTCCACGCTAACCAAGGAACATTGGGGCTAAAGAGGCTCCCAATACTAACGCCAATCGCCAAGGTATACTACCTCCTACAGTTGAGAACAACAACTTTGAGATCAAGAGCGGTTTGATCAACATGGTGCAACACAACAAGTTTCATGGGTTAGCTTTGGAGGATCCCCTTGACCATTTGGATGAGTTTGATAGAATATGTGATATGACCAAGATCAATGGCATATCCGAAGATGGTTTCAAGCTGAGATTATTTCCCTTCTCTCTTGGCGACAAGGCACATTTGTGGGAGAAGTCACTTCCAAGAGGTTCCATCACATCATGGGATCAATGCAAGAAGGCTTTTCTTGCAAAGTTCTTCTCAAACACTAGGACCGCAAGGCTAAGGAATGAGCTGTCAAGCTTCACCCAAAAGAACAATGAAAGCTTTTGTGAGTCATGGGAGAGATTCAAGGGATATACTACACAATTTCTTGGGTCAAGATGTCGAAGAGGGTATAAAACTTGTGGAGAACTTGGCACAAAGTGATGGCAACTATGGTGAAGATTATGATAGGTCATCAAGGAATGATGGTACTTATGAAGACCAAAGGAGGAAAGAGATGAAATCCCTTAATGAGAAGATGGACAAGTTGCTCCAAGCTCAACAAAAGCATGTTCACTTTGTAGGGGATTATGATGAGAGCCAAGGAGTTCAACAAGATTTGCATGAGGATTGCCAAGAAGAAGTCAACTATGTAGGTGGTCAAGGGTATCAACAAGGCTACAATAACATCTATAGGAACAACAATCTCTCCTATAGAAGTATATATGTCGAGAATCCTCAAGATCAAGTCTACCCTCCACAAGGACAAAGAGGACAACAAAAGCCCTTTGTTCCCTACAAGCAACAACAAGGTTATGCTACCAAGAACAACTACCAAGGGAACAACCAAGGTAACCAAGGGAATTTTCAGCCTAAGCAAGGTCCTCCACCGAGTTTTGCATAAGATTTGGATGTGAGGAATGTTCTACAACAAATCCTCCAAGGTCAAGCAAGTAGTGCCATGGATGTAAGCAAGAAGATAGCCGAAATCCACAACAAGGTGGATTGTTCTTACAATGACCTCAACTCCAAGTTTGACACTTTGAGCTCCAAGGTCAAGCAACTAGAGAACAACAAGGGCATTGCTTCATCCTCTACATGAGCACAAACGTCTTTGCCCGGTAAACCCGAGACCAACCCCAAAGAATATTGCAATGCCATCTACTCTAATGATGAGGAAGAGTATGAGCGTGTAGTGGCTGAGTTTGAGCAACTCTTTGAGTGTCCTAATGATGAGGATGTTTTGAATGAGGACATTGAAGTCCAAGTTGGGGAGGCGGTCATTGAAAATGACCATTCCTTTGATGACAAACCAATGAGGAAAAAGGAGTTCAAGGAGGATGTGATCTCTACACAAGCAAGTCTTGTTGAAAAGGAAAGAGAAGTGGCTAAGAAGACTGAAGTTGAGGCTTATGATCTCTTTGTCTATAAGCCACCACTCCCCTTTCCAGAGTTGGTTTTGACTAAGGCACAAAAGAAGGTACTCTCAAGCTTTAGAGGGAGTATGGAAAAAATCGGTGCACCATTACCCAAGGTGGAGAGTTTGTCTCAAGTCAAGGGTTAAATCAAGTTCATCAAGGAGATGCTTGCCAACATAGAGAAGGTTGAAGAGCTGATAGAAGGTTTAAACCCAACAAGCATGGCGCAAAATGAGTCCAAGGTTATCCCAAAACTGGGTAATCCGAGAAATTTTTTGATTTCTTGTTCTCTTGGGGACTTGAAGGTTGAAGAAGCTATGTGTGCCTCCGGCTCAAGTGTCAATGTGATATCCCTTGAAATGTTCAAGAACCTTGGGATGACTACTATGAAGAAATATACATCACACATCACCTTTGTTGATGCTTCCTCAAGGCAACCTCTAGGCCTTGTAGAAGATTATCCATTGAAAGTGGGGGAGTGTCTTGTCCCAACTGATTTCATTGTGATGGATATGGTCCAAGCAGCGAGGCTACCTCTTCTCCTAGGGACACCCTTTCTCAACACAGTTGGTGCAAGCCTAGACTTCATCAACAAGAAGGTCATCCTCAAGAATGTGAATGCAAAGGTCTCCTATCCTATGAAGACTTCTGTTTTGAGCCTTTGTGGGACAGTCACATGTGACCCTAAGGAAGTTGAAGAAGAGCCAACCTAAGGAGCAGCTGATGAGTCTCACTAGCGTGATGAAGAGTGAGGATGAAACTCTTGATCACAATGAGTATGATGGGCCAAGCTTTGATGGTGAGAGTCTTCTAGCAATGTTTGATGGGATCAAGGTTAATGAACATGAAGCTAAGTCACCAAGGAAGTCTAAGAAGAAAAGGAAGGTGCTGCAAGCTGTAGCAGGCACCATTTACATCAAGAAAGGGGGAGGAACACCAATTCCACTCCTTGTTCACCCCCACGCCTAAAGGTTTGAAAAGTCAAGCTTAGTGACTTTAAACAAGCGCACTTGGGAGGCATTCCCATGTCTATCTTTGTATATATTTGCACTTTTTAATTCAGTAATATGTTTTCTAGTGTTTGTGGATGACAGGTTTGGATTGAGGAGATTGAGCCAAGAGCAAAAGCTTGCCAAGAAAATCTTGGCACTGTATCGAGCTATGTATCGACCTATTAAGGTCTATACAACTCTTACAGGGAATTTGGCGGCGCTGTATCGGGCCTTTGTATCGACCTACGAAGGTCGATACAAACGAACCAGGAAAAATCTGACTCTTGTATCGGGCATCTATATCGAGCTACCTAGCCCGATACAGTTTTAAAAAGTCCCGTCTGAAAGTGTATCGAGCTATGTATCGGACTACTAAGCTCGATACACCCCTTTTCCAGGTAAGTCAACGGGGTTTGACCGGTTTAATTCGAGGAATTAAACCGGTTCTTCCCCTTCTTCTTCCCCAAACACGAAAATAGCCCCATTCACACACACACTTGCGATTTTTGGCCCTCCCTCTCTCGATTTTCAAGCGTTCCTAGTGATTTCAAGTGCCTCTTGCTAGATTTCTTGTGCTCTCATTGATTTTAAGTCAATTTCGTTCATCCTTCGAGACACTTACGAGGTAATCAATCCAAAAATCAAGCTTTTCGTCTTTTGTTCTAATGGTGGAAAGTTTGAGGATTTTTGATTATGGATGTTCGAATTGATTGTTAGAGGCTTGGGCATTGCTTGATTATGATTTGGGAGGAGGTTTCGAATGCTACATTAGGATTTCCATGGTAAATTTTTGAAAACTTGACATATAGGGTTCATGATCCGAAAATTTAAATTCAACTCTTGAACCTTGTTAGATTTTGGGGCTTTCACTTGCATTAGTTTGCATTGATCATGCTTATGGATTCCCAACAGGTAGCATTCAGATTTGGATGATTTGAAAATTTCGAAAATTTCCAATTTGCCAAAATTTTGCTAAGTATGAAACTAGGAAGAATTTTCGAATTTTCTTTGGCTTCCCCCTTTTTTGTTGCTTGCTAGTTGCTGCTATTTGTTGTTCAAGATAAGTTGCTTAATCTCTCTACAAGCTTTGTCTATCTTGTAGGAACAATGGGAAGAACAAAAGGAGATGCAACAAAGCAAGCGACAAGCTCTCGCACAAGGCCTTCGAAGAGCCAAGGGAAGAGGCAAGCAGTTGAGGACCGAGAGGTCAGTAGTGAGGAGGAGCAATTGACGCTTGGGGCGAGAAAGGAGCCAGTCACAAGAACCTCCAAGGGAAAAGCCAAGGTCACAAAAGAGGGGCCTAAAAAGAAGCTCACACCCGGGGAACTCCTTAAGGCATTCATGAGCATGCGGTTCAAGGCAACGAAGTACCCACATGAGCAGACGCTGCGTGCCTTGAGAATCTATGAGAACTTCCAAACTCTCTTCAAGAACATGGGTTTGGCCAAGTTCATCACCATGGCTCGCCCCGCTCACAAGGTCGCAACATGCGAGTTCTTGTCTTCCCTCACCGTACACTTCTACTATGATGGTGAAGATTCGCCACCGCTCCATGGTCATGGGTACATCAACTTCAAAATCCATAGGACCATGTACTCTATGACTTTCAAGCAACTCAACGAGGTCTTTGGGTTTCAAGAGGGAGAGAGGAGAACGAAGATGCTCACTATTGATGAGTGTGAGCTGAAAGGACTTTGGGAGACAGTAGCGGTTCGGAAATTCAAACCGGGAGGAAGCACGTAGACTTTGATAAGGCATCCGGTCTTGAGGTATGCACATAAAGCCCTTGCTCACACCTTTTATGCAAGGAAGAAGGCCGGGAAAGTAGCCAAGGAGGAGCTCGAGCTGTTGGATATGGGTCTTGCAAAGTTCATCGGGTTTCACACAAAAGGAGGCACGAGAATCTGAGGGGATAAGACGGGAACCAGCATGGTTAGCCTTTTGTTTAGGCAGCTGCTCTCTTACCAATATTGGGTTGTCACCATGAAGGATAAGGACCCCGAGCTCAGCATTGGAGGGATCATCACCCCGATTCTTGAAGCTTGTGGGCATCGGCTAGGGACAGATGGTCTAGAGCCCGAGTGGATGGACATCTTCTACCTTGGGAGGACCATGTTTCTCTTGGGAAGCTTAGGCAGCCGGTTTGCTTACAAGTTTGCCGTGGACACAAAGACCGAAGCAAAGATTCTTCTCCCGAACTTGCAAGCCACATCATTCCAAGACATTGCCCACATCGACTTTGCTCCTCGATATGAGGACCTCTACAATCCGGCCGTTAGCCCTCCTCTCCACTCTATTGCCAAGAGAGGGACATTTGACTTTGATCCAAGCCAAGTTCTTGAAGAAGAAGACATGGAGGTCGAGGATCAAGCTCTAAGCCCGGTCTACGGTAGCGAGAGGTATTACTTTGCCTCTTGCATAGATCTGATGCCAAGCCCGGCATTGAGAGAGGTCCACGCACACATTGGTCTCCTCAAGAGATGGAGCAAGCATCAAGACCGGGCTATAAAGAAGCTTGGTGAGACTGTGAAGGGCTTGAAGAAAACGGTAAAGGGGCTAAAGGCAATCATAAGAAGAAAGTCTTCAACAAGGGATAGACAAGAGGGCACAAGCGTGGCAGCAGAAGAAGCGGATGAGGAATAGAGTGAAACGGACCTTGATAGGCGCCATTCATTCGAGATGCGCCCAAGGAAACCGGTTCAAGAAGACCCACCTCGCTCTTCCTCCCACGAAGCACGGCCAAGGAAGAGGAAGCCGAGCCGATCTCCCTCCTCGAGCAACCAATCGCTCTCCTTAGGATGATCCTCCTCTTCACAGTTTTGAGGTACCTCCACCTCCCTTGTAAATATTTTTCTTAGTTTTTCATTTTGTGTTTTAATGTCATGTTGATTGAGGTCTCCTCTAGACTTTTATTACACAAGGGACTGTGTAATTTAAGTTTGGGAGAGAGGTTGAGAGATTTGACATTATGTTTTATGAGTCTTATTTTCCTTTATGCATCTTGAGTCTCATGCATTCATTTATGGCATAGAAAAACAAAAAAAAATTGAAAAATTGAAAATTTTGAAAATTTTCCAAAAAGAAAGTCATTTAGATGTTGCATTTGCATTTTAGGATTGAGTCTAGTTGTATTGCATGTAGGAATTGCATTCATTTGCATTGGAAGCAATGATGAGCTAATCCTTGTAGAATGCCAACTCTTGTAATCAATTCAATGCCCTAGTTAGTAGTTCTTTGTTGCACTTCACTAGCCACTAGATTTTGGCCGAAATAGGGCCTTGAAATTGATAATCAACTCTACTCACTTGAACCTAAAATTTGACAATTAAATATCATGCCTTGCATTGAAAGTGAATTCATGGATTGAAAATATTTGAGCTTTCTTACTCACTTTGCCACTCTCTTGCAAGCTCAAATAGTACCCCTACCATACCTTACCTCCTTTGAAGCCAATTTTTCTTGTGTGAATACTTCTGAGGCCTTTATTTCGATTGAACTTAGCATAAAGTGTTAGGTTTGAGGCGACAAGTCTAGGCTTTCATGTAGATTCTAGCCTTGCATTTTGAGGCTAGCTTTAGGCTTATGATTTGGGGGTTGTTGGCAGTGGTATTACTTGATGAGTTGTGGAAAAGTTTGGAAAGAAAGAGGTGATGAATGAGGGCTTGGTAAGAATAAGGGGAAGCATAGTTTGAAATGGTGAATCTTGTGTTTGAAAAAGGAATAGCTCAAAGTCAAAAGCGCTAGGTAGTCTTAAGGAAAGAAGAAAAGAAAATCAAAAGGGCCAAAGAAGAGAAAGACTACCTAGAGATAAAAAGAGGAGCTAAGTTAATAAGAAGGATTACACCATTCGCTATGAGTAATAGGTTGAAGAAGTACCCCCTTAGAGCTTTAAAAAAAGAACTTAAAGAAGAAATGTGTTTAAAATTCACGGTTTAGGCAAGACACAAAGAGCCTTAGGGAAAAGGGTAGATTCTAGAGGGTTGAGTGACTTAAAAAAAAAAAAAAATGATGAATGAGAGGGGTTTAGGATCATTGATAGCATTTCGGGTAGATGAAAGTCTATTCTTGTATGCATCACTTGTCTCTTACCTTTAGCATTATGCATATAGTTCAATCTTCTTTGAGTGTTACCTTTATTTAAATGTGAAACCGGATGAATTGAGATCATTTTTATCTCAAAACCAAATCATTTAGCCAAATGAATTCACTTGCTTGCAATGTCATGATTCACGGTTTTGAACTTAATGAATGATAAAGAGTTGATTTGATAGGGAGGCTTATCTAGATCGAGATCTTAGTAAATTTAATTGTTGAGATGGGCATGGCTAACTCTTTTGGAATAAGATGAATTCAAATGCACCTTAGAACTAAGAACTAGGACATTGAGTTGATTGTATTCGTTGGCATTTTTGGATAATGAGCTCCCACCTTCAAACCTCTCTCTTGGATTTGTCATGTTTGTTTGCTTGAGGGCCAGTAAAAGGCAAGTTTGGGGGA
Organism: Alliaria petiolata; assembly: GCA_020283515.1. NCBI lineage: Eukaryota > Viridiplantae > Streptophyta > Magnoliopsida > Brassicales > Brassicaceae > Alliaria > Alliaria petiolata. The sequence goes on along the minus strand of JAHZTW010000003.1, from coordinate 24,145,095 downwards.
GTTGATATACTCATAATTTAACATGTTTTAGAACCCATTTTAGATAGTTTTGCATTCATTTATGCATTCATTTAGATACTTTTAGTCCAAATTGCATCCATATTAGAGTTTAGCAAGTTTTAGCTTAGGTTGTTGCATATTGTGCATATTAAGTCCCAATTAGGTACTTTGGAGGCTTGGAGGACCTCTTTGGAGAGTTGAGTGACAAGGAGGAAGAAATGAAGGGAGCCAAAACATGAAGCAGAAAATCTTTAGAAGTGTATCGACCTTGATGTCGACCTACCAAGGTCGATATAGCTCGGCAGGAAGACGGAGCGCGCGTATCGGGCATTCGTATCAGACTGCTAAGGTCGATACGCGTCTCATCCGAAGAATGAAGAATGGCGTATCGGGTATATGTGTCCAGCTACCAAGCTCGACACACTCCTTGAAAAAAGTTTTAGCAGCGTATCGAGCTGCGTATCGACCTAGCAAGCTCGATACGCTGCCCGATTTTCAGGCTTAAACCGGGTCAATACCAAGTTTGTTCCGGGTTGATCCGGGTCGTCCACTGTTCACTATAAATAGGAAATAACCTAATTTTTTCTAAGTATCTTTTAATCTCTTGTTCTTGCTTAGAAAACTTTTCCTTTTGGTTTCTAAGTGATTTTGTAAGTCATTTCTTTAAGTTTATGCAATCTAGTATTTATATCTTTTGATCTTTCATCTTCTACCTCTCTAATCATGTTTATCTCTATCTCTTTCAAAGGATTTGGGGGATTAACCATGATTAGTGAGTAGTTTCTTTAGGATCTAAGGATGGGTTAGATCTAGGGTATTTTAAGGATTAATCTAGATGCCTAAGGTTAGATCTTCTCATTTCCTTCCTTTGTTTAGTGTTCTAAATGCTAGTTTAGCCTTGATCATGCTAAAACTAGGCCTTAGGAAATTTCACACCCACAAGGTGTTTGATGAAATTCTGCAACCAACTAAACAAGGGATTTACATTCCTAGCTCATGGAAGTGATTGTCTAGGGTGTTTATTGGCAATTTAGAACTGTTTCCTAATGCTTGTTAACTTTCTTTTCACTAATGAAAGTTAGATCTTGATTAGGATGATTAATAAAGGGATTAGTACCATGAAAGTGGATTAGTCTAGCTATTGAGTTCTAAGCCTAGGGATTAGCTTATATTGTGATTGTTTGGCATCAAAGATTGATTCTTGGAACACCTTAGGTTGATAACCCCATCCTTGGATTCGTTTTAGTATTTTGATAATCTTGATTAGTAGTTAATTAGCTTGCTTTGGTTCATTTGATCACTTAGGTTGTTAGTTAAACTTCAAACCTTTATTTCTAGATTAGATTAAGAAGTTGTATGAATTCCTAGTGTCTTAACTATATCCATATGGATTGATCCTCAAGTACCTACAATGACATGAGTGGGTTTGAGTAATTGTTTAGTACCACAAAGAAACCGCTAATCAGAACTCGTCAACTCTTTTGAGAGGACCTCAAGGGAGGCCAAAAAAGAATCTGAGCACAACCACAATCAGACGAATGAGAAGATCGAGCACCTCGCCTCAAAAATAAGAAGAGTATCAAAGGAAAAAGAGAGACTAACCAATGATGAAAGAAGAACGGCAGAACGAGAGGAAGAAAACAAAGATGGCAAGGATTGCTACGACACCGTGAAAGCAGTGGAGCTTAGGAGCGGCCTAACCTACAAGGAAACCGAGTTCCAAGTAATAACGATGAGGAAGAAAAAGAGAAAAACCGCAGTGGAAAAGATCAATCCTCCAGAGACGTGGAGGAAGGAGACATTGATAAGGATGCCGTTACAGGAGAAATTCTGCGAGAAGAAGAAATATCACCACCTCCAACACGTGTGTACATACCTAATGTACCTTACCCTAACTGTTTGAATGATACAAATCTCATGGAGGAGAAGAAACTAATGGCGATACAAGAACAACTCTTTGAGACGCCTTCAAAGATAAAAGATCCCGAAAAATTTATGGTTCCGAGCTCAATCAAAAGAGTAGAATTTCGTGACCATCTTAGTGATAGAAGATCGGGAGCTAGTCTCACAACTAAGACCATTGCAGAAAGTATAAGAGTTCCGAACCTCCAACCCCCAAAGACGTCCATTCACCATGAAGACTCTCCTTCACCAAATCTGTTCGGTTTCAAGGCAAACTTACTACCTCAAGTTGAAGATGATGTCGAGCCTACTGATTTTCACATTGTTGAAACAAAGAAGGATAAAATTCAGTTGCTTACCATTGGCTTGTCATCCCTCGCATCTTTTAAGGCCTTGATCTACCATATATACCAACATGCGAGCTTTTCGGAAAATAACAAGAGAACCTTCTTTCAAGCAACACCTCCAAAGAGATCTCATTCCACGACCATATGAAGTGGAGATGGACACATCCTAGATCCTGGAGGAAGTACAAAAGATGTCAAAAACATCCTAGAAGAAGATCCGCTCAACACGTTTAAGGGAGACAACAAACCGAGAAGTTTATGGTGTAAGGAGACCCCATGTGATTCAAGTTCGACTTTGTCTCATATGATACTTGATGGTGACCCTATTGAAGCCAAAATGAAGCTCATAGAATCCTCAAAAACCTTTCCAAGGCTCAGCGTCATCACCCATCCGAACTTGGAAGAGAAAGGCGAACAACTTAAGAGAAGGAAGCTAAACGACATTTGTTCTTCGAGACAACGATAAGTATTATCAAACGCTGAATAAAAGATGTCTCAAGCCAACAAGTGCGGAGTGCCGAGAAGCTAATGGAGCCATGAATCCTTTAGTTGGAGTTGTTCAGATCTGAAAACTTCCCCAAAGTCTAGCTAAAAGACTCTAAACAAGAGCAGCTCAATGGGAGACAACCCATTTACGTATTTTCTTTTTCTTTCGCATTTTTTTTATAACCATTCTAATTTTTAGTTTTGGTTTTCTCTTAGTTACAGCTTTTATATAAACCACAAAAACACAAAAAATCATAAAACTCGGAAAAGACCAAAAATAAGAAGAATGAGACTCGAAGAACACTCACCGGGCGACGAACCGCCCGTGGGCCGGCCAGAAGGAGTCTGTCCGCGCCACGAGCCACGATGGGCCGAAGGAGACAAGTCTGGCCGCGGTCGCGACAACCCGTCGTGCGGCCAGCTTTCCTCTGCAACTTTTTCCATCCGAACTTCACCAAACCGGATCTCCTTCAACCTCATTCAAGTCTTGCAAGTTTCTATCTTGATTCAAGACTTAAACACGCCCTGAACACCGCAAATACAACTTCCACAACCGCGGTACATTGCTGTTGCATCAAAGACGGCGAGACAAGACAAGACTCCATCCAAGTCAAGTCAAGTTAATGATCCATCTCTCATTCTACTTCTTCCTGTACGATCAACGGACCTGTATCCACGAAGACGAAGAAGAATACAACGGTTCTAGAGGATGAGAACCGTTGTGCAAACTCCAGAAGGAAGAAGATGCAACTTCCTTCACCAAACCGTGAAGAGAAAAGTTCCCGAAGACTAGCTTCTCTCTACCGCGACCAAGACCTTTACCAAAGCCAAGTAAGAATTTCATATGGTATTGAAGTTCAAGCTAGCAACACCTGTCTTCTGGTATCCCGAACACATCACCGGATAGGCCAAGATAGACAAGTACTCAACAACCGGAGTACCTGTCCTTCTCAACAAAGGCGAGCCAATCATCACCACCAAACGCCTATCACCACCCTCATCCATCATCACCATACTCCCACCACCACCAAACGAAGCAAGGAATCTCAACCGCGCAACACATTTCTTTCGAGCTAAGTTTTTGATTTCTTTTGTTCAATTAAATCGATTCAAAGCAGGGACATAAGGAGAATGATCAAGTCCTTAACTCAATCATACCACACGACCATCCACCCATACCAAACCCAACGCCACTTTCAAGTAAGTCTTCACAAGCTTGTACTTGAATTTACCTATCTTTTTCACCTCAACTCGATTTAAACAAACTGGGGACAGTTTGATTTAAGTCTGGGGGGTTTCTTATATTACTAAATATGCTTTGATTTGATGAGTCTTAAGCATACATGCATCATTTATCGAGTCGTTTGATAGAGTCAAAACGTTTTTCTTTTAGTCGGAAACTATGAACTTTGCTAGGTACAAGTCATTTCGAACAAGAAACCTTAATGACCATTCTAATGGTTTTAGAAGCAAGGTTTAGTAAGTTGAAAACTGCGAGTGGATCATTCCAACGGAGAAAGTTCTAATCTCTAGAGTACTCGAAGGATCTTGCGTTGACTCCACACCTAATGAATCAAAACTTCTCGTCAAGGGGCTTGAGATACTTCGAACTTTGCTCCTCTTTTAAACTCTAGCATGACTAAGTAGATGCAATGCAACCTCTCCTTGATCTTCACTTGTTATAAAAAAAAAAAAAAAAAAAAAAAGCCTTAGTTTGAGGATGGCAACCCGAGTTCTTTAAAGGACCATGACGGTTCGCAGACATCATGAAAAATTCAAAGAAGTGATCATTCTCAAGCTAAGAATAAAAGAAAAAAATAGAAAAGAAATTCGATAGAAAAAATAAAATGATACCCTAGAAAAGTAGGGAAAATCGACTAAGGGAAGAGAAAATATGAGAGTTGTGTCTGAAATGTCTTTTTCTAGATGTTTGGAAGAGAAGAGTATAATGTCCCGTCGACCAATACTCCCTCAATAGAGACCGTACGCCAAAATAAATAATGGGGTCGACAAGAGAGAGCTCGAAATACTCAAAGGGACCATGAAGCGTATCCGGGAAGGGTGAAAAGCTCAAGGTAACTAAACCCAAAACGCCTTTAGTTTGAATTCTGAGTTACGTGGCTCAAACAGGTCGATTGCTAGACTTGATGAGTTCCCAAATATTGGTGAGTTTCCAAGTTTTCAAACCTCTTTTTCTTACTTAGATTTTTGTTTTGTTTGAGCACAAACAAAGGTTTAAGTCTGGGAAAGTTGATAACATGCATATTTTACCCATTTTACCATCATAAGTGTATGCTTTAATAAGCATTTCACTAAGGTATTAATGTATATTTAGTAGTTTTGGAGTATTTGTGTGTCCAATACTCTTTTCAGGAAATCTTAGGAAAAAGGATGCAAAACGGAGCAAAACGGACATTTTCGGAACATGAGCTGGAGACCTTCCCACCACATGATCAAGCTGAATTTTGGTGTCACGATAGCCTGATCTACTACCTTTCACCTCGAAGTGGTTTGAGTTCAATCCCATGGTTGGATCTCAAGTTATGAAGCAATCAAGAAGGCCTGTCAGACACATCCTCAGAAGAAGCCTGGCCGCGCTAGGAAAGCTCAGAAGACCAATGGCCGGCTCATGAACCGTCGCTCGCGCGGACACGACAAGTGACGTTCCCGAGCCTGTTTCCAAGCCCAAAAGAAGCCTGATGGCCACCAAACTCGGTGGAACCCTAAGTGACGCCTAAGAGGACCTAAAGACCTATAAATACACGTTGCTACTCTTATTTTTGAGGGAGTTCGAAGACAGCCACCAAGACCACGACCTAGAAAAGGAGCCGTCGCCAAGGAGGAAGAGAAGAGGAGCGAAAGCCGTCTTCTTCACTCCCCAATCTCGTCGCCCTATCCGATACTCTCTTTCATCTCCTTTCTGCACTTCCTTTGCATCACTATTACTTTCTTTCTTTTATTTTCAGACCTTTGTGATTTTTACCTATTGCAATGATAATGAACTTCAAATCCATGTCTGAGTAATCCTTTACTTAGGTTTAAAAAGGGGTTTCTCAAAGGGATTTCATGGTTTGATTCGATAGGTTGTTAGATCATAGGTAGAATACTTTTCATTGTTCTTCGTTTGGATTCTTTCTTATTGCGTAATCCTTGACTGGCCACTTAGGATCGATTGTAGGATCATTAGAACCGCGCGAGCGCTGAATCTCTTGGCCGGANGGGGTTTCTCAAAGGGATTTCATGGTTTGATTCGATAGGTTGTTAGATCATAGGTAGAATACTTTTCATTGTTCTTCGTTTGGATTCTTTCTTATTGCGTAATCCTTGACTGGCCGCTAAGGATCGATTCTAGGATCATTAGAACCGCGCGAGCGCTAAATCTCTTGGCCGGATATAGTTTTAAAAGATCAGGCACCAAAGGATGCTTATGCATATCGGCGGTGCGTTGTGAGCTTTATCGAACCTGATCTTATAGCTGATCTTGCTGCGAAGTCGCTACTGAAAGGGGAGCGAACGAGCAGTTTAGGTTTAGGTGTTTGGTTTTCCGAAAGGAGGATCCGACCACTTTCGTGTTTGGGCTTAAGAACCCGTAGAATCGATTGGCCTAGGTCGAGTGTGTTAACCCGTAGAATCATCCCGTGGAAAACCCTGAGAGATCCCTGAAACCCACCGTTCCGTTTTATAGTTTTACAAACCTTCTTAATTTCCGTTTTGTTACTAAACCATCACCTTTCCAAAACCAATCTTTAATCTGATCGTTCCCATTTGGTTTTCTGTTTTAGTGGATTCGTTTGAAGCATCATAGACTCTGTGGTTCGACGCCCTAAATACTACAGCGCACATCTGTGCACTTGCAGGTAATAGGGTTATAAATTTAAAACTCGAAAACAGACTCTAAATCCTGTTGCATCAAAAAGCCTCTTATCAACAACCATCAAGGAAGCTCTTGTGAGTGCTCCAATAGTTCAAGCTCCGGATTGGTATCTACCATTCGAGATCATGTGTGATGCAAGAGACTATGCGGTTGGGGCACTCCTAGGACAGAGAGTAGACAAGCGTCTACATGTGATATACTATACAAGTCGAACGCTAGATGATACCCAAGTGATATATGCTACAACAGAGAAGGAATTGTTGGCGGTTGTTTTTACGTTTGAGAAGTTCCTAAGCTATTTGGTTGGATCAAAAGTGATCGTCTACACGGATCATGCTGCATTAAGGTACATTTATGCGAAAAAGACACAAAGCCACGGTTGTTGAGATGGATCCTCTTTCTCCAAGAATTCGATATAGAGATTGTGGATAAGAAGGGAGTGGAAAACAGTGTAGCTGACCACTTGTCTCGAAGGAGGATTGAAGATTTAGTTCCTATCAATGATGCTTTATGGGGTCTAAATAGTCGTCCGGGATTGGAGGATTTCTTTGGAGACTCGTCGAGCTTTGAATTTGTAGGACCCTAAGTTGCAAGTGCACAGCATGCGTTGTAGTACTTAGGGTATCGATCCACAGGGAGGAGGTCAACTGCAAAACAGGAAATCAGGGCAAGCAAAGACGCAGGGAGTTGGGGGTTTGTAGGATTGTGTCACGGTTTCAGTAGCTATTGAATGCAGGAAACGAAAAGCAAGGTTATATAGAGCTGGTTGTCAATCAACTCTATATCAGACGGGAACAAAAGCAAGCAGTGCAAGAAAAGTAAGTATGGAAGTGCGTAAATCTCGATTGAAAAGCAGATGGGGAAAACACGTTAAGGATCTTCTCGGGAAATCTATGGGGTTCCAACTAGAAATCAAACTCACAAAAGTTAAGCAAACGAGACTAGGCGATTTTCCCCGAACTGATTCACTGGTTTTAACGACCTAACTCTGACAAGCAAGATCGATCTGTGAATGTCTATTTCGCAGGTATACTGTCGTATCTTGCGTCCTAAACGAACACGCAATAAGATCGGGATAATAAACATTAAGACATCTTCCTGAATACGCATAAGCGCCCCAGAAATGATGCGCTCTACCCTACTATGGTCTGGATCCGAGATTCAGGACGTTAGCCGCTCTCGAAATCCTAGAATCAGACATCTAGTTAGCTACGCTAGACTCATGCAATAAGAACAAGTATGGTTAGAAAGAAAACCTTAATCTTCAGCCTAAAGATTGATTTAAAAACAGTTAATGAAATTTCCCATAGATCCCTTTACAGAACGCCCAACGAAAGTGATTACTCAAGCATAGAAACGAAAATCAGAATCATAGATGAAGAGAATTGCATAAAACAGAATCATATTGATGAAAGAAGGAGTGTTCAAGAACAGATCTATCTCCCTTAGAGAATAAAGAACAAAACAATGAAAAGTATGCTAGGAGGCGGCCGTGGGGCTTTTTCCTAGGTTGCACACGAAATTAGGTTGTAGAATAAGAGTATTTATAGGTCTTGAGGTCTTCTTAAGCGTCACTTAGGGTTCCACCAAGTTTGGGAACTATCAGGCTTGATTTGGGCTTGAAAACGGGCTCGGGAATTGTCACTTGTTGTGGCCGCGCGAGCGATGGTTCATGGGCCGGCCATTGGTCTTCTGAGCTTTCCTGGCGCGGCCAGGCTTCTTCTTAGGATGTGTCTGACAGGCGTTCTTCCTTCATAACTTGAGATCCAACCATGGGATTGGAACCAAACTACTTCGACGTGAACAGTAGTAGATCAGACTACCTTGTCACCAAAATTCAGCTCGATCCCGTGGTGGGAAGGTCTCCGTCTTGTGCAAAACTTCTGTCAAAAAGCTCTTGTTCCGAAAATGTCCGTTTTGCTCCGTTTTGCATCCTTTTTCCTAAGATTTCCTGAAAAGAAAATTGGACACACAAATACTCCAAAACTACTAAATATACATTAATACCTTAGTGAAATGCTTATTAAAGCATACACTTATGATGGTAAAAATGGGTAAAATATGCATGTTATCAATGCTCTACCGGAGGAACAACTCATGATGGTGGGGACTCTCGATGACATGTACCAAGTAAACAAGGACATGGAAACCGTGGAAGGCATAGAAGACAGAGCCATCCCATGGTATGCATATTATATTAACTACTTGGTAAGTGGAGATATACCAAATGATCTTGATGCTATGATGAACCCTACCTATTTAAAAGAGGCTTTGATGGGATTTAAGGACATCAACAATTTCTGCTATGATGAACCCTACCTGTTTGAAAGAGGCTTGGATGGGATTTATAGAAGGTGTGTAGCTGAAGAAGAAGTCAAGGGGATCTTATTCCATTGTCACGGTTCGGCCTATGGTGGGCATTTTGCTACTTTCAAGACCACAACCAAGATTTTACAAGATGGATTTTGGTGGCCAAGCTTGTTTAAGGAAACTCACGACTACGTCTCCTCTTGTGAGGCATGCCAAAGAAAGGGGATTAATTGCAAGCGTGACGAGATGCCACAGAACCCGATATTGGAAGTCGATATCTTCGATGTATGGGGGATAGACTTCATGGGACCATTTCCCTCTTCTTACGGAAACAAGTACATACTAGTTGCTGTTAATTATTTCTCGAAGTGGGTAGAAGCCGTGGCCAGCCCCACCAACGATGCAAAAGTGGTACTTAAGCTATTCAAATCCACTATCTTCCCAAGATTCGGAGTCCCAAGGGTAGTGATAAGTGATGGTGGCAGCCATTTTATCAACAAGATGTTAGAGAATATTCTCAAGAAGCACGGGGTCAAGCACAAGGTAGCCACATCTTATCATCCACAAACAAACGGGCAAGTAGAGGTCTCTAACCCCGAGATCAAGGCGATATTGAAGAAAGCAATTGGTGCAACGAAGAAAGACTGGTCAGCAAAGCTGGATGACGCTTTATGGGCTTACCGAACTGCTTTCAAGACTCCTATTGGAAGATCTCATTTTGCCCTCCTCTATGGAAAGGCGTGCCACCTATCCGTGGAACTCGAGTACAAAGCTCTATGGGCCATCAAGCTCTTGAACTTTGATATCAAAACTGCTCAAGAAAAGAGGCTGATAAACCTCCATAAGCTAGAAGAAACTCGGTTGGAAGCATTTGAGAGCTCTCGGATTTATAAGGAAAAGACAAAGACCTCACACGACAAGAAGCTCAAGCCGAAAAATTTTGTACCAGGAGACCAACTGCTGCTGTACAACTCAAGTCTAGGGCTCTTCCCTGGAAAGCTAAAATCTAGATGGTCCGGTCCATTCACAATAAAGGAAGTTCTATCTTATGGGGCCGTGACGCTCGAAGGCAAGGAAAGAGGAGACTATATAGTCAATGGACACAGACTCAAGCCATACTTGGAAAGTGAGAAGTACCAGCTATAGGAGATGACTTTGGTACACCTCCAAGACCCCAAGGTTGCCTAAACGGCTAAGGAAAGTCAAACTATGTGACTCAAAACAAATGCTCTTAAGAGGCATCCCAAGCTTATCCTTTTTATTACTTTTCTAGTTTTTCATTTTTATGCAATTTGATCGAGAGCTTTGTAGGTGAACCCAATTATCAAGGGTGAACATGCATGATTTTGGGTTACCATAACAGGCAGGAAACCGGCAAAGGTGACCATCACGGTGTTGAAAATCGAGCATATACCAGTATGAGAGATCATATCCTCAAATATCGGTCATGTATCACGATCTTAAGCCGTGGCAGAAGGTAGAACTGGCCTGTGTATCGGGCTCATCTCGTGGTGGTTGACCTCGACAAGAGTATAATCCATCTGGATAATGCACTTCACCTTGGCACAGCCATATCGGCTTCACACAACGGTCACAGACCGATGTGACTGTTGGTACTCTCTATCCTCATAAGCCAAACTCCTCAAGCAATCCTGATATTCTGGTTGCCTCCTTTTGAACTTTTGTTACACATGGACTATGTAATTTAAGTTTGGGGGATGGTTATGTGTATAACATGTGTTTTATTTTCTTATTTTCTATTTTCATCCTTGAGTCACATGCATAAGAAAACCCATAAAACCCCAAATTGTTTAAAATTTTTGCAAGCATAATTAGATGCATTTTCATAGTAGGATAGAGTCTAGATGCATTCATATAGGATTTATAGCATCCGGATAGGGTGTAAATTGTAAACTATCCTTGTAAATAGCCATTTTTAAGTCATAAAGTCAATGCCTTGGTTCTTGTTTGTTTGATGCATTCTAATTTAGACTGAACTTAAGGCAGCACCACATTTGGAATCCATCTTGTAAAATTCAATCTTAGCTAATGCATTGCGGTTTGAACCGTTTCCCTATTGAAGTAAAACCGTAAATACTGAAAATTTAATTATCTTGTTCATGCTTTATCATCAGCTCATAGATTTTCACTTGCACTTTCTTTTCCTTTGCACCAGTCTTTGCTAGTCCAAGTACCCTACAACACCCAAACCAAAACCTTTGTTTGAAACCTTAAACACTTTTGTGAGCGTATGTTAGGCCTTTGCACTATTTTCGAATATTCTTAGGCAAAAAGTGTTGGGTTTAGGTTGACAAGGTTATATTCTCATGTAGATGTTGGCTCAAATCTCGAGTCAACATAGGTTAGGTGGTTAACAAGAGAAAAACGGCATGATACCAATATACCAGGCCGATATCTCTGGGTAGACTAGGAAAGCTGGGTGCTGAATGTTTATCTGAGGAAGGAGAAGAAAGGAAGAAAGGTTCAATGGAGTCAATACGGGGAAACATAAAAAGGAGATGGCGGTTACAAAGATGCTCAAAAAAAAAAAGGCGATTCCAAAGAAGAAAAAGAAGGCCAATACATGAAAATTAAAAAGGGCCAGCAACACCAAGGGTGATGTGATCCTAGACAAGACCAGGAGCTTGGAACATGAGCATAAAGATAAGGAGCAAATTTTACGAGCACTTGTAACTGAGAAGAAGCTCGTAGCTGAGGAAGCAGATTGTGTTGGAGCTAAACACGAGCCAACATGGAGAAGACACGAACCTAAATCTCCCTTGCTTATGGTTCAAGACCAAGTTATAAGGCTCAGAATTGGACCCCATGGATTAGCTATCAAGTCCAGTGCATTTTATGCCAATTACAAGCTCAAGAAGAGCCAAACCCAAGTGTTTAATTTGTTGGTCAAGAGAAGTGACGAAAATAGAGGCTCAAGCCCAACAAGAAGTGGATTTTCGTCCAAAGAAAAGGAGAGACAGCCAAGACAGTTTTAATTTGAGTTTTTTTTTTTGTTATTCCCAAAATAGTCTGCATGTAGACTTGTCTTCTTCTTCTTTATATTTCCTGTTTCTTTCTTTTCAGAACTTATCTATCTTTTTAATCAAACTCTTTTTAAGATTAGATCTCTGTTGGTGTGTAATATCCAGCAAATTCTCTTTCTCTTTGGTGTGTCATATCCATAAAGATTGAGTGGTTTAACAAAGGAATTCTGCAGCCTTTGTTAAAGCCCATCGATCCATTCTTTTTCTTTGTTCTTCACAGTTCAGATACAGCAAGTTTCCATTACTTTAACTTCAGATTGGCGAATATTTAGGAGGATTATATTAAGTGGTATCAGAGCAAACAATCTGCAAGTTAAGTGTTCTCTATTTCATTTTGTGTCTTTTCATCTCCTTATGCGAATATCTGTTCTGTTGGAAGCCAAAAATTGTAGATCTGTTTTTCTGCGTTTTCTTGGTTTGGTTTTGTCTGTTCATCTTTCAAATCCAGATCTGGAAAGATTACCAAAAAGAAGCAGAAAACAGCAACAATAAGCTGTTAATTGACGTTCTCACTGCTCAGATGGAGAAAATAATGTACACCGAATTCAAAGCCTTTAGACAGGAGGTTAAAGAGCTGAAAAAAGCAGGTCATAGGAAGGAACAAGAGAGGTCTCCACAGAAAGAATGAAACCCGTGCAGGCAATCAGTGACTGAGATGGATGCGTTTAAGACTGAGTTGGAGCAGATACTCAATAAATTTCGTCCAGAGCCTCAGCAAATCTCAAAGAAAGTGCAGAACGGAGCTAACACAAGTATTAACAAAGAGAATCTGTCCAAAGAAGAAGAGCCAGCAGCAGCAAATCTTGCAGAGAAACAAAAACAAGCTGCAGACACAATACACCCCATGTTACTTGAGAAAAAAAAATCAGAAGCACCTATACAATCTCATTTGAGCAGCAGTGTGCAAGAAGAAGAAGAATCAGCTGAAAAGGCACAAGAGAGCTTGCCATTGATTACTGATTTGGAGCAGCCAACCAGCCTAGTACAAGATCAAGTGGATTTGAGGTCAAATCCTTTTCAAGAGGGAGGGGATTATGTGATCCTAGACAAGACCAGGAGCTTGGAACATGATGGTAAAGATAAGGAGCAGCTTGTACCAGCGCTTGTAGCTGAGAAGAAGCTTGTAGCTGAGGAAGCAGCTCGTGTTGGAGTTAAAAACGAGCCAACAAGGAGAAGACACGAACCTAAACCTCCCTGGCTTATGGTTCAAGACCAAGTTATAAGGCTAAGAATTCGACCCCATGGATCAGCTATCAAGTAAAGTGCATTTATGCCAATTACAAGCCCAAGAAGTGCGCAAACCAAGTGTTTAATTTGCTGGTTAAGAGAAGTGACGAAAATAGAGGCCCAAGCCCAACAAGAAGTGGATTTTCGTCCAAAGAGAAGGAGAGACAGCCAAGACAGTTTTAATTTGAGTTTTTTTTTTGTTATTTTCAAGAGAGTATGCATGTAGACTTGTCTTCTTCTTCTTTATATTTCCTGTTGCTTTCTTTTGAAGAACTTATCTATATTTTTAATCAAACTCTTTTTAAAATTAGATCTCTGTTGGTGTGTAATACCCATCAAATCCTCTTTCTCTTTGGTGTGTCATATCCAGAAAGATTGAGTGGTTTAACAAAGGAATTCCGCAGCCTTTATTAAAGCCCATCGATCTATTATTTGTCTTTGTTCTTCACGGTTCAGATACAGCAAGTTTCCATTCCTTTAACTTCAGATTGGCGAATTCCTAGGAGGATTATATTAAAGGGTGAAATACAAGGAAGCCAACAAAAGGAGCCAAAAGAGTCGAAACTGATCTCCAACACATGATGATAGAGTCATAATGTAGCATGTTTTAGCATTAATTTTAGATAGATTTGTATCCACTTGTGCATTCATTTAGTCAATTTTAGTCTCATTTGCATTCATATTAGAGTTTTGTGACTCTTAGCCTAGCTTTTTGCATACTTGTACATTTGGAGTCTTTATTAGGTGTTTTGGAGGCTAGGAGTTCCACTTGGAGTTCATGGATGATCAAGAGGAGGAAGAGAAGCGGCTAGATAAGAAGCAGAGATCTTTTAGCAGCATATCGAGCTAGCTCGATACAGACCAACAGAGAAGATGGAGGCTGCGTATCGAGCTACCTAGCTCGATACAGACCTGCCAGGGATTTTTGAAGATGCGTATCGGGCAAACGTATCGAGCTACCTAACTCGATACAAACCACCAGGGAAGACGAAGTCTGCGTGTCGAGCAAACGTATCGAGCTACCTACCTCGATACAGGCTGCGATGGAAATCTTTAGCAGCGTATCGAGCTGCATATCGACCTAAGTAGCTCGATACGCTGCTCGATCCAAAGCTGAAAACCGTGTCAATACCCGGTTTGTTCCGGGTTGACCCGGGTCGACCACTGTTCACTATAACTGCTTTTTACCTAATTTTTTCTTAAGTAACTTTTGTTCTTGCTTAGAAAACCTTCCCCTTTTGGGTTATAAGTGATTTTGTAGGATACTTTTTAATAGTTTATGAAAATTGGAATTTATCTTTGTTAATCTTCCATCTTTCTATTCTCTAATCATGTTTATCAATTTTTCCTTCATGGGATTAGTAGGTTTAGCCATGATTAGTGAGTAGTTCTCTTAGGATCTAAGAATAGGGTACATTATGGTGATTCTAATAATGGTTCTTGATGTTTAGAGCTTAGATCTTTCAATACCCTTTCTTGTTTAGTGATCTCAATGCTAGATTAGCCTTGATTAGGTTGATTTAGATCTTAGAGAATTTTCCACCCACGAGGTGTTTGATGAAATTCCCCAAAGAACCAAATCAAGAGATTTACATGCTTAGCTTATGAAAGTAGATGTCTAAGGTGTTTACTGGTTTTATGAAGCTTGTGTTTATTGCTTGATGATTATCTTTTCACTAATGATGATTAGATCTTGAATTAATAATTAGCAAAGGGATTAGTGTCATGAGAGTGAATTAGTCTTAACTAGTGCTTCTTACCTAAGGATTAGTATTAATATTTATTGGTTGGACATCTTGAATGAGATTTAGAGTCACACAAATCAATAACCCTATTTTGGATTTCCTTTTTATCATTTGATCATCTTGTTTAGTTATTTTCTTGTTTCTGCTTTTATCTTTGATTTCTACTTGTTTGATGATTTAGGTTGGTAGAAAAACAACAATTTACTTGTATTAGCTTATCTTAAAAAGTTCTATGCATTTTTAGTGTCATCTACATCACCAAATGGATTGATACCTCAACTACTATAATGACAAGAGTGGTGTTGAGTATTGAAAGTGATACAAAAATCCTACTTATCAATTGGCGCCGTTGCCCTTTGGTGATTGTCTTGATGCATTAGAATTTTAGTTCTTGTCGAGACTAAGCTTTATTTTCTACTTTGGTTACTAACTTTTTTCACTTTGATTTGATCTCTCTCTATAGGTGTTTCATTGAGGTCTAAGGAAGAGACAATCTTGTTGAGGCATTAGAAAACATTCACCACTTGGATAGAGGAGTTAGAGCAAGAGGAGCAAAATAAACGTTGGGTATGGAAAACCAACAAGATCATGGTGGTAATTGATAAGTAGGCTTTTTGTGCTACTTGGTCAATGACCCACTACTTATAACCGAATGTAGTATAGGTTATGGGTCTTATCAATCCGATGGGAAGATTCAAGATATTGCATTCATGAGGTTCTTGTACAAGCTAGGAGCGATCTAAAGGCTTTAGAGAGGGAATCTATCAACTCGAGTCCCACAATGATAGAAAGCTAATAACATAAACTAGATCTAGCAAAAGAAGAAGGAAAATAGCAAATAAAGTGGCAAGCTTGCAAGATGGGAATATAATCATTTCAAGGGTCAAGGTGTTTTAGGATAAACATGATAAATGGCGCTCCTTGATGCAAAAGTTAACTACCGTTAAGGCTAATCTTTCAGCAAAGAATTCAAGAACTAACCTCGCTCCCGCGTAGTGACCCATGAGAATAGCAAGCATGAATAAACAACTCTATTTATGCCAAAACGCTCCCTAGACATCTAATCCATTAGGCTAGGATGAGCGGATCTCTTATAAGATTGGTTCTTGCGACCCTTCAAACATGGCGTTTGTTTGAGGAAGCTTGAAAGCATAAATCAAATAGTGAAGATGATTAAGCAATAAGAGCATCAAATAAGAAAGGATTAAGATGTTTTAGGCATAGATAAGCATCAAAGATTGAACCCTTAACTCATTTACTCTAACCTCATCCCTAAAACCGAGATGAACTACTCGCTATTTTTCATGGAAAGCGTTAATCCTATTAAAGAAAGAAGGATCAACATGATTTAAAACGAGCAAGAACAAGTTTTCTTAAAGATACAAGCTTAAAAGGTCTAAAAAATGGTTCTTTCTCTCTTGGAGAAGATGACCGAAAAAGAGAAACAAAGTGAACATGAAAAATTGGAAAACTTCGGATCCCTTGCCAAAAGCGTGCAAAGGGAACTTTTATAGGTGGTCCCAAAGAAAACATAGGTGTCACGGATCCAAGGCAAAAAGCAAAGTATGTTGTCTTCTAGCACATCACGGGATCAAGCCGTTTTGCAAGGCCGATATGCAAAATCTTCATGTTCTTCGAGTGACTCCTATATTGGGCAGGAATATCGGGACCTCATTGTTATGCAGCTCGTAACTTGCTGGCTGTCTCGGGGTCGCCTCGTTATCCTGCTCCGATAATTTGTACTTTGGGGAGCACTGTGGAATCTTCATCTAGGGCGACAAATATCGACGGTAAGCCATTTCCCTTTACCAGTATCGGCTTCATGGCCGTGACCGATCCCTCAATGCTCGATGGTCCGTGTCTTGGTCTCCTTAAATGACCTTACTCCGTAATGCACCTGATAAGGACTGAAAGTATGTGCGAATGACCCTAACTCTATCCTCATGCGTGCTAATCCTATTATGAATGCAAATGGGCTATTAATGAACTAAAATATACACAAATGAGCCGTAAAACGCTAAGAATGCATGCTCAGTACCATGAAATATACAGAGGTATCAACATCCCCAAACTTACATTTTTCCTTGTCCTCAAGCAAAAGCCAACCGGAGGGGTGAGGTTTGAAAAAGAGAGTGTAAGTTTGGGTCCAAAACGCCATTTAAAAGAGATCGAGTCAATGTCTAAGTTCAGGTTTCTAGGATGCAGACCGAATTCTACTTACTCAAAAAGCCTTAGCCACATTCATCACATCATCAAGCAAAATCAATCTCAACCTAGATGCACATTCAAATTCCCAATTCCCTTTAACATTCATTAGAAAATTTAAAGCGTGGATCTTATTCATGCTTATCAATCAGCCCACTTGGTTCAGGGCCAGGTAACGAGCTAAAGATGAACTCGTAGTGCGAACAGGTTAAGTGTTTAAACGGGATAACTCATGAAGGGAATCTTCTCAATGCAAAATGCTAAGGGTAAAAACTTATGGATGCATACAAGGATAAATTTTCATCTACCCAAACACCTATTTTGTTTCCTACCCTAGTCTAATCTGTCCCTTCCTAGGCTACCCTTTTCTTTGGCATTTCGCCTTATACCCGTTATTCCTCCTCGATTTTACCTTTCCTGATCATCTTTTGGGGACTTCTTCTTTGTTGGAGATCGGTTTCGGCTTTTTGGCTCCTTGTCGGCGTTCCTTGTGTTTCACCTTTGGTGTTGTTGGCCGGTTTTGACTTTGATATTTTGGCCTTCTTTGTTTCTTTTGGAATTGCTTTTTTTTTTTTGAGCCTCATTTGTTGCCGCCATCTCATGATACGTGTCCCCGTCTGACTCAGTAAATTCCCTTTTTCTTTCCTTCTCCTCCCTCAGATGAACCTTCAGAACCCACCTTTCCTAGTATACCCAGAGATATCGGCCTATCATATCGATATCAAGCCGTTCCAGTTCTAAACCACCTAACCTAGTGTTGACTGGAGTTGTGAGCCAATGTCTACATGAGAGTCTAACCTTGTCAGCCTAAACCCAAAACTTTTTGCCTAAGAAGATTCGAAAATTTATGCAAAAGCCTCACATACGCTCACAAAAGTGTTTATGGTTTCAAGCAAGGTTAAGGTTTTGGGTGTGATCTGGTACTTGGACTTGCAAAAGGGAAAGAAAGTCCAAGTGAAATCTATGAGTTGATAACAAGTGTGAACAAGATAATCAGATTTTCAGTATTAACGGCCCAAGTTCAATAGGGAAATGGTTCAAATCACAATGCACTTAGCCAAGACTGAATTTTACAGGATAAATTCCAAATGTGGTGCTGCCTTAAGTTCGGTCTAATTCAGAATGCATCAAACAAACAAGAACTAAGGCATTGACTTCATGACATAAAAATGGCTATTTACAAGGATTCATTACACTTTACACTCCATGCAGATGATATGAATCCTAAATGCATGTATCTAGACTCAATCCTAAGATGAAAATGCAGCTAAATGCAAACAAATTTGGGCTTCTTATGCATGTGACTCAAGGATGGAAAATAAGAAGACAAAACGCACGGTTATATACATAACCCTCTCCCAAACTTAAATTACACAGTCTCTGTGTAATAAAAGCTCAAAAAGGAGCCAACCAGAATCTCAGAAATGCAAGGGTAGTTAGGTCAAGGAGGATAAAGAGTACTTCGGGTCGCATCGGTCTGTGACCGTTATACGAGTCCGATGTCGTCTTGTGGAGTGTGTTACCGGACGAGTATTCTTTTATCCAGCTGACCATCATGAGATGAATCTGACGTACAAGCCAGTCTGTGTTTCAACAACGGCCTTAGACCGTGATCATGGCCTGATATCCGAGGGTATGGTCTTTCAAACTGGCCTATACTTGGATTTCACCCCTGTAACGGCACCTCGATATCATGCATAATTGTATCTAGATCATCGAATCCCCCCCCCCCCATAAAGCTCTTGATAATGAAAAATAAAGAAAAACTACAAAAAAAGGGATAAGCTTGGGGTGCCTCCCAAGAGCGCTTGTTTTAAGTCCCATAGCCTGACTTTTCTAAGCCGTTTAGGCTAAGGTCGCCTCCCCTATCTGGCACTTCTCACTTGCCAAATATTGCTTGAGCCTATGGCCGTTTACTGTGTAGTCACCCCCTTCCTTGTTTTCAAGTGTCACGGCTCCATATGGCAGGACTTCTTTGATCGTGAACGGACCAGACCATCTTGATTTTAGTTTACCGGGGAAAAGCCTTAATCTTGAGTTGTACAGCAGCACTTGATCCCCTGGTGCGAATTCTTTCGGTTTGATCTTCTTGTCGTGGAAAGCTTTGGTTTTCTCCTTGTAGATCCGAGAGCTCTCAAACGCTTCCAACCGAGTTTCTTCCAGTTCATGGAGGTTTATTACCCTCTTTTCTTGAGCCGTCTTGATGTCAAAATTCAGTAGCTTGATGGCCCATAGAGCTTTGTACTCGAGTTCCACGGGTAAGTGACATGCCTTACCATAGAGGAGGGCATAAGGAGACCTTCCTATGGGAGTTTTGAAGGCAGTTCGGTATGCCCATAGAGCGTCATCCAGCTTCGCTGACCAGTCTTTCCTTGTTGTGCCGACTGTCTTTTCCAATATCGCTTTGATCTCGCGATTAGATACCTCGACTTGCCTGTTTGTTTATGGATGGTATGGTGTGGCTACCTTGTGCTTGACCCCGTGTTTCTTCAGGAGATTTCCGAACATCTTGTTGAAAAAATGGTTACCACCATCGCTTATCACCACTCTCGGAACTCCATAGCTTGGAAAAATAGTGGACTTGAATAGCTTAAGTACCACTTTTGCATCATTGGTGGGACTGGCCACGGCTTCTACCCACTTTGAGACGTAATGAACGGCAACTAATATGTACTTGTTCCCGTAAGACGAGGGAAATGGTCCCATGAAGTCTATCCCCCAAACATCAAAGATATCGACCTCTAATATCGGGCTCTGTGGCATCTCGTCCCGCCTGCCGATGTTCCCTTTTCTTTGGAATGCTTCACAGGAGGAGACATATTCGTGAGTGTCCTTGAACATGCTTGGCCATCAGAATCTAGCTTGCAAGATCTTAATTGTGGTTTTGAACGTGGCAAAATGGTCACCATAGGTTGAACCGTGGCAATGGAACAAGATCCCTTTCGTTTCTCCCTTAGCTACACACCTTCTATAGATTCCATCCAAGCCCCTTTTGAAGAGATACGGCTCATCATAGTAGAAATGGTTGATGTCTTTGAAGAACTTCTTCCTTCGGTAAGCATCAAGATCATTCGGTATGTCCCCACTTACCAAGTAATTGATGTAATCTGCATACGAAGGAATAATTTTCTCTTCCATGGTTGCCACAGTTTCCAAGTTCTTGTTCACTTGGTATATTCCACCGAGGACATTCACTATCATGAGATGTTCTTCCGGTAAAGCATCATTGATAGAAATCAAATCTTCTATTCTCATACGGGATAAGTGATCAGGTACACTGTTCTCTACCCCTTTCTTATCCAGAATATCCATATCAAACTCTTGGAGCAAGAGAATCCATCTTAGCAACCGCGGTTTGGTGTCCTTTTTCGCATAGATGTATCTTAGTGTAGCATGATTTGTATAAACAATCACTTTCGATCCCACCAAGTAGCTCTTGAATTTCTCAAATGCAAACACAACTGCCAATAACTCCTTCTCGGTCGTGGCATACTTCACTTGGGAATCGTCAAGTGTTCGGCTTGCATAGTAGATCACGTGCAACTTCTTGTCTTTCCTCTGCCCTAGAACAGCTCCAACAGCATAGTCGCTTGCATCACACATGATATCGAATGGTAGATCCCAATCCGGGGCTTGGACTATGGGAGTGCTCACAAGAGCTTCCTTGATCGCGGTGAACGCTTGAAGGCAATCGTCATCGAAAACAAACTCGGCTTCCTTGCACAAGAGCCTAGTGAATGGTCTAGCAATCTTGGAGAAATCACTGATGAATCTCCTGTAGAAGCCTGCATGTCCAAGGAAGCTACGAATCTCCTTTACCGTAGTGGGTGGCTTAAAATGTATCATGACCTCTATCTTTGCTTTATCGACCTCAATGCCCTTCTCCGATATCTTATGACCACTCACTATTCCTTCTCTGGCCATGAAGTGGCATTTTTCCCAATTCAGCACTAAGCTTGACTCCTCGCATCTCTTCAAAACCCTGCACAAATTAGAAAAGCAAACACAAAAAGAAGAACCGTATACGGAAAAATCGTCCATAAACACTTCAACCATATCTTCAATCAAATAAAAAAATATGGACATCATGCATCTTTGAAATGTAGCAGGTGCATTGCAAAGCCCGAGGGGCATTCTCCTATAAGCAAATGTTCCATATGGACAAGTGAAAGTGTTTTTTTCTTGGTCGTTCGGGTGAATCGGTATCTGGAAGAAGCCGCTATAGCCATCCAAAAAACAATAGTATGGATGGTTAGCGAACATTTCCAGCATTTGGTCGATGAAAGGGAGAGGGAAGTGGTCTTTTCTTGTGGCTGAGTTAAGTTTTCTATAGTCAATGCACATCCTATGACCGGTTATGGTTCTAGTAGGGGATCATCTCTTCTTTTTCCTTTTTTACAACTGTGATACCTCCTTTCTTTGAGTCTTGCATACATCATTATTGCATAAGAAAATATAAAAAAAATATCATAAAATTTTTCAAAAATTCCAAAAAAATTCATGTAGTTGCATTTGCATACTTAGAATTTTTTAGGACTGAGTCTAGATTTTTATCATTTAGGATTGCATTCATATGCATTGGGAGCAATGATGAGGTTATCCTTGTAAATTGTTAATTCATGTGATCAAATCCAATGCCCTAGTTAGTAGTTCTTTAATGCTTGTGAATAAATTTTGAAAGTAAGGAAGAACCATGCTTGGACCACCTCATTTGTCACTAGGTTTTGGTCGAAATAGGGTCTTGAAATTGATAGCCAACTCTACTCACTTAAACCGAATCTTGACATTTAAATATCATGCTTTGCATTGAAAGTGAATCCATGGATTAAAATATTTGAGCTTTCTTTCTCACTTTGCCACTCCCTTGCTAGCTCAAGTAGCACTTCTACCTTACCTTACCTCATTTGAAGCCAATTGTTTTTGTGTGAGTGCTTGTGAGGCCTTTATTTCGATTGAACTTAGCATAAAGTGTTAGGTTTGGGACGACAAGTCTAGGCTCTCATGTAGATTCTAACTCTCACATCTTGATGCTAGCTGTAGGCTTAGGGGTTTTGGGGGTTTGGCCGTGGTATTACTTGATGAGTAGTGGAGAAGAATAGAAAGAAAGAGATGATGAAAAGGGGCTCGATGAAAGATAAGGGGAAGCATAGTTTGAAATGGTGAATCTTGTGTTTAAAAGTATATAGCTCAAAGTTTGGAAAAGAGATAGGTAGTCTTGAGAAAGTAAAAAGGAAATCAAAAGAGCCAAAAAGGCCATGGAAAAGAAAGACTGCCTAGGAATGAAAAGAAGAGCTAAGTCGATAAAAGATTACACCATTCGCTATGAGTAATAGGTTGAAGAAGTTCCCCCTTTGAACCTTAAAAGGAGAAATTTGTTAGAAATTCACGGGTCTAGCAAGGCATAAAGAGCCTTGGGAGAAAAAGGGTAGTTCTAGAGGGTTGAGTGAGCTTTAAAAAAATGAATGAGAGGGGTTTAGGACCATTGATAGCATTTCGGGTAGATAAGAGTCTAGTCTTGTATGCATCACTTGTCTTTTACCTTTAGCATTATGCATAAAGTTCAATCTTCTTTGAGTGATACTCTCGATTGGAAACGAAACCACATGAATTGAGATCACTTTTATCTAAAAAGCCTAGTGCCTTAGCCAATTAATTCACTTGCTTGCATTGTAATGATTCACAGTTTGTACTTAATGAATGTTAAAGAGTTGGCTTGATAGGGAGACTTAACTAGATTGAGATCTTAGTGCATTTGATTGTTGAGATGAGCATGGCTAACTCTTTTGGAGTAGGATGGATTCACATGCATTTTAGAATTAAGAACTAGGACATTGAGTTGATCATGTTTGTTAGCAATCTTGGATATTCAGCTCCCACTTTTAAACCTCTCTCTGGGATTTGTCTTTGATTTGCTTGAGGCCAAGCAAAAACAAGTTTGGGGGAGTTGATATACTCATATATTTCACATATTTAGCATACATTTAGAGTAGGTTTTCTTGCATAATACATTCATAATAGTCTAGTTTGCATCATTTATCTCATTTTATGTCTTAGAACACTTTGCATTAGCATTTGCATAGTTTCTTGCATATTTGCATCATTATCAGGTTGCTTTGAGTACAATGGAGCTGTGATGGATGCGTGGACATGCTGAGATTCGAAGGAAGGCTTGTGGACACTTGGAGAAGTTCGGACAAGAAGACATGCACTGAGATCGAGGAGAAGATCGAGCAAGGCAGGTCGATCTAGACGAGATCGACCACAAGATCGAGGAGTCCAGACCGTTTCAAGGAAGAAGAACGGGACTTAGATCGACCAAGACGGTCGATCGACTGTACGGACCCAAAGAGGCCATCAGGAAGAACGGAGTGAAGATCGAGACTGAAGATCGAGACTGAAGATCGATCTCTTCTCTCCAGGCGCGCTTTCTTATCCGCCAGCTCACCTTTTAGCTCATCTTTTGTCCTCTTGTGAGGGGACCATTTCCTCTTTACTATAAATAGCTAAACCCTTATTTTTGGGATATCTTATCTTTTATGCTTTTTGCCTTCTTCCTCTTTTGTTCTTGCCACTATTGTTAAGGTTTTAAGCTTTTTGTAATCGCATTTGGATATTTTGATAAGCAAGAACTTGTCTTTTTAATCTTAATCTTCTTTCTGTCTAGTGTTAATCATGATTAGCATTTCAAATCTTATGATTATGGAGTGTTTGATTATGATTAGCGAGTAGTAACCTTAAGGTTTGAGGTCGAGGGGTTTTAGGGAGGTTTAAGGGTTAGATCTAGTGGTTTAGCATGTTTTTAATCCTTAGCTCTTCTTGGTTTGGAGGGATTAATGCCAAAGAGTCTCGATGGAGATCTTTGAGCCTATAGAGATTTCCTTATCTCATGAGGACCTAGGAATCTCATAAACCCATCCAAGAGATTATCTCCTTTTAAGCCACGACGATGGAGATTAGGATTTAGTTAAGCCAAGTTAAGAAAGGAGCTTTCTTGCTCATCAACCGATCCTCTCCTCCACTAACCGTGAGTTTGGAAGGATTGGTTCATGAAGACTCGGAGCCACTAACCGTGGGATGATTTATATTTGTTTCTTAGGTTTAGAGTTAGCTCTTGTAATGAGTAGATCTATCTTTCTAGAGCCCAAGATCTAACCTTGAATCCTCCTTACATAAACCCTCGGCCTTGAATCTATCTTTCATATTTGTCAATCAAGAATCAAGCTTTGATATTTTATTGCTCTCTACATAAATGAGTATGATGGAAAAAGCTTTGATGGTGAGTGCCTTCTTGCTATGTTTGATGGAGTCAAGATGGTGGAACATATAGTTGAGCTATCAAAGAGGGCAAGAAAGAAGTCTAAGAAGAAGAAGAAGGTGCTACAAGCTGGAGCAAGCACCATGATCATCAAGAAAGGAGAAGGAACTTCGGTTCCACTCCATGACATTCCCATTGCCTAAAGGGTTTGAAAAGTCAAGGTAAGTGACGTTAAACAAGCGCTCTTGGGAGGCATTCCCATGTTTATCCTTATATATATTCTTGCCTTTTTATTTCAATAATTGTTTTTGAGTGTTTGTAGTCAGTGATGCAGTGGGGTTTGTTACTTCAAGTTTTACCCCTAAGATAGCTGCAAGTGCACATCTATCACAGTAGTATATTAAGGGATCGAATCCACAGAGATTGTTGTTTTGCGAAAGTCCTAGGATTTCTAACTTCTTTAAACCGAAATGGAAGTTGGGGGTTTGTGTGTCAGAGTTTGCAGTAGTAATATCAAGCAGCAAAAGAGAATTAAAAAGTTGTGGATCAATAGGTAAAAGGCGTTGGGTTCAGGGGTGTTCTCCGGGGTTCATGGATCAGATCTAACAAGCAATGGATTAGGTTCTAAATGACTTAATGGGTTAGGTTCTTAAGCTGAAACGGTTGACTATGACTACCCCGCGCTCGCAGATCTAGCCACCTACGTTTGCCTTGTTCCGCGGATATGAGTTATCATCCCACGATGGAAGACAACCGCGCAAACATATCATTCACCTATTTGTAAACACTCGCGGTGCGGTCCGTCGATATGCCTAAGCATCCTACGGTGCGGTCCGCTCGTTAACCTCTAGATCCAGACAATAGACCGGGCGTGGCGCGGCCACTGGCCTTCTGGAACTTCATGGCGCGGCCGTCCTTCTTCTGAGGATGTATCTGACAGACCTTCTTTCTTCCTTTTTAACTTGATATCCAACCGTGGGATTGAACTCAAACCACTTCGAGGTCAAAGACAGCTGAGAAGGCTATCTTGTCTCCAAATATGAGCTTGATCTTGTGGTGGGAAGGTCGTCGTTTGATGTTAAACTTATGGCTCCGAGCACTTGTCCTAGAAGTTTCTGTTTTGCTCCAAAATGTATGCCTTTTGTCTAATTTCTCTGAAATGACTCTTAAGACTAGGAAACGTGGAAATCACTTTAAAATCGTTGAAAACCGGGTTAAAACACTTGTAAGGGATCTTGAAATGATAGGTTTTAGGAGTAAAATATGAGTGTTATCAACTCCCCCAGACTTAAACCTTTGTTTGTCCTCAAACAAAACGCAGACAAAGCCTGGAAAAGAGGTTTGAAAATATAGGAACTAGCAAAAACTCAG
>JAHZTW010000003.1:24072818-24097640 GCA_020283515.1 Alliaria petiolata | reverse complement strand
TGACTCGATCAGAGTAAGTCGGGCAAACGATCGAGTGGTAGATCGACCAAACCACTCGATCGGCTGCCAAGGGAAGTTTTTCAAATTTCCCCCTCTTTCTCATTCCCTCCTACTTTTGAATTTGAATTTGAATTTGGTCAACCAGGCTCCTTTGAACATTGATAATTGAGCTTTTTCCAAATTTAAAAACCCACTTGCATGCATAAATCCAAACCATTCCTTCTTTATAAAACCACACATCCACTCTCTCCTTTCCCTACATCATAAACAAGTTTTGCAATTTAAAAAGAGAGAGTGAGTTTTCTGGTTTTCTAAAGAAGAAGGGCATTATTTACATCAACTTTCAAAGGTAAATTCGAATTTTTTTTCATGCCATATTTGGATTTTTGAAAATTTCCTTTTTAAAGTTGTATGGTTACATAAATTGCTAAGGAAATGGAATTTTATTTTTAGAAATATCTAAATATTAGGAAATTTTCTTGATTTATTCTTATCTCAAGGAGATTTTATCTAATATTTATTGATAAATCCAAAACTTTTCCTAAAAATAAAAAGCTTGAGCAAAAATCTTTTTAAAAAAAACGCCTAAACCTCTTGAACTTGTGTTCTTCTCTTGCCGTGGTCTTTACTAATTTTCTCTTTGAGGATTTGATTTTCAGGTACTATGGCACCAAAGAAGAGAAGCAGAGCTATGGCTGCACAAGAAGAGGCGCATCATGAGGTTGAAGAAACGGCTAAGTGGAGCAAGGAGGAAAAGAAACAAGGAGAAGGCTAGAGAGGTTGCGTTTTGAACCTACAAAATTTGCAAGTAGGGAGTTCTTGCAGAAGCTGGGATTGTTGGGAGGGTTTGATGAGCTGCTCACTAACATGGGACTTGCATGTCTTTCACGGATGGACTGCCCCACCTACCCTGAAGCCACGCTTCACTTCCTCTCCACCGTGGATTGCGAATATGAAGACCCCAACATCCCAACTCCAACCGATGGTCTTCTCACATTCAAAATCCGCAAGCAAGCCTACCGTCTCTCTATCCCTGAGCTATGCCAAGCTTATGGACTCAATGCAGCAGCAGAACTTATGGAGTTCCCACAATTCAAATCCGCAAGCAAGCTATGGGACTTGATTAGCGATGGAGACTACAAGTCTAATACCGCAAAAATCAAGAAGGTGTGAAACCCCTTGCTAAGATACACTCTCAAGCTGCTAGCAAACACATTCAGTGGGAGATCCACGACACCAACAGTGACAAAGAACGAGCTGTGCTTCCTTTTCCAAGGGGTTAAACATGTTCTATGCAATAACGAGAGGAGTGATGAACCAATGGAGGATGATCTTGGAGATAACGTCAACTATGGATGCATCCTAGCTTCCTCCTTGCTCAGGTACAAAGCTTGGGCCATCAAGTGCAGAGCCACATCAGCGCTCATTGGTGGCTTTCTCACGCCACTGTTTGTACAAGCGGGAGTACCACTTACCGAATTCACACCATGTGCGGATCGTGCTTACATGGATCAAGCCTACATGATCAACACCGATTCCATGGGACCTACTCCAGCTCCAGGGTACTATGCATACATATTCTACAATGAGAAACATGAGGAGAAAACGTGCATCTTACCACACCCGGAAGAAACGCTCGCCGATAGTGTTGCCAACATCGAATTCTTGCCAAACGATGAGGAATGTTATGCACCTCTTGGAGGCGTTCCAGCAGCACCACAACTTGCCCAATCATCACCAGAGTCTCCTCCCACTGATGCTGAAATGCCATCAAATTATGATCTCCAGAAGATGGACTATGAGCCACGCACCAAAACAGAAAAAATCCTTGCATCGGTTGTGGAGATTCAGCGCAAAGTAAACAAATGGCAAGGCAAGATGATCAAGAAGCTGGTGAGGAAGGTCAAAGTTCTTCAAGGGAGAAGCTCTTCAGAGTTAACTTTAAGTGATGAGGTTGAACAAGTAAACACCACGGCGGCAAGACACTCAACCGGAGGTATACAAATCCGTGAACCCGAAGATTTTCAAGCTGGACGTCCTTCTCTTCAAGGCCGTGCAACCAGAAACAAGGACAAAGGAGTACTCCATGACACGCCAAGAAAGAGCAGGAGGACCGGAGCAACCTCAAGCTCCGGCCATCTCTAGCTTCAAGGTACCAAAACGCCAAACTTTGTATATAAACATGCATTTTTATTTTTATTTTTGTGTGTCTTCTCTTGAATTTGTTTAACACCGAGACGGTGTCATTCAAGTTTGGGGGAGGAGAGTTTGTGCTTTGACATATTTTATTTGATCTTATTTTGTGTTTTTATTTTTGAGTCTTCTTACATTCATAAAAATATTTTGCATAAAAAAAAAAAAAAAAATCAGAAAAATTCATAAAAATTTCGAAAAAAAAATTCATATAGCTTGCATTTGCATTATCAAAAATTGTAGGATTGAGTCTAGATTTTTATCATATAGGTTGCATCACTCATATGCATAGGGGCCAATGATGAAAAAATTCCTTTAAAAGTGTTTTAAGCTCATGTATTGGTTCAAGGCCCTTGTTAGTAGTTCTTTGATGCCTTGTACAACTTTGAAATTAAGTTCTAACCATGCTTGGATCATTTGATTAGATTTTCTTGGCTTAAAGTTGAAAAAAGCTTGAATTGAATCAATACTTAAAATCGGAACCTTAATGAACATCTAATTATCATACTTGTGCTTTTGAAAAGGGATTCATGGATTACAAAAAAATATTTAGGCTTTCTTATTCACTTTACCACTCTTTGTAAGCCTAAATAGAATACCTCACCTTGACCCTTACCTTATTTCAAGCCAAAATTCGTGAGTGATTACAAATTGTGAGGCCTTATTTTCTGTTTGAACTTGGCATAAAGTGTTAGGTTTTGGGCGACATGTTTAGGCTCTCATGATGTTGCTAGCTTTGCATTTTGAAGCTAGTTTTAGGCTTGTTTGGGATTTGGGAGTTCACGGGTTTGAGAATAGGAAGATGTTAAGGAAAAAGATGAAAAAGGGATACATATTTCTAGTGGTTGATCTTGAATTGTGATAAGAAAAAGCTCTAGCAAGGAAAAAGAGCCCTAGAGGCCAAATGCATAAAAGAAATATTTTTAGAAGAAAATTATCAAAAGAAAGAAAAGGGCTAATATTTTTGATCATACCACTAGCCTTAAGCAAAGTTTAAAAAGTTTCCCTAAGAAAATAAAATATTTGATGAAGTTTTTGTGGGTTTAAGCTTGGCGTGAATAGCCTTGATGATTTGGGTAGTTTCTAGAGGGTGAGTGAGCTTGGAAAATATAAAAATGAATGAGAGAGGGATTAGGATCATTGTTAGTATACTTGGGTAGATATGAGTCTAGTCATGTATGCATGCATTGCCTTTTACCTTTAGCATTATGTAAAAGTTCAAACATTTTTTTTGAGAGAAACCATTGCTTGGAGTACCCATTTAAATGAGATCATTTTTATCTCATAACCTTAAGCCTTGCCAAATGTATTCGGTTTCAAAAAGAACAAGTGTGATTGACGGTTTGGAAATCCTAATGAATGTTAAAAGTTTTGATACATGGATTGCTTGGAATAAACAAGTCATGATTTGAATTTCAATTTGTGATGATTATGGCTAAGTCCTTTTGAGTAAATGCTTGTATACTGCATCCTAGAACTGAGAACAAGGACCTTTGAATTGATACATTTGAAAAACACTTTTTGGATTTGAGCCTCCATTTTTTGATCATCTCTTCCTAGCTTGGATTTTGTTTGCTTGAGGGCAAGCAAAAGACAAGTTTGGGGGAGTTGATATACTCATATATTTCGCATATTTAGCTTGCATTTAGAATAGGTTTTTCATGCATACATCATTCATAATAGACTATTTTGCATCATTTGTACCATTTTAAGTCCTAGAACACTTTGCATTAGCATTTGCATGGTTTCTTGCATATTTGCATATTTTTCAGGCTGTTTTGAGTACTTGGAGCTGTGATGGGTGCTGAGCATTAACAAGAAGATGAAAGAAGAGCATAAAAGTTGGCAGAAATCAAAAAGAAAACTTGGACAAAAGAAAAGGAGCAAAGATCGACCGCACGATCGACCAAGGCCAGTCGATTCAGCCAAGATCGAGAGGTAGATCGAGCAGAACTACTCGATCTAGGAATAGATCGACCGCATGATCGACCAAACTGAGCCGATCCAAAGAAGATCGACTGACCGATTGACTGAACCACCCGAACCAAACACTGATCGAATCAAAGATCGACCAACTGACTCGATCCAGAAGTAGATCGACTGACCGATCGACTGAACCACTCGAACCATCTGAAGTTGACCCAGAAAAGTTTTTATGCTTTAGTGAAAGTGGTAGACATACTTTCTGTCTCTTGTCCCTTGTCTCTTGCCCCTTGTCTCTTGCCCCTTAACCCCTCTTTTTAGGCCAAGAGCCATATTTAAAACTCTATATAAAGAGTATGTGTGTGCTTGTAATAAATCATTCCGTTTTTCATCAAGTAAACAATCAAGTCTTTATATTCTCTCTTTCAAAGTCTTCTTAAGTGTTCTTATAAGCTTTCCCTTGTTCTTGAGTTTTATAGTTCTTCTTATTTTAGTTCTTTAAAACTTGTATTTTTATTATATAGATTTCGTATTCAACATATTCTAAAGTTAAGTCTTTCTTCTTAATTCTTGTTTAAATCTTTTGTTAAGAACTCTTATTTTATAGGTAGCAAGTGTTTAAATTATTCTAAAGTCAAATCCTTCTTCTTAGTTTTTATTTAGATCTTTTGAAAATCCTTGTATTTTATTATCTTCCACAAGTATTTAATTAAATTTCAACCTTTCTTAAAAACCTCATTGGTCATGTTCCTTAACTCTAAACTTAAGTTTAAAGGAGATAAGAACATGATTTGTGAGTAAACCGCCTAAGATTTAAGGTTGGGATGATTAAGGAAGTTGGAGACTAAAAACTTGGTTTGTTCTCATCATGCACTTCATTTTAATTCTCTTCTTGGATTTGGGGGTTTTAAGGTCTAGAGACTCTCTAACGAGATCTCTTTAATCTAGGGATTTCCTTATCCTAACAAGACTTAGGAAATCCCTTAAAACCAAATCCAAGAGACTAGCTCATCCTTTCCCACACATCATGGATGCTTAGGGAGCTAGTTAAACCATTTTTTTTAAGATCCATTCTTAATGTTCTTCACCTTTTCTTTCCACCAAACATCATGGGTTAGGAGGAAAGGGTGAAGAAAGGATTTATGCCACACATCATGGATAAATCTAATTTGGTTTCTTAAGGTTTAGAGAAATAACTAAAAGAGTAAGAATTTATGTTTTTAAACCCCAAGTTCGAATCTTCAACTTCCCTAAGCATGATTCCCAACCTAGAATCTGTTTTTAATAATTTACCACCAAAAAACCATTTTCCTCTAGTTTTATGTTTGTTTATCTTGATTAAATTTCCATTAAATAGTTTAATTATGCAATATAGTTTTATAAATTTGTAAAATTGTGTTTTTATCATTCTATTATTTTTAGGAATTGCTTAGAGTCTTTTATTATTACCTGTTGTTGATTTGGTAATTGTTTGAATTTTAGAAATAGTTTTTCTTATTATCTTGCTACTCACCATCAAATCTGTATAATTAATCCGGTTTTAGATTTGTATTTTATTAAATTAGTAGATCTGTTGTTTTATTATTCTATAGTCATCTAGTACTTATATAACCCTTCTGTAGGGATTGTAAAATAGTTTTCGTGTCTATTTACAAACCGCAAGTAATTAATTTAGAATTCTTCACCCATTAAACTCGAATTTTGCTTAGCTTCATCAATCTCTTGTATTTTTAATATCTTTCTCCCCAAGGTTGGATTGACATCCTCAAGTATTACAATGACATGACTATGCTTAGGATTTGATAATCATGACAAAAAGCTAGTTATCACGAGGCGCGGCCAACTTGCTTTTCTGGATGCTTGAAGGACCTTATTGCTTCCTTCATAAGTTGAGATCCAACCGTGGGATTGGACTCAAATCACTTCGAGATGAAAGACAGCTGATAAGGCTACCTTGTCTCCAAATATGAGCTTGATCTTGTGGTGGGAAGGTCTTCATCTGATGTTGAACTTATGTCCTCGAGCACTCATTCCGGGAATGTCCATTTTGCTCCAAAATATGCGTTTTTTGCTAAGACTACCTGAAAAGAGTCTTGAACAACCAAATACTCGAAATCTAGTGTTTATGCATTAAAACATTAGTGAAATGTTTATTAAAGCACTCACTTATGATAGTAAAAATGGGTAAAATATGCATGTTATCATTTTCTCGGATTGGCCAAGTCAAAACCCCAATTACCTGGTGGACCATATCGGCTTGGTCCCGATATGGCTGACTATCCTTTTGGATTTCGGCTTGGCTGCCCGATATTGAAACCCGATAAAAACTGCCTGGCTTGGACTTCGTTCCATATCGGCTACACTCCATTGTGCCTGCTCGATATGGAATGTCATGTGGTGTTACCACGGTGTTAACCCGTTTGTATCACCCCGATGCAATATTAGACAACCTTTAAAGTGGTTTCCCTCCTTGTTGTGCACAAGTGACCCATCTTATTCTCTCTTAGGTACCTGAAAGCATTAATCTAGACTAGAAAAAAAAACATTAATATGTACAATGATAAGCTTGGGGTGCCTCCCAAGAGCGCTTTGTTTTGAGTCACTTATCTTGATTTTTCTTGTTTCTTTTTCAATGAGAAAGGGTGAAATGAACACCCCTTGATCCTGTGGGAGGATCCTTACTCTCCTTAACACCCTTTTGATTGGTCAAATCAGTGTCTTTAATAACCTTACGGTAAGTAAAGGGTCTAATCTTTTCCTTGCACCTCGGCTTGTATATCATCTCACCAGCAACTGAGAACACAGTTTGAGAGTCAAACTGTCTAGATGATCACCGAGGGTAGGTCCTTGTCCATAGGACTTTTTGCATGTGATCACTTCCCTTGGTGCTTCTTGGGTCTCCTCGGTTTGTTCCTCGAACATTGCATTGAGGCAGATGCCATCAAAACTCTCCCCATTATAGCATATCTCCAAGGATGGGTCCTTGGGTTTCTCAATTGTCTTCTTGAGCTCGAGGGAGTATGCATGCTCTGTTTTCTTGATCTTCTTTCCCTTGGTATCAAAATGCATCACCAAGCTCTCTGTTAGTCTCAGCTCTACCTTGCCACTCTTGCAATCAAACATGCAACCTGCTGAAGTTAGAAAAAGTCTCCTCAACAGAAGTGTTTCTTTGACATCTTGGTCCATTTCTATCACCAGGAAGTCACTTGTGAGTATCACATTACCAATCGTGAGAGGCAAGTCTATCAGTTTCCCAACCGTCTTCCTTTCACTTCCATCGGCTAGGGCTAACGGCTTCTTGCAGTCGGTATAGTCGTTATCCCCGAGACGTTGTGTCGTGGCTAGACTCATCACATTGATGCTTGCACCGAGATCACACAGGCAGTTGTCAAAAGGGATCACACCGAGCGTGCATGGGAGAGTGAATGATCTTGGATCCTCTAGCTTCTTAACCACCAAGGGTTCTTCCTTGGTTTTCTTCTCACTAGATTCACCATTTTACCCGCAGAGAAAGCGACGTTTGTGCTTCGGTAAGAGAGGTTGTTGTTTGATCTCCAAGTAGTGTAACCTCCTTGAGCGTTGATGTAGTGAACATCTTCGGACTGAACGTCCTCCTCCTCTCGAACTTGAGTGAATTCCTCCACGAAATGGACCTACTTTTGTGCTTGGACAAGTAGCAACTTGTCTAGTTTCTCATCGAGCTCCTTGATCACCTTTCGGCTTCCTTCAATTTCTTATTTGGAGTCTCGGTTGAATCTGTCATAGTCTTCGTGGTAGGAAGAGTCACTTTGAGCTAAGTTTTCAACCAGCTCAAGACCATCTTCCACGTCTTTGGTGAAAAAGTTGCCATTACTTGCCGTATCGAGCAACATTTGGATCTTGGGGATTACTCCTCGGTATAGAGTACTGAGGAGTGACTCTTAGCTGAACCCATGGTGAGGGCACTGAGTTGAATAGCCCTTAAATCTTTTACATGCTTCTCTGAAGGTTTCGTTGGCTTTTTGGGTGAAGCCACTTATCTCGTTCCCCAATCGGGCTGTCCTGGATGTGGAGAAGAATTTAGTCAAGAAAGCTTTCTTGCAGTCTGCCCACGAGTTAATGGATCCCTGTGACAGACTCTTCTCCCAAGGGTGTGTGATAAGTAGGTTTTTATGCTACTTGGTCAATGACCCACTACTTATAACTGAATGTAGTATAGGTTATGGGTCTTATCAATCCGATGGGAAGATTCAAGATATTGCATTCATGAGGTTCTTGTACAAGTTAGGAGCGATCTAAAGGCTTTAGAGAGGGAATCTATCAACTTGAGTGTCACAATGATAGAAAGCTAATAAAATAAACTAGATCTAGCAAGAGAAGACGGAAAATAGCAAATAAAGTGGCAAGCTTGCAAGATGAGAATAGAATCGGTTCAAGGGACAAGGTGTTTTAGGATAAACATGATAAAGGTCGCTCCTTGATGCAAAAGTTAACTACCATTAAAACTAATCCTTCAGCATAGAGTTCAAAAACTAGATAAAACAACCACCGTGGTAAAGATCACTTTGCTAACACAAGACCTAACCTCGCTCACACGTAATGATCCATGAGGATAGAAAGCATGAATAAACAACTCTATTTTTGCCAAAACGCTCCCTAGACATCTAATCCCTTAGGCTAGGATGAGCGGATCTCTTATAAGATTGGTTCTTGCAATCTTTCAAACATGGCGTTTGCTTGAGTAAGCTTGAAAGCATAAATCAAATAGCGAAGATGATTAAGCAATAAGAGCATCAAATAAGAAAGGATTAAGATGTTTTAAGCATAGATAAACATCAAATATTGAACCTTTAACTCATTTACTCTAACCTCATCCCTAAAACCAAGATGAACTACTCGCTATTTGTCATGAAAACCGTTAATCCTATTAAAGAAAGAACGATCAACATGATTTAAAACGAGCAAGAACAAGATTTCTTAACTATACAAGCTTAAAGGGTCTAAAAAATGGTTCTTTCCCTCTTGGAGAAGATGACCGAAAAAGAGAGACAAAGTGAAGATCAAAAATGGAAAAACTCGGATCCTTTGCCAAAAGTGTGCAAAGAGAACTTTTATAGGTGGTCCCAAAGAAAACCTAGGTGTCACAGATCCAAGGCAAAAAGCAAAGTATGTTGTCTTCTAGCACATCACGAGATTAAGCCGTTTTGCAAGGCCGATATGCTAAATCTTCATGTTCTTCGAGTGACTCCTATATTGGATAGGAATATCGGGATCTCATCGTTATGCAGCTCGTAACTTGCTAGCTGTCTCCGGGTCGCCTCGTTATCCCGCTCCGATAATTTTTACTCTGGGGAGCACTATAGAATCTTCATCTCGGGCGACAAATATCGGGGGTAAGTTATTGCCCCTTACCAGTATCGGCTTCATGGCCGTGATCGATCCTTAATGTTCGATAGTTCATGTCTCAGCATCTTTGAATGACCTTGCTCCGAAATACACCTGATAAGGACTGAAAGTATGTGCGAATGACCTTAACTCTATCCACATGCATGCTAATCCTATGATGAATGTAAATGGGTATTTAATGAACTAAAATATACACAAATGAGCCCTAAAACGCTAATAATGCATGCTCAATACCATGAAATATACAGAGGTATCAGTGTGCTTTGTTTCACAATGAGAAAGGAAACAAACGCAGCTTGAAGCCATCTTCGCTTACACCGTTGATTTTCGTCATGGCGCACACCCGGTCAATTTGGTCGAGATGGTCGAGTGGATCTTTCAAGGATATACCGAAGAAACGGTTATTCTGCACCATGGAGATGAGACCACTCTTGATCTCGAAGTTGTTGTTCTCCACGGGTAGAGGCTGAATGCCGTGTAGGCTTGAAGTCGATATTGGTGCATCACCCGCACCGATTTACCGTACAACTCGCTGTGGAGCTTCACTCTGACGTTTAAATGTATTTAAATTGGCAAAAAAAAAAGAGATTAGAGTCCCTTGCAGTTGCATCATTTTTTTTAATTTCACCAACTATCAACATCAGGCTGTCCTTGTACGCCTTGGACTCCTTGTGGACATTGGTGTCCTTGTTGGCCTTGCTGGCCTTGTGCACCAGCTGCGCCTGCAGCTCCTTGACCGCCTTGTTGATTCTCCATCGCCTCATGATCTGCGATAACGGCTTGTTTCCGATGTCGTCTAGCTGATCTCTCCAGCAGGTGTATATCGTCGATTGGGGGATCAAGATTTGTTGTACCGTGTGACCGTAGGTTCATGTACCTATCAAAATAAGGGGATCAAAGTAAAAGTGTTAAATAACAAGAAAATAAAAACTTGTCCATTTGGGGTTAAAGTTTAGTCATTACGGTTCTTGGTCGTTACAAGGACAAGTACTCGCTATTTGTCATGAAAACCGTTAATCCTATTAAAGAAAGAACGATCAACATGATTTAAAACGAGCAAGAACAAGATTTCTTAAATATACAACCTTAAAGGGTCTCAAAAATGGTTCTTTCTCTCTTGGAGAAGATGACCGAAAAAGAGAGACAAAGTGAAGATCAAAAATGGAAAAACTCGAATCCTTTGCCAAAAGTGTGCGAAGGGAACTTTTATAGGTGGTCCAAAAGAAAACCTAGGTGTCACGGATCCAAGGCAAAAATCAAAGTATGTTGTCTTCTAGCACATCACGAGATTAAGCCGTTTTGCAAGGCTGATATGCTAAATCTTTATGTTGTTCGAGTGACTCCTATATCGGGTAGGAATATCGGGATCTCATCGTTATTCAACTCGTAACATGCTGGCTGTCTCGGGGTCGCCTCGTTATCCCGCTCCGATAATTTTTACTCTGGGAGCACTGTGGAATCTTCATCTCGGGCGACAAATATCGGGGGTAAGTTATTGCCCCTTACCAGTATCGGCTTCATGGCCATGATCGTTCCCCAATGTTCGATAGTTCATGTCTCAGCATCCTTGAATGACCTTGCTCCGAAATGCACCTGATAAGGACTGAAAGTATGTGCGAATGACCGTAACTCTATCCTCATGCGTGCTAATCCTATGATGAATGCTGATATACTCATATATTTCATACATTTAGCTTGCATTTAGGACAAAACTGCATTCATATTGCATTCATACTTAGAGAAATTGTAGCTTTTGTCTCATTTTAGGTCCTAAGGCACTTTGCATTAGGATTTGCATATTTCTTGCATTCTTGCATCAAATTCAGGTTGTTTTGGATACACTGGAGCTATGGAGGGTGCGTTGACATGCTAAGGATAAAAAAGGAGCCTACAGACACTTGGGAGGACTCGGCCATGAGGCAAAGGAATTGAGATCGAGATGGAGATCGAGCTAGGCGGGTCGATCTAGGAGAGATCGACCAGAAGATCGAGTCACTGGGTCGTTTCAAGGAAGAAGATAGAGGTCAAAGATCGACCAAGACGATCGAACGCGAGTACGGACGCGGAAGAAGAATGAGGGCCAGATCGAGGTCTCGACTCGATCATTCGAAGATCGACCAGAGGATCGATAGACGCACTCGATCTACCCGACCAGATCGACCCAACGATCGAGTGAGAAAAGCCGTTCTACACGCAAGATCGAGTGGAGAGATGGACGACTGAGGTCGATCTCTAACCTTATCTGGACAGCTAACATTTTGGAGTTTAGTGAGGGGACCATTTTCCTTTTGGTATAAAAGGTCCTTGACCTATTTTTGGCAAAGGATCCGAGTTTTTACGTTTTGTCTCCTCCTTCTTTGAGAAAAAACCGCCATTATTAGTGTTTTAAGCTTTTCTTGTTTATGTAAAACCTTAATCTTTCTTTAATCTTAAGTACTTATCTTAATATCTTTTGCTTAGTCGCTTAATCATGTTTAGTTTTTCTTCCTCTATGTTTTCATGTGCTTTAATCATGCTTAGTGAGTAATCCACCAAGGGTTTTGGGTTGGGGTGATTAAGGAGTGTTTAAGGGTTTAAGCTTTGGTCTTTCTTGTTCTTAACTCATTCTCTTCTTGGATTTGGGCGTTTTAAGCCTAGGGACTTTTGAGAAAGATCCCTTTGATCTCAGGGATTTCCTTGTCTGAAAAAGATTTAGGAGATCCCTTAAATCCAAATCCAAGAGGCTAGTTCATCCTTTCCCAAACGCCATGGATGTTTAGGGAGCTAGTTAGGCCATCTTTTGAGATCTATGCTTCAAGTTCTTCATCCTTTCTTTCCACCATGAACCATGAGTTAGGAGGGAAGGGTGAGGAAAGGATTCATTCCAAACGCCATGGATGAATCTAGCTTTACCTTCTCAAGGCTTAGAGAAAGCACAAAATGTGTAGATCCATGTTTTCAAAACCTTAAGTTTTAAGTCTTGAACCTCCTTGAGCATGATCCCCAACCTTGAATCCATATTTAGCCTCTGAAAACTTGAATCATCATTTCTTACCTCTAAAGTTTGAGTATTTTGTCTTAGCTTCTTAAAAATTATCTTTTTAGCTTATTGCTTTCATTAGGGTGTCTAAATTCATAAAGTCTTGTTCTTTCTAGCTTAGGTATTTTAGAAATTCCCTAGAATATCGTTTATTAGCCTAGTAATCGTTTTAAGGTCGTTAGATTTCATTTAATAGTTTTTAAAATTCATCTTAGGATTTTAGCAGTTTCCCGTTTTGTCCGATTTTAGCTTTTGATTTTATAAAACTAGTAGGTGTCTCATTTAAATTCCTAGAAGTTGTCTGCTAGTTATTTAACATCCCAATAGGGATTTTAAAATAGTTATCATAGTCATTTAGTAGCTGCACTTAGTTTTTACAGATTTTCTCCCCCATTTATCCGGTTTTAACTTAGCTTTACGTTAAGTTCTTGTATTCTTGGTAGTTTTCAAAAACTCATTTTGGATTGATTCCTGAAGTATTGCAATGACATGACTATGCTTAAAAAACTAGTTATCAAATGGAGCCGTTGCCAAACTTGGGTTTTGTTTGAAAATATTAAGATTTAGAGCTTAGTAGAGACTAAGCTTTTGTTTTGAATTTGGTTTCTGATTTTTCTACCTTGTGTATTGTGTTTTCAGGTACATGAACTTGAGGTCTAGTGGTGATAACAACTTAATTCACTATCTAGACAATATTCATCAACTTGGAGGTACAAGACATAGAAGAGAAAGAGAACAAGCACAAGCGTTTGTGAAAGAGTTTGTTCAAGAGGCTGAACAAGAGGTCATGGCTGACCACGACCAGGCTGAGGTACCACCTCACCATGCTGCTGGTGGAAGGGGTAATGGAAACCCCAACCACGCTGCAAGAGCACCACGGATCATTGGAGCGGGTGATGCTCCAAACACTCATCACAATCGTATTGGAATCACTCCTCCACCGGTCCAAAAAAACAACTTTAAGAACAAGCCAAGCTTTGTCTAAATGGTGCAAAACAGCAAATTCCATGGGCTGGCAATGGAGGACCCATTAGAGCATCTTGACAACTTCGAGCAAGTGTGTGGTATGATCAAGATCAACGGTATATCGGAGGATAGCTTCAAGCTGAGGATTTTCCCATTCTCTCTTGGGGACAAGGCTAAGCATTGGGAGAAGACTTTACCTCAGAGAACCATTACCACATGGACTGATTGAAAAAAAGCATTATTATCAAAGTTCTTCTCAAGTACAAGGACAGCTCGCCTAAGGAGTGAAATAAGCGGTTTTACACAAAGGCACAATGAGACCTTTAGTGAAGCAATGGAGCGGTTCAAGGACTAAACCATTCAATGTCCTCACCAAGGATTCACTGAGGAGACTCTCTTGAGAACAATATACCGTGAAGCATTGCCAAAAATTCGCTTATTACTTGACACGGCAAGCAAAGGGAACTTTCTTGAAAAAGAAGTTCAAGCGGGTATGAAGTTGATTGAAAACTTGGCCTTGAGTGATGGAAACTAATAAGAAGAATATGACCGAGCAACAAGAGGAAATGAGCTAGAGTCCCACAAGAAAGAGCTGAAGTCAATCCATGAAAAAATAGACAAGATGATGCTTGCTAGCCAAAAACAAGTCCACTTTGTTGGTGAAGCTTCGGATTTGTTTCAAGAAGGAAATGAAGAGGAGTTTGAGGAAGCGAATTGGGTTAACGGCCAAGACTACACCAAGCAACAAGGCTATGTCCCAAGGTACCAAGGGCAAGGCAACAACAATCTGTTTTACCGAAGCACCAATGTGGAGAATCCTAAGGACCAAGTGTACCCTCCACAACAAGGCAACCAAGGAATACCTTTTGTTCCTTACAACAAAGGTGGTTTTGTGCAAAACCAAGGCTACCAAGGTCAAAGACAAGGCAACTATCAAGGCCAACAACAGCAAGGGAACAAAACTTATCCTCCTGGTCTTGGGCCACAGCAACAACAAGTACAAGCTCAAGACCCGGTACAAGCTATGTTCCAAAAATTGCTTCAAGGGCAAGCATCTCACAACCAGAAATTTGTTGAGATGAACAATCGGCTGGACTCTTCTCTCACTGAGGTATCTATACAGATCACCAACATCAACAACAAGATTCGTCAGTTAGAGAAAGGCAAGGCAAGTTCAAGCGTCCAAGCTAGCTTACCCGGCAAGTGTGAGACAAACCCTAAGGAGTATGCGAATGTGATCACACTTAGGAGTGGAAAGGAGATTGCACCACGGTCTACAACTAAAGTCAATGAGGACTTTGAGGTTCAAGAGGGGGAGAGTAATCTCTCAAATGATCAAGAGATCACATTTGACAATGTTTACATTGCAAGGCCAAAGAAAGGCAAGGAAGCGGTTTTGGAGAAAAAAGTGGAGGAAGGTAACAAAGAGAAAGAAGCTTTCATTCCTCCACCCTACAAACCAAAGCTCCCTTTCCCTGGACGTTTCAAGAAGCAGCTGGTTGAGAAGCATAGAGCTTTGTCCGAGAAGCACTTGAGGAACGTTGAGCAAAAATTGCCGTTGCTTGATTGTTTGGCTATGGTCCCGAAGTATGCCAAGTTCTTGAAGGACACACTTGATAAGAGGGTCAAAGAGGGTGAAGAAGTCATGGTACTGAGCCAAGAGTGCAGTGCCATCATTCACAAAGAGATAGCACCAAAGAAGCTAGGAGATC
Source organism: Alliaria petiolata (assembly GCA_020283515.1). Lineage (NCBI taxonomy): Eukaryota > Viridiplantae > Streptophyta > Magnoliopsida > Brassicales > Brassicaceae > Alliaria > Alliaria petiolata. The sequence continues at coordinate 24,082,442 of JAHZTW010000003.1, read as the reverse complement.
CGGGCTCATTCACCATACCCAGTGCCCTAGGCCCTTTGAAGTTTGATAATTGCTTATGTAATCTTGGAGCGAGTATAAATCTTATGCCTCACTCCATTGCCAAGAAGCTCGGCTTTACAAGGTTTAAGGAGTGTAGGATATCCCTCATCCTAGCTGGCCGAAGTATAAGACTCCCGGTAGGCTTGCTTGAAGACCTACCCATGAGGACTAGCAATGTGAATGTGCCTACGGATTTTGTGGTATTGCAAATGGATAAAGAGCCTAAAGATCATCTAATCCTTGGTAGACCATTTCTAGCAACTACCGGGGCCATCATAGACGTGAAGAAGGGTAAGATTTCTCTGCACTTGGGCAAAGGCATCAAGCTAAACTTTGACATCAAAGAAGTGTTGAAGAAACCAACGATTGGTGGGCAAGTCTTCTACATAGAAGCTATGGATGCTTTGGCCGATGAATTGCTAGAGGAATTGGAACAAGAGGATCATCTACAGCTGGCTTTGACGAAGGAGTATGGGGAGTATGGAGACCTAAGTGAGCAAACTCAAGAGTATGCGCATATCCTTGACTCTCGCAAGATTGTTAAAGAAGATGAAGGCCAGTGCCTAGAGATCGACCAGATGACTCGATCTACGAAGAAGATCGACAGGACGATCGATAAAGAGAACTTGAACCATCCAGAGAACGGGCTTGTGAATCGATCTCCTGCTCGATCCATTTTAGAACGACCAAGTGAATTGAGGGAGAACACTCGATCTAGCCTAGATCGACAGAGCGATCGACAGTTTGGCTCGATCTCTGCGGTAATGGCGGTTCAAGATGGTAGCCTAAAGGCACATGACTCGGGTTCAAAAACCGGATATGCTAGCTCCAATGGTGGACCTAAAGCAGCTTCCAAATGGGCTAAGGTACGCTTTCTTAGGTTCGAATGAGACTTACCCGGTTATTGTCAATGACAATCTAAATGATGATGAGTTAGACTCTCTCCTTAGGGAGTTGAGGAAGTATAGAAAGGCTATTGGGTACTCTCTAAGTGACATCAAGGGACTTTCACCAATGCTTTGTACTCATAGGATTCACTTAGAAGATGAAAACACATCATCCATTGAACACCAAATACGCTTGAACCCGAATTTGAAAGAAGTGGTCAAGAAAGAGATCTTAAAACTCTTAGAGCCTGGTGTGATATACCCTATCAGTGATAGCACATGGGTCTCTCCAGTCCATGTGGTACCAAAGAAAGGGGGTATCATGGTCATAACAAATGAGAAAGATGAGTTAATACCTTCTAGGACCATAACCGGTCATAGAATGTGTATTGACTATCAAAAACTCAACAAAGCCACAAGAAAAGATCACTTCCCTCTCCCTTTCATTGACCAAATGCTAGAAAGATTAACCAACCACCCATACTACTGTTTTCTAGATGGCTATAGTGGTTTCTTTCAAATCCCAATTCACCCTAATGATCAAGAAAAGACACCTTTCACTTGTCCATATGGAACTTTTGCATATAGGAGAATGCCTTTAGGCTTTTGTAATGCTCCAGCCACTTTTCAAAGATGCATGATGTCTATATTTTCTGATTTGATTAAGGAGATGGTTGAGGTCTTCATGGATGATTTCTCCGTGTATGGCTCTTCCTTTGGTGTTTGTTTGTCTAACTTGTGTAAGGTATTGAAGAGGTGTGAGGAGACCAATCTCGTGCTCAATTAGGAGAAGTGTCACTTCATGGTCAGAGAAGGGATAGTCCTTGGTCACAATATCTCAGAAAAGGGTATTGAGTTGGATAGAGCAAAGATTGAAGTTATGGTTAGCTTGGAGCCTCCCGTGAACGTGAAGGGGATTAGGAGCTTCTTGGGGCATGCTGGCTTCTATATTAGATTTATCAAAGACTTCTCCAAGATAGCATGTCCCCTCACTAGGCTATTGTGCAAGAAAACCGAGTTCGACTTTGATGGAGAATGCCTTCAAGCCTTTAGAACCATCAAAGAAGCACTTGTCATGGCTCTTATAGTTCAAGCTCCGGATTGGGACTTCTCCTTTGAGATTATGTGTGATGCAAGTTACTATGCTGTGGGAGCTGTTTTGGGGCAGAGGAAGGACAAGAAATTGCATGTCATCTACAATGCAAGCTGTACCTTGGATGAAACGCAAGTGAAGTATGCGACCACCGAGAAAGAACTTCTAGCCGTGGTCTTTACTTTTGAGAAGTTTAGGTCTTACTTGGTGGGATCTAAAGTCATTGTGTATACTGACCATGCTGCATTGAGGTACATATACTCCAAGAAAGACACCAAGCCGAGACTCTTTAGATGGATTCTTCTCTTGCAAGAGTTCGACATGGAGATCAAAGATAAGAAGGGTATAGAGAATGGTGTAGCGGATCACCTTTCAAGGATGAGAGTGGATGATGCTTTACCATTGGATGATTCACTCCCTGAGGAGCAGCTTATGTTGGTTAACACCAAGGTTTGTGCAAGGCTAGAGAAGAAGCTTGAAGAAGTTTTGAGCCTCAAGGAAGAAGATCTACCATGGTATGCGGATGTTGTGAATTTATTGGCTTGTGGAGTAGAGCCAACTCACTTGGATCACTACCACAAGAAGAAATTCATGAGGGATGTCTCTCACTACTTTTGGGACGATCCTTATTTATACAAGAGATGTGTGGACAGTCTATACCGAAGATGTGTCACAAGAAATGAAGCAAGAGACATCCTTTTCCATTGCCACGGTATGACATATGGTGGTCATTTTGCTTCATTCAAGACGGCTACCAAGGTTCTACAAGCTGGTTTTTGGTGGCCTACACTCTTCAAGGATGCACATGAGTTCATTAAATCATGTGAAGCTTGCCAAAGGGCTGGGAATATAACCAAGAGAAACGAGATGCCACAAGTGCCTATCTTTGAAGTGTAAGTCTTTGAAGTTTGGGGGATTGATTTCATGGGGCCATTTCCATCATCATACGGCAACAAATACATTCTTGTGGCAGTAGACTATGTGTCTAAATGGGTGGAAGCTATAGACTTACCAACAAATGATTCAAGAGTGGTGATCAAACTTTTCAAGACAATCATTTTCCCAAAATTTGGAATCCAAAGGTGGTGATTAGTGATGGAGGTAGCCACTTTATCAACAAGGTTTTTGAAAGCCTTTCGAAGAAGCATGGTGTTAAGCACAAGGTAGCCACGCCTTATCACCCTCAAACAAGCGGCCAAGTGGAGGTTTCGAATCGGCAAATCAAGACCATCCTAGAGAGAACCGCGGGAGTGACTAGGAAATATTGGGCGAGTAAGCTTGATGACGCTCTTTAGGCGTATAGGACAGCCTACAAGACTCCCATTGGAACCACGCCTTTCAACCTACTCTATGGCAAATCCTGTCACCTTCCTGTGGAGTTAGAGCACAAGGCTCTTTGGTCTGTGAAGCAACTTAACTTCAACGTCAAGACAACCCAAGAAAGGAGACTAGTGAAACTTATCGAGCTTGATGAATTGAGGTTGGATGCTTATGAAAGTGGCAAGATCTACAAAGAGAGGACAAAGACCTTTCATGACAAGAAGTTGGTGCTCAAGGAGCTCAAGGAAGGGAGTCTGGTTCTGCTCTACAACTCACGCTTGAAGTTGTTTCCCGGGAAACTCAAGTCTAGATGGTGTGGACCGTTTGAGATAAAGGAAGTACTACCATATGGGGCAGTGACTTTAATTGGAATGGGAGGCAAAAGCTTCACAGTGAATGGGCATAGAGTCAAGCCCTACATTGCGAGTGATTACAGCAAGGAGAGCACCACGCACCTTCTCCAAGATCCCCCACTAGCCTAATCCGGTAAAGTCGAGCTAAACGACGTTAAACAAGCGCACTTGTGAGGCATTCCCATGACTATCATTGTACATATTTTTATGCTTTTTAGTTTAAGTGTGTAGGTACAAGGAGAAGGGAACATGAGATAATGATCATGGATCTACCAAAGGCAAGAAAAGGTGAAGCAGACACAAACGATTTGAGTGACAGATCGACCTGTCCTGGCTCGATCTTTGTTAGATCGAGCTAGTGAATCGAGTGAAGTCACTCGATCTAGACAAGATCGAGTAGACGATCGAGTGAATCAGTCGATTGCGAGAGGATGACACACCCACGCGTTTAGCTTGAAATACAAATGGGGTGTGGATTGATTGATCTCACTCGATCTTCAAACTAAGATCTATGGCAAGATCGATCAGATTTCTCGATCTCTGTACAGAGATCGATGAGACGATCGATCAGCTCACTCGATCTCCTCCGAAACGACTTAACAATCGGCATGGGAGCTCGATCAATCAGCTCACTCGATCCAGGATGTGTAGCCTCAACCTCGATGGACCACAAATCGAGGAAGACAATCGATCTGAAGCTCGATCTAAATCAGATCGAGTCAACAATCGTACGAGCCACACGATCTCGGACAAAATGGGCATGAGATCGAGGTCAAGATCGACCAAAATGACTCGATCTCATGCCGAGGTTAGTTCAAATTTTTCCCCCTTCTTTCTCTTTCCCTCTCATTTTAAATTTGAATTTTTGTCAAGGCAAGCATCTTTGACCATGAAAAGCGTTCCTTGACCACATTTTTCAAGAACCTACTTGCATGCATGAGTCCAAAAATTTTCTTTATAATCCCTCTCATACACACTCTCTCTTCAATTGCATACAAACCGATATTGAAAGATAAGAGAGAGTGTGAGTGTTTTCAAGAAGAAAAATCATCTAGCATCCATCTTGTTCCAAAGGTATTTTGGATTTTTGGAATTTGTATATTCGAATTTTCAATTATTTCCTATTGTTGGATGGATTAGATGCTATTTGATTAGGGATTATGATTAATTTTTAGAAATATCTAAATATTAAGGAATTTTCTTGATTTGGTCTTATCTCAAGAGATTTTCCTCTTCTATTTATTGATATATTTAAATGGGCTATTTATTCAAAAATCTAGGGCTTTTGCACATTAGAGTTTAGAGATTTTTGCCTCTTAGCTCAAACTTTTCTCTGAAGGTCATGTCACGTTCAAGATCAGGAAGAAAGCCTACCACCTCTCCATCCCTGAGCTATGCCAAGCTTATGGTCTCAATGCTGAAGCCACGCTTGTAAAATTTCCCAAGTTCAAATCGGCGAATGCCTTATGGGACTTTATTAGCGATGGAGACTACAAGTCCAATACCGCCAAGATTGGAAAAGTGCGAAATCCCTTGCTAAGGTACACCCTCAAGCTGCTTGCCAACACTTTCAGTGGGAGATCCACGGCCTCTACAGTGACCAGGATCGAGCTATGTTTCCTCTTCCAAGGGATTAAGAAAGTTTTATGCGATAGTGAAGAAAATGAGAGCCCAATGGTGGATGAACTCGGAGATGATGTGAATTATGGGTGCATCCTAGCGTCCTCCTTGGTCAAGTACAAGGCTTGGGCAACAAGGTGTAAGGCTCCATCTGCACTCATGAGTGGATTTCTCACCCCTTTGTTCGTGCAAGCGGGAGTTCCTCTTGAAGACTTTGAGCCTTGTCCGGAGCGTGCTGATGAGGACATCGACCTAGCCGAGACCAACGAGCTTATACCGACGGTCAAATCCTCACCAATGACACGGTCCAAGACCAGGAGACTTAGAGAAGGATTCAATGTAGCTGTGGAGACCCTCCTTAGCACAATGGAGCTGGGAGATACGTTCAAAAATCCACCACCACAAGCTGACCTCAAAGATAGCTCCAACGCACCCGAAATGGACATATTGGAGGATTTCGCAAAGCTGAGCCTCAAAGACGACCAGCCTCGTACACACCAAGGTATGTATGATTATTTGGCAGGAAATGGAGTCCAGGACAACAAGAATCTCACGGAGATCACACCTGAGCCTCAAGATGCCGCGGATACAAGTCTTGAAGCCGAGAGAGAGCAAATGGAGCAAGAAGACGTTTTGGGAGCTAACCACGGGAAGACACTTGAAGATTTCTATCAGCTTGACTTCACTGGACATCAAGAAGATGGAATCACCAAGAAGCCAGCATGGAACGGCCAAGGACCGGACATGACCGCCAAGAAAGCATTTCCAGCCATCGCGCGCCAAAACCAGGTATACTCAATTTATACAATTTGTACAACTAATCTGACTTGTCTCAGCGGTTCTTAGCCCATCCAAGAGACCAAGGTTCGAGCCCCAGAAGAAGGCCACGCAGAATAGGCTTAGTTTTTATTTTCTTTTTGTTTAAGAGAACTTTCCATTTTCATGTATTTTTGCCTTTTTGCGTTTTGTTTCTTTTAGCTTTTCTTGTATTGTCGTTTTGCTTTATGTTTTCGGCCTTAGGGCTAGCTGACGAGCTGTTTATAAAGCTCCCCTGCAGCGTTGTATTTTTGGTTACCCTACATTATCAATAAAATAACGCAGTTCAACCTAAGCTCAAGCCGCCGCTTGTTCTTGTCTTTGCTTTTGCCTTTGCGTGTGTGAATTCACCAAGGCTGAGTATCCGTGCAGTATCAGAGATCTTTCATCCCTCTGTGGTGCCATTCGATCCACCATCACTTCCCCTTAAACCGTCCAACAAGAGAGAGTGTGAAAGTCAGCTTGTTTGACACCGTTCGGCTCAAAGACTTGTGGATTCAAGCCTTTGTTCTACCATCACCATCCACTGATCTAGAAGAGAGAGTGTGAAAGCCAGCCTCTAGATCCCATCTTCCGCCTGCCTTAAGACTCACACCGAGTCTTATATCATTTTGGTATCAGAGCCCAAAGGTTCTGCCTTTGGTTTTCGTACCCCTATCATTTACGATTCCTTGTTTCTGTTTTATTAGCTTTCCGTTTCTGCTTTGTTTCATTAAGGTAAAAACCCATAATAATCGTGTCTGCTTGTTTATCTAGGTTGTTTAGTTTCTGTTTAGTCATAAAAGAAAACCCCAAAAGAATAGTCTTAGTTTGCTTGCCGATCTGTTTCTTGTTTTCATTAAAAACCTAAAAAAAAAAACCAAAAGAAATTCTGTTTGTTTAAATTGCTAGTTTCTTTGTTTCTGTTTTGTCTTGTTGCGTTTAGCATTCATCAGAAAAGCATAAAAAGTTTCGTTTTGAGTTTTGGTGTGTTGGATTAGTTTGTTTAGACAATTGTTGCATCTGCTTGATTGTTTAAGTAGGCTAGTCGTTTCTGTCGTGTTTGAGTTTTGTTTGCCGTTGTGCTTTGATCTGTTTGTTAAGTCTTGCAAGGTTTAGCAACAACAGGGGCAACATGACGTATGGAGAAGGAGTTCCCCAAGATGCTGTGCTACAAATGATGGCAGCAATGAGGGAGGAGCTGAGAAACATGGGCCAGCAAATGGGCACCATGCGCCAGGAGTTTGGCGCTAGGATCGACCGGATGGAGGTTCCACCGAGGAGAGCTCCGATCAGAGGAGAACCTGTACAACAGAATGGCCAGGAAGAAGATATGCCGGACTTGGAGGATGATGTCCAGGACCCTCTCATTCACCGAAACCAGAGGAGACAAGATCCTCTAAGGAGAAATCCAGCAAGGGAAGTAGATTTCCGTGAACAGAACCATGAACTTAAACTAACACCGCCTACTTTTGCAGGAAAATCAAATCCAGAAGTCTATCTGGATTGGGAGAGACGTCTAGAGCACATCTTTGAGTGCTATGGATACGTGGAGCGCAAGAAAGTGGCTGTAGCTGCAGCAAACCTCACGGAGAATGCACTTGCATGGTGGGACAGAAGCGTAGCCGAGAGGAGAAGACAACGTTTTGGTCCAATAGCTAATTGGAGTGACATGAAGTTCCTCCTAAGGCAAAGGTATGTCCCTGAACATTATCATAGAGACTTACAGAAACGTTTTCGTAAGCTATCTCAGGGAACCAGGAGCGTAGATGAGTACTTTGAGGAGTTTGAGAAGCTGATGAACTCATTGGAGTTAGAAGAATCCGAGGAGGCTTTGATGGCTCAATTCATTGACGGCTTGCAAGAAAGAATTGCAAGAAAGGTGGAGAGACTCCAATACAGTGGAATGCATGAGCTATTGCACCTTTCTGTGCAAGTAGAGCAGCAGATCAAACGCAAGACATCTATCACCAGCCGCAACAAATCATCTCAACCGTGGGCATCAAGTAGTTCTAGACCCCTAGACAAAGGAAAAGCCGTGGAGATTGATTCACGTTTCAAAGGGAAAAACACCGAGGCTCCTAAGTTCAACCGACCAGAGCAAGGAAAGTTCCCTAGTACTAATCAAAGGACTCGTGAAATAACTTGTTTAAAGTGTCAAGGCAGAGGACACATGACAAGAGAATGTCCAAACCAGAGAGTGATGATCCTAAAGCCTAGTGGAGACTAAGAGTCTCAAGATGAGCAAGAAGATGATGCTAGTGATCATAGTGATGACATTCAGTACACTGACACCGGCGAGATGCTAGTGACCAGACGAGTACAAAGAGTTCTCATCAACCCCGAAGAGAAAGTACAAAGAGAAAAAATCTTTCATACAAGATGTACCATCCAGGGAAAGGTATGTAATCTAATTATAGATGGAGGTTAATGTACTAACGTGGCTAGCAAGTATATGGTGGAAAAACTAGGATTGGAAAAGACTAAGCATCCGAGGCCATATAAGCTAAGATGGCTCAATGATCAAACGGAGTTAAAGATCATGGAGCAAGTTTATGTGCCATTCAGCGTGGAAAAGTATCAAGACCAAGTCACTTGTGACGTGGTACCAATGCAAGCTGGGCACATTCTGCTGGGAAGGCCGTGGCAATTTGACCGAGCTTCTCACCACCATGGAAGCACCAATCACTACTCATTCACATTCAAGGACAAGAAGTATAACCTTGCGCCTCTCACCCCATCTGAGGTACATGAGTTACAAGTCCGAATGAGCAAGGAAACCGAGGTAAGTAAGTCTAGCCTTTACTTATCTACAAATACAATTCATAAGACCCTATATACAAAGGGAACCGTGCTACTAATGATGTTTAAAGAATGTCTAAGTTCAGAAACAATTGAAATAGAGCTACCTGCCGAGGTAATAGATGTTCTAAACAAATTCAAGGAAGTGTTTCCAGAAGAGATACCACATGGAATACCACCAATCCGAGGCATAGAGCACCAAATAGAACTTGTTCCCGGTTCTGCCTTACCCAACAAACCAGCATATAGGATGAATCCGGAGGAAACTAAGGAGCTAGAGAAGCAAGTGAGAGATTTGATGGACAAGGGCTATATCCGAGAGAGCCTTAGCCCCTGCACCGTGCCTGTGCTTCTAGTTCCAAAGAAAGATGGTACATGGAGGATGTGCGTGGACTGCCGAGCTATAAACAACATCACCATCAAATACCGCCACCCCATACCGCGTCTAGATGACATGCTGGACGAGCTAAGTGGATCCACAGTCTTCTCAAAGGTCGACCTCAAGAGTGGATACCATCAGGTCCGAATGCGTGAAGGAGATGAATGGAAAACCGCATTCAAGACCAAGCAAGGCTTGTACGAGTGGCTTGTCATGCCGTTCGGCCTGACCAATGCCCCAAGTACATTCATGCGCCTTATGAACCAGGTTCTGCGTTCTTATATAAGTAAATTCGTAGTAGTTTATTTTGATGACATACTTATATATAGCAAGAAC
>JAHZTW010000003.1:24041306-24072264 GCA_020283515.1 Alliaria petiolata | reverse complement strand
TAGAGTGTGACGCGTCCGGCTTAGGGATTGGAGCTGTGCTACATCAGAGGAAGAGGCCAGTAGCGTTCTTTAGTGAAAAGCTTAGTGGAGCTACGCTAAATTATCCCACCTACGACAAAGAACTCTATGCATTAGTCCGGGCCTTAGAGACATGGCAGCATTACTTGCTGTCCAAGGAGTTCATCATCCATACCGATCACGAGACTCTTAAGCATTTGAGAGGCCAGACTTCACTCAAGAGGAGACATGCTAAGTGGTTGGAGTTTATAGAGACTTTCCCGTATGTAATCAAGTACAAGAAGGGAAAAGACAACGTGGTAGCTGATGTGCTTTCAAGGAGACATGCCTTGATCTCTACCATGGAAGCAAAGGTGCTGGGTTTTGAGCATCTAAAAGAGCTGTATAAAGATGATCCAGAGCTAGGAGAAGCTTATCAATCATGCGGTAAAGGAGCTTTCAGCTCATTCTACTTACACGATGGGTTTCTTTTCAAGGACAAACGCTTGTGCATCCCTCAGAGTTCAATGAGAGACTTAATACTCAAGGAAGCACACGGTGGAGGTCTGATGGGTCACTTCGGCGTGGACAAGACATTGGCAGTGGTATTTGATTATTTCTATTGGCCGCATCTAAAGAAAGATGTAGAGAGGCACTGCGCCAGATGTGTTACTTGTCATAAGGCCAAATCCAGGTTACATCCTCATGGACTTTACTTACCTTTACCTATTCCTAACGCACCATGGGTGGATATTTCTATGGATTTCGTGCTAGGTTTGCCTAAGATCATACACAAGGATTCAATCTTTGTTGTTGTGGATCGGTTTTCAAAGATGGCACACTTTATACCGTGTGACAAAACCAATGATGCTACGCAAACGGCCGATCTGTTCTTTAAAGAAGTGGTACGCTTGCATGGAGTACCGAGGACCATTGTTTCTGACCAAGACACGAAGTTCCTAAGCCACTTTTGGAGAACCTTGTGGAGAAAGCTTGGTACCAAGCTGTTGTTCTCTACAACTTGTCATCCACAAACGGATGGACAAACTGAAGTGGTAAACCGTACACTTTCTGCTTTACTTAGAGTTACACTTGGTAGAAATTTAAAAATTTGGTTAGATTTGTTTGCCATTCATCGAATTTGCTTATAATCATGCCACTCATTCTGCTAGTAAGATGTCTCCATTTGAAGTAGTTTATGGTTTTAATCCGCTAACCCCTCTTGATCTCTCGCCAATTCCCCAAGTTGAGCAAGTTAACTTAGATGGCCTCAGGAAAGGAGAGTTTGTAAAGAAACTCCATGAGAAAGTAAGGGAGAATATCTTAAAGAAAACTGAGGGATACAAGAAGCAAGCTGATAAGGGACGCAAGGCATTGACATTCGAACCAGGAGAATGGGTCTGGTTACACATGAGACCCGAAAGGTTACCACGCCAAAGAAGTTCCAAGCTTGCACCGAGAGGAGACGGCCCATTCAAAGTGCTAGAGAAGATCAATGACAATGCATACCGCTTGGAGCTGCCAGGTGAGTTTAACATTTCTCATAGCTTTAATGTTACTGATTTATCTCCTTATGATGCAGATGAAACAGTTTTGAGGGCAAAACCTTCTGAAGAGAGAGGGAATGATGAGGACATCGACCTAGCCGAGACCAACGAGCTTATACCGACGGTCAAATCCTCACCAATGACACGGTCCAAGACCAGGAGACTTAGAGAAGGATTCAATGTAGCTGTGGAGACCCTCCTTAGCACAATGGAGCTGGGAGATACGTTCAAAAATCCACCACCACAAGCTGACCTCAAAGATAGCTCCAACGCACCCGAAATGGACATATTGGAGGATTTCGCAAAGCTGAGCCTCAAAGACGACCAGCCTCGTACACACCAAGGTATGTATGATTATTTGGCAGGAAATGGAGTCCAGGACAACAAGAATCTCACGGAGATCACACCTGAGCCTCAAGATGCCGCGGATACAAGTCTTGAAGCCGAGAGAGAGCAAATGGAGCAAGAAGACGTTTTGGGAGCTAACCACGGGAAGACACTTGAAGATTTCTATCAGCTTGACTTCACTGGACATCAAGAAGATGGAATCACCAAGAAGCCAGCATGGAACGGCCAAGGACCGGACATGACCGCCAAGAAAGCATTTCCAGCCATCGCGCGCCAAAACCAGGTATACTCAATTTATACAATTTGTACAACTAATCTGACTTGTCTCAGCGGTTCTTAGCCCATCCAAGAGACCAAGGTTCGAGCCCCAGAAGAAGGCCACGCAGAATAGGCTTAGTTTTTATTTTCTTTTTAGTTTAAGAGAACTTTCCATTTTCATGTATTTTTGCCTTTTTGCGTTTTGTTTCTTTTAGTTTTTCATGTATTGTCGTTTTGCTTTATGTTTTCGGCCTTAGGGCTAGCTGACGAGCTGTTTATAAAGCTCCCCTGCAGCGTTGTATTTTTGGTTACCCTACATTATCAATAAAATAACGCAGTTCAACCTAAGCTCAAGCCGCCGCTTGTTCTTGTCTTTGCTTTTGCCTTTGCGTGTGTGAATTCACCAAGGCTGAGTATCCGTGCAGTATTAGAGATCTTTCATCCCTCTGTGGTGCCATTCGATCCACCATCACTTCCCCTTAAACCGTCCAACAAGAGAGAGCGTGAAAGCCAGCTTGTTTGACATCGTTCGGCTCAAAGACTTGTGGATTCAAGCCTTTGTTCTACCATCACCATCCACTGATCTAGAAGAGAGAGCGTGAAAGCCAGCCTCTAGATCCCATCTTCCGCCTGCCTTAAGACTCACACCGAGTCTTATATCACGTGCCTACATGGATCAACTCTACATGGTGCATACGGATTCCTTGGGACCAACACCAGCTCCAAGGTACTACGCTTACTTGTTCCACAATGAGGAACGCGAGAAGAAGGTTTGCATTTTGCCCAATCCGCGAGAGACTACACTTGATAGCGTTGGCACCATAGAATTCTTGCCAACCGATGAAGAATGCTATGCGCCCCTTGGGAACACGGCAGCACCACCTCAGCTCACTCGTTCACCATCGGAGTCCCCCCCTACAGATGCTGAGATGCCACCAAGCTTTGAGCTCCCAAAGCTCGACTATGAGCCGCGCACAAAAGCCGAGAAGTTCCTTGCCTCGGTTGTAGAAATCCAAAGGAAGGCAAAATGATCAAGAAGCTTGTGAAGAAGGTCAAGGCCCTTCAGCAAGATAGCTCATCCGAGATGACATTGAGCGATGAGGCTGAACGTGTGGGAGAAACGATGGGGAGTCGCTCCACCGGAGGTATTGAGATCCGTGAGCCTCAAGAAGGTGATCAACCAAGGCGCCTCTCTCTCCAAGAAGGCCAAACCAGGAGCAAGGACAAGGGAGTGCTCCAAGACACACCAAGAAAGAGCATGAAGACTGGAGCTACCTTAAGCTCCGGACATGCTTAGCTCCGAGGTACCAAAACACCAACCATTATAAATACCAAGCATTTTTATTTTCTTTTGTTTGCTTTGGATTTTGGTCTCCTCTTGAACTTGGGTGACACCGAGATGTTGTCATTCAAGTTTGGGGGAGAATGTGTGCTTTGACATGTTTTTATTTGGATCTTATTTTGTGTTTGCATCTTTGAGTCTTCATGCATCCATCTAAGTGCATAAGAAAATATAAAAAAATCAGAAAAATTAAAAAAAATTAATAAAAAAAAAATTTCATGTAGCTTGCATTTGCATTGTAGAATATTGTAGGCTTGAGTCTAGAATTTTTATCATTTAGGATTGCATTCATATGCATTGGGAGCAATGATGAGCCTATCAATGTAGATTGTTAACTTTTGTGATCAATTCAATACCCTAGTTAATAGTTCTTTGATGCTTGTGAATAAATTTGAAAGTAAGGATGAACCATGCTTGGACCACCTCATTTGTCACTAGTTTTTGGTCGAAAATAGGTCTTGAAATTGATAGCCAACTCTACTCACTTAAACCGAATTTTGACATTTAATTATCATGCTTGCATTGAAAGTAAATTCATGGATTTAAAATACTTGAGCTTTCTTATCCACTTTGCCACCCTTTTGCTAGCTCAAGTAGCACCCCTACCTTAACCAACTTCCTTTGAAGCCAAATGTTCTTGTGTGATTACTTGTGAGGCCTTTATTTCGATTGAACTTAGCATAAAGTGTTAGGTTTGAAACGACAAGTCTAGGCTTTCATGTAGATTCTAGCCTTGCATTTTGAGGCTAGCTTTAGGCTTAGGATTTGGGGGTTTGTTGGCCGTGGTACCACTTGATGTTTTGTGGAAAGTTTGGAAAGAAAGAGGCGATGAGTAAGGGTTTGGTGAAAATAAGGGGAAACTTAGTTTGAAATGGAGAGTCTTGTGATTAAAAAAGGGAATAGCTCAAAGTTAAAAATATTATGTGGTCTTAAGAAAAAGAAAAGAGAATCAAAAGAGCCGAAAAGGGCCAAATTAGAAAAGAAAGAAGGCCAACTAGAGATAAGAAGAAGAGCTAAGTTAATAGGTTAAGACTACTCCATTCGCCGAGAATGATAGGTTGAAGAAGTTCCCCTTAGAGCTTTAAAAGAAGAAGTGGGTTTGAAATTCAAAGGGTTAAGCAAGGCACAAAGGGCCTTGGGAAAAAGGGTAGATTCTAGAGGGTTGAGTGAGCAAAAAAATGAATGAGAGGGGTATAGGATCATTGTTAGCATTTCGGGTAGATGAAAGTCTATTCTTGTATACATCACTTGTTTCTTACCTTTAGCATTATGCATATAGTTCAATCTTTTTGAGTGTTACCCTTGTTTAAAAGCAAAACCGGATGAATTGAGATCACTTTTATCTCAAAGACCCAGTCCCTTAGCCAAATGAATTTACTTGCCTTGCAATGTCATGAGTCACGGTTTCAAACTTAATGAATGTTAAAGAGTTGGCTAGATAGGTAGGCTTGTTTAGATTGAATTCTTAGTGCACGTGAATGTTGAGATGGGCATGACTAACTCTTTTGGAGTAGGATATATTCACATGCATCTTAGAATTAAGAACTAGGATATTGAGTTGATCATTATTGTTAGCAATCTTGGATATTGAGCTCCCACTTTTAAACCTCTCTCCCTAGCTTGAATTTTGTTTGTTTGAGGGCAAGCAAAAGGCATGTTATGGGGAGTTGATATACTCATATATTTCATACATTTAGCTTGCATTTAGGACATAATTGCATTCATATTGCATTCATACTTAGAGAAATTGTAGTTTTTGTCTCATTTTAGGTCCTAAGGCACTTTGCATTAGCATTTGCATATTTCTTGCATTCTTGCATCAAATTCAGGTTGTTTTGGATACACTGGAGCTATGGAGGATGTGTGGACATGCTAAGGATCAAAAAGGAGCCTATGGACACTTGGGAGGACTCGGCCATGAAGCAAAGGAACCGAGATCGAGATGGAGATCGAGCTAGGCGGGTCGATCAAGGAGAGATCGACCAGAAGATAGAGTCGCTGGGTTGTTTCAGGGAAGAAGATCGAGGTCAAAGATCGACCAAGATGATCGAACGCGAATACTGATGCGAAAGAAGAACGAGGGCCAGATCGAGGTCTCGACTCGATCAATCGAAGATCGACCAGAGGATTGATAGACGCACTCGATCTACCCGACAAGATCGACCCAACGATCGAGTGAGAAAGGCCGTTCTACTCGCAAGATCGAGTGGAGAGATCGACGACTGAGGTCGATCTCTAACCTTATCCGGACAGCTCACATTTTTGAGTTTAGTGAGGCGACCATATCCCTTTTGGTATAAAAGGTCCTTGACCTATTTTTGGCAAAGGATCCGAGTTTTTACGTTTTGTCTCTTCCTTCTTTGAGAAAAAATCGCCATTGTTAGTGTTTTAAGCTTTTCTTGTTTATGTAAAACCTTAATCTTTCTTTAATCTTAAGTACTTATCTTAATATCTTTTGCTTAGTCACTTAATCATGTCTAGTTTTTCCTCCTCTATATTTTCATGTGCTTTAATCATGCTTAGTGAGTAATCCACCAAAGGTTTTGGGTTGGGGTGATTAAGGAGTGTTTAAGGGTTTAAGCTTTGGTCTTTCTTGTTCTTAACTCATTCTCTTCTTGAATTTGGGCGTTTTAAGCCTAGGGACTCTTGAGAAAGATCCCTTTGATCACAGGAATTTCCTTGTCCGAAAAAGATTTAGGAGATCCCTTAAATCCAAATCCAAGAGGCTTGCTCATCCTTTCCCAAACGCCTTGGATGTTTAGGGAGCTAGTTAGGCCATCTTTTGAGATCTATGCTTCAAGTTTTTCATCCTTTTTTTCCACCACGAACCATGGGTTATGAGGGAAGGGTGAGGAAACGATTCATTATAAATGCCATGGATGTATCTAACTTTAGCTTCTCAAGGCTTAGAGAAAGCACAAAATTTGTAGATCCATGTTTTCAAAACCCAAAGTTTAAATCTTGAACTTTTTTGAACATGATACCCAACCTTGAATCCATCTTTAGCCTCTGAAAACTTAGAATCATCATTTCTTAGCTCTAAAGTTTGAGTCGTTTGTCTTAGCTTCTTAAAATTTATCTTTTTAGCTTATTGCTTTCATTAGGGAGTCTAAATTCATAAAGTCTTGTTCTTGCTAGCTTAGATATTTTATAAATTCCCTAGAATCTCGTTTAGTAGCCTAGTAATCGTTTTAAGGTCGTTAGATTTCATTTAATAGTTTTTAAAATTCATCTTAGGATTTTAGCAGTTTCCCGTTTTGTCTTTTAGCTTTTTATTTTATAAAACTAGTAGGTGTCTCATTTAAATTCCTAGAGGTTATCTTCTAGTTATTTAACATCCCAATAGGGATTTTAAAATAGTTATCATAGTCATTTAGTAGCTGCACTTAGTTTTTACAGATTTTCTCCCCTATTTATCTGGTTTTCACTTAGCTTTACTTTAAGCTCTTTTATTCTTGGTACCTTTCAAACACCCATTTTGGATTGATTCCTGAAGTATTGCAATGACATGACTATGCTTTAGGATTGATTAAAAGCTTAAAATGCTAGTTATCAAATGCAAATGGGTTATTAATGAACTAAAATATACACAAATGAGCCCTAAAACGCTAAGAATGCATGCTCAATACCATGAAATATATAGAGGTATCAGTGTGCTTTGTCTCCCAATGAGAAAGGAAACAAACGCAGCTTGAAGCCATCTTCGCTTACAACGTTGATTTTCGTCATGGCGCACACCCGGTCAAATTGTTCGAGATGGTCGAGTGGATCTTTCAAGGGCAGACCGAAGAAACGATTGTTCTGCACCATGGAGATGAGACCACTCTTGATCTCGAAGTTGTTGTTCGCCACGGGTGGAGGCTGAATGCCTTGTAGGCTTGCAGTCGATATTGGTGCATCACCCGCACCGATTTGCCGTACAACTCGCTGTGGAGCTTCAACACCAAGCTGTCCTTGTACGCCTTGGGCTCCTTGTGGACATTGGGGTCCTTGTTGGCCTTGCTGGCTTTGTGCACCAGCTGCGCTTGCAGCTCCTTTACTGCCGTGTTGATTCTCCATCGCCTCATGGCCTGCGATAACGGCTTGTTCCCGATGTCGTCTAGCTGATCTCTGCAGCAGGTGTATATCGTAGATTGGGGGATCAAGATTTGTTGTACCGTGTGACCGTAGGTTCATTTACCTATCAAAACAAAGGGATCAAAGTAAAAGTGTTAAATAACAAGAAAATAAAAACTTGTCCTTGTAACGACCAAGAACCGTAATGACTAAACTTTAACCCCAAATGGCAACGGCGCCATTTGGGGTTAAAGTTTAGTCATTACGGTTTTTGGTCGTTACAAGGACAAGTACCGTTAAAAAGAGAGTGTAAATTCAAATCCAAAATGCCTTGCAAAAGTGGTCAAGTCAACGTCTAAGTTCAGGTTTCCAGGATGCAGACCAGATTCTACTTACTCAAAAAACCTTAGCCACATTCATTACACATTAAGCAAAATCAGTCTCAACCGAGATGCACATTCAAATTCCCAATTTCCTTTTACATTCATTAGAAAATTTAAAGCGTGGATCCTATTCATGCTTACCAATCGACTCACGTGGCTCGGGGTCAGGCAACGAGCTTAAGATGAACTCGTAGTGCGAACGGGTTAAGTGTTTAATCGGGATCACTCATGAAGGGAACCTTCTTAATGCAAAATGCTAAGGGTAAAAACTAATGGATGCATACAAGGAAAAATTCTCATCTACCCAAACACCTATTTCGTTTTCTGCCCTAGTCTAATATGTCCCTTCCTAGGCCACCCCTTTTCTTTGACATTTTCGCCTTATACCCGTTATTCCTCCTCGATTTACATTTTCTGGTCATCTTTGGTGGACTTCTTCTTTGTTGGAGATCGGTTTCGGCTTTTTGGCTCCTTGTTGGCGTTCCATGTGTTTCACCTTTGGTGTTGTTGGCCGGTTTTGACTTTGATGTTTTGGCCTTCTTCGCTTCTTTTGTAATTGCCTTTTCTTCTTTTTGTTTTGAGCCTCATTTGTTGCGGCCATCTCCTGATACGTGTCCCCGTCTGACTCAATGAATTTCTTTTTCATTCCTTCTCCTTTCTCAGATGAACCTTCAGAACTCACCTTTCCTAGTCTACCCAGAGATATCGGCCTATCATATCTGTATCAAGCCGTTCCAGTTCTAAACCACTTGACCTAGTGTTGACTCGAGTTGTGAGCCAACGTCTACATAAGAGTCTAACCTTGTCAGCCTAAACCCAACACTTTTTTCCTAAGAAGATTCAAAAATTTATGCAAAGACCTCACGTAGGCTCAAAAAAGTGTTTATAGTTTCAAGCGAGGTTAAGGTTTTGGGTGTGGTCAGGTACTTGGACTAGCAAAAGGGTGGTAAAAGGGGAAGAAAGCCCAAGTGAAATCTATTAGTTGATAACAAGCATGAACAAGATAATTAGATTTTCAGTATTAACGGTTCAAGTTCAATAGGAAAATGGTTCAAATCACAATGCATTTAGCCAAGACTGAATTTTACAGGTGAAATTCCAAATGTGGTGCTGCCTTAAATTCGGTCTAATTCAGAATGCATCAAACAAACAAGAACTAAGGCATTGACTTCATGACTTAAAAATGGCTATTTACAAGGATTCATTACACTTTACACCCTATGCGGATGCTATGAATCCTAAATGCATGTTTCTAGACTCAATCC
Organism: Alliaria petiolata; assembly: GCA_020283515.1. Taxonomy (NCBI): domain Eukaryota; kingdom Viridiplantae; phylum Streptophyta; class Magnoliopsida; order Brassicales; family Brassicaceae; genus Alliaria; species Alliaria petiolata. The sequence goes on along the minus strand of JAHZTW010000003.1, from coordinate 24,063,068 downwards.
TAAGATGAAAAATGCAGCTGAATGAAAGAAAAAAAAATTTGGGATTCTTATGCATGTGACTCAAGGATGGAAAATGAAAAATAAGAAGACAAAACGCACGGTTAAATACATGACCCTCCCCCAAACTTAAATTACACAGTCCCTGTGTAATAAAAGCTCAAAAAGAGGCAACCAGTATCTCAGAAATGCAAGGGTAGTTAGGTCAAGGAGGATAGAGAGTACCTCGGGTCACATCGGTCTGTGACCGTTATACGAGTCCGATATCGCCTTGTGGAGTGTGTTAACGGACAGGTATGCTTTTATCCGGGTGACCATCACGGGATGAATCCGATGTACAAGCCAGTTTGCGTTTCAACAACGGCCTTAGACCGTGATCATGGCCCGATATCCGAGGGTATGATCTTTCAAACTGGCCTATACTTGGATTTCACTCTCGTAACGGCTAGTGTCTTCGGTTTTCTTCTCGTTATGGCACCTCGATATCATGCATAGTTGTATCTAGATCATCGAATCCACCCATAAGGCTCTTGATAATTAAAAATAAAGAAAAAAAACTACAAAATAAAAAAGGATAAGCTTGGGGTGCCTCCCAAGAACGCTTGTTTTAAGTCGCATAGCTTGCCTTTTCTTAGCCGTCTAGGCTGTGTTGGTGTCGAGGAGACGGACTGAAGTCGCCTCTCCTATCTGGTACTTCTCACTTGCCAAATATTGCTTGAGCCTATGGCCGTTTACTGTGTAGTCACCCCCTTCCTTGTTTTCAAGTGTCACGGCTCCATATGACAGGACTTCTTTGATCGTGAACGGACCGGACCATCTTGATTTTAGTTTACCGAGGAAAAGCCTTAATCTTGAGTTGTACAGCAGCACTTGATCCCCTGGTGCGAACTCTTTCTGTTTGATCTTCTTGTCGTGGAAAGCTTTGGTTTTCTCCTTGTAGATTAGAGAGCTCTCAAATGCTTCCAACCGGGTTTCTTCCAGTTCATGGAGGTTTATTAACCTCTTTTCTTGAGCCGACTTGATATCAAAATTCAGTAGCTTGATGGCCCATAGAGCTTTGTACTCGAGTTCCATGGGTAAGTGACACGACTTACCATAGAGGAGGGCATAAGGAGACCTTCCTATGGGAGTTTTGAAGGCAGTTTGGTATGCCCATAGAGCGTCGTCCAGCTTCGCTGACCAGTCTTTCCTAGTTGCGCCGACTGTCTTTTCCAATATCGCCTTAATCTCGCGATTAGATACCTCGACTAGCATGTTTGTTTGTGGATGGTATGGTGTGGCTACCTTGTGCTTGACCCCGTGTTTCTTCTGGAGATTTTCGAACATCTTGTTCATGAAATGGCTGCCACCATCGCATATCACCACTCTCGGAACTCCATATCTTGGAAAAATACTGGACTTGAATAACTTAAGTACCACTTTTGCATCATGGGTGGGACTGGCCACGGCTTCTACCCACTTTGAAACGTAATCAACGGCAACTAATATGTACTTGTTCCCGTTAGACGAGGGAAATGGTCCCATGAAGTTTATCCCCCAAACATCAAAGATATCGACCCAATATCGGGGTTCTGTGGCATCTCGTCACGCCTGCCGATGTTTCCTTTTCTTTGGCATGCTTCACAGGAGGAGACATATTCGTGAGTGTCTTTGAACAGGCTTGGCCACCAGAATCCAGCTTGCAAGATCTTAGTTATGGTTTTGAACGTGGCAAAATGGCCACCATAGGCTGAACCGTGGCAATGGAACAAGATCTCTTTCGCTTCTTCCTTAGCTACACACCTTCTATAGATTCCATCCAGGCCCCTTTTCAAGAGATACGGCTCATCATAGTAGAAATGGTTGATGTCCTTGAAGAACTTCTTCCTTCGGTAAGCATCAAGATCATTCGGTATGTCCCCACTTACCAAGTAATTGATGTATTCCGCATACCAAGGAATGGTTTTCTCTTCCATGATTGCCACAGTTTCCAAGTTCTTGTTCACTTGGTACATTCCACTGAGGACATTCACTATCATGAGCTGTTCTTCCGGTAAAGCATCATTGATAGGAACCAAATCTTCTATCCTCATACGGGATAAGTGATCAGCTACACCGTTCTCTACCCCTTTCTTATCCAGAATCTCCATATCAAACTCTTGGAGCAAGAGAATCCATCTTAGCTCAAAAAGAGGCAACCAGTATCTCAGAAATGCAAGGGTAGTTAGGTCAAGGAGGATAGAGAGTACCTCGGGTCACATCGGTCTGTGACCGTTATACGAGTCCGATATCGCCTTGTGGAGTGTGTTAACGGACAGGTATGCTTTTATCCGGGTGACCATCACGGGATGAATCCGATGTACAAGCCAGTTTGCGTTTCAACAACGGCCTTAGACCGTGATCATGGCCCGATATCCGAGGGTATGATCTTTCAAACTGGCCTATACTTGGATTTCACTCTCGTAACGGCTAGTGTCTTCGGTTTTCTTCTCGTTATGGCACCTCGATATCATGCATAGTTGTATCTAGATCATCGAATCCACCCATAAGGCTCTTGATAATTAAAAATAAAGAAAAAAAACTACAAAATAAAAAAGGATAAGCTTGGGGTGCCTCCCAAGAACGCTTGTTTTAAGTCGCATAGCTTGCCTTTTCTTAGCCGTCTAGGCTGTGTTGGTGTCGAGGAGACGGACTGAAGTCGCCTCTCCTATCTGGTACTTCTCACTTGCCAAATATTGCTTGAGCCTATGGCCGTTTACTGTGTAGTCACCCCCTTCCTTGTTTTCAAGTGTCACGGCTCCATATGACAGGACTTCTTTGATCGTGAACGGACCGGACCATCTTGATTTTAGTTTACCGAGGAAAAGCCTTAATCTTGAGTTGTACAGCAGCACTTGATCCCCTGGTGCGAACTCTTTCTGTTTGATCTTCTTGTCGTGGAAAGCTTTGGTTTTCTCCTTGTAGATTAGAGAGCTCTCAAATGCTTCCAACCGGGTTTCTTCCAGTTCATGGAGGTTTATTAACCTCTTTTCTTGAGCCGACTTGATATCAAAATTCAGTAGCTTGATGGCCCATAGAGCTTTGTACTCGAGTTCCATGGGTAAGTGACACGACTTACCATAGAGGAGGGCATAAGGAGACCTTCCTATGGGAGTTTTGAAGGCAGTTTGGAATGCCCATAGAGCGTCGTCCAGCTTCGCTGACCAGTCTTTCCTAGTTGCGCCGACTGTCTTTTCCAATATCGCCTTAATCTCGCAATTAGATACCTCGACTAGCATGTTTGTTTGTGGATGGTATGGTGTGGCTACCTTGTGATTGACCCCGTGTTTCTTCTGGAGATTTTCGAACATCTTGTTCATGAAATGGCTGCCACCATCGCATATCACCACTCTCGGAAATCCATATCTTGGAAAAATAATGGACTTGAATAACTTAAGTACCACTTTTGCATCATAGGTGGGACTGGCCACGGCTTCTACCCACTTTGAAACGTAATCAACGGCAACTAATATGTACTTGTTCCCGTTAGACGAGGGAAATGGTCCCATGAAGTTTATCCCCCAAACATCAAAGATATCGACCCAATATCGGGGTTCTGTGGCATCTCGTCACGCCTGCCGATGTTTCCTTTTCTTTGGCATGCTTCACAGGAGGAGACATATTCGTGAGTGTCTTTGAACAGGCTTGGCCACCAGAATCCAGCTTGCAAGATCTTAGTTATGGTTTTGAACGTGGAAAAATGGCCACCATAGGCTGAACCGTGGCAATGGAACAAGATCCCTTTCGCTTCTTCTTTAGCTACACACCTTCTATAGATTCCATCCAGGCCCCTTTTCAAGAGATACACATCTCATCTAGTAGAAATGGTTGATGTCCTTGAAGAACTTCTTCCTTCGGTAAGCATCAAGATCATTCGGTATGTCCCCACTTACCAAGTAATTGATGTAATCCGCATACCAAGGAATGGTTTTCTCTTCCATGATTGCCACAGTTTCCAAGTTCTTGTTCACTTGGTACATTCCACTAAGGACATTCACTATCATGAGCTGTTCTTCCGGTAAAGCATCATTGATAGGAACCAAATCTTCTATCCTCATACGGGATAAGTGATCAGCTACACCGTTCTCTACCCCTTTCTTATCCAGAATCTCCATATCAAACTCTTGGAGCAAGAGAATCCATCTTAGCTCAAAAAGAGGCAACCAGTATCTCAGAAATGCAAGGGTAGTTAGGTCAAGGAGGATAGAGAGTACCTCGGGTCACATCGGTCTGTGACCGTTATACGAGTCCGATATCGCCTTGTGGAGTGTGTTAACGGACAGGTATGCTTTTATCCGGGTGACCATCACGGGATGAATCCGATGTACAAGCCAGTTTGCGTTTCAACAACGGCCTTAGACCGTGATCATGGCCCGATATCCGAGGGTATGATCTTTCAAACTGGCCTATACTTGGATTTCACTCTCGTAACGGCTAGTGTCTTCGGTTTTCTTCTCGTTATGGCACCTCGATATCATGCATAGTTGTATCTAGATCATCGAATCCACCCATAAGGCTCTTGATAATTAAAAATAAAGAAAAAAAACTACAAAATAAAAAAGGATAAGCTTGGGGTGCCTCCCAAGAACGCTTGTTTTAAGTCGCATAGCTTGCCTTTTCTTAGCCGTCTAGGCTGTGTTGGTGTCGAGGAGACGGACTGAAGTCGCCTCTCCTATCTGGTACTTCTCACTTGCCAAATATTGCTTGAGCCTATGGCCGTTTACTGTGTAGTCACCCCCTTCCTTGTTTTCAAGTGTCACGGCTCCATATGACAGGACTTCTTTGATCGTGAACGGACCGGACCATCTTGATTTTAGTTTACCGAGGAAAAGCCTTAATCTTGAGTTGTACAGCAGCACTTGATCCCCTGGTGCGAACTCTTTCTGTTTGATCTTCTTGTCGTGGAAAGCTTTGGTTTTCTCCTTGTAGATTAGAGAGCTCTCAAATGCTTCCAACCGGGTTTCTTCCAGTTCATGGAGGTTTATTAACCTCTTTTCTTGAGCCGACTTGATATCAAAATTCAGTAGCTTGATGGCCCATAGAGCTTTGTACTCGAGTTCCATGGGTAAGTGACACGACTTACCATAGAGGAGGGCATAAGGAGACCTTCCTATGGGAGTTTTGAAGGCAGTTTGGTATGCCCATAGAGCGTCGTCCAGCTTCGCTGACCAGTCTTTCCTAGTTGCGCCGACTGTCTTTTCCAATATCGCCTTAATCTCGCGATTAGATACCTCGACTAGCATGTTTGTTTGTGGATGGTATGGTGTGGCTACCTTGTGCTTGACCCCGTGTTTCTTCTGGAGATTTTCGAACATCTTGTTCATGAAATGGCTGCCACCATCGCATATCACCACTCTCGGAACTCCATATCTTGGAAAAATACTGGACTTGAATAACTTAAGTACCACTTTTGCATCATGGGTGGGACTGGCCACGGCTTCTACCCACTTTGAAACGTAATCAACGGCAACTAATATGTACTTGTTCCCGTTAGACGAGGGAAATGGTCCCATGAAGTTTATCCCCCAAACATCAAAGATATCGACCCAATATCGGGGTTCTGTGGCATCTCGTCACGCCTGCCGATGTTTCCTTTTCTTTGGCATGCTTCACAGGAGGAGACATATTCGTGAGTGTCTTTGAACAGGCTTGGCCACCAGAATCCAGCTTGCAAGATCTTAGTTATGGTTTTGAACGTGGCAAAATGGCCACCATAGGCTGAACCGTGGCAATGGAACAAGATCTCTTTCGCTTCTTCCTTAGCTACACACCTTCTATAGATTCCATCCAGGCCCCTTTTCAAGAGATACGGCTCATCATAGTAGAAATGGTTGATGTCCTTGAAGAACTTCTTCCTTCGGTAAGCATCAAGATCATTCGGTATGTCCCCACTTACCAAGTAATTGATGTATTCCGCATACCAAGGAATGGTTTTCTCTTCCATGATTGCCACAGTTTCCAAGTTCTTGTTCACTTGGTACATTCCACTGAGGACATTCACTATCATGAGCTGTTCTTCCGGTAAAGCATCATTGATAGGAACCAAATCTTCTATCCTCATACGGGATAAGTGATCAGCTACACCGTTCTCTACCCCTTTCTTATCCAGAATCTCCATATCAAACTCTTGGAGTAAGAGAATCCATCTTAGCAACCGCGGTTTGGTGTCCTTTTTTGCATATATGTATATTAGTGCAGCATGATCCATATAAACAATCAATTTCGATCCCACTAAGTAGCTCCTGAATTTCTTAAATGCAAACACAACTGCCAGTAACTCCTTCTCGGTCGTGGCATACTTCACTTGGGTATCGTCTAGGGTTCGGCTTGCATACTTCTTGTCTTTCCTCTGCCCTAGAACAGCTTCAACAGCATAGTCGCTTGCATCACACATGATCTCGAATGGTAGATCCCAATCTGGGGCTTGGACTATGGGAGCGCTCACAAGAGATTCCTTGATCGTGGTGAAAGCTTGAAGACAATCCTCATCGAAAACAAACTTGGCTTCCCTGCACAAGAGCCTAGTGAGTGGTCTAGCGATCTTGGAGAAATCACGGATGAATCTCATATAGAAGCCTGCATGTCCAAGGAAGCTACGAATCTCCTTCACCGTAGTGGGTGGCTTCAAGTGCATCATGCCCTTTATCTTTGCCTTATCGACCTCAATGCCCTTTTCCGATATCTTATGACCAAGCACTATTCCTTCTCTGACCATGAAGTGGCATTTTTTCCAATTCTGTACTAAGCTTGTCTCCTCACATCTCTTCAAAACTCTGCACAAATTAGACAAGCAAACACCAAAAGAAGAACCGTATACGGAAAAATTGTCCATAAATACTTCAACCATTTCTTCAATCAAATCAGAAAATATGGACATCATGCATCTTTGAAACGTAGCAGGTGCATTGCAAAGCCCGAAGGGCATTCTACTATAAGCAAACGTTCCATATGGACAAGTGAAAGTGGTTTTTTCTTGGTCGTTCGGGTGAATCGGTATCTGGAAGAAGCCGCTATAGCCATCCAGAAAACAGTAGTATGGATGGTTAGCTAACCTTTCCAGCATTTGGTCGATGAAAGGGAGAGGGAAGTGGTCTTTCCTTGTGGCTGAGTTAAGTTTTCTATAGTCATTACACATCCTATGACCGGTTATGGTCCTAGTAGGGATCAACTCTTCTTTTTCATTTTTTACAACCGTGATACCCCCTTTCCACTACAAGAAAACATCGAATTAGCGACTGCATTTTGCAACTGATTATGCAGTCGCAAAATTTCACGACTGAATTGCGACAGTTTTGCTACTTATTTGCGACAAAAGAATATTGTCGCAAACCAGTCCCTAATTTGCAACTGGAATTAGTAGTTGCAATATAGTTGCAAAACTGCGACTATTTTGCGACTAATACGTAGTCGCCAAATAGTAGTCACCAAACAGTAGCAAATTCGCGACTGTTTGCCTACTGTTTTCATAGTCGCGAATTTCATGTTATAAACTTTAAATTTGTAACCCTTAATTATACTTTAAATGTTTAATCATAACTCTTAAAGTTAAACAACAAATAATATACAATACAAATCCATCACTAATAACAAATTTTGAATTTTCAAATATTATAATATTGTATCTCAAACTAACCCTAAACATAATATATAATCATCATCATATATATAACCAAAATCAAACTTATACATTTAAAAAAAAAAAAAAAATCTAATATTTTTTATATCATAAACTTTAAACACCAAATCCTAAACTGAAATCCCAAATTTTAAACAAATCCTAAACTCTTAAGCCCAAACCCTAAACTCTAAACCCTAAACCTCTAACTTTTAATCATAAACTCTAAATCTTCTTCAACTATATATGATGTCAATATATAAAAGATTTTTAAAAAAATCTAATCAAATCATTTTTATAAATTCTAAACTTCAAATCTCTAATGTGAATCAGAGTTTCACATTGACATTGGAAAACATATTTGTATATTTACCAATTACAAAAGAAAATACAAATATATAGATTGTTGTTTGATAGTAAAAATATAAATAACAAAAAATACAAACTAAGAATGAGAAGTTAGTGAGTCTTTCATTTAGAGTTTAGGGCATTTTGATACTTAAAACATTTGTGTTATAAGGTTTTGGTTTTAGTAAAAAATTATAAACTAGTACAAAAATAAATAACTCATAAACTCTCAAACTAATAAATAACTCATAAAGTTTTAGAATTTTTTGGTTACAAGAAAAAGTAATAACTATCGAAAAAAAAAAAATTGATAACTAAAAAAAAAAAATTGTCGGCAACCACACATTTAATCTCTAACCCTATTCTCTCTCAACCTCTCTTTTCTCTTCTCTTTCTCTCGATCCCTCTCACTCTCACTCTTGTCCCTCTCGAACCCTCTCCTCTCCCTCTCGATCACTCTTCGTCTCTCTCTATCTCTCACCGCCGAAAAGTCACCGCCGCTGCTCTACATCTCTGTCGCCGCTGCTCTCCATCTCTGACGCCACTGCTCTCACTTCCCCCAGATCTCTGTTTGTGATGGCTAGCCGTGGAAGAGGGAGGAGAGGAAGGGTTGCGAGAAACGCCCCAAGAGCATCCGTTCCCACTACTCCAGTTGTTTCGCAGATGTCGAATCGAACATGACCCCTTGGTCTTCCCAGCCAGTATAACTTCACTCCGACAAACCATGAATCCCACGAGTCTCAGCAAAGTCCTGTCCCGATCTTCCAGCCTCCAACGGGTCTTGGAGTCAGAGACTATCCACCTCCGACAAATCTTTTCCAGACCGCGAGCCAAGCTGGACATTCTGCATCTCAACAACCTCGACCCTCTACATCTCAACAACCTCGAGCCTCTGCGACGAATCATCCTGGACATTCAACGCCTCACAGTTCTCAAGCGAAAAACTCACACGAGGAAGAATATGAGGAAGACGCTTTAAGGGAATCAACTCTCTCAGAAGATGTGCTTGCTGCTTTACAAGAGCTGCTTCTAGAGCCAGGCCCTGAGCTATATACCACTGTTCTCTCTCCCATATTCGAGTCTGGAACCACTTGGTAAATAAACATCGCTCTAAGAGATTTGATGCAATTTGGTTTGGTTGGGTTGATAATATGTGGTTTGGTTGATGCAATTTGGTTTGGTTGATGCAATGAAGTTATAGAAAATACTTCTTTAATTTGGTTGATGCAATGAAGTTATAGAAAATTTGATAATTTGGTTTGGTTGATGCGACATTAATTAGAGGATGCAATGAAGTTATAGAAAATTTGATAATTTGGTTTGGTTGATACAATGGAGAAAATTTGACGGGGCATATTACAATTTGTAGGTTTGGAAAAGATAAAGGCGCACTGACCCGGAAGATTACAAAGGTTTTTACAAATAAGTTTGACAGGGCATATTACAGTTGGAGTTGTGTGCCTTTTCCAAGAAGAGAAAGATACTTCCTGGAATTCGCAGTAAACTCTCCATCTCTTGTAACCTATTTGATTATATTTTTGTTTGGTTTTTTTTTATCACTAACAACAATCTCCCTTCTTGTTTTGTAGAAACAACACACATGGGTTCCCAAACTGACAGGTTTGGTTCAAACAAAATTCGAGAAGATTTATCAACTCCGTATGAAAGACATGGTTTGCAAGGCAGGGACAAAACGAGAGCAACCAAGGTGGATTGGCGATATTCTGTGGAAAGAAATGTGTGATTATTGGGACACAGAAGAAGCCAAAACAAAGAATACAAACTCATCTGCAGCTCGAATGTCTGACCGTAATGGGCTTGGTCCTCACAAGCACGTATCGGGGCAAAAGTCCTACTTACAAGTCGAACAAGAGATGGTAAGTTACATCAGGACATACACTTTGAGATGATAAGTTACATTAGGACACACACATATTTCCTCTATCATTTTTCATTGTTTTAACATTTCAGGAAGTGAAATTGGGAAGACCACCGACTATTGGTGAAGTTTTCATCAGGACTCATACGAAAAAGATGGATCTTTTATGGATAACAAAGCGCAGAAAGTTCATGAGGCATATAAGAAGAAGAAGGAAGCTAAGTTGGCTGAACTCGAGAATGACGAGTCTTCGGACGGTACTTCGCGTCGATCACAGCTATGTCTAGAGGAGGATAATGAGCTCTTTCTTCAGGTAAAAAGCTTATTTGTGTTTGGTTCTTTTTTTTTTGGGTCAAACTCTGATGTTTGTTTGCTTCTTTATGTTTGGTTTTTTTCTGTTAAGGACTAATACTCTTTGTTTTGTTTATGCAGTCTACTTTCATAAACGACAGAGGACAAGTGTATGGAGTTGAAAGCCTAGGAAGTTACATCAACGGGAAGCGGATGTACCCAGGAAGCTCTTCTTCTTACACAAGCCTGCAACGACAATTTGAGGAAGCTCACCGCAAAATGGAGGAACAAGCAGCTCTACAAGCACAGCGTGAAGCAGATATCTTGCGGGTTGCATCTGAGCAACAAGCAGAGATCAAGCACTTGACAATAGTGAAGAACTACTTGACTGCAACTGACCCGAATTTTCTTGCCTTTCTCGCCTCTTAATCCAAAGATCCTGCTACTGATGATAGTTTCTCGCCTCTCAATGTTTTAAAGCATTTTCAGATAATGAATTCGTAATTACAGGCACAAACCACTATTCGTAAAAACAGGCACGGACAATCGGACAATTTTATGCTCAGATTAATCGAACGTAGTCGCTACATACAGTCGCTAAATGTTACGACTGATTATAATCAGTAGCTATTTAGTCGCCACACAGTCGCAACACATAGCGACTAATTTGCGACGTAATCGCAACGACTGGATGACAGTCGCAATTTAGTCGCTATTCAGTCGCCACACCGTCGCAACGCGTAGCGACTAATTAGCAACTATTTGGCGACTATTAATTTTAGCGACGCTTTGTTTGCCGACTACGTGTTTTAGTCGCAAATCAGTCGTAAGTAGTTGTTTTGCGACTGTTTACCGACTAATTTTGTAGTCGTGATTATGCTGTTTTCTTATAGTACCACATGGACAGGAGATACCCAAGTACTATCACTGATAGGGTATATCACGCCAACTACTAAGAGTTTTAAAATTTCTTTCTTGACCACTTCCTTTAAGTTTAGTTTCAAACGTCTTTGGTGTTCAATGGAAGATGTGTTTTCATCGTCTAAGTGAATCCTATGAGTGCAAAGTGTTGGTGAAAGACCCTTGATGTCACTTAATGAGTACCCAAGGGCTTTTCTATACTTTCTCAACTCCTTAAGGAGTGAATTTAGCTCATCATCACTTAGAATTTTGTTTACAATAACCGGGTATGTGGAGTTTGGTCCCAAGAAAGCGTACATTACCCCATCTGGTAGCGGCTTGGGTTCCAGTTTTGGAGCATCGTGTTCGCTGCATCCTTATCGGCTTGATCTCGATATTCTCCTTCCTTTGTTACCCAAGCAATCTTATGCCTTCCATGCTCGAGGTCTTCGCGAAACTCATCATCTTCAGCGACTCTTCTTGCATCCAGTTGCATGACATAGACTTCACTCTCTTGCTCTAGGTGTCCATGCTCCCTTTTCTCCTTTGTCAAAGCTACTAGCAGAGGGACTTTCAAGGACAGCTCCTCAAAAATTTCATCATTGAGTTTATCCAATGTGTCTACCCAAAAGATCTTCCCTCCTATGGTAGGCTTCTTCATTATATCTTTTATATCGAACTTGAGAATGATATGTTTCCCTAGATTCAGCTCGATCTTTCCGTTCTTGACATCGATCACTGCCCCTGCTGTAGCTAGGAACGGTCTACCAAGGATCAGAGGATCCCTCAGTTCTTCATCCATTTCGAGGACCACAAAATCGGTTGGCACGTCGATATCACCAATCCGGATAGGAACGTCTTCCAGCAAACCCTTTGGTAATCTCACTGATCGGTCTGCTAGAGTGAAACTCCCCGGATCTTCTAACTTTTTTGGCACCACCTTCTTATGTATGATGGCGCTGCACTCGTGCGTTAAGACCACCATGCCTTGTAGTTCTTTTGTCCTTGACAGGATTGCACCTTTTATGAATTTTTGGTATGGTGGTACCAAAGCTAAATCGTCCATAAGGGGCATGGTGAGTTCCACTTTTCTCAAATGCTCTTCGAACTGTGCCTTGTATTTCTCGAGGAGTTGCTTCTTGAATCTACCCGGGAAAGGGTAAGGAGGTTAGTATGCGGGTGGGACAAACCGCGGCTCTTTTGGTCTTTCACAACGGGTAGTAGGTTTGGCCTTATCCCGATATTCTGCTCCTTAAGTTTGGTGAAGAGCTGGTCTTCTACACTCTCTTGAACTTCCTCTACCTCGTTGTCAACTTCTGATTTTTCAGAACTACCCCCCCCCCCTCACTTGAATTTCAGCGTCCTCGGTGAGTTGTTGAGTTTGTTCCCGTGGTGGCAAGACCTTTCCACTTCGTAAAGTGACGGCTTGGACATAGGCTGGTTGTGGAGAAGCTGCACAGTGCATTGGTTGCTGTATTAGCCGGAGGTCTTTATCGTGCTTGTCCAACCGTGTATTGATCGTTTGAAGGTATTGGTTGTTAGTACACTGGCCTTGGACAAATTGTGTTAACACACTCTTGATATCTGAGTCTCGTTGTGGTGGTGGATAGTATATGTAATGTCCATAAGGAGGTTGAGCATATGGTGGAGGATACGGTGGAGGCTGATGGTAGTATTGATGAGGAGGAGGGTAACCTTACTGGTTGTATGAGTTGGTGTTACACTGCGGAGCTAACTGAGGATTTATAGCCGAAGTTGTAGAGTCCCCTGAGTGATTTTGTCCGTGGATGGTGTTTACTTCTCCATAACGGCTAGTGTCCGTCGGGTGACCACGATATTTGCGATTGAGGCATCTTGGACGTGCTGTCCCTTTAGAAAAGCGTCCAACCGTGCTTGTAACTGCATCACCTCGCTGTCCCTCTGCTTGTTGAGCTCGATTTTTTCTTTATCAATGTCGTCCTCATAATTACCATCACTTGTAACCATGAGATGTTGCGGTCTTGGTGTATTGGGTTGATCCCGTTGTACCCCATTTGACTCTTCTCTTTGAGGTTGATTGTTGTCCATTTGATCTTTTGGAAGAGGTACCTGCCAAAAGTTCTCAGGAATGGTAATTAATAACTGAAAATAAAACAAAGTTCCAGTCTTGCTAAGAATCTAAAACGCAATACTCAAAATCAACCCAAATCGGCAACGACGCCAATTGATAAGTAGGTTTTTATGCTACTTGGTCAATGACCCACTACTTATAACCGAATGTAGTATAGGTTATGGGTCTTATCAATCCGATAGGAAGATTCAAGATATTGCATTCATGAGGTTATTGTACAAGCTAGGAGAAATCTAAAGGCTTTAGAGAGGGAATCTATCAACTTGAGTGTCACAATGATAGAAAGCTAATAAAATAAACTAGATCTAGCAAGAGAAGACGGAAGATAGCAAATAAAGTGGCAAGCTTGCAAGATGAGAATAGAATCGGTTCAAGGGACAAGGTGTTTTAGGATAAACATGATAAAGGTCGCTCCTTGATGCAAAAGTTAACTACCATTAAAGCTAATCCTTCAGCATAGAGTTCAAGAACTAGATAAATCTACCGCCGTGGTAAAGATCACTTTGCTAACACAAGACCTAACCTCGCTCACACGTAATGATCCATGAGGATAGAAAGCATGAATAAACAACTCTATTTATGCCAAAACGCTCCCTAGACATCTAATCCCTTAGGCTAGGATGAGCGGATCTCTTATAAGATTGGTTCTTGCAATCTTTCAAACATGGCGTTTGCTTAAGTAAGCTTGAAAGCATAAATCAAATAGCGAAGATGATTAAGCAATAAGAGCATCAAATAAGAAAGGATTAAGATGTTTTAAGCATAGATAAGCATCAAAGATTGAACCTTTAACTCATTTACTCTAACCTCATCCCTAAAACCAAGATGAACTACTCGCTATTTGTCATGGAAACCGTTAATCCTATTAAAGAAAGAACGATCAACATGATTTAAAACGAGCAAGAACAAGATTTCTTAAATATACAAGCTTAAAGGGTCTCACAAATGGTTCTTTCTCTTTTGGAGAAGATGACCGAAAAAGAGAGACAAAGTGAAGATCGAAAATGGAAAAACTCGGATCCTTTGCCAAAAGTGTGCAAAGGGAACTTTTATAGGTGGTCTCAAAGAAAACCTAGGTGCCACGGATCCAAGGCAAAAAGCAAAGTATGTTGTCTTCTAGCACATCACGGGATTAAGCTGTTTTGCAAGGCCGATATGCTAAATCTTCATGTTCTTCGAGTGACTCCTATATCGGGTAGGAATATCGAGATCTCATCGTTATGCAGCTCGTAACTTGCTGGTTGTCTCGGGGTTGCCTCGTTATCCCGCTCAGATAATTTTTACTCTAGGGAGCACTGTGGAATCTTCATCTCGGGCGACAAATATCGGGGGTAAGTCATTGCCCGTGCGAATAACCCTAACTCTATCCTCATGCGTGTTAATCCTATGATGAATGCAAATGGGTATACACAAATGAGCCCTAAAACGCTAAGAATGCATGCTCAATACCATGAAATATACAGAGTGTTTTGTCTCCCAATGAGAAAGGAAACAAACGCAGCTTGAAGCCATCTTCGCTTACACCGTTGATTTTCGTCATGGCCTCACACCCGGTCAAATTGGTCGAGATGGTCGAGTGGATCTTTCAAGGGCAGACCGAAGAAACGGTTGTTCTGCACCATGGTGATGAGACCACTCTTGATCTCGAAGTTGTTGTTCGCCACGGGTGGAGGCTGAATTCCGTGTCGACTTGCAGTCGATATTGGTGCATCACCCGCACCGATTTGCCGTACAACTCGCTGTGGAGCTTCAACACCAGGCTGTCCTTTTACGCCTTGGACTCCTTGTGGACACTGGGGTCCTTGTTGGCCTTGCTGGCCTTGTGCACCAGCTGCGCCTGCAGCTCCTTGACCGCCTTGTTGATTCTCCATCATCTCATGGTCTGCGATAACGGCTTGTTCCCGATGTCGTCTAGCTGATCTCTCTAGCAGGTGTATATCGTCGATTGGGGATCAAGATTTGTTGTACCGTGTGACCGTAGGTTCATGTACCTATCAAAACAAAGGGATCAAAGTAAAAGTGTTAAATAACAAGAAAATAAAAACTTGTCCTTGTAACGATCAAGAACCGTAATTACTAAACTTTAACCCCAAATGGCAATGGCGCCAATTGATAACAGACTTTTGACATGTTACGGAGTTCAGTGACCCACCACTAGACCGTTGTAGTATAGTGTATGGGGTATCAATCCATTTGAGGTTGTTTAGTTGACAGATTGGCTATTTCGGTGTTAAAAGTCAAGTTAGAATGATTAAAGGTTGGGACGTTACAAAACACCTAAAGACTAGATCTTGTGTCACTCAAGACCATAAAAATAGGAACTTTAGACTATTTGAGCAAGAAGTAATGATTTAAAAGATGAAAGATTTAAACTTTATGATAAAAGAAGGATTAAGATGGGTTTTATGAACTAGGTAACTCTCGAATTGTCTAACAAGCTAAGCTTTTGGATCACATCAAGACTTTATCTTTTGATGATGATTCTTGGGTAAAGGGATCCATAAGACGTTTAGCCCATCGGTTTTGGGTCTAACCTCTTTGAATCTCTATCACCATAGGCTAGTTCACTGTGAATGGGCAGAGAGTGAAACACTATTGGGCTCACGCCAAGATTCCAGATGGACACATTGTGTCTCTGGATGATGCACCGTCCGCCTAAACGCATGAACAGTCAAACTATTGACGTTAAACGAGCGCTGAGTGGGAGGCAACCCACTGTTAGGTACGTTTTTCTTTATATTTTGTCTTGGTTTTACTAATTATTTTGGCTTTTAGATAAAAAACAAAAAACAAAAAACAAAAAGAAGGGGAACGACCACGATCAGGGTCGATCGACACACATTGTGTCGATCGACACCAAGCAGGGACACGGGTAAGTTCTTCAAAACCCGAGACTTCTTCTTCCTTCTCTCATATTTTTAAAAACCATTCGTTTGAGAGGATTTTTGCCCAAATCCGATTTTTCTCAAAACTTAACCGAATTGAGTGATTCTTTGCTCTAATCCGTGCGGATTTTAACCCTCTTTCACAATCTATCATCCATTCATTCGATCTACAAAGGTATGTTCTTCAAATCTCCCAATTTCATTTTCGAATTCAACATTTTTAGCTTGATTTCTCTGTTGAATCATGTTTATTTAGGTTGTCTAACATGGTATAGATCATTACCCAACGGTTTTTCATCATCTAATTCACATAAATTGAAATTTTCAGAATTTTTGGAAATTGATGATGCATGTTGTGAATTGGGATTTTTCTTTGGGTTTTATGGTCTAGATTAGGTCGATTATTGCTATTGGGATTGTTGGATTGATGTTTGATGTTGAATGAAGTTGCAAATTGTGATGTTTGAGTCGGATTGGATTTTCCCTCATGGTGTCGATCGACACCATGTGGTGTCGATCGACACCCGACCCGAACTGACACTTTGTTCTTCATTTCTTAGAATGTGGATTTGATTTTGGTTTACTTTTCTTTTGCAGATGGCTCCTGTGAGTAAGAGACCACGCCACACTGAGGCATCAGCCTCAGGGACTTCCAATGATGAGGCAATTCCGTCTCTTCCTCCATGGCCTAAGCCTGAAAAGGCAAAGGTTCGGGTTACAAGACGTTGGGACGATTCACCAGCTGAGGAGGTGGCAAAGGACGCATGTATTTACAGAGATCTCAGCGAGACATGGGATGATTATGACACGATGTTCTAAAATGCGTGGCTGCGAGTTGAGATTGCTCCAACTCGCTTTGCTTGTGAGAAGACGATGAGCGAGCTCGGAATCAAGGATGACATCCTGTCTTTGATGAACAAAATTGGGATGGGCACTATTGCGACGAGGCAGTACGATCTTTACCCAGACCTTGTCCGCCAGTTCATGCCACTGCCCGCGTCTACTACTGGAACGAGATCAACCGGAATGCTCTGGAAGGCACATTGACCTTCCTAATCCGCTGCATCCGCTACCGCATTTCACTTCCAGACCTCTGCGGGATCTATGGATTCGCGGATGAGCATGCCACTGGGGTCTCTCTTCAGACGCAGCTGCCAGATAACCAGGATTTCTGGTCGCACTTCGGGAATGGGAGGTATGATTCTAAGACCTCCACTCACACCGACATTCGCCATCCAACAATAAGCTACTTGGTCCGTTTGTTCTCTACTACACTTCTGTGTAAGCATGAGCCAGGGAAGATGCGAGTATCTGAGTTGGTTCTGCTTTATCGAGGTCTTTGGTCTGAGATTTATGAGGATACAGACGCGCCAGTTAGAGCGAACCTTGGTGCTGTGTTTGCTCATCACTTGGCTTCTTTGAAGACCAAGCCTTTCAGTGGGACGAAGACCAAGCCAGAGACTATAGGAAGACTCCTCACTCATATCTTCCAGCACTGCGGGATAGACACTTCCAGCTGCTCCATCATTACATCACGTGCCTTGGTCGATATGGAGTACTTGAAGAGGGCTCATTGGGTGACTGGCGAGAGGATGTGGGCATTCAGCGACGAACGGAGAGTGCAGCGCTTGGTTCAGCTACCTGACAGAGACCTCACTCACATTACCAGCGATGCAGGACGCCTCGCATTTCACCCCAGTCCGAGCAAGCTTAGGACTGCTCCCGTTGCCAGACGCAGAGGCATCTCATCCCGACCAGCTGAGGATGCACCTCGACCTTCATGTTCTAGGCGCAGAGCACAGACCACCTTGACGCCTATTGGTCCTCATCACCTTCCTGCTGCTCCCGAGATTCCTATAGAGCAAGCTGCTTTCCAGAGATACGTGGTTCAGAGCTTCCAGGCCATCTGGAATGCCATTGCCACTGTGTCTAACTGTGGCTGCGTTCGACCTGCTTCACCACCACGATCTTTGCCACCACGACCAGATGACGACGAGTGATATTTCCATCCTTTTTATTTTTAGTACTTTGAGTCAGTTTTTCTTTTTCCTTGAGTCTGCATTTTGTTTCATTTGATTCAGTACTTTGTTTCAAACTTGTTGCAATTATTGAGCTTATTGGATTATCTTGTGCTTTTAACCTTTTGTTGAGTTTTCTAACAGCTTGGAAGAATTCTAACAACAATCAGACTTAACAACATCAAAGTTCGAGTGGCAGAACTCTGTCTTCAGACAGAGTGTCGATCGACACCATTCAGTGTCGATCGACACGACCATCTATCTCAGCAACGATCGACACCATCTGTGAGTCAAAAAGTTTTTAAATTTTTTTAAAAATTCGTTTTATTGAGTCAAAATCAGTTGGAACTTTCAGTTTTTCTAGAAACTAACCACAGGAAGTTGACACTTGAAGAACCATTGTTATGAGAGTTGATTGCAGGACTTACTAAGTAGAAAGGTACAAGTATAATCAGTCTAACAGGCCGAGTTCAGATCCCCTTACAAAGAACTAGGTATGCGCAGAACTTGATTCCTCTTTCAGTCCGAACAGATAGGCAATTGCAGTCTCTCCTTGATCTTCCCTTAAGAGAAAAGAAAAGAAAGAAAAAGAGTCTAAGTCTGGAATAGTGCCTTTGTCATGAGCCTGTCTCCTAACAAGGAACAATATTAGTGATGCTCTTGAACACGTCTCCTCACAAGGAACACAAGTAGAGAGTAGCACTATTCCAGAGATCCCAAAAAGAATAAGAAAAGTCAATGAAAAGATCTTAGAACACCCTGAAAATGGGCAGAAGTTGACTAAGGGAAGAGAAAATAGGGGAGCTGTATGAGAATGTCGTGTTCAGGCACTAAGGAAGGGAAAAGAATCAGAAAAGTTCTATGGCATTACCAATGTTAGAGTTCGAAATTTATAACAAGGAAAGGATCTGGATTTGAACTGAGAGATTGCTAAGGTTGTGTTAAGTACATTGAACATTTCCTAAGGTTGGCTCTAATATCATGTGGATTCAAGAAGTGTTAATCAGAGTGGCGTTTTGAAGAAGTACTCGAAAGTTCCTGTTTTCAAACTTCTACTTCAGTCTAAGTTTCTGTTTTGCTTGAGGGCAAGCAAAGGCTAAGTCTGGGGGAGTTGATATATCATGGTTTTTACCCGTTTTTAAGCCATGATATAAGTGTTTTTATAGAGTCTTTTGCTAGTTTTGGAGTCTTTTTAGAGTCTTTACAGGATGGAGAGCATTTGGAGCTAAATGGAAGATTATGGAACATTTTGGGGCAATTTGGAGAAGTAGCCGAAGTGATAAAGTCAAGAGAGTGAATTCACGAGTTGAGTGTCGATCGACACCATCAGTGTCGATCGACACCAAGGATGGTCGGCCAAGTTTCCCCAATTCCATCAGAAAAAGGAAATCACTCAAGTTCTGAAGAATTACAAGTCTGTCCCTGGACGAAAAATCCCCTTCTATAAATAGTTTTCAGGCATTGTTTAGCCATATACCTTATCATTATTTTCTGTTTTGAGACTTAAGAGAGAGATTGATCCTGAGCTTTTGGGGAGACAATTCTAACTCATCTGAGCCAGATTTCGAACCCCTGTATCATTCTCTATTCTTTTATGAAATATTATTCAGCCATGTTTTGTGTTTGCATAATTATGCCTGAGTAGTTTGCTAGTTAGGTTAGGATGATTTAGGGTTTGATGAAGAGTTTGTAGAATCATTAGAACTTTAGGGAAATCAATTGGATCTTCACCTTGATTTGAACTTAACTTGATTCTCTGAATTGATCACTTAGAAATCAAACCTTAGGTTATTTAATAGATGCGAGAGCATTATTAGTAACTAGATCTAATCATAGGTGAGCAAAATATCTATTCGCAAAGAGATTTGGTTTAGGTATTTTGTGAACAAATCGAACCTATTCTTATTGCTTGTCTTAATTGTTTAAATTCGCAAAGAGATTTGGAATTTAGGAATATAGGCATAGATAACTTCTGCAACGAGAGTTGATTGGTTTTAACTTAGTGATTCGAGTTCTAGATGGTTCTTAATAAGTCCCTAATAAACTTAGATTCTGCATTCTTGGATTCAAACCTGATAATTACCCTTGCCTAGCGCCTTTGTCTCTGAACTTACATCGCCTTTTAAACTCATTTACTTATTTCTGCATTGCTTTTAGTCTACTTAATATTATTATTCCTATGGAGCAAGCTGCATTTCAGAGATATGTGGTTCAGAGCTTTCAGGCCATCTGGAACGCCATTGCTACTGTGTCTAACTGTGGCTGCGTTTGACCTACTACACCACCACGATCTTCTCCACCACATTCAGATGATGACGAGTGACTCTTCCATTCCTTTTTAGTACTTTGAGTCAGTTTTTGTTTTTCTCTTGAGTCTGCATTTTGCTTCATTTGCTTCAGTACTTTGTTTCCAACTTGTTGCACTTATTGAGTTTATTAGATTATCTTGTGCTTTTAACCCTTTTGTTTGAATTTTCTAACAGCTTAGATGACTCTAACAACAATCTGACTTAACAACATTCACGTTCGAGTGGCTGAACTCTGTCTGCTGACAGAGTGTCGATCGACACAAGCATCCTACACAGCAACGATCGACACCACCTGTGTCGATCGACGCTACACGCAGAGTCAGGTAATCCTATTTTTCTCTTTGATCTGTAACAGTTTAGCACAAATTTTTTTTTCTATCCAAACTCATTCTTAGTAACACTGGGGACAGTGTTATTCAAGTCTGGGGGAGGTAGTTGCTAACATTTTGTTTTGTTTTGAGAGTCATTTGAGTCTGTCTTGAGTCCAAAATTTTCAAAACTTGTTTTATTGAGTTAAAATCAGTTGGAACTTTCAGTTTTTCTAGGAACTAACCACAGGAAGTTGACACTTGAAGAACCATTGCTATATTGCAGGACTTACTAAGTAGAAAGCTGCAAGTGGAATCAATCTAATAGGGCGAGTTCAGATCCCCTTATAAGAACTAGGTATGCGCAGAACTTGATTCCTCTTTCAGTCCGAACAGATAGGCAATTGCAGTCTCTCCTTGATATTCCCTTGAGAAAAGAAAAATAAACGAAAGAAAAAGAGTTTAAGTCTGGGAATAGTGCCTTTGTCATGAGCCTGTCTCCTCACAAGGAACAATATTAGTAATGCTCTTGAACACGTCTCCTCACAAAGAACACAAGTAGAGAGTAGCACTATTTCCCGAGATTTCATAAGAAAAAGAAGAGTCAATGAAAAGATATTAGAACCCCCTGGAAATGGGAAGAAGTTGACTAAGGGAAGAGAAAGTAGGGGAGCTGTATGAGAAGGTCTTGTTCAGGCACTAAGGAAGGGAAAAGAATCTCTAAAGTTATGTGGTAATACCACTGTTAGAGTTCGAAATTCTACCAAAGGAAAGAATCTGGATTCAAACTGGGAGATTGCTAAGCTTGTGGTAAGTACACTGAACATTTCCTAAGGTTGGCTCTATATCATGTGGATTCAAGAAGTGTTAATCAATGTGGCGTTCTGAAGAGGTACTCGAAAGTTTCTGTTTTCAAACTTCTACTTCATTCTAAGTTTCTGTTTTGCTTGAGGGCAAGCAAAAGCTAAGTCTGGGGGAGTTGATATATCATGGTTTTTACCCGTTTTTGGACCATGCTATAAGTGTTTTTATAGAGTCTTTTGTTAGTTTTAGAGTCCTATTAGAGTCTTTACATGATGGAGAG
>JAHZTW010000003.1:24008971-24021212 GCA_020283515.1 Alliaria petiolata | reverse complement strand
CAAATAGCTAATCTTTGCTATTTTGGATCATAAGCATTTCATACACCCACCAAGTGTTTGATGAAATGCTTGAACCAACTTAATAAGAGATTTACATTTCTAGCCTAAGACATTAGTTGTTTAGAGTGTTTATCATGCCTTATAGACTTGAAATTAATGCTTTTTGATTATCTTAATGCTAAAACATCATTAGTTCATTAGGGTGATTAAGAAAGGGATTAAGGCCACACATCATGGTTTAATCTTGTTTAAGTGTTCTTGGCATAGAGTTAGCTTGATTAGTTGCTTAAATGATTGCAAGGTTGTCCATTTAGTTTCCCAAATCAATGATTCCATCCCTAGGTTTCATTTTAGTTAAATTGTTAATCTTTCTTAGTAGTTAATCACTTGTTTTGTGCTTGATTAGTAGTAATTAAGGCATAGTTTCATAATATTGCTCTAGTAGTACCTCTTATAGTTTGTGCTTTGCTTTCAATATTTGTTTGTGACTTGCTTTTATCATTTTAGCTTAGCTTAAACATAACTTTGTATTCTTATTGCATCATCTCCCAAGATGGATTGATACCTCAATATATTGCAATGATATGAGCAATTGAGGAATTGCTTGCAAGACATAAAAAGTCTTGTATCACCAGGCAGTCTTTGAAAGATGACCCATAAACAGAAAAGTCATCCATAAAGACCTCCATGAACCTCTCAATCATATCTGTGAAGATGAACATCATGCATCGCTGGAAGGTCGCAGGAGCATTACAAAGTCTGAATGGCATTCTGCGATATGCAAATGTACCATAAGGACATGTAAATGTGGTCTTCTCTTGATCATCTGGATGGATTGGAATCTGGAAGAATCCCGAGTAGCCATCAAGGAAACAGTAGTAGGGATAATTCGCCAATCTTTCCAGCATCTGATCGATGAAAGGCAAAGAAAAGTGATCCTTTCTCGTCGCGGCATTCAGCTTCCTGTAGTCTATGAACATCCTGTGTCCAGTCACAGTCCTTGTAGGAATCAGCTCATTCTTCTCGTTCTTCACTACTGTGACTCCTCCTTTCTTAGAAACCACATAAACTGGACTGACCCAAGCACTGTCTGAAATGGGATAGATGATCACAGCTTCTAAGAGCTTCATGATCTCCTTCTTGACCACTTCCTTCATGTTCGGATTCAGCCTCCTTTGATGTTCAATTGATGACTTCGTCTCATCCTCTAGGTGAATCTGATGCATGCACAAGTCTGGTGAGATACCTGAAATGTCATCAAGAGAATAGCCAAGAGCTTTGCGATATTTGCGCAGCTTGCTTAGCAATAAAGTGAGCTCTGTATTGTTTAAGAAAGCATTAACAATTACAGGATAAGTTGAATTTGGACTACGAAATGTGTACCTTAGCCCGACAGGGAGCTGTTTAAGCTCAACTTTTGGTGCCTTAGACTCGCTCCAATCGCCAAGTGCAGCATTCGTCGTGGATTTCGCATGGTGCCGATCGACACAAGTCCTCCTGAGCAACTAGTTGCATGACTTGCTCACTTGCGTCCATCATCTTCGCGTATCCAGCAGCTGCATCGTCCAAGTGCTCAACGTTCTTTGTGGAAGTGGTCAATGCACCTTCCAATGGGTCTGTAGGATGGTCTTCCTGGAAAATTTCTTCAGCAAGGTTGGTGAGTGAATCGACATAGAATGTCTGTCCATCAATTGTGGGTCTCTTCATCAGCTTCTCCATGTCGAAATTCATCACCAAGTCACCAGTGTTCAGTGCGATCCTTCCCTTCCTCACATCAATGATTGTTCTAGCTGTAGCCAAGAATGGTCTACCTAGTATGAGCGGGTCCTTGGGTTCCTCATCATATGCTAATACCACGAAGTCTGTGGGAATCAAATAATCTCCCACTTTGATAGGAACATCTTCTAAGACACCTTTAGGGATCCTGACAGAACGATCAGCAAGGACTAGGGAGATTCTTGTGGCCTTGAAGTCTGTCATATCCAGCCTAAGAGCAACTGAAAGAGGCATCAAGTTGACACTTGAGCTTAAATCGCACAGAGATCTACCAAACTTGTCTGAAAAGATGGAGCAATCTAGAACAAAGCTTCCCGGATCGGAGAATTTCTCTGGAAGCCTGTTCTGAATGACAGCACTAACTTGCTCTGATATCATCATCACTCCTTCCTCCATATCCATGTTCTTTGTCATCATCCATTTCAAGTATCTCTTTATCACTGGAGTAGTTCTAATGGCATCCATCAAAGGAATTTCAACCACTAGTCTATCCATGATAGCCTTGCATCTAGCGTCAAGCAGCTCCTTCTTAGACTTCTTTGGTATCAAGGGGAGAGGGATCTTTGGTTTGTAAACCCTTTCTGCTCCAACCTTCGTTGTTCTGAGCTGATCTGGTGTAGTCCGTATTGAGCGTCGATCGACACCCTCCTGGTGTCGATCGACACTTGCATCTGAAGTTGAGTCCTTCGCGTCGAGTTCGTCTGATTTGTCGTGAATCTTCATGGGTGTCGATCGACGCTCAGTAGTGTCGATCGACACAGGCTCCGCAGCATCTTCTACATCTTCAAGCTCCTCGAATTCTTCTGTGCTAAGTCCTCTCTTCTGCACAGGCTGAAGGTTCTTTTCACTCCTCAATGTGACACCGTTCACATGGCGTTTGGGATTGGTATCTGTCTTTCCTGGAAGGAATCCTTCTTGCCTGTTAACAGCTTCTGCAGTTTGAGCAACTTGAACATCCGGCTTCTTCATATGAGAGTTCAAGCTCTCAATCTTTCCATTCAGGTCCGATACAGTGAATCAATCATCCCATTGTAATTCACTGTCATCTTCTGCTGTCCTTCCAAGATCTTCTCTAGCATAGCCTCCATTTTGTTGTCTTGAGATGGAGGTTTCTGGTAAGAAGAGTTTCCATAGCTCCTTGTGTAACCGCTGTTGTTGTTCTGGAATGTGAGCTTTTGAGTATAACCAGAAGAGTTCTGATTTCCTGTGAAGGAGCTCTTCTGATAATTCCCATTGATGCTCTTGTTCCCTTGCTGGTTCCCAAACCTTTGACCTTGAAAGCCTCCTCCATTGATGTAGTTGACATCCTCTTCTTCACATTCTTCACTAGGCTCGACTGTCTCCACTTCATTAGAAAACTGGACATGCTTCTTGCCCACCAAAAGATCCAGCTTCCTGTTGACCTCAGCAATTTGGCTTCCTCCATTTGCACCAGCTTGTTGTCTCCTTTCAAAGTATGCGTACTTGGTGCTGTTACAAGAGGCCAAATTCTCTATAAGCACCACCGCGTCAGCTGGGTATCTGGTGTTGAAGTTGCCATTGCTTGATGCGTCTAAAGCCATCTGGTATATCCAATCGATCCCTCGGTAAAAGATACCGATAAATGCGGCTCGCTGAAACCGTGGTGAGGGCAATCTCTTTGGTAAGCCTTGAATCGCACCCAAAAGGCCTTGAATGATTCAGTGGGACCTTGGGAGAATGTGGTGATCTTTGTCCTCCCTCCTCTGATCTCGCATCATCAAAGAAATTGCACAAGAATGCATTCTTTGTTTCTTCCTAAGTGATCAAGGATCCTGGATCCAATCGCTTCAGCCAGTATGATGCATCTCCAGCAAGCGAGTAAGGAAAAAGCTTGCAGAAGATATAGTCATAGGTCACTCCATTAGCCTTGATGCTTGATGCGAGGTCCTCAAATCTCTCAATGTGGTCCATCGGATGCTCATTAGGAAGACCATGGAAAGGATGCTAAGCCACCAGTGTGAAGTAGGCAGGCTTCAGCTCGAAGTCGTTCCTCTGAAATGCAGGAGGACGGATCGCAGCTCTATTAGCATAGAACTGATCTGGGCGGTTGTACTCGCCAAGTGTTCTTCCACGTCCATCTTCTGCAGGGGCGATTTGCATCCCTGGTTCTATGATGACGGCGCCAGCCTCATCAAGTCTCTAGCCTTGGGCGTTCCTTCTATTGCCTTGTAAGTCAACAAAGTCGCCTGCCTCGTTGCGTATCATGATCACAGGTTCTGCCATCTCAGTCTGCGCAGGGTGTGGTGTCGATCGACGCTCGGGCAGATTTACGATTCGTACGTTCGAGACGGCCTAGTTCCTGGTTCAGTGTGATTAGTTCCTCTTCCTTGTTGCTTCTGGTACTGGGCATGCACCTGAAACAAAAGATAGGAAATTAAATTAATAACATAAATAAAAACAAACCTAGTCAAAATCCTAGTACTAGATTCTGTAGGCAGCTATTACTTCCCCGGCAACGGCGGCAAAAACTTGATAGGGCTCAGGTTTTACCCAAATAATTAACTACTGCAAGTGCACAACAATGCATTTGAAGTATAAGGGGTATTGAATCCCAAGGGAATTGAAAGCTACACTAAGGTTTCTAAGTTCGAATTATGCTAGGTCGAATTATATGAAATTAAAACTAAGCAATTTAACAAGTAAATAAATCGGATTTAAGATGGATTAAAGTTCAGAAGACTAAGACGCTAGGCAAGAGTAATTATCAGGTTGAATCCAAGAATGCAAAATCTAAGTTAATTAGGGATTTATTAAGAACCGTCTAGAACTCGAAACTCTAAGTTAAAACCAATCAACTCTCGTTGCAGAAGTTATCTATGCCTAAATCCCTAAATCCCTAAATCCCAAATCTCTTTGCGAATTTAAAAAATTAAGGCAAGCATTAAGAACAGGTTCGATTTGTTCACAAAATACCTAAACCAAATCTCTTTGCGAATATATATTTTGCTCTCCTATGATTAGATCAAGTTACTAACAATGCTCTCGCATCTATTAAATAACCTAAGGTTTGATTTCTAAGTGATCAATTCAGAATATCAAGTTAAGCACAAATCAAGGTAAAGATCCAATTGATTTCTCTAAAAGTTCTAGTGATTCTACAAACTCTTCATCAACCCTAAATTACCCTAACCTAACTAGCTAACTACTCATACATAATTATGCAAACACAAATCATGGCTGAAATAAATTGCATAAAAAGAATAGAGAATGATACAAGGGTTCGAAATCTGGCTCGGAAGAGTTAGAATTGTCTTCCCAAAAGCACATGATCAATCTCTCTCTAAGTCTCAAAAACAGAAAATAATGATAAGGTATGTGGCTAAACAATGCCTGAAAACTATTTATAGAAGGGGATTTTTCGTCCAGGGGTAGACTTGTAATTCCTTCAAACTTGCTCTCTTTCCTTTTTCTGATGGAAATCGCGAAACTTGGCCGACCTTGATTGGTGTCGATCGACACAAGTGGTCGGGTCAGGCCTCTGAGAACGCCACAGTCGGATAATAGTTCAAGGGAAGGACGAATCCCTCCGAGAATTCATCATCCGTTTTCGCGCCATGGTGACCCGCACAAACGCGTCCGATGACACCGCGGTAGCCGCGCTGCTTAAGAATTTTCGCAAAGACCAACTTTTTCGAGAAAGATTGAAAACTGGGAGACCAAGGACGCTGGAGGATGCGTTGCACAAAGCCACCGGTTTCATGAGCTTGGAAGACGAGAAGCTCGCCGAGCTACATGATGAATCCACCAAGGACAAAAAGAAAGCAGCTCGGGATAAACAGGAGGACTACCTAGAACCGAGACAACACTACGATCGTGATGACAAATCTCGAAAATCAAACGTATCCGCGGTGAAGAAGGCACCCCGATGGAACACCTGGGATCGACGCACTGACCGCCCAGATGAGCCCTCCAATCCTGACTCTTTCTGCAGATGGCACGGCAGATCGGGGCACACTGAAGAGGAATGCAGAACCCTCACGAGTAGGCTGATAAGGAAATGGAAGAAAGGCGAGATCAACCTTGATAATCGCACGCAGAATCCCACGAGAGACCAGCACCGACCTGAGAACGGTCGCAAACAAACCGAGAGGGAGAGACGTTCTGACACGCGTCCCAATAGAGACGCTAAACCGAAAGAAGACGCCCCGAAGCGAACACATGATGAATCAGGACCGACCCCCCCAGGGTCACCACGACGAAGGATTCATATGATCATGGGCGGACTCCTTACCTGCACTGAGTCGATAAATTCGATCAAAAAGCACGAGCGCGGCGCTGTTAATGTCATGAACGAAACCCCGCTCTACGATGACGATTTGCTCATCGCTTTTACCGAAGACGACGCCAAGAACATAGACCGTCCTCATAATGACCCCCTTGTCGTCTCATTGAGGATGGGCCAAGACGACGTTTCCAAGATCCTAATTGATACTGGGAGCTCGGTCGACGTAATCTTCAAGACAACACTCCAGAAAATGGGCATTAAGGATAGCGAAGTCAAGATTGCACCCAAACCTTGAACTGGGTTCACAGGAGACTCGATCTCCACGATCGGGACCATCCAACTTCCTACCCTGGTAGGGGGTGTTTTGAAAATCGTCGATTTTGATGTCATCGATAGACCGGCCATCTACAACGCCATACTCGGCACCCCGTGGCTAAATTCGATGCGGGCTATCCCATCATCATATCACCAATGCCTCAAGTTCCCAGCAAAGAGGGGAGTCTTCATGCTCTGAGGTGATCAGCGCAAATCCCGCCACTCCTACATAGAAAAACAGCGCGTTCGCAACGCTTTCAACATCGATAGCTAGAACGACTTTGACCCCCGGGTGATACATCACGAGAAGCCCAAAAGCGACCTAGTAGTCCAGATCGGAATAGATGAAGCTAACCCAGACCGATGCGTCGGGATCGGCACCGATCTGCTCCCAAGCATGAGAGATGAAAGCCACTTTCGCCTGGTCCATGGAAGACATGAAAGGAATCAGCTCGAGCATCACTAGCCACGAACTCAATGTCGATGTCACCTTCAAACCGATCAAGCAGAAGAGGCGAAAGCTCGGCCCAGAACGAGCACAAGCGGTTCACGACGAAGTGGAGAAACTACTGAAGACCGGGTCTATAGCCGAGGTGCAATATCCAGATTGGTTGGCTAATCCCGTAGTAGTTAAAAAGAAGAACGGGAAATGGAGAGTGTGCGTGGATTTCACCGACCTCAATAAGGCCTGCCCCAAGGATAGTTTCCCCCTCCCCCGAATCGACCAGCTCGTTGAAGCAACCGCGGGAAACCAGCTTCTATCCTTTATGGATGCTTTTTCAGGATACAACCAGATCGTAATGCACCCCGACGATCGGGAAAAAACAGCATTCATTACCGATCGCGGTACATATTGTTATAAGGTCATGCCCTTCGGCCTGAAAAACGCGGGCGCGACTTACCAACGCCTCGTCAATAAAATGTTCGCCAACCAGCTCGGAAATACCATGGAGGTATACATCGACGATATGCTCGTCAAGTCAGCAAAGGCCGAAGACCACATCCGACATCTGGAGGAATGTTTCC
The DNA here is from genome assembly GCA_020283515.1 of Alliaria petiolata. Classification (NCBI taxonomy): domain Eukaryota; kingdom Viridiplantae; phylum Streptophyta; class Magnoliopsida; order Brassicales; family Brassicaceae; genus Alliaria; species Alliaria petiolata. The sequence goes on along the minus strand of JAHZTW010000003.1, from coordinate 24,013,849 downwards.
TCATCCTCAACGAATATGATATGAAACTCAATCCAACAAAATGTACATTCGCAGTCAGGTCGGGAGAATTCATCGGTTACCTTGTTAAGCAGAGCGGGATCGAGGCCAACCCAAAACAGATTACCGCAATCATGAATCTTCCTTCCCCGACGAACACCAAAGAGGTCCAGAGACTTACTGGACGGATCGCCGCCCTGAATCGTTTTATCTCCCGATCGACAGATAAATGCCTCCCGTTCTATCAACTTCTCCGAGGAAACAAACGCTTCGAATGGGATGAGAAGTGCGAAGAGGCTTTTCAGCAGCTCAAGGCTTATCTTTCAACCCCCCCCCCCGATCTTAGCTAAACCTGAAGACGGCGAAACCTTATACCTTTACATCGCTATTTCCAGCTCGGCAATAAGTGGTGTCCTCATTCGTGAAGACCGAGGGGAGCAAAAGCCGATTTTCTACATCAGCAAAGCTTTGGACGGGGCCGAGACTAGATACCCTACCTTGGAGAAATTGGCTATGGCTCTAGTCATCGCTTCTCGCAGACTCCGACCTTACTTCCCATCGCACACAATAGCCGTGCTCAGCAGTCAGCCGCTTCGAACCATACTCCATAGCCCTACCCAATCCGGCAGAATGGCCAAATGGGCAATCGAGCTGTCTGAATACAACATTGAATATCACACTCGCACTTCCGCAAAAGCTCAAGTTCTCGCCGACTTCCTCATCGAATTGCCTCCCGAGCTGATCCACAACGAAACACCAATAGAACGCTGGACTTTGCATGTCGACGGCGCCTCTTCACGTCTCGGATCAGGAATCGGCATACAGCTCGAATCCCCCACCGGAGAAATCTTGGAGCAATCATTTCGATTGGAATTCTCGGCCTCCAACAACGAAGCTGAATACGAAGCGCTTCTAGCCGAACTCCGACTTGCCCGAGGAATGCAGATCGATCACATTCGTGCCTTCTGCGACTCCCAGCTCGTCGCAAATCAGTTCAACGGCGAATATGACGCCAAAGACGACCGGATGGATGCCTACCTCAAACTCGTCCAGCTATTGGCTAAGGAATTTACAACATTTGAACTCCTCAAGATACCTCGAAAGGAGAACACGGACGCAGATGCTCTAGCCGCCCTGGCCACCAGCATTGATCCCGACCTGCGACGAACTATTCCCGTTGCATCAATACCCCACGCCAGTATTATGCCACCCAAGGAGGTTTGCACACTGACTTATCAAGAGGACGAGTACGACAACCCAATGGAATTACTCAACGAACACAGAACCGAAGGCGAAGATTGGCGCGTCGAGCTCATGTTATACTTAGCAGACGGAAAGGTGCCAGAAGATAGATGGGAAGCACGGCGACTCCGAGCCCGTGGAGCGAAATACTCAATGGTCCGAGACCAACTCTACCGATGGACTTCAACAGGCGTTCTACTTAAATGCATCAACGGCGACGAAATTTCTCGCGTCATCAAAGAGACGCATGACGGAGCTGGAGGCAATCATTCAGGCGGCCGAGCTCTCGCCCTCAAAGTAAAAAAGGTTGGTTTTTACTGGCCTTCCATGATGAGAGATTGTGAAACATACGCCAAGAAATGCGAATACTGCCAAAGGCACGCTCCAATGATCAATCTCTATTGGGACGCGTGTCAGGACGTCTCTCCCTCTCGGTTTGTTTGCCACCGTTCTCAGGTCGGTGCTGGTCTCTCGTGGGATTCTGCGTGCGATTATCAAGGTTGATCTCGCCATTCTTCCATTTCATTATCAGCCTACTCGTGAGGGTTCTGCATTCCTCTTCAGTGTGGCCCGATCTGCCGTGCCATCTGCAGAAAGAGTCTGGATTGGAGGGCTCATCTGGACGGTCAGTGCGTCGATCCCAGGTGTTCCATCGGGGTGCCTTCGTCACCGTGGATACGTTTGATTTTCGAGATTTGTTAGCACGATCGTAGTGTTGTCTCGGTTCTAGGTAGTCATCCTGTTTATCCCGAGCTGCTTTCTTTTTATCCTTGGTGGATTCATCACGTAGCTCGGCGAGCTTCTCGTCTTCCAAGCTCATGAAACCGGTGGCTTTGTGCAACGCATCCTCCAGCGTCCTTGGTCTCCCAGTTTTCAATCTTTCTCGAAAAAGTTGGTCTTTGCGAAGATTCTTAAGCAGCGCAGCTACCGCGGTGTCATCGGACGCGTTTGTGCAGGTCACCATGGCGCGAAAACGGAGGATGAATTCTCGGAGGGATTCGTCCTTCCCTTTAACGCAAGCCCAGAGGTCGATTATCGAGGCTTCTTGTTCGATGTAAATCGAATAATGCTTGAGGAACGCCTCGGACAATTGCGCGTAAGTCTCGATGGATGCGGGCTTGAGTCGTGAGAACCATGTCAGGGCGCTGCCGCTCAGAGTTTCGACGAAGTATTGGCAACAACTTGCGTCGCGTTCTGTATCGGAGAATCGTGCTCGCGCCATTGCGATATTGAACTTTGTCAGATGTTTGCTGGGATCACTGTTTCCGGAATAGGTTGTCAGGTTCTTGAGTTTTCCATGGTCTCGAAGCGGGATGCTCGTGATGTTGGGTGCGAAAGGCGTTTGCTGTGTGAGTTGTAGCATCTTGTTGAGTTCGGGAGCAGACGATATAGCTCGGTGGACTTGCGATCCGATATCGCTGATCTGCTTCTGCATGAGCTCCATCGCTGTCGCTTCCGTGCTGTTCGTCTGAGTGGTTGGCGTAGGGTCAAGGTTGACGATTTCCGGCGAATGTTTCGATGCGGTTTTGGCGTTAGAGGCCGTTGCGTCTTTCTGCTGATCTGGTAGATCTTTGGTGGGGGTGTCGCCGAAGAGCGTCCTGTTGATTTCCGATACGGTTTGGAAGGCGAGCTGTTTCAAGCCCGGTGTGCGAGGGTCGTTCTGAGCTCCAAGACGTCGAAAGTTGTCAATCTCGTCTCGGTCAGCGATCTGTTGAGCTTGAATTTCGTTGAGGCGTTCCATGACGGTCTGCATGAAGGTTATCATGTCGGGAGGTGGTGGTGGCGTGTTTTTTATGCCCGTTGTGTTTTGTAGGCCGTCCTGGTCTCCAGTTCCGGTGTTGGTGGTATCTTCAGGTGGTGGTGTTCCGACCATCTTCGAGCTATCGAGCTTTTTAAAAGACTTGTCTCTCTTTTCCCCACAGTCGGCGCCAATTGTAAGAACTATTATCCGATCTAACGAAAGAATAAGAGTTTGTGGGGGAAAAGAGTAAGTCTTTATTATATTAAGCTAGAGCTCGGGAATAGTACAACGGTGGTTAGGTCGTCGGAATAAGAACGCCGACCTAAACCTTTAAAGCGGTGAATCGAGATCTAGAACTTATGCCGAAGCGTGGTTTGCCCTAGGTCTCGAGAGTAGAATTGCGGATGCCTCCAATGAATGAGGTTGCCACCTATTTATAATAGGACTAAGTCGGCTAACCAAACTCCTTCCTTTTCGGGAAAAAAGGAAATCTTCCTTTTTCTTCGGACCGACCTCCTATCCTTAATGGAAAGTTTCCCCTTTTCTTCGGGAAAACTAAACCTATCGTCGGACTCCTTTTGAAGGCGGCGCCGACCTAATTCGTTGGTCGTCTGATGGGCCCGAAGTCGTCTTCTTAATGGGCCGATCGACACCTTGCGTGTAAATCTACTCTTCCAACTTCATCACTTCGGCTGCTTCTCCAAAATGCTCCAAAAGGTTCCAAATTCCTCCATTTAGCTCCAAATGCTCTTCATCCTGTAAAGACTCTAATAGGACTCTAAAACTAACAAAAGACTCTATAAAAAACACTTATATCATGGTCCAAAAACGGGTAAAAACCATGATATATCATTAACAACGAGGTAGAAGAAGTCCCAGAGAGTGTAGAAGACCAGCTATTCACCAAACTCAGGGAACAAAATATCGGGATCAAGCCGAAATCTGTTGTCCGTTGTGAGAAACCCAAGGAGCCACGGTTTGTTCCTCCTGCATATAAGCCTCCCTATCCTTTCCCGGGAAGATTCAAGAAAGAACTCCTCGAGAAATATAGGGCACAGTCTGAAGAACATCTGAAGAAAGTGGAACTCACCATGCCACTCATGGATGCTTTGGCATTAGTACCACCATACCAAAAACTCATAAAAGATGCAATCCTTGCAAGAACAAAAGAACTCCAAGGCATGGTAGTAATGACACATGAGTGCAGCGCCATTATTCAGAAGAAGATAGTGCCAAACAAGTTGGAAGATCCTGGTAGTTTTACTCTTCCATGTTCGATTGGCCCCCTCACATTCAACAACTGCATTTGTGATCTTAGAGCAAGTGTAAGCCTTATGCCACTGTCAATAGCTAAGAGGCTCGACTTTACAACCTACAAGCCAAGCCAAATATCTCTGATACTAGCAGACCGATCTGTAAGGCTACCCAAGGGACTACTCGAAGACGTTCCCATCCGGATTGGTGATATCGAGGTACCAACCGATTTTGTGGTGCTCGAAATGGATGAAGAACCACGAGATCCTCTTATCCTTGGCAGACCTTTCTTGGCAACGGCAGGGGCAGTGATCGATGTAAAGAAAGGAAAGATCGAACTGCATCTCGGAAAGGATATCATCCACACGTTTGATATAAGGGAAGTAATGAAGAAGCCTACCATAGGAGGAAAAGTCTTATGGGTGGACACATAAGATAAGCTAAACGATGAGCTTTTCGAAGAACTTTCCTTAAAAGACCCGCTACTAGTTGCTTTGACAAAGGAGAAAAGGCAGCATGGACATATAGAGCAAGAAAGTGAAGTATATGTCATGCATCTGGATGCAAGAAGAGCCGTTGAAGATGATGAATTTCCCGAAGACCTCGAGCACGGAAGGCATAAGATCGTTTGGGGGACAAAGAAA
>JAHZTW010000003.1:23980148-24008077 GCA_020283515.1 Alliaria petiolata | reverse complement strand
GAACTAATGTTAGATGAGCAAAATACCTATTCGCAAAGAGATTTGGTTTAGGGGTTTTGTGAACAATCGAACCTGAACTTTAATGCTTGTTTGAATTGTTAGAATTTGCAAAGAGATTTGGAATTCTAGGGTTTAGACATAGATAATCTTCGCAGCGAAAGTTGGTTGATTTTACATTAGTGTTTCGAGTTCAAGAACAGTGCTTAATAATTCCTAACATTCTGTCTAGACGTGCAATTTGGATCACCTGAGAATTTCCCTGAACCTAGCGTTTCGTCTCCTGAATTTACTAAATCGTTTAATTGCTTTCTGTCTTTTACGTTTAATTACTTCTTCTTAGCTTAATTCGAAATTAGAAGTTCGTTGTGTGAATATCCCTTCCCTGTGGATTCGATCTCTAAATACTACAGTGATCTCTTAATTTGAGAGAGTAGCTCTAGGGTAAATTTGAGAGCATATCAAATTTTGGCGCCGTTGCCGGGGAAGGAGATTAGTTGCCTACAGATTTCTAGTATTATAATTTTGTCTAGGTTTTTGTTTTTGGTTACGAATTTTTAGTTTCTTATTCTTGGTTTCAGGTGCATGATTAGTACAAGAAGCAACAAGGAAAAGGAACTAATCGCACTCAACCAGGAACTTGGCCGTCTCGAACGCACAAACCGGAAATCTGCAAGAGCATCGATCGACACCAACACTAGCGTCGATCGACACCCTTCGCATACAGAGATGGCTGACCATGTGATTTTGATTCGTGATGAGGCTGGCAACTTCACGGATTTTGACGGCAATAGAAGAAACAATCGTGGACAGAGACTTGATGAGGCTGGCGCCATCATCGTCGAACCAGCCATAAAAATCGCCCCTGCGGAAGCTGGACGTGGAAGAACGCTTGGCGAATACAACCGCCCAGACCAGTTCTATGCTAATAGAGCTGTGATCCGTCCTCCTGCATTCCAAAGAAACGACTTCGAGCTGAAGCCTGCTTACTTCACACTGGTGGCTCAACATCCCTTCCATGGTCTTCCTCAAGAGCACCCTATGGACCACATTGAGAGATTTGAGGACCTCGCATCAAGCATCAAGGCTAATGGAGTGACCTATGATTATCTCTTCTGCAAGCTTTTCCCTTACTCACTTGCTGGAGATGCGTCATACTGGCTGAAGCAGTTGGATCCAGGATCCCTGACTACTTGGGAAGACACAAAGAATGCATTCTTATGCAAATGCTTTGATGACGCAAGATCCGAAGAGCTGAGGAAAAATATCACTACATTCTCCCAAGGACCCACTGAAGCATTCAAGCCTTCTTGGGTGAGGTTCAGATCGTACCAGAGGGATTGCCCACATCACGGTTTCAGCGAGCCGCATCTTATCGGAATCTTCTTCTGCGGGATCGATTGGAGGTACCATATGGCTTTGGATGCTGCGAGCAATGGCAACTTCAACACCAGATATCCAGCTGACGCGGTCGTGCTTATAGAGAATTTGGCCTCTTGCAACAGCACCAAAAATGCAGACTTTGAGAGAAGACAAAACGTTGGTGTAACTGGAGGAAGCCAAATAGCTGAGGTGAACAGGAAGCTGGATCTCTTGGTGAGCAAGAAGCAAGTTCACTTTGCTAATGAAGTGGATACTTTCGAACCAAAGCAAGAAGAAGTCAACTACATCAATGGAGCTGGTTTTCAAGGCCAAAGGTTTGGCAATCAGCAAGACTATGGTTCTTCTTACCAGAAGCCTTTTTCAGAACAACAACTTCCAAATAACTTATGGTTCTTCTTCTTACTAGAAGCCTCCTACACAAGACAATAAGATGGAGTCTATGCTAGAGCAACTTTTGGAAGGTCAACAGAAGATGACTGTTGACTTCAATGGGAAGATTGATGCCTTGTACACGGATCTAAATGGAAAAATCGAGTCTCTAGGTACTCATGTCAGGAAATTGGATGTTCAAGTGGCTCAAACTGCTGGAGCTTTGAAGAGACAAAAGGGATGCCTTTCTGGAAAGACGGACACGAGTCCAAGACACCACGTGAATGCCATCACGATTCAGAATGGAAGGAGCCTTCAAACAAAGCTGAAAAAGGGTCTAAATGCTGAGGAGATCGAAGAGCCAGATGAAGAACACGATGCTGCAGAGCAGGTGTCGATCGACACCACTGCTGAGTGTCGATCGACACCAGTTGAAAATCCCGATTCTTCGAGCTTTGACGGACCGAAATCGAGCACGATCGACACAGCATCGTCGACACAAAAAACTAGTGTCGATCGACACCAGCTGGGTATCGATCGACACCCTTCCCAGACTTGGACAGAAACGCCTGAAGCTTCAAAAACTGCAGAGGAAAGAGTGTACCAGCTTAAGGTTCCATATCCTCCTTTACCTAAACACCAAAGGCCGCCCATTAGTGCAGAGAAGTTGGTTGCTTTCAACAAAAAGATGGAACCTTAAGCTGGTACACTCTTTTCTCTGCAGTTTTTGAAGCTTTAGGCGTTTCTGTCCAAGTCTGGGAAGGGTGTCGATCGATACCCAGCTGGTGTCGATCGATACCCAGCTGGTGTCGATCGACACTAGTTTTTTGTGTCGACGATGCTGTGTCGATCGTGCTTCAAAAACTGCTGTTTCGATCGTGCTCTGACGGACCGAAATCGAGCACGATCGACACAGCATCGTCGACACAAAAAACTAGTGTCGATCGACACCAGCTGGGTATCGATCGACACCAGCTGGGTATCGATCGACACCAGCTGGGTATCGATCGATACCCTTCCCAGACTTGGACAGAAACGCCTAAAGCTTCAAAAACTGCAGAGGAAAGAGTGTACCAGCTTAAGGTTCCATATCCTCCTTTACCTAAACACCAAAGGCCGCCCATTAGTACAGAGAAGCTGGTTTCTTTCAACAAAAAGATGGAAATGATTCCCAAGGAGATCTCTTTTGATGAAGCTTATGAGAGATATCCCTTGTGTGCCTTCTTCCAGAATAACAGGGAAAGCATTGAAGAGATGGAAGAACTCTTTCACAAAGTAAGGGAAAAACCACCACCAATGAAGCAGCTGCTCAAGATTGAAGATCCTGAGATGTTTGTTGTTCCATGCTCCATTGGAGGAATTGAGTTTCAACAATCTCTCTGCGATTCTGGTGCTAGTGTTAACCTCATGTCAAAGGACATTGCAGAAAGATTATGAATTTCTGACATTCAACCTCCAAACATAACCCTCGAGTTTGCCAACTCTTCCACCACAATCCCATATGGTACAATTCCAGACTTGCTTGTCAAAGTGGGGAATTGTCTAGTACCTACTGATTTTCAGATGGTGAAAGTGGGCAAAAATTCTATCATGCCATTCATCCTTGGAAGACCATTCATGGCCACAGTGGGAGCAGTTGTAGACATGCCGAATAAGAGAATATCTTTCTCTAATATTGACAAAGAAGTCTTCTACAAAGCTATTCTTACTACTGGAACATCCAAACACATCTCTTGCATTGTTGTGATCGCTGGAGAAGAGCTGGATTCTAAAGAGCAAGTGAACAAACTGGTTGTTCAAGAGGCATTTGCTGAGAATTCTGAGGAAGGTGTAGAGCTTGAAGATTGGAGCGGAAACAATCATCTCTTCAGGACTTTGGGCAAAGATGAAGGTCTAATAAATGCCAAATTGATGGAGGAAGACGTTTTCATCATGGAAACAAGGATTGCAAAGCTGAATTGCAAAAGGAGTGCAGAGATTCGAGCTGCAGAGTTGGTGTCGATCGACACCACTCCTAGTGTCGATCGACACCCTTCGCAGATCACACCAGAAGCTGTTTCCAATGCTGCAATTCCATCACATGTTGTCAAACAGACGACTCCACATCCTTCTGCCCATAAACCTCGAAGAAAGAAAAGGTACGCATTCCCTGGAATAAAATCCAAACCTCCTGATCTTGTCAATAAGAACTTTAATGGTTCAAAAGATGTTTCACACTTATGCAAGCCACGAGATTCTCGTAGAGGGCTTGGTGTTTCTTTTGATGATTCTGCAGGAAAACGAAGTGTCCCACCCTGCTGCTGTTCCTCACTTCCTTGGTCGCTTTCACGCACTTAATGCATATACACCACCATGGATGAGAAGACATTCGTCTGGGAAGCATTCGATTCCACCCTCTGATCCACCAGACGTCTGAACCCCGACACAGTCAAGCTAATGACTGAAAACGAGCGCTGAGTGGGAGGCAACCCACTGTTAGGTACGTTTTTCTTTTTATTTCGTTTTGGTTTTACTAAGTCCTAGTTTCAGTCAGTTGAAAAAAGGCGACATTGGACTCGACTCAGATCAGTGTCGATCGACAACACGCGCAGACGAAGGTAAGTCTTCTATCTTGTCTTTTATGTTGTTTCTAATCTTTCTTTTAGCCAACTTTGGGCTTGATAACACTGGGGATAGTGTTGTTTAAGTCTGGGGTAGGTGATTACTGACTTTGTGTTTTGTTTTGAGTCAGTCAAAAACTTTGTTTTATTGAGTCAAAATCAGTGAAATTTTCAGTTTTCAGAAGAACTAACCACAGAAGATTGACACTTGAAGGACCATTGCCATAGTAGTTGATTGCAGGTTTTACTAGGTAGAAAGCTGCAAGTGGATCAGTCTAACCAAGAAAGTTCAGATTTCTGCTTAGAGCTTGGTATTCATTGAACTTGATTCCTCTTTCAGCACTGGCAAGATAAGAACACTACAGTCTCTCCTTGGTCTTCCCTTGATAAAAAGAAAAGAAAGAGTCTAAATCAAGGAATAGTGCAAAGAACGTCATGAGTCTGTCTCCTCACAAGGAACAATATTAGTGAGTGCTATTGAACCTGTCTCCTAACAAGGAACACAAGTAAAGAGTAGCACTATTCTGAGACTTTAAAAGAATGAGAAAAGTCAATGAAAAGATCTTAGAACACCCTGAAAATGGACACCAGTTGACTAAGGGAAGAGAAAATAGGGGAACCGTAGAAGGACTGTCTTGTTCAGGCACTAAGGAAGGGAAAGAATCTGTAAGTTTTTTTGGTCAATACTGTTGTTATAGTTCGAAATTTTATGAGCAAAAGGGATTTGGACTTGATTTGGGAGATTGCTAAGCTAGTGGTAAGTATACCGAAATATTACCTAAGGTTGGCTCAATGGTATGTGGATTCAAGAGTGTTCGTTCAATGTGGCGTTCTGAAGGTTAGCTGGATCTTTCGGTTTTCAAAACTCGACTCTATACTTTGTTTCTGTTTTGCTTGAGGGCAAGCAAAAGCTAAGTCTGAGGGAGTTTATATATCATGGGTTTTACCCGTTTTTGGACCATGATATAAGTGTTTTTATAGAGTCTTAGTACTATTTTCGAATCTATATAGAGTCTTTGTAGGTTCAGGTACAATTGGAGATAAATTGGAGATTTGGATACATTTTGGAGCATTATGGAATGAAGTCACGAAGTGTTGAAATCGGATTGAAGATGAAGGATGAGTGGCGATCGACACCACTCCTAGTGTCGATCGACACCATGGTTTTCCTATTCCAAAGACGTGAAGTTTCCAGATTTTGAAGAAAAAGAAATTCTCAAGACTTTTCCTAATCTTCCAAGGAATTGAAGATTCGTACCTATGCCTATAAATATAGTTTTTCAGCCATTGTTTAAGCATTATATCATACTTTAAGAATCATAGAAGTTTAGGTTTTTGGAGAGAAAAATCATACTCCTTTAGAGAAGATTTGGAACTCCTTTATTTCTTCTATTGATTTATTTCATGCTTTTTATTCAAATTATGATTTCTGTTTCATTGATCATGTCTGAGTAGTTTGCTTGTTAGGTTTAGAGTTTTTCAAGGGTGATTGATGAATTGTTAGGTCGAATTAAATTGTTAGGATAAAATCATTAGAGTTCTTCATCTGGATTTGTGTTTAATGCTTATTCTAGCTTCGCGACCTAGAATCTGATCTTAGGTTAATTGGTAGACACGAGAGTGTTATTGATTGCCTGAACTAATGTTAGATGAGCCAAATACCTATTCGCAAAGAGATTTTGTTTAGGAGTTTTGTGAACAATCGAACCTGAACTTTAATGCTTGTTTGAATTGTTAGAATTTGCAAAGAGATTTGGAATTCTAGGGTTTAGACATAGATAATCTTCGCAGCGAGAGTTGGTTGATTTTACATTAGTGTTTCGAGTTCAAGAACAGTGCTTAATAATTCCTAACAATCTGTCTAGACATGCAATTTGGATCACCTAAGAATTTCCCTGAACCTAGCGTTTCGTCTCCTGAATTTACTAAATCGTTTAATTGCTTTCTGTCTTTTACGTTTAATTACTTCTTCTTAGCTTAATTCGAAATTAGAAGTTCGTTGTGTGACTATCCCTTCTCTGTGAATTCGATCCCTAAATACTACAGTGATCTCTTAATTTGAGAGAGTAGCTCTAGGGTAAATTTGAGAGCATATCAGCATATCGGGATCAAGCCGATAAGGATGCACCAAGCTCAGGCGAGCAGTGCATACGCGGGAATTGGAGCGAACTCGATGCTCCAAAAATCGAGCTCAAGCCACTACCAGATGGGCTAAGGTACGCTTTTTTGGGACTCAACTCCACTTACCCAGTTATTGCGAATGAGGATCTAAGTGATGATGAGCTAAATTCACTCCTTAAAGAGTTGAGAAAGTATAGAAAGGCTCTTGGGTACTCGCCAAGTGACATCAAGGGTCTTTCACCAACACTTTGCACTCATAGGATTCACTTAGAAGATGAAAACACGTCTTCCATTGAACACCAAAGACGTCTAAATCCAAACTTAAAGGAAGTGGTCACGAAAGAAATTTTAAACTTTTGGAAGCCGGCGTGATATACCCCATCAGTGACAGTACTTAGGTATCTCCTGTCCATGTGGTACCAAAGAAAGGGGGTATCACTGTCGTAAAGAATGAAAAAGAAGAGTTAATCCCTACTAGGACCATAACCGGTCATAGGATGTGCATCGATTATAGAAAACTTAATTCAGCCACTAGAAAAGACCACTTCCCTCTCCCTTTCATAGACCAAATGCTGGAGAGGCTAGCTAACCATCCATATTACTGTTTTCTGGATGGCTATAGCGGCTTCTTCCAGATACTGATTCACCCAAACGACCAAGAGAAAACTACATTCACATGCCCGTATGGTACATTTGCATATCGAAGGATGCCATTTGGGTTATGTAACGCACCAGCAACTTTCCAAAGATGTATGATGTCTATTTTCTCTGACCTTATAGAGGAAATAGTTGAGGTGTTCATGGACGATTTTTATGTGTATGGTTGCTCTTTTGGTGTTTGTTTGTCGAATTTATGCAGAGTTCTTAAGCGATGTGAGACAAACTTAGTACTGAATTGGAAGAAATGCTATTTCATGCTCAGAGAAGGGATGGTGCTTTGTCACAAGATATCGGAGAGAGGTATCGAGGTCGATAAGGCCGAGATAGAGGTCATGATGCATTTGAAGCCACCTACCACAGTGAAGGAAATTCGTAGCTTCCTTGGACATGCAGGCTTCTATAGGAGGTCCATCTGTGATTTCTCCAAGATCACTAGACCATTCACTAGGCTCATATGCAAGGAAGCCGAGTTTATCTTCGACGAGGATTGCCTTCAAGCGTTCACCACGATCAAGGAAGCTCTTGTGAGTGCGCCCATAGTCCAAGCTCCTGATTGGGATCTACCATTCGAGATTATGTGTGATGCAAGCGACTATGCCGTGGGGGCTGTTCTCGGACAAAGAAAAGATAAGAAGTTACATGTGATCTACTATGCAAGTCGGACGCTAGATGATACCCAAGTAAAGTACGCCACGATCGAGAAAGAGCTATTGGCAGTTGTGTTTGCCTTTGAGAAATTCAGAAGCTACTTGGTGGGATCGAAAGTGATTGTCTACACGGATCATGCTGCACTAAGGTACATCTATGCGAAAAATGACACCAAACCGAGGTTGCTAAGATGGATTCTCCTGCTCCTAGAGTTTGACATGGAAATCTTGGACAAGAAAGGAATAGAGAACGGTATAGCTGATCACTTATCCCGGATGAAGATAGAAGATTTGATTCCCATCAATGACGCCCTACCAGAAGAGCAACTCATGATAGTAGATGTCCCCAGAGGAATGTACCAAGTGAATAAGAATTTGGAAACCGTAGCCAGCATGGAAGAGAACACCATTCCTTGGTATGCGGACTACATCAACTACTTGGTGAGTGGGGACATCCCAAATGATCTCGATTCTTACCGAAGAAAGAAGTTCTTCAAGGACATTAACTACTTTTTCTATGACGAGCCGTATCTCTTCAAAAGAGGGTTGGATGGGGTCTACAGAAGATGTGTATCTAAGGGAGAAGCGAAAGGGATCCTATTCCATTGCCACAGATCAGCTTATGGTGGTCACTTTGCCACGTTCAAAACCGCAACAAAAATCTTACACGCAGGATTCTGGTGGCCAAGTTTATTCAAGGACACTCACGAGTACGTCTCCTCTTGCGAGGTGTGTCAAAGAAAGGGGAACATTAGCAAGCGGGACGAGATGCCACAGAACCCGATATTGGAAGTCGATATCTTTGACGTTTGGGGAATAGACTTCATGGGACCGTTTCCCTCCTCTTATGGCAACAAATACTTACTAGTTGCTGTTGATTATGTCTCAAAATGGGTCGAAGCCGTTGTCAGCCCCACCAACGATGCAAAGGTGGTACTAAAGCTATTCAAGTCAACTATCTTTCCAAGGTATGGGATCCCAAGAGTGGTGATAAGCGACGGTGGTAGTCACTTTATCAACAAGTTGTTCCAAAACCTCCTAAAGAAGCACGGGGTCAAAAAAAAAGTGGCCACACCGTACCATCCACAGACAAACGGGCAAGTCGAGATATCAAATCGCGAGATCAAGGCAATATTGGAAAACACGGTCGGAGCAACGAGGAAAGACTGGTCACCAAAATTGGACGACGCTCTGTGGGCATACCGAACTGCTTTCAAAACACCCATAGGCAGATCTCCTTATGCCCTCCTCTATGGTAAGGCGTGTCATTTACCCATGGAACTCGAGTACAAAGCTCTATGGGCCTTCACAAACTGGAAGAAACTCGGTTAGAAGCATTCGAGAGCTCTCGGAACTACAAGGAGAGAACGAAGGCTGTCCACGACAAGAAAATCAGGCACAAAGAGTTCGCACCAGGGAATCAAGTGCTGCTGTACAATTCAAGACTGAGGTTATTCCCCGGAAAGCTGAAATCAAGATGGTCTGGTCCATTCACGATCAAGGAGGTCTTGCCATACAGAGCTGTAACACTTGTGGGCAATGAAGGAGAGGATTACACAGTAAACGGGCATAGAGTCAAGCCATACCTGGGAAGTGAGAAATACCAAGTTTAGGAGGCAACCGCGGTTAATCTCCTAGACCCAAACACAGCCTAAACGGCTAGAAGAAGTCAAGCTATGAGACTTTAAACAAAACGCTCTTGAGAGGCCCCCAAGCTTATCCTTTTACCTTATTTTTTTATTTTTCTCTTTTTACTTTACATTCTCAAGAATAATTATTAGTGGAATCGATGATCTAGATATCAAGACATGGGATATTGGGGAGCCATAACAGGAAAAAGACTGGAAGAAATATCATTACAGGCGTGAAATCCATGCACCAGCCAATGTGAACGACATATCGGGTTGGGATCACGGTCTAACGCCGCTGTAGAAACATGACCAGGCTGGTACAAACGGATTCACCTCGTAATGATCATCCGGATACAATCGCGCCCGTCCTCAACTGAATCACGCGACACCGGACTCCTCCAACGATCACAGACCGACGAGACCGAAGGTACAACTCCAAAACTATTGTACATAAGCATTTTTCTTTTTCATTTTTGCTCTTTGCTTGAATTTTTGCATTTTCCTAGGATCGTATTCTTCCTCTCTTCTATCACACAGGGACTGTGTGATTTAATTTTGGGGGTGTAGTACGTAGTACATGCATTCACATAGATTAGACATCATGCATTCATCATATCTGCATAGAAAAACACAAAAAAAATTGAAAAATTTATCCCACAAAAAGATTCATGTAGTTGAATTTCCATACTAGGATTGAGCCCAGACGCATTCATTTATGATTCATAAGCATTCGCATAAGGTGTTAAGTATGATGAATCCTTGTAAATAGCCATTTTTAAGTCATGAATTCAATGCCTTAGTTCTTATTTGTTTGATTCATTTTGAATTGGAATGAGCTTAAGGCAGCACCACATTTGGAATTCGTCTTGTGAAATTCGGTCTTAACTTGATGCTTTGCGATTTGAACCGATTCCCTAATGAACTTGAACCTTTAAAATGAAAATTTAATTATCTTGTTCTTGTTTGTCGATTAACTCATAGATTTCACTTGGATTCTCTTTCCCTTTGTACCACTCTTCTGCTAGTCCAAGTACCAGACCACACCCAAAGCGTAAACCTTCGTTTTAAACCATAAACACTTTCGTGAGAGCATGTGAGGCCTTTGCACCATTTTTGAATTTTCCTAGGCAAAAAGTGTTGGGTTTAGGCCGACAAGGTTAGATTTCCATGTAGACGTTGGCTCACAACTCG
Organism: Alliaria petiolata; assembly: GCA_020283515.1. Classification (NCBI taxonomy): domain Eukaryota; kingdom Viridiplantae; phylum Streptophyta; class Magnoliopsida; order Brassicales; family Brassicaceae; genus Alliaria; species Alliaria petiolata. The sequence continues at coordinate 23,997,478 of JAHZTW010000003.1, read as the reverse complement.
AGTCAACATTAGGTTAGGTGGTGTAGATACTGAAATAGCTTGATACCGAAATTTGAGGCCGAAATTGCTGGCTAGACTAGGAAGGGGGTTGGGTTCCGATTGCTGATATATTGACAGAAAAGGGAAAAAGAAGGAAACCACTGAGTCAATAAATGAGACGGGGACACTTATAAAGGAGATGGCGGCAATAAATGAGACTCGAAACCAAAAGAAGAAAAGGCGATTCCAAAAAGAAGCAAAAGAAGGCCAAACAACAAAGTTCAAATCCGGTCAATAACACCAAAGGTGAATCACAAGGAACGCACACAAGGAGCCAGAAAGCCGAAACCGATCTCCAACAAAGAAGAAGTCCCCTGAAAATGACCACGAAAGGTAATATCGAGGAGTAATATCGGGTATAAGGCGAAACGCAAAAGCAAAGGGTAGCTTAGGAAGGGAGAAATTAGACAAAGGTAGAAAACGAAATAGGTGTTCGGGTAGATGGGAATCTATCCTTGTATGCATCCATTGGTTTTTACCCTTAGCATTTTGCATTAAGAAGATTCCTTTCATGAGTGACCCCGTTTAAACACAACTCGTTCGCACTACGAGTTCATATTTAGCTCGTGACCTTACCTTGAACCAAGTGAGTTGATTGATAGGCATGAATGAGATCCATGCTTTAAATTTTCTTAATGAATGTGAAAGGGAATTGGGAATTTGAATGTGCATCTAAGTTGAGATTGATTTTGCTTGATGTTGAGATGAATGTGGCTAAGGCTTTTTGGTTAGGTAGAATTCAACCTGCATCCTAGAAACCTGAACTTAGACATTGAGTTGATTTCCTTTAAATGGCGTTTTGGATTCAAACTTACATCTTTTTTTTTAAAACATCACCCCTCCGGTTGGCTTTTGCTTGAGGACAAGCAAAAAAGCAAGTTTGCTCATCACGACATGAAGCCGTTGCAGCATAAGTCCAAAAAAGTACCATTTCGGGAAAGTGGTCCCAAAGTTTTAGCTTTTTCCTCTTTCATGTATAAATACTTTGTCCCCCATGCTTATCTCTCTATCACTCATTCCAGTTTTAATTTTCTGTCTTCTTTTCAGAACCGAAAAACCTCTAGCATTTTCCACCATTGAAGCTTGTTTTAAAGCTTTGATTTTTATATTGCTTGAAGTTTTAATAAGTATTGCTTAGCGCTATTTCTTAAAGCTTCTTCATTTTCTTGTTTTTGGACTATCTCACAAACTATGAGTGACCTTCCTATCCTCGTGGATCTTGAGGTCTCTCTAATGGTGTGTGAGTAGTTTATATCGTTTTAAGGGATGAGGTTAGGGTAAAACGAGTTAAAGGTCTGATCTTTGATGTATGTCTATGCTTAAGCCAACTTAATCCTTTCTTATTTGACGCTTTTAATGCTTAGTCATCTTCGCTATTTGATTTTTGCCATCTAGCTTCTTCAAACAAACGCCATGTTTGAATGTTTGCAAGGCCCAATCTCATAAGAGATACGCTCATCCTAGCCTAAGGGATTAGATGCCTAGGGAGTGTTTTGGCAATAGTAGAGTTGTTTAATCTTGCTTGCTAGTCTCATGGATCACTACGCGACAGCGAGGTTAGGTTATGAGTTAGTAAAGTGATTTATACCACGACGGTGGATTTATCTTGATCTTGAACTCTATGTTTAAGGATTAGCCTCATAGGTAGTTAACATTTGCATCAAAGAAAGGTTTTTGTCTTGTTTACCTCCAGATCCCTTGTCCCTTGAACCGATCATCATTTCATCTTGCAAAGTTTGATTCTTTAGTTTCTGTTTCTGTCTTTCCTTAACTAGATCTAGTTTTACTTTTGAGTCCTCTATCGTTGTGACAGTAGGGTAGTAAATCATCTCCTTTTAAACCGTTAAATCTTTCTTAGCTTGTAAAAGAATCTCATAAATGCAATAGCTTGAACCTTCCCATCAGATTGATAAGACCCATAACCTATACTACATTCGGTCATAAGTTGTGGGTCATTGATTAAGTAGAAATACCCAAAAGAAACTGCTTGTCAAAAGGAAAGTCAAGAAGCTGCATACTCACAACAGTTTGGAGGTTTGCAATAATAATTTTGACATATTTTGCAAGGATGAGGGAATTGTAAGACACATGACCTGCACATACACGCCTCAACAAAATGGCATAGCAGAAAGATTGAATATAACAATTATGAATAAGGTCGGAAGCATGCTGAATGAAAGTGGTTTGGGACAGAAATTATGGGCAGAAGCGGCAGCAACAGCAGTGTACTTAATAAACAGATCACCTTCGTCGGCATTAGACTTCAGTGTTCCGGAAGAATTGTGGTCTTCAATGATGCCTTCTTTGGATGGAGTAAGAATATTTGGATGCATTGTGTATGTCCATTCAGATGGAGGAAAATTGAATCCAATTGCCAAGAAGGGAGTCTTCACAGGTTATCCAAAAGGTGTTAAGGGATTCAGAGTGTGGTTGTTGGATGACCAGAAGTGTACCATCAGCCATAACGTCATTTTCAGAGAAGAAGTGATGTACAAAGACATTAAGGCAGATCTCCAGGGAGGTAAGTCTACTAACTCTTCAATATTATTAACTGATCATGCTTCTAGTTTTGATCTTATAGGAAACGATAGTGAAAGAGTGGATACAGCTCAAGGTGGAGCATCTGCAAAAGAAAGTCAATCTGAACAAAGTCCTACGACTCTGAATCAAGAAGAAGCGGGAACAGACAGTGAGACTCAGTCAGACAGTGAGGTGCAGTTAGGCGGTGAGGTTCAGATATATGGGAGTCATCAGTTGGGCAGAGATAGGCCAAGGAGAACAGCTAAGCTACCACCAAGGTTTAAAGACTATGTTGTCAACGAGGTCTATGAGGATAATGACTATGCAGAGTACATATGTGCTTTGACAGAAGATGCAGGAAATCCAGAGCCAGCCTATTACCAAGAAGCAGTGAATGATACAGATAACGACAAAATGGCCAGAAGCTTCGGTTGAAGAAATGCAGTCTCTGTGGAAGAATGATATGTGGCATTTGGTTGATAGATCAGAAGGTCGGAGAGCCATAGGTTGCAAGTGGATCTTCAAACGAAAAGTGATATCTCTGTAAATTGCATGTTTTTAACACATATTTCATGCTAGTTAGGACTTCATTCTTGCACTTTTGATATGTCTATATTTTGCATCATTTTAGCATCCATTTAGTATAAGTTTCTCATCATTTAGGAGTCTAATATAGCATCATATTGTTGCATTGTATCATTTAGAGTCCTAGAGTGTATTTGTATAGTCTTTGCATATTGTGGTGCATTTGGAGTCTTGATCAGGTGATAAAGATGCTATGGAGGCATGAATGGAGTTGGAGAAGGATGGCATAGCAAAGGAAGGGCAAGAAATCATCAAGAGGAGGAAGAGAAGCAGCCAAATTAGAAGCAAAAGTCTTGAAGAAGCATATTGAGCATTTAGAGGCGCAAAATGTATGTGTCCGGACGAAGGCCTTGCACTTAGATTCAGACTCTGATGCCTTCTTAAGAGTTGAAGAGGACCCAATGAGCTTTCTTGTGCCGTTGGAATCAAGTCATTTGGACTCCTGGTTAGAAAGTTACATCGATTTTAATTTGGATCGACGAGTTAGATCGACGAGCTCGTCGAACCAAACCTCCAGGAGCATGGATCGACGAAACAGATCGATGAAGGACGTCGATCCATTTTTCCAGGAGCATGGATCGACGAAACAGATCGACGAAGTTCGTCTATCCAAACCCAGACGAATCTTTTTGTCATTTTTATGGGTCCCTCCTATAAATACTCTTTAGACCTAATTTTTGTTCTAAGTTTTTTTCTCTATGTTCTTAGCTTAAACTTTTATCCTTAAAGGGAGAAAACCTTGTATTTGCTTTGGATCTTTAAGTTTAATGCAATATCTCTTTTAGATTTCTTATTATCTTTCTCTAATCATGTTTAACCTTTCACTAATCTTTGATTTGATGGGTTTAATCATGATTAGTGAGTAGTTCTTTAGGAACTTAGGGATGGGTTAGATTTAGGGATTTCTAATGGTTCAATCTTGCAATCTAGGTTAGATTCTTTCATTTCTCTTCTCATTAAGTAGTTCTTAATGCCAAATAGCTAATCTTTGCTAATTTGGATCATAGGCATTTCATCCACCCACCAAGTGTTTGATGAAATGCTTGAACCAACTTAATGAGAGATTTACATTTCTAGCCTAAGACATTAGTTGTCTAGAGTGTTTATCATGCCAATTAGACTTGAATTTAATGCTTGCTAATCATTTTAATGCTAACACATCATTAGTTCATTAGGGTGATTAGTAAAGGGATTAGTGCCACACATCATGGATTAATCTTGTTTAAGTGTTCTAGGCATAGAGTTAGCTTCATTAGTTGCTTAAATGATTGCAAGATTGTCCATTTAGTTTCCCAAATCAATGATTCCATCCCTAGGTTTCGTTTTTAGTAATTTGTTAATCTTGATTAGTAGTAAATTGCTTGATTAGTGCTTGATTAGTGATAATTAAGGTTTTAGATCATCTAATTAGTCTTGTAGTGTCTCTCTTAGGTTGTAGCTTGCTTTTAATAGTATCTTGTCACCTTGAATTTCGAATTTGGCTTAGCTTAAATAGTTTCATGTATTCCTAGTGTTGTTAATCTTAACCCCTTATGGATTGACATCTCAAATACTACAATGACATGAGTAGTAGAGATTAATTGAAGTGGAAAAATCCTACTATCAACTTTCATCTTAGCTTTCATCACATTTTTACCCATGATAGGATTATATGCATTAGGTTAGGTTTATGCATAGTCTTGCATGTTTGGAGTGTGTTCTCATATGCTTAGGATGGTCCGAAGAAGAAACCAAGGAGGGAGAAACTTAGGATGGTCCCAACGTTTTATGTTTTTCCACTTTTGTCTATAAATACCTACCCTCCACCCTTATCCTTCTATCACGTTTTCTACTTTTATTTTTCTGTCTTCTCTTTCAAACCGAGAACCACTTTTGTATTTCCACCATTAAAGCTTGTTAAAAGCTTTGGATTTTTATGCAATCTTGAAGTTTTAAGTATTATTGCTTAGTATATTTCAAGAAATTTTCTTCCTTTTCTTGTTTTTGACTGTCTTGCAACCTATGAGTTATCCTCTCATCCTTATGGATCTTGAGGTTTCTCAAATGGCTTGTGAGTAGTCTTTTTAGGATTTCGATGGGTTGAAAGGACCAAGAGACTTTCGGGTTTATATTTATTGCTTAGCTAAAACATAAAGTTAGATTCTTTCTTGTTTATCACTCCCAAAGCTTAGTCTAGTTTGGCCATCTAGCCTAAAGTCCACAGGCGGCTTGACACGAACGCCAGGTGCTTGCTTAGCCGGATCCATGAACAAGAGTTTGATTTCTTAGGCTAAGACTAACCATCTGTCTAAGAGTCTTACGGTTCAATAGGGACGTTGTAGATGCTTGTTTCTTCTATTGTACCACTATGCGAAAGCTAGTATATGGTGATAGAGATTCAAAGAGTTTAGACCCAAACTCCATGGGCTAAACGATTTGAGGATCCCTTTACCTAAGAATCACCATCAAAATACCAAGTCTTGATGTGATCCAAAAGCTTTAGCTTGATAAGACAAACCGAGAGTCACCTAGTTCATGATACTCATCAAGATACTTCTTTTATCTTTTTACCGTATAAATATCTATTTCCTGCTTAGCATCTTTAAAGTTCTCTTATTTATGGTCTTGAGTGACACAAGATCAATCCTTTAGTCGTTTTTAGTGAAGTCTCAACCTTTATCTATTTCGAGCTTGACTTATGACACCCATATGACCGATCTGTTTACTAACGCTCCCAAAATGGTTTGATATCCCATACACTGTATTGCTTTCGGTTGATAGTGTTGGGACATTGCTAAAAGGAAGCAAAAAAATCCTATTTGTCAATTGGCGCCGTTGCCGGGGATCGAACCCGGGTCACCCGCGTGACAGGCGGGAATACTTACCACTATACTACAAAAACATTTGCATAGAAAAACATTAACAAATTAGACATCATGCATAAAGTGCATAGTATGTAGTACATGCACTCACATAGATTAGACATAAAGTGCATAGTAATAACATAAAGTGCATAGTATGTAGTACATGCACTCGCATAGATTATACATCATGCATTCATCAAATTTGCATAGAAAAACACAAAAAAATTTAAAAAAATTTGAAAATTTATCCCACAAAAAGATCCATGTAGTTGCATTTCCATATTAGGATTGAGTCTAGATGCATTCATTTAGGATTCATAAGCATTCGCATAAGGTGTTAAGTATGATGAATCCTTGTAAATAGCCATTTTTAAGCCATGAATTCAATGCCTTAGTTCTTCTTTGTTTGATACATTTGAAATTAGACTGAGCTTAAGGCAGCACCACATTTGGAATTTGTCGTGTGAAATTCGGTTTTAGCTTGATGCATTGCGATTTGAACCATTTCCCTAATAAACTTGAACCGTTAAAATGAAAGTTTAATTACCTTGTTCAAATTTGTCGATCAACTCATAGATTTCACTTGTACTCTCTTTCCTTTTGACCACTCTTCTGCTAGTCCAAGTACCAGACCACACCAAAAACCTAAACCTTCGTTTTAAGCCATAAACACTTTTGTGAGAGCATGTGAGGCCTTTGCACCATTTTCGAATCTTCTTAGGCAAAAAGTGTTGGGTTTAGATCGACAAGGTTAGATTTCCATGTAGACGTTGGCTCACATCTCGAGTTAACACTAGGTTAAGTGGTATAGATACTGAAACGACTTGATACCGAAATTTGAGGCCGATATTACTAGGTAGACTGGGAAAAAGGGGGGTGTATTCCAATTGATCATGCATTAACAAAAGGGAAAGGAGAAAACCACTGAGTCAGACGGGGACACGAATAAAGAGATGGCGGCAACAAATGAGACTCGAAACCGAAAGAAGAAAAAAGTGATTCCAAGAGAAAGCAAAAGAAGGCCAATCAACAAAGTCTAAATCCGGCCAACAACATCAAAGGTGAAACGCAAGGAACGCAACAAAGGAGCCAGAAAGCCAAAACCGATCTCAAAAGAAGAAAGAAGAAGTCCTCCGAAGATGACCAGGAAAGGTAATATCGAGGACTAATATCGGGTATAAGGCGAAATGCCAAAACGAAGGGTAGCTTAGGAGGGAGCAGTTTAGATTAGGGTAGGAAACGAAATAGATGTTCTGGGTAGATGGAAGTCTAGCCTTGTATGCATCCATTGGTTTTTACCCTTAGCATTTTGTATTAAGAAGGTTCCTTTCATGAGTGATCCCACTTAAACACTAAACCCGTTTGCACGACGAGTTCATATTTAGCTCGTTACCTTACCCTGAACCAAGTGAGTTGATTGACAGGTATGAATGAGATCCACGTTTTAAATTTCTTAATGAATGTGAAAGAAAATTGGGAATTTGAATTTGCATCTAAGTTGGGATTGATTTTTCTCGATTTTGCGATGAATGTGGCTAAGGCTTTTTGGATAGGTAGAATTCGACTTGCATCCTTGATAGGGCTCAGGTTTTACCCTTATAAAACTACTGCAAGTGCACAGCAAATGCAATCGTAGTATAAGGGGTATCGAAATCACAAGGGAAGTAGATGCTACTCAAAGGTTTCTAAATTCAGATTATGCTAGGTAAAAAAATTAAATTAAAAGACAGAAAGCAATTTAAAAGACTTTGTAAATTCAGGAGATAAAACGCTAGGTTCAGGGAAATTCTCAGGTGATCTAAATTTCAGGTCTAGACAGAATGTTAGGAATTATGAAGAACTATTCTTGAACTCGAAACACAATTATAAAATCAACCAACTCTCGCTGCGAAGATTATCTATGTCTAAACCCTAGAATTTCAAATCTCTTTGCAAATCCTATCAATTCAAACAAGCATTAAAGTTCAGGTTCGATTGTTCACAAAATCCCTAAACTAAATCTCTTTGCGAATAGGTATTTTGCTCATCTAACATTAGTTCAGGCAATCAATAATACTCTCGCATCTATTGATTAACCTAAGATCAAATTCTAGGTCATGAAGCTAGAATAAGCATTAAACACAAATCCAGATGAAGAACTCTAATTATTTTATCCTAACAATTTAATTCGACCTAACAATTCATCAATCACCTTTGAAAAACCCTAAACCTAACTAGCAAACTACTCAGACATGATTAATGAAACAGAAATCATAATTTGAATAGAAAGCATGAAAGAAATTAATAGAAGAAATAAAGGGGTTCAAAATCTCTCAAGAACAGAGTATAGGATTTATCTCTCCAAAAGCTCTCTAAAATCTCTCTCTAAAATCTCTCTCTAAAATTATTGTGTAGCCTAAACAATGACTGAAAAACTATATTTATAGGCTAAAACACGAGCTGGAGCACTTTTGTAAATAAGGAAATCTTCTGGGCAAATTTCCTTTTTCTTTAAGACTTGTAAAATCAGGCGGTTTTAGGAATCCACGATTGGTGTAGATCGACACCAATTAGTATCGATCGACACTCATTCCAAAATCTGGCTCTCTGACTTCATCATTTTGCAGCTTCTTCCACAATGCTCTAGAATGATCCAAAATCTCCAATTATGCTCCAAACGTAGTCCAACCTGCAAAGACTCTAATAGGACTAAAAATACCAAAAGACTTATATCATGGTCCAAAAACGGGTAAAAACCATGATATATCAATCCTAGAAACCTGAACTTAGACATTGAGTTGATTTCTTTTAAATGGCGTTTTGGATTCAAACTTACACCTTTTCTTTTAAAACCTCACCCCTCCGGTTGGCTTTTGCTTGAGGACAAGCAAAAAGGCAAGTTTGGGGGTGTCTATATCTCTGTAAATTGCATGTTTTTAACACATATTTCATGCTAGTTAGGACTTCATTCTTGCACTTTCATCTTAGCTTTCATCACATTTTCACCCATGATAAGATTAGATGCATTAGGTTAGGTTTCTGCATAGTCTTGCATGTTTGGAGTGTGTTCTCAGGTGCTTAGGATGGTCCGCAGAAGAAACCAAGGAGGGAGATCACAAATGGAGGACGAGCCGGTAATATCGAGCATGGATCACGACCTTGAGGCCGATTTAGACAAGCGCACGACGAGTAGCAGTGACTTAGTCCCGAAAGAAACACCTCGGAGCGAAGATCCAGCAAGAGGATGCCATGAAGACGGATATCGGAGCAAGGCAACGGGAAGTACCCGATTCGAGTAACAAGGAAGGCGAAGGAAGGCGAGCCTTCACGACATGATCCCAAAACACTTGTCTGATATGGAGACTGCCCGAAGAATCAGAAGAGTTAGCATATCGGTTTGCTCACAACGACTTGAGCCCGAAACGCTAAAATCCAATATAGTACCATTTCGGGAAAGTGCTCCCAACGTTTTATGTTTTTCCTTTTGTTATTAATATGTAGTATGTTGTCAATTGGCGCCGTTGCCGTTTGGGAGAAAGTTTAGTCATTTCGGTACTAGGTCTTTATAATGACAAGTTTCAAATTTTCAAGTCATTTAACACTTTTACTCGTATATATCTGTTTTGACAGGTATATGAACCTACGCTCACACGGTACAACAAATCTTGTTCCCCGAATAGACGATATCAACCTGCTCGAAAGATCAGCCAGACGAAATCGGGAACAAGGCGAAACTCCAAACCGTGTGACGATAGAAAACCAACTTGGTGCTCAAGGAGCTGCGGGCGCAGCCGGAGCACAAGGCCAACAAGGCCACCAAGGACCATAAGGTCCACAAGGCGTACAAGGCGCTCAAGGACAGCCTGGTGTTGCAGCTGCTCCAAGAGCTGTGAGGCAAATCGGTGCGGGAGATGCACCGATATCGACCGCAAGCCGACACGGTATCCAGCCACCACCAGTGCAGAACAACAACTTCGAGATCAAAAGTGATCTCATCTGCATGGTGCAGAACAACCGATTCTTTGGTCTGCCCTTGGAAGACCCACTTGACCATCTCGACCAGTTCGATCGTGTGTGCGCCATGACCAAGATCAACGGAGTAAGCGAAGATGGATTCAAGCTGCGTTTGTTTCCCTTCTCACTGAGAGACAAAGCACACGCATGGGAAAAGACTATGCCCCACGGATCCATTACCTCGTGGGCAGATTGCAAGAAGGCTTTCCTGACAAAGTTCTTCTCCACATCGAGGACAGCCCGATTAAGAAACGAAATCAGTGGTTTCACTCAAAAATCCAACGAGACCTTTGGTGAATCCTGGGAGCAATTCAAGGGTTACACCACTCAGTGCCCTCACCATGGATTCAGCCAAGAATCACTCCTCAGTACACTATACCGAGGTGTCATTCCCAAGATTCAGATGCTGCTCGATACGGCGAGCAATGGAAATTTCCTAGCAAAAGACGTTGAAGACGGTCTCGAATTAGTTGAAAACTTAGCTCAGAGTGACTCCTCTTACCACGAAGAAGCCGTGGCTCCAAAGAAGAAGTGGATGGAAGCCGGAAAATGATCAAAGAGCTCAACGAGAAGCTTGACAAGTTACTACTTGTCCAAACGCAAAAAGAAGTCCATTTCGTGGAAGAACTCACTCAAGTCCAAGAAGGGGAGGACGTTCAGTATGAAGATGTTAACTACATCAACGCTCAAGGAGGGTATAACACTTGGAGACCCAACAACAACCTATCCTACCGAAACACGAACGTCGCAAACCCACAAAACAAAAAATACCCTCAGCAACAAGGAGGAGGAGCAAAACAATTCGTGCCATACACGAATCAAAAAGGCTTTGTACCGCGGTTCCAAAATCAAAACAGCTACCAGCCACGACAACAAGCCGGTGCACCTCCTGGCTTCCAACAACAACAAGGCAACCCACCTGCTCAAGCTAGTTTCGACTTGGAAGGCACTCTAAAGCAACTTCTCCAAGGTCAAACACATATCCAGGCGGATATACACAAGCGTTTTGCTGAAGTGTATAACAAGATTGATGGTGTCCACACGGAACTATCCGGGAAGATTGAAGCTTTGACCGCTCGTGTCAAGACACTTGAAAACAACAAAGGCATTGCATCTACAAGCCAAACAACCAACCTTCCTGGAAAATACGTCATGAATCCAAAGGAGTATTGTCAAATGATCACCACTTTCGACGAGGAAAAACGGGATCTACTCGAAATTACTTCTCCAAAATGGGCTCAAGTCGATGCGGACATCGACATCCTAAGAAGGGGAGGGAGTTCTAAAAATTTGGCGATCCCTGAAGAGAAAGCACCATTCCTGCGAGTCTACAAACCGCCAATGCCATACCCCCAGATGCATAAGAAGCGTCTCATAGAGGAACAAGAGGCCGAATTAATCGAAACATTGAAGAAAGTTGAAGATCTCTTCAACAATGTCGACGAGACCAAGCCCATTCCAGATTCCCTAGTAGCTTTGAAGGACAAGCTCTATGCTGATGAAATGGCAACAATAGGGAGGAATGCAGCAGCTCGTGAACAGAAACCTAAGGAAGAAGCCTTAGTAGTGAAGAAGCTCGAAGATCCAGGGTCGTTCACTCTGCCATGCACACTCAGAGGAATCACCTTTGATAACTGTTTTTGTGATCTCGGGGCAAGCATCAACGTGATGAGTCTAGCCACGGCTAAGCGTCTTGGGTACAACACTTATACCGACTGCAAGAAGCCGTTATCACTGGCCGATGGGAGTGGAAGAAAGACTGTTGGGAAGCTACTGGACCTACCTCTCATGATTGGGAACGTGCTACTGCCAAGCGACTTCCTGGTGATAGAAATGGACCAAGATGTCAAGGAAATCTCCTGTTGGGAAGACCTTTCCTAGCCTCTTCCGGTTGCATGTTTGATCGCAAAAGCGGCAAGGTAGAGCTGAGACTAACTGGAAGCTTGGTAATGCACTTTGACACCAAAGGAAAGAGAATCAATCAGAAGGAACATGCATACTCCCTTGTGCTCAAGAAGACGATTGAAAAAACCAAAGATCCATCCTTGGAAATATGCTACGATGGGGTCTGTCTCAATACAATGTTCGAAAGACAACCAGAGGAAGCCCGAGAAGAACAAAAAAGGGTGATCACTTGCAAGAAGTCTTATGTGAGAGGACCTACCCTCGGTGATCGTCTGGAAGGTATGACTCTCAAACCTGTTCTCTCTGCTGGTGGTGAGATGAGATACAAACTGAGATGCAAGGGAAAGGTTAGACCCTTTGCTTACCTTAAGGTGATAAAAGACACCGATTTGACCAATCAAAAGGGTTCTAAGGCAAGTAAAGAGGGAACTTCCAATGTATCACTGGCTGATTTTATCTCGATGATCAAGGAAAGTAAGGATCCTCCCACAGGATCGAGGGGTGTTCATTTCCCCCTTTCACACTAAAAAGATGATCAAGAAAAGTCAAGCTAAGTGACTCAAAACAAAGTGCTCTTGGGAGGCACCCCAAGCTTATCCATGTACATATTAATGCTTTTTCTAGTCTAGTTTAATGATTTCAGGACCCTTGAAGGATAGGGTGGGGTCACTTACACATAAGAGGAGCTAAAACCAATGTGAAAATTTTTTAGCACAACAACGGGATGTAATATCGGGTTAACACCACGATATCACCCCAGGGCATTTCATGTCGAGCAAGCACAACGGTGCGTAGCCGATATGGAATGAAGCCCAAGCTAAACAATCCTCTGGGGTAACATATCGGGAACCAGCCGATATCCGAAACGTCAGTCATACCATATCGGAGTCAACCCGATATGGCCGTCCAGGTAATAGGGTATTTGGACTTGGCCAATCCGAAAAAAGCGCCCAAATTTATGGCCCACTTTTCCGGATAAGGCATGAATGCTTGGTTGGGGTTAACCGACAACTATCCCCCAAACCAAGAAACCCTAGTCAAACCCTTTTCTCCCCCACATCTCCTCTTTATAAAAGCTATCACCTCTCTCGTTTTCATTCCCCATCACTCTTAACTCCAGAAAATTGTCTATAGCTTTTAATTTCGCAATTCCATTACGTGCATCCTTCCAAGAGTTTTTACAAATATCGTGGTAAGGTGAAAATCTGCTATAGAACGATATGATTGAGTATTGCTTAGGATTGTTCGAATTCGCTGCATTAGGGATTTGAGAGTTGATGGAGGAATATTTGGTATATAGTTTTTGCATAAAGCTTAGGGTCTTTTGTAGGATTTTCTAGAATTTTGGCATTTCTATTTTTGAAGAATAGCTTCACGGCTAAACTATTTTGAAATGTTAAGATTCTGGAGATCCCCTTTTTCCACCTTTTGTATAATGCATGCTTATCTAAAATCTGAATATGTGAGAAACAACTTATAAAGAACATTCTTCGTTTTCTCGATTTAGGATTTTTCCCGATCTAGTAATAATTCGAATATGTTTGCTTGGGTCTCTTTAGTCATGAATAGAGTTACCTTAAGTTTAAGCATGTATGCAAGATCATCTTTGCTCTTAGTGTTTTTCCATGTGCTTACACACTTTCGAGTGTTTTTGATTGTTAGGTACAATGGTAGGAGCAACAAGAAGCGGAGCTATTCTCGGGAGATCAAGGGAATACCAGACGGAAAAGAGACAAGGAAAGAGACCAGTGGGAAGCTCCAGCCGAGCGGCTACAGTGCTCTCACCCACGCGTGTATCGGCAAGAAGGAGTGCGAACTCCCGACCCACACTGGCCGATATGCGTGTAGCATTCAGGCGAATGGAGTTCAAGGCCACACGCTACCCCCATGAGGAAACAATGGTCGAGCTGGGCATCTACGAAGACTGCCAGATCCTTTTCAATGCGATGGGTCTGAGAAAATTCATGGAAAACGCCTATGCGTCTCACGAAGAGGCAACCTTCCAGTTCCTTGCAACGCTGGAGGTAACCTTCTACGCCTTTGGAGAAGAGACTCCAGAAGAAGACGGTGACGGTTACATCCACTTCAAGTTTGGGAGAGAGACTCACCGAATGTCATTTCGGGAACTGGAGTCGATATTCGGATTCAGCCAAGGCGATATGCGAGAGATGACCCTCGACATCGAAAGGGAGGAGCTGGAGGCACTGTGGGGGCACATTGGGGTAGGCACTTATAAACCCGGAGTGAACAAGAGTACCAGGATAAGGCACCCAGCCTTGAGGTATGTGCAAAGAGCCATTGCTTGCAAGGAGCTGACCAAGGAGCTGGAAATAATGGATGACGGCCTGGGAGAGATTATTCAAGAGACCCGAAATGGGAGGGAGCTGAAAGGAAGCAGACGGAGCACCGGCTTGATCACGATATTGCTCAAAGAGCTTCTCCACTACAAGTCGTGGATGATCTCCACACCAAGTGAAAAGCCTCACGTAGGCTGTGCAGGAGTCGTATCTGCCATCCTAAAGGGAGCTGGTGCCGATCTCGAGGAGGCAACGCACGGGATTCGCTGGATAGACATCGACTATTTGAAGAAGTGTCAATTGCTCGAGAAGCCATATCGGCATGGACACCGATATCAGTTCACCCTTCCTTCAAACAGAGCGGCCGTGATGTTCCTGCCCAACCCATACCTGGCCACGATAAGGGAATCTCAGCATCTGGATTTCGAGCCTCAGGACGAGCATCTTTTCCCCATGGAGCTGACTTCTATGGGGACTACGAGGAAGAATATTGAGAGGAAGCCGATACAGTTGCTGAGGAGGAAGAAGAAAATGAAGACGACTACGAGGACCCTACGGACGAGTATGGTTTTCCTCTCTACGGAGCGGATCGTTACCATTTCGATTTAATCACGAGTGCAACGCATCGAACCCTCAAGACGGCTCACGATTGGATAAACGTACTCCAGAGGTACTGCAAATGGCTGGATCACTCAATTAAGAAGCTAGTCTCCACGGTAAAGGGGATTAAGGGACACGTGAAGGGTCTAAAGGGCCAGATCAAATCGATCACCTCGAAGCTGAAGGGGTCGACACCATCACCACGGCTTGAAGCCGATATGACATCCGGAGAACGAGGAGGAGGAGAAGAAGAAGAGTCTGACGAAGCAGACAGCCCAATGCTTCAAGAGAGGCATTCCTTCTCGCTCCTACCAAGGGAGCACGAGCTAAGTGATCCAAGAAGGCATTCCTGCCAGGAAGAAGGCATATCGAGGAAGAGACGTGCGAGCCAGTCCCCGATACCGGAATCGGACAACCCTTCCTTCTCAACCAGTGAGGACACCACGTCCTCACATCACACTGAGCAATGAGGTACCACTCCAAACTACTGTACATAAGCATTTTCTTTTTTTTTCTTTACATTTTACATTTTCCTTGAAATTTTACTTTTTCCTAGGACCATATTCTTCCTCTCTTCTATCACACAGGGACTGTGTGATTTAAGTTTGGGGGAGTATGTAGTACATGCACTCACATATATTAGACATCATGCATTCATCAAATTTGCATAGAAAACACAAAAAAAATTGAAAAAAATTTGAAAATTTATCCCACAAAAAGATCCATGTAGTTGCATTTCCATATTAGGATTGAGTCTAGATGCATTCATTTAGGATTCATAAGCATTCGCATAGGGTGTTAAGTATNCATTTCCATATTAGGATTGAGTCTAGATGCATTCATTTAGGATTCATAAGCATTCGCATAGGGTGTTAAGTATGATGAATCCTTGTAAATAGCCAATTTTAAGCCATGAATTCAATGCCTTAGTTCTTGTTTGTTTGATGCATTTGGAATTAGACTGAGCTTAAGGCAGCACCACATTTGGAATTTGTCTTGTGAAATTC
Source organism: Alliaria petiolata (assembly GCA_020283515.1). Taxonomy (NCBI): domain Eukaryota; kingdom Viridiplantae; phylum Streptophyta; class Magnoliopsida; order Brassicales; family Brassicaceae; genus Alliaria; species Alliaria petiolata. The sequence goes on along the minus strand of JAHZTW010000003.1, from coordinate 23,981,689 downwards.
GGTTTTAGGTTGATGCATTGCGATTTGAACCATTTCCCTAATAAACTTGAACCGTTAAAATGAAAATTTAATTATCTTGTTCAAATTTGTCGATCAACTCATAGATTTCACTTGGACTCTCTTTCCTTTTGACCACTCTTCTGCTAGTCCAAGTACCAGACACCCAAAACCTAAACCTTCGTTTTAAGCCTAAACACTTTTGTGAGAGCATGTGAGGCCTTTGCACCATTTTCGAATCTTCTTAGGCAAAAAGTGTTGGGTTTAGATCGACAAGGTTAGATTTCAATGTAGATGTTGGCTCACTGATATACTCATATATTTTGCATATTTAGCTTGCATTTAGAATAGGTTTTTTATGCTTACATCATTCATAATAGACTAGTTTGCATCATTTGTACCATTTTAAGTCCTAGAAAACTTTGCATTAGCATTTGCATAGTTTCTTGCATATTTGCATCTTTTTCAGGTTGTTTAGGGTACTTGGAGCTGTGATGGATGCTGAGCATTGACAAGAAGATGAAAGAAGAGCCTAGGAGTAGGCGGGAATCAAGGTAAAACTCAGACAAAACCAAAGAAGCCGAGATCGACTGGCCGATCGAGCAGAATGACTCGATCTGAAGACAAGATCGATTGTATGATCGACCACACTCACACGATCAAGGTATGATCGACTAGACAATCGACCAAGATGAGTCGATCCAAAGCAGATCGAGTGGACGATCGACTGGGCCACCCGAACCAAACACTGATCGAGTCAAAAATCGACCAAACATACTCGCTCCACCGTAGATCGAGTGGACGATCGACCATGCCGTTCGAACCATGTGAAGTTGACCCAGAAAAGTTTTTATGCTTTAGTGAAAGTGGTAGACATACTTTATGTCCCTTGTCCCTTGCCCCTTGTCTCTTGCCCCTTGACCCCTCTTTTTAGGCCAAGAGCCATGTTTAAAACTCTATATAAGGAGTGTTTATGTGCTTGTAAAAATGATTCAGTTTTCATTCAAGCTTTTAATCAAGTCTTATATTCTCTCTTTCAAAAGTCTTCTTAGTGTTCTTGTAAGCTTTCTTAGTGTTCTTGAAGTGTTCTTGAGTTCTATAGTTCTTACTATTTAGTTTCTTAAAAACTCTTATTTTTATTATATATATATATATATATCTTATTTAAGTTATTCTAATGTCAAGTCTTTCTTCTAAATTCTTGATTAACTCTTTGTGAAAAAAATCTTTTGTGCTTTTAATTAATATCAATTTTATTTCTAATTCTAATGTCAGATCTTTCTTCTTAATACTTATCGTTTTCTTTATAAAAATCTCTTGTGTTTTTATTATAGCAAGTATTTAAATATTTCTAATTTCAAGTTTTTCTTCTCAACCCCATAGATCATGTTCCTTAACTCTAAACTTATGTTTAAAAGAGGTAAGAACATGATTTGTGAGTAAACCGCTTAAGGTTTGAGGTTGGGATGATTAAGGAGGTTGGAAACTAAAATCTTGGTTTGTGTTTATCTTGTGCTTTATTTTAAATCTCTTCTTGGATTTGG
>JAHZTW010000003.1:23938749-23957804 GCA_020283515.1 Alliaria petiolata | reverse complement strand
CATTATGGATCGACGAGGCAACGTCGATCTGGCTCACCGATCCGTTCTCCTGGAATTATGGATCGACGAGCTTCACCGATCCATCTCGTCGATCTGCTGCCAGAAGCCTTCTTCTTCATCCTTTTGTTGCTTCTTGTCCCTCCAAGTGACATGCATCATTCTCCAAGTGCATCCTCAACTCCCAAGCGTCCTTTTCACCTAATAAGGTCCCAAAACATGCAAAGAACATGCAAAACATGCAAGAACCATGCAAGAACACTCTAGGACTCTAAATGATCAAATGCAACACTATAATGCTATATTAGACTCTAAAATGATGATAAATCTACACTATATGGATGCTAAAATGATGCAAAATATACACTTATCAAGTCTCCTGCTAAAAGATTACGCCCCAGAAATACAAAAAACCAAGTGTGCAAAGAAGCAGAGGTACAGATGCCGGCCGAAGATAATAAGCCAAAGAGAAGAGGTAGAAAGCCTAATACGGTGACCAAAGAAGCAGAGGTACAGAAGACAGAAGTCGAAGATGAGAGAAAACAGGTGCCGGCCGAAGTTAATAAGACAAAGAGAAGAGGTAGAAAGCCTTCATCGGTGACGAAGCTGAAAATAAAATTACCTGCTCCGAACATTAAAGAGATGAAAGAGGTTGATGAAATCCTAAAAAAGCTGACAATAACGATCCGAAGGAAGGTGACAGTGACATATGGGATGTCACAGACCAGTTTGTTGCTGATAACATGTGCATGTTGCCTGAGTCTGATGATGATGATGAGGAAAAGATTAGGATGGATAGAATTAAAGCATTAAGGACGGAGAGTGTTATGCTGTCCCCGGATGGGAGTGCATTGAATCCACAACAAGATCATCTAGCAAGGGGTTTTCCTTATATTGGAGACAACGGACTGACGTGCATGAGGAATAATTGTTTACCTTCACCTGGAATATATGATCCTATGGCAGCGGTTGATCCGGCCAAATTGCAGAAACTTAAGGATTACATAAAGCCATTCGAGTATGACCATTTAGACCTCGTGTATATTACAGCTTGTTAACACTATTTGTGTATATTAACTTGTGTTTTTCTGTTAGGAATATCCCATTGGGCAGGGCAACAGACGAAGTTGATTTCTATAGGGTTATCATCACCGAAAGAAAGCATTGGCCAGATCGAGAATATGGATGGTTATTTGATGTTGTAGGTATTACTTTATGTCTGAGTTATTGTTGTTTACGGGTGAGTTATGATACAATATTATGTCTGGGTTATTGTTGTGTTTTGTCTGAGTTATGACACATCGCGGCTGAGTAATGCTTTATCATGGCTCACTTATTACAGCATGTGTGTGGGTTCCTGAGAGTCCTCAGGAACAGGTTCAAGCGAGATCCCTGCCCATTCCACAACAAACGCATTGCATTTATAGACACGTGGTTCGTCTCTCTTTGGGTTACAGAGTATGAACAGTTCAAGATAAAACCGAAGAGGTTTAAATTCAAAGACATCCCGTATGAGAAGGTAGTTAACGGTTTGCTTCCAGAGGATCAACCGACAAATAAGAAATGGATACAAGATGTGGATAACTTGTATATTGTTCCACAAACCGGAGGCAATCACTGGGTGTCGCTGGACGTGGACCTGCGTAAGGGGCATATTGATAGCTATGATAGCATCGTGGGACAAGTAACCCCAGAAAGTGAACAGAAAATACTGGAAAGTTGTAGGCCGTTTACGCGGATGATTCCAGCAATGATGAACGATCTAGTTCCTGCCACAATCCGTGAACCTAGCTTCCAGCAGTTTACCTTCAGAAGGAGGAGTGTCTCCAGGGCCCCTTAAAACGTACAAGTTGGGGACTGTGGCGTGTACGCGTGTAAATTTGTCGAATGTCTAGCGCTTGGTCTCACTTTCGATGGCGTCTGTGATCAAAATATCCAGGCTATACGGGTTAAGATGACAACAGATATCTACGATGAGGCACCTGATCTGCTTGCACAGTTTCGATGATATATCATGTTCTCCTTGATACCTATTATGATATTAAAATATTGGTATTTTGAACATAATCGTTTGTGGCTGATTTAAGGATTTTACAAACATATTTACCGGCTGATTTAAAGTCAAGTTGCTGCTGGTTTGCTAATATCATTTGCGTTAAGTCAACCATATCGTTAGAATAACGCAGCCAAACCACGAATGAATCTTGATAGGGCTCATGTTTTACCCTAATAAAACTACTGCAAGTGCACAGCAAATGCAATCGTAGTATAAGGGGTATCGAATCCCAAGGAAAGTAGATGCTACACTAAGGTTTCTAAATTCAGATTATGCTAGGTCGAATAATAAGAAAGTAAACTAAAGCAAGAAATAAACTAGCAATCACGAATTAGGGTTCTTAAAATTAGGAGACTAAGGCGCTAGGTTCAGGTAAATTCTCAGGTGATCTAAATTGCAGGTCTAGATAGAATGTTAGGAATTATGAGGAACTGTTCTCGAACTCGAAACACTAATGTAAAATCAACCAACTCTCGCTGCGAAGATTATCTATGTCTAAACCCTAGAATTCCAAATCTCTTTGGAAATTCTAATAATTCAAACAAGCATTAAAGTTCAGGTTCGATTGTTCACAAAATCCCTAAACCAAATCTCTTTGCGAATAGGTATTTTGCTCATCTAACACTAGTTCAGGTAATCAATAACACTCTCGCATCTATTAATTAACCTAAGATCAGATTCTAGGTCGTGAAGCTAGAATAAGCATTAAACACAAATCCATATGAAGAACTCTAATGATTTTATCCTAACAATTTAATTCGACCTAACAATTCATCAATCACCTTTGAAAAACCCTAACCCTAACTAGCAAACTACTCAGACATGGTGAATGAAGAAAACATCATGAATAAAGAAGATTGCATAAAAGAAATCAATAGAAACAAAGGAGTTTCAAATCTGCTCTGAAGGAGCCTAATTCTTCTCTCCAAAATCTCTCTAAAAATCTCTCTCTAAGTCTCAAAACAGAAAATAAGAATAATAGTTGGTGGCTAAACAATGCCTTGAAAACTTGTATTTATAGGTAAACTCGCGTCAGGGGCAAACTTGTAAATACTTGAAACTTCTTGTGATTTCCTTTTCCTGGTTGAAGTCCGCAAAACTTGGTCGGCTGACTTGGTGTCGATCGACACCAATGTAGTGTCGATCAACACTCTTCGTAAAATCCGTCTTCTGACTTCATCACTTCGTAGCTTCTACCAGAATGCTCCAAAAAGTTCCAGAATCTCCAACTTTACTCCAAACGTAGTCTAGCCTGCAAAGACTAATAGGACTCTAAAAATATCAAAAGACTCTATAAAAAGATTTATATCATGGTCCAAAAATGGGTAAAAACCATGATATATCAACTCCCCCAGACTTAGCTTTTGCCTTCCCTCAAGCAAAACAGAAACTTATAGAATGAAGTAGAAGTTTGAAAACAGAAACTTTCGAGTACCTCTTCAGAACGCCACATTGATTATCACTTCTTGAATCCAAATGCTATAGAGCAAACCTTAGGTAATATTTCAGCATACTTACAACAAGCTTAGCAATCTCCCAGTTTGAATCCAGATCATTTCCTTGGTAAAATTTTGAACTCTAACAGTGGTATTGCTACAGAACTTTACAGTTTCTTTGCCCTTCCTTAGTGCCTGAACAAGACATTCTTCATACAGCTCTCCTATTTTATCTTCCCTTAGTCAACTGCTGCCCATTTTTCAGGGTGTTCTAAGATCTTTTCATTGACTCTTCTTATTCTTTGAAGTCTCGGGAAATAGTGCTACTCTCTACTTGTGTTCCTTGTGAGGAGACGGGTTCAAGAGCACTCACTAATATTGTTCCTTGTTAGGAGACAGGCTCATGAGGTTCTTTGCACTATTCCCAGACTTAGACTCTTTTTTCTTTCTTTTCTTTTTCAAGGGAAGATCAAGGAGAGACTGCAATGGTCTATCTGTTCAGACTGAAAGAGGAATCAAGTTCTGCGCATACCTAGTTCTTATAAGGGGATCTGAACTCGCCCTGTTAGACTGATTCCACTTACAGCTTTCTACTTAGTAAGACCTGCAATCAACTCTTATAGCAATGGTTCTTCAAGTGTCAATGTTCTGTGGTTATTTCTTCTGAAAACTAAAAATTTCACCTATTTTGACTCAATAAAACAAAGTTTTTGACTGACTCAATTGACTCTCAAAACAAAACACAAAGTCAGTAATCACCTCCCCCAGACTTAAACAACACTGTCTCCAGTGTTATCAATCCCGTAGTTGGCTAAAAGAAAGATGAGAAACGACAGAAAAGACCAGATAGAAGATTTACCTTCGTCTGCGCGTGGTATCGATCCACACTATAGTGGTGTCGATCGACACTGGTTTGAGTCGAGTCCAATGTCGCCTTTTTTCAAACTGACTGAAACTAAGACTTAGTAAAACCAAAACAAAATAAAAAGAAAAACGTACCTAACAGTGGGTTACCTCCCACTCAGCGCTCGTTTTCAGTCATTAGCTTAACTGTGTCGGGGTTCAGACGTCTGGAGGATCAGAGGGTGGCATCGAATGCTTCCCAGGTGAATGTCTCCTCATCCATGGTGGTGTATAGGCAGTAAGTGCATGAAAGCGACCAAGGAATTGAGGAACAGCAGCAGGGTGGGACTTGAGTTCGGGTGGGACACTTAGTTTTCCTGCAGAATCATCAAAAGAAACACCAAGCCTTCTATGAGAATCTCGTGGCTTGCCTAAGCCTGAAGCACCTTTTGAACCTTTGGTATTCTTATTGACAAGATCAGGGGGTTTGGAATTGATTCCAGGAAATGCGTACCTTTGCTTTCTTCGAGGTTTATGGCATGTAAGATGTGGAGGCATCTGTTTGACTACTGGTGATGGATTTGCAGCATTGGAAGCAGCTTCTGATGTGATCCGCGAAGGGTGTCGATCGACACTAGGAGTGGTGTCGATCGACACCAACTCTACAGCTCGAATTTCTGCAGTTTTTCTGCAATTCTGCTCTGCAATCCTTATCTCCATGATGAAAACGTCTTCCTCCATCAGTTTGGCATTGATTAGACCTTCATCTTTGCCCATAGTCTTGAAGATATGATTGTTTTCACTCCAATCTTCAAGCTCCAGAGCTTTCTCAGAATTCCCATCCAATGCCTCTTGAACAACCACCTTGTTCACTTGCTTTTTAGAATTCAGCTCTTCTCCAGCGATCACAACATTGCAAGAGACGTGTTTTGATGTTCCCGTAGTAGGTATAGCTTTGTAGAAGACTCCTCTGTCAACATTAGAGAAAGATATTCTCTTATTGAGCATGTCTACAACTGCTCCCACTGTGACCATGAATGGTCTTCCAAGGATGAATGGCATGATAGAACTCTTGCTCACTTCTACCACCTGAAAATCAGTAGGTACTAGACAATTCCCCACTTTGACAAGCAAGTCTGGAATCATACCATATGGGACTGTGGTGGAAGAGTTGGCAAACTCCAGGGTCATGTTTGAAGGTTGAATATCTGCAATGCCTAAACTCTCTGCAATGTCCCTTGACATGAGGTTCACGCTAGCACCAGAATCGCAGAGAGACTGTTCAAACTCAACTCCTCCAATGGAGCATGGAACTACAAACATCCCTGGATCTTCAATCTTCAGTAGCTGCTTTATTGGCGGTTGTGTACCTCTTGCTTTGTTGAAGAGTTCTTCAATTTTTTCAAGACTCTCTCTGTAATTCTTAAAGAAAACCCCAAAAGGATAATCCTCCCAAGCTTCAGCAAATGAGATCGCATTGGAGATCCTTCTCACCTTCTTGGTGAAGCCAGCCAGCTCTTTTGCACTAATGGGCGGCCTTAGGTGTTTGGATATAGGAGGATATGGAACCTTAGGCCTATATACCTTTTTCTCTACAACCTGTGAAGCTTTGGGTCGATCTGGCGAAGACTGGGAAGGGTGTCGACCGTGCTCGATTTTGGTCCGTCAGAGCTTGATTTCTCGAGGTTTCCTACTGGTGTCGATCGACACTCGACAGAAGTGTCGATCGACACCTGTTCTGTAACTCGGATTTCTTCTACATCAGCCTGAAACTCCACAAATTCTTCAACACTCCGAACCTTTTTCAGCACAGGTTCAAGGTTCCCTCCACTCTGAATCGTGACGGCGTTCACATGATGCCTCGGATTTGGATCCGTCTTTCCAGGAAAAAATCTGTAGCATCCGCGACCATAAATTCTGATTATTGTCGAGTGGGTCATGGGATGACCGTTGTATATACGTCTGGTATGAGTGAGGTTCGTCCGTGTCTGTAAAAATGTATGTACCGTGACTGCGTCTGTGAGGTTAAGGTCTGTACAGTTACTGTGTCCGTGAGAGATGGACGGTACCGTGGCTAGTGTCGAGTGAAAATGGTTGGATCGAGTAAATATTGTGAAAATTGTCTAAGTGTCGAGAGACGAAGGTGCTAGGCCATGGACCGTGGTTTTACTCGAGAGAAATCGGTTTATCACTAGTGAAAAAAGATTTATTTCGATGATGGCCGAGCGGTTTGAGTGTTGGCCGAGAGAAAAAGGAAAGTTGGCCGGTTTGGCCGAGATAACTTGATTTGGACCGAGAGAAAACCAAGATGCGTCGGCTAAGGTTTGACCAAGCGGTTTATCTCTTGGGTTTCGTGTATATAAGTGAGTTTGAGGGATTTATCTCAGGGGGCCGCATCTGTTCTGGAGAGAAAAGGGAAAAATCCCGAGAGAAAGCCAAAGGGTGATTTTTATCCCGAGAGAAAGGAGTCTCCGCCGAGAGAATTTTGGGTGGTTCGTGAGATCGCGTGTTCGGTTCTGTTTCTGGGAATTCTGATCAAGAGAATCGACTCGGAATGGGCGATTTACCGAGGGAAGGACCAAGTTTGTTCGATGAATTCTGTCTGGATCGGGAGTTATACGAGAGAAAGAAGTTTCGGCCGAGAGAAAGCCGAGTTCGTCCGAGAGATTTCGAGAGCCGTCGAGAGATCGCGTGTTCCGTTTTGGTTCTGAAAATTATGACCGTGAGAATCGACTTGGAATAGCCGATTTGTCGAGGGAATGATCGAGTGTGCCGAGGAGATCCGACCGGATCGAGAGATAGCAGAGAGATTCTGATCGGGCAAGGCGATGTCCGAGCGATAACCGAGACGCGACGACTGGATCCGAGAGATGTGTGACTACGTCCGAGAGATGCGTGACTACGTCCGAGAGCTTTCTGTTATGATCGAGTTTTCACCTACAGATTTCTGTTCTTATCGAGTTTCACCGAGAGAAAGTGGTTCAACGAGAGATAGTCAAGAGGAGTCGGCTATATCCGAGAGATAGCCAAGAGGACCACGACCATGGTCATGAGAAACGTGGATATGGTCAAGGAGATCATGATTGGGCTGGCTGGCGATCAGGACTGATCGTGGCTGGGCTGACTAGCCATCATGGTTGATCGTGACTGGAGTGTCTGGCGATCGGTAAGATCGTGTCTGGCGGTCCGTGTGGATCGTGTATGGCGATCAATGTGGATCGTGTCTGGGGATCGTGTGGATCGTGTCTGGCGGTCAGTGTGGATCGTGTCTGGGCGTGCAAGGGATCGGGGATCCGAGCCGTCTCTCTTCTGTACTTGGTCATGTGGGGATGGTTGGTTAAGTGACTAAGTACGGGGGGAGATGTGTTCGGGGGTTGGCCAGCACAGTGGCTGGGTCAGCAGGAGCGTGTTTGAAGTTGTGGACGAGGTCTGGACGGTATGGGACGTTCATGGATCATGCGATGTGGCCAAGGTATGGTTTAGCTGACGCTTGATATTATTGTTCTGATGCGTAGCTAGTTAAGCCGTGTTTGAGTAAGACCATGGGATGGTCTTTGCTAAGTTGTTAGATGGAAGGAACGTGTTAGACTTCATCTAGGATATCGGTTAGAAAGGCGAAAATTTACTGTGGTCTGGCCGCGGGTTAGGAAATCCGGGTCGGGACCCAACAAGTGGTATCAGAGCGTGGTCGGTTCTAGGACAGAGTCTTGATGTGAATTGGGCTTATCTAGAATGACTTAGACACAGAAAATGGTAAAGAGAATAAATGTTTATCTGTTTAAGTGGCTGGATTTTCTGTGAGTGCATGAATGTGGCTGGTACCTAGTATCGTAGCATTGCTAGGTTACCTGATTTTCATTGATTGCTTGTGTAAGTTAGTGAATAAGCTTATCAAAGTCAATGTTCTGTGATTGTGATTTGGTTAAGTGTGAACCGTAAGAATGCATGATGTCTAACTAGCTCGTTTGGATAGCCGGATCGAGTGTCTTGCTTGGGTGATGTGTGATTCACGCCAGAGCAGAACCGAGTCCATAAGTCATGGTCCGCGAGCTAGGGTAGGCGATCATCCTGTTTTTGTGATTGTGAATGAATGGGAATGGTACAAGGTACCGAGTGGTCAAAAGGTGGTATCTAACTAGCTGTGTGAATGTCCGGATCGAGTTGCTAGTTCAAGGGGATGTGTGATTCTCGCTTGGAGTAGAACCGTTGCCTTGTGAGGCTTCACAAGTAGTTGAGATGATCATAGGACCAAACAGTTTATGTGCTTGTTAAGTAGTCATAGAGTATGAGTGCGGTTCGAAAGTTGAGATCAAAGAAAACAAGAGGTTGGGAGTCAAGTGTCCTCGCCAAATACTTGTTTGATGATCAAGAAACTTCTCGAAGGTATTCATGACAATGATGAATCGGTTTTGGTTATAAGATTAAGTTGGTATGTGTGATTATCGAGGCTGATATGGTATCTAGCTAGCTCGTGATCGAGGCAGGATCGTTTCATTTGCCTAGCTGATGTGTTATTCACACTAGTGCGGAATCGGGTCCGTAAGACTTGATGGTCAGAGTTAGGGTAGATGATCATGCCTGCTTATGTGATTGTTGTTCGGTTGTGGTAACCGCGAGAATTGTGGAATCTAGCTAACTCGTGACCGAGGCAGGATCGCGCACACGCTAGTGCGGAACCGAGTCCGTAAGACTAGGGTCAGAGTTAGGATAGATAATCATATAAGTTCTGTGATGCATTGCTTGCATTCTTTTGCTCTGCTGGTTAAGCAAAGACACGTTGGTTAAGCGTAGTAAGGCTGGGAGCCGAGGTAAAGGTCTGGGAAACCGGGGCTATTGCGTGCCGATAAGGGTCTGTGTGACTGAGGCCATTGTGTGCCGATAAGGGTCTGGGAGACCGGGGCCATTGCGTGCCAATAAGGGTCTGGGCGACCGGGGCCATTGTGTGCCGTGAAAGGCTAGTGAGCCGTAGTAAAAGTCTGTGTGACTAGTAAGGGCTTGTAAGCCGTGCGCTGTTCTGGCGTCCTTGGAAACCAGATAGGTTTGCCAAGACGTGGTTGTTCTGTGTTACGACTTTGGGACTGGATATGTTCGCCAAGGTGTGACTGGTTCTGTGTTACGACTTGGAAACCAGGTAGGTTTGCCATGGCGTGACTATCTATGTGCCGACTTTGGGACCGGGGTTGGTTGCCAAAGAATGACTATTCTGGGTTACGGCCATGGAAACTAAGTAGGTTATCCAGGCGTGACTGTGTCTAAGATGTGTCCGTGGAAATCAAGTGGGTTGTCCATGCGCGACTGTTTCTGAGATGCGTCTTTGGAAACCAAGTGGGTTGTCCAAGTGTGACTGTTTCTGAGAGGTGTTATTGGAAATCAAGTGGATTTGCCAATACTTCTGGGATTCGTTCTTGGAACCAAGAGGGTTGGCCAAGACGAATGTTTTCTGAGATGCAATTTGGAAATCGTGGGTTTGGCAATGCATGACTAAAGTGAAGGCGACTTTGGAAACCATTAAGTTTTCCAAAGCGCGGCTGTGGTAGCATCTGTGAGAATCAGTGGATTCGCCAAGGAATGATGCGATCTTGAGTTTGCAACAGATATGTTGTGATGACTGTGACGGTGGGGACTAAGGGAGTTCGCCATCGTAGGATTAGTAATGTGGGGTGGCAGTACTAATGGATTGGCGAGTGTGTCGGGTACTTGTTGGTTAAGGTAAGGTACCAACTGAAAATATAAGTGAGGACTTGTAATGGACGTGTGAGCCGACGCCTGTGAGCCGACTGATGGCTTGGTGTGCCAAGTACTGGCTGAGTCATTGATCCCTTTTATTGAGAGTATAGATGGGACATGATTGTGGCATGTTGGTTGCAAGATGACAGTTGAGTAACCTATGCTGGTTGCAAGATAACTGTTGAGTAACCTAGGACTACGTGGGTGAGGACTTAGGAGTTCATCACCGCATGACTGGAATCGTGAGTGAGGAACCTGCGGGTTGCCTAGGCGATTAGATGTTAGCGTCTGTGGTATTCTGCGGATTAGCCAAGGCGTGACCGTGAGATTTTTCTTGGGAACCAGCGGAGTTTTCCAAGATAATCATGTCTGTCTGGATCAATGCGTGATTCGATGATCAAAGAGTGATCCTGGAATCTGAGGCCACGTATGTGGATTGAGGTAGTCGCTGACTATGATGTGGATATAGCTTATCATTTGGATAAGGCTATTCTGGTTGCAAATACATTGAGCCGGTAAAGGCTAGTGTATCGTCTGAAAATAATGTAGATGGAATGGTAAATCTACTAAGGACATTGCGGTTAAATGTCTTTACTGAAAGGTTAGAACCGTTGGGTTCGGAAGCAGCAGATCAAGCTGAATTGTTATCAAGGATCCGATTGGCTTAAGAGGGGATTGAGAATCCGACCAAGGTGTCAAAGAATGACCAAACGAAATGGCAACCTTCAAACAATGGGATTGTTTTGAATGGTTGAGTGTGTGTTCCTAACTGGAAAGAGTTAAGGAGGAACTAAGGAGATTTTTGGAAACTCGAGTAAAGGATCAAGAGTGATTCGTTAGTTGTGTTAATAAGGATGCGGGTATCTTGGTTAACACTTATGATGGTGGTCAACGGTAGTTGAGGCGAGGATGAGACAAACGCTTAGGAACTCGGGAGTTCGCTAAGGCAAGTCGATGGGCCAAGATGGACTGTCCGTAAGCATGACCTATCATCATGGATGACTGAGCTTTAGGAGAAAGTCCAAAGCTAACTGGTTATGCTAAGCATTCTGATTAAATGGAAGTTGAGGTGGGGCGAGTGAAAATAGTTAGAAACTGGAGAAGTTTTCTAAGATATGTACGCACACCAAGAGACTGTCCAGAGAATGAAAGGGTTTAGCATGATGGAAAAGCAAAAGGGGTAAGTCTTGAGTTGACTAGTGTTGAAAGAGAAATATGTCTGGTAAGAGTTTGTTCGATCTGGAAGTTGTCGGACAAGAGCTCTGCGTGGTAAAGCTGTGTAGGCTGTTCTGTAGACTAGTGTTCGGCCAGATGTGGCATACACGAATTCTGATTGGTGGTGGAAATCCAGACCAAGACCGGGATGGTCTAAGGTCAAGTATCTGGAATCGAGTATTGAAGAGGCTGCGATTTGGAAAAAAAGTTTAGTACAACTAAATTAAGAGTGGATAGAGTCTGAGGATGGGGACTCAGACGTGGTAACGACTCTAAGTAGAAAGAGTGTGATGTTACAATCTGGATAAGGGCATTGGCCGGGTCAACATTGGAACGGATTGTGAGGCGTCACGAAGTTCTAATGGAGGGCATATGAGAGCAGGAGTGCTCGATTAGGGTGGTAACTGGGAGAGTTATCTGCCTTTGGTTGGGTTGCGTAGAGCACCGTTATGTTTAACCCAAGTGGGGGAGTGTATTGTGACTGGCAGTAGTCGAGACGACTACTGAAAAGATCCGATTTCTGATGGTCAAGCTGAAAGAGGCTCAAGACCGACAAAAGAGTTATGTCGATAAGCGCCGTAAGGACTTAGAGTTCAGGGTGGGCGATCTGGTTTAACTGAAGGCTATGACTTATAAAGTGAAAAGTCGAGCAACGTTTGATGCTAGGTTGAGTCCGAGGTACACGAGACCGTACCGGATTCTGGAAAGGATTGGAGCAGTGGCGTATAAGTTGGACTTACCGCCAGGAATGAATACGTACCGCGATGTGTTTCACATGTCACAAGCTGAGAAAGCACCTGACCGAACGTGAGGATGTTATATCTGAACCACCTCCGGGGCTACAAGATGATCTAACCGTGGAAGGTAGACCGATCTGTGTGATTGGCCGGAAGGAAAAGGTTAAGCGTGGTAAAGTGGTCAAGATGATCAAAGTTCTGTGGCACTGTAATGGCGACGAGCAAACTACTTGGGAAGTAGGGTCAAGGATGAGTACAAGGTTCCTGAAATGGTTTGAGAAACTTCCGGAGGAAGAACAGGATTCGAGGACGAATCCAAACTGAGTGGGGGAGAATTGTAGCATCCGCGACCAGAAATTCTGATTATGGTCGAGTGGGTCATGGGATGACCGTTGTATATACGTCTGGTATGAGTGAGGTTCGTCCTTGTCTGTAAAAATGTATATACCGTGACTGCGTCTGTGAGGTTAAGGTCTGTACAGTGACTGTGTCCGTGAGAGATGGACAGTACCGTGGCTAGTGTCGAGTGAAAATGGTTGGACCGAGTAAATATTGTGAAAATTGTCTAAGTGTCGAGAGACGAAGGTGCTAGGCCGTGGACCGTGATTTTACTCGAGAGAAATCGGTTTATCCTTAGTGAAAAAGGATTTATCTCGATGATGGCCGAGCGGTTTGAGTGTTGGCCGAGAGAAAAAGGAAAGTTGGCCGGTTTGGCCGAGATAACTTGATTTGGACCGAGAGAAAACCAAGATGCGTCGGCTAAGGCTTGACCAAGCGGTTTATCTCTAGGGTTTCGTGTATATAAGTTAGTTTGAGGGATTTATCACAGGGGGTCACATCTGTTCTGGAGAGAAAATGGAAAAATCCCGAGAGAAAGCCAAAGGGCGATTTTTATCCCGAGAGAAAGGAGTCTCCGCCGAGAGAATTTTGGGTGGTTCGTGAGATCGCGTGTTGATATCTCTGTAAATTGCATATTTTTAACACATATTTTATGCTAGTTAGGACTTCATTCTTGCACTTTCATCTTAGCTTTCATCACATTTTCACCCATGATAGGATTAGATGCATTAGGTTAGGTTTCCGCATAGTCTTGCATGTTTGGAGTGTGTTCCCAGGTGCTTAGGATGGTCCGAAGAAGAGATCAAGGAAGGAGATCACAAATAGAGGACGAGCCGGCAATATCGAGCATGAATTACGACCTAGAGGCCGATTTAGACGAGTAGCAACGACTCAGTCCCAAAAGAAACATCTCGAGGCGAAGACCCAGCAAGAGGATGCTACGATGTCGGATATCGGAGAAAGGTAACGGGAAGTACCCGATTCGAGTAACAAGGAACGCGACCCTTCACGACGTGATCCCGAAACACTTGCCCGATATGGAGACTGCCCGAAGAATCAAAAGAGTTAGCATATCGGCTTGCTCGCAACGACTTGAGCCCGATACGCTAAAGTCCAAAATAGTATCATTTCGGGAAAGTGGTCCCAACGTTTTATGTTTTTCCTCTTTTGTGTATAAATACCTACTCCCCTCCCTTATCTTTCAATCACGTTTTTCTACTTTTGTAATTTCTGTTTTCTCTTTCAAGAACCGAGACCTTTGTATTTTCCACCATTGAAGCTTGTTCAAAGCTTTGATTTTTATGCAATCTTGAAGTCTTTAAGTATTATTGCTTAGTACTTTTCAAGAAAGTTTCTTCTTTTTCTCGTTTTTGATTACCTCGCAGCCTATGAGTTACCCTCTCATCCTCATGGATCTTGAGGTTTCTCATATGGCTTGTTTGTAGTCTTTTTAGGACTTTGATGGGTTGAAAGGACCAAGGGACTCTCGGGTTTGTATTTCTTGCTTAGCTAAAACATAAAGTTAGATTCTTTCTTGTTTATCATTCTCAAAGCTTAGTCTAGTTTGGCCATCTAGGATAAAGTTCACAAGCGGCTTGACACGAACACCACGTGCTTGCTTAGCCGGATCCATGAACAAGATTTTGATTTCTTAGGCTAAGACTAACCATCTGTCTAAGAGTCTTACGGTTCAATAGGGACGTTGTGGGTGCTTGTTTCTTCTATTGTACCACTATGCGAGAGCTAGTCTATGGTGCTAGAGATTCAAAGACTTTAGACCCAAATGCCATGGGCTAAACGATTTGAGGATCCCTTTACCTAAGAATCACCATCAAAAGACCAAGTCTTGATGTGATCCAAAAGCTTTAGCTTGATAAGTTGAACCGAGAGTTACCTAGTCCATAATACTCATCAAGATCCTTCTTTTATCTTAGAAGTTTATCTTTTTACCGTTTAAGTATCTATTTCCTGCTTAGAATCTTTAGAGTTCTCTTATTTGTGGTCTTGAGTGACACAAGATCAATACTTTAGTAGTTTTTAGTAGTAAAGTCTCGACCTTTATCTGTTTCGAGCTTGACTTATGACACCGATATGACCGATCTGTTTACTAACGCTTCCAAAATGGTTTGATACCCCATACACTGTACTGCATTCGGTTGATAGTGTTGGGACATTGCTAAAAAGGCATAAAAACCTATTTGTCACGTGTTCGGTTCTGTTTCTGGGAATTCTGATCGAGAGAATCGACTCGGAATGGGCGATTTACCGAGTGAAGGACCAAGTTTGTTCGTTGAACAAGAAGTCTCTCATAGAGGAACAAGAAGCCGAATTAATCGAAACATTGAAGAAAGTTGAAGATCTCTTCAACAATGCCGACGAGAACAAGCCCATTCCAGATTTCCTAGTAGCTTTGAAAAATAAGCTCTACGCTGATGCAATGGCAACAATAGGAAGGAATGCAGTAGCTTGTGAAGAGAAACCTAAGGAAGAAAACTTAGTAGTAATGAAGCTCGAAGATCCAGGATCGTTCACTCTGCCATGCACACTCGGAGGAATCTCCTTTGATAACTGTTTGTGTGACCTCGGGGCAAGCATCAACGTGATGAGCCGAGCCACGGCTGAGCGTCTTGCCTGCAACACTTATACCGACTGCAAGAAGCCGTTATTTCTGGCCGATGGGAGTGAAAGAAAGACTATTGGGAAGCTGCTGGACCTACCTCTCATGATTGGGAACGTGCTACTGCCAAGCGATTTCCTGGTGATAGAAATGGACAAAGATGTCAAGGAAACTCTCCTGTTAGGAAGACCTTTCCTAGCCTCTGCCGGTTGCATGTTTGATTGCAAAAGCGGCAAGGTAGAGCTGAGACTAACTGGAAGCTTGGTAATGCACTTTGACACCAAAGGAAAGAGAATCAATGAGAAGGAACATGCATACTCCCTTGTGCTCAAGAAGACGATTGAGAAGACCAAAGATCCATCCTTAGAAATATGCTATGATGGAGCTTGCTTTGATGTGGTCTGTGTCAATGCAATATTCGAGGGGAAACCGGAAGAAGTCCAAGAAGAAACAAAAGAGGTGATCACTTGCAAGAAGTCCTATGTGAAAGGACCGACCCTCGGCGATCTTCTGGAAGGTATGACTCTCAAGCCTGTTCTCTCTGCTGGTGGAGAGATGAAATACAAGCTGAAATGCAAGGGAAGGGTTAGACCCTTTGCTTACCTTAAGGTGATAAACCACACCGATTTGACCAATCAAAAGGGTTCTAAGGTAAGCAAAGAGGGAACCTCCAATGTATCTCTGGCTGATTTCATCTCGATGATCAAGGAAAGTAAGGATCCTCCCACAAAATCGAGGGGTGTTCATTTCCCCCTTTCGCACTAAAAGATGACCAAGAAAAGTCAAGCTAAGTGACTCAAAACAAAGCGCTCTTGGGAGGCACCCCAAGCTTATACATGTACATATTAATGCTCTTTCTAGTTTAGTTTAATGATTTCAGGATCCCGTGAAAGATAGGGTGGGGTGACTCACACATGAGGAGCTAAAACCAATGTGAGAAGTTGTCTAGCTCACAGACGGGATGTAATATCGGGTTAACACCACGATATTGCCCCTCGACATTCTTTGTCAGGCAGGCACGACGGTGTGTAGCCGATATGGAACAAAGATCAAGCTAGGCAACCTTCACCAGGGTAATATTTCGGGGACCAGCCGATATCCGAAACGTCAGTCACACCGTATCGGAGTCAACCCGATATGGCCGTCCAGGTAATAGGGTATTTGGACTTGGCCAATCCGAGAAAAGCGCTCAAATTATGGCCCACTTTTCCGGATAAGGCAATAATGCTTGGTTGGGGTTAACCGACAATTATTCCTCAAACCAAGAAACCCTAGTCAAACCCTTCTCTTCCCCATATCTCCTCTTTATAAAAACCCTCACCTCTCTCGTTTTCATTCCCCATCACTCTCAAACCCAGAAAAATTGTCTAGAGCTCTTAAAGTTGCAATTCGATTTCGTGCATCCTTCCAAAAGTTTTTCTGCAAATATCGTGCTAAGGTAAAAATCTGCTTTAGAACGATATGATTAAGTATTGTCTAGGATCGTTCGAATTTGCCGCATTAGGGATTTGAGATTTGATGGAGGAATATTTGGTAGATAGTTTTTGCATAAAACCTAGGTTTTTTTTAGGATTTTCCAGAATTTTGGCATTTCCATTTTTTGAAGAATAGCTTCACGGCTAAATCCTTTTGAAATGCTAAGATTCTAGAGATCCCCTTTTTTCCACCTTTTGTTTAATGCATGCTTATCTAAAATCTGAATCTGTGAGATACAACTCATTAAGAACATTTCTCGTTTTCTCGATTTAAGATTTTTCCCGATCTAGTAGTTATTCGAATATGTTTGCTTAGGGCTCTTTAGTCATGAATAGAGTTACCTTAAGTTTAAGCATGTATGCAAGATAATCTTTGCCCTTTATGTTTTTCCTTGTACTTACACACTTTTGAGTGTTTTTTATTGTTAGGTACAATGGTAGGAGCAACAAGAAGCGGAGCTATTCTTGGGAGATCAAGGGAATACCAAACGGAAAAGAGACAAGGAAAGAGACCAGTGGGAAGCTCAAGCCGAGCTGTCACAGTGCGCTCACCCACGCGTGTATCGGGAAGAAGAAGTGATGGATCCCGACCCACTGGCCGATATGCGTGCAGCATTCAGGCGAATGGAGTTCAAGGCCACGCGCTACCTCCATGAGGAAACAATGGCCGAGCTGGGCATTTATGAAGACTGTCAGATCCTTTTCAACGAGATGGGTCTGAGGAAATTCATGGAGAACGCCTACGCGTCGCACGACGAAGCAACTTTCCAGTCCCTGAAACACTGGAAGTGACCTTCTACGCCTTTGGAGAGGAGACTCTAGAGGAAGATGGCGACGGGTACATCTGATTCAAATATGGCAGCGAGACGCACCGAATGTCATTTCGGGATCTCGAGTCGATATTCGGATTCAGCCAAGGCGATATGCGAGAGATGACCCTCAACATTGAAAGGGAGGAGCTGGAGGCACTGTGGGGGCACATTGGAGTAGGCACTTATAAGCCTGCCGTGAACAAGAGTACCAGAATAAGGAGGAGAAGAAGAAGACGGACTGGTGGAAATCATTCAAGAGACCCGAAATGGGAGGGAGCTGAAAGGAAGCAGACGGAGCACCGGCTTGATCACGATATTGCTCAAGGAGCTTCTCCACTACAAGTCGTGGATGATCTCCACACCAAGTGAAAGGCCTCAAGTATGCTGTGGAGGAGTCGTATTTGCCATCCTAAAGGGAGCTGGTGCCGATCTCGAGGAGCCAACGCACGGGATTCGCTGGATAGACGTCGACTACTTGAAGAAGTGTCAGTTTCTCGGGAAGCCATATCGGCATGGACACCGATATCTGTTCACCCTTCCTTCAAACAGAGTAGCCGTGATGTTCCTGCCCAACCCGTACCTTACCACAATAAGGGAACCTCAGCATCTGGACTTCGAGCCGCAAGACGAGCATCTTTTTCCCTATGGGGCTGACTTCTATGGAGACTACGAGGAAGAATATCGGGGGGAAGCCGATATGGTCGCTCCGGAGGAAGAAGGAGATGAAGACGACTACGAAGACCCTACGGACGAGTATGGTTTCCTTCTCTACGGAGCGGATCGTTACCATTTCGACCCAATCACGAGTGCGACTCATCGAACCCTCAAGACGGCTCACGATCTGATCAACGTACTCCAGCGGTACTGCAAATGGCAAGATCGCTCAATTAAGAAGCTAGTCTCCACGGTGAAGGGGATTAAAGGACACGTGAAGGGTCTGAAAGGCCATATCAAGTCGCTCACCTCGAAGCTGAAGGGGTCGACACCATCGCCACGGCTTCAAGCCTATATGTCATCCGGAGAAAAAGGAGGAGAAGAAGAAGAAGAGTCTAACGAAGCAAATAGCCAAATGCTTCAAGAAAGGCATTCCTTCTCGTTCCTAACAAGGGAGTACGAGCTGAGTAATCCAGGAAGGCATTCGTGCCAAGAAGAAAGCATATCGAGGAAGAGACGTGCGAGCCAGTCCCCGATACCGGAATCGGACAACCCTTCCTTCTCAACCAGTGAGGACACCACTTCCTCGCATCACACTGAGCAATGAGGTACCACTCCAAACTTCTGTACATAAGCAATATTCTCAACATTTTCTTTTCATTTTGCTTGAATTTTTGCATTATAATAGGACCATATTCTTCCTCTCTTCTATCACACAGGGACTGTGTGATTTAAGTTTGGGGGAGTATGTAGTACATGCACTCGCTTAGATTAGACATCATGCATTCATCAAATTTGCATAGAAAAACACAAAAAATTTTGAAAAATTTTGAAAATTTATCCCACAAAAAGAATTCATGTAGTTGCATTTCCATATTAAGATTGAGTTTAGATGCATTCATTTAGGATTCATAAGCATTCGCATAGGGTGTTAAGTATGATGAGTCCTTGTAAATAGCCATTTTTAAGTCATGAATTCAATGCCTTAGTGATATATCATGGTTTTTACCCGTTTTTAAGCCATGATATAAGTCTTTTTATAGAGTTTTTTGCTAGTTTTGGAGTCTTTTTAGAGTCTTTACAGGATGGAGAGCATTTGGAGCTAAATGGAAGAAACTGGGACGTTTTGGAGCATTTTGGAGAAGCA
>JAHZTW010000003.1:23904269-23933842 GCA_020283515.1 Alliaria petiolata | reverse complement strand
TCAGTGTGGATCGTGTCTGGGCGTGCAAGGGATCGGGGATCCGAGCCGTCTCTCTTCTGTACTTGGTCATGTGGGGATGGTTGGTTAAGTGACTAAGTACGGGGGGAGATGTGTTCGGGGGTTGGCCAGCACAGTGGCTGGGTCAGCAGGAGCGTGTTTGAAGTTGTGGACGAGGTATGGACGGTATGGGACGTTCATGGATAATGCGATGTGGCCAAGGTATGGTTTAGCTGACGCTTGATATTATTGTTCTGATGCGTAGCTAGTTAAGCCGTGTTTGAGTAGTAAAGTCTCGACCTTTATCTGTTTCGAGCTTGACTTATGACACCGATATGAACGATCTGTTTACTAACGCTCTCAAAATGGTTTGATACCCCATACGCTGTACTGCATTCGGTTGATAGTGTTGGAACATTGCTAAAATGGCATAAAAACCTATTTGTCACGTGTTCGGTTCTGTTTCTGGGAATTCTGATCGAGAGAATCGACTCGGAATGGGCGATTTACCGAGGGAAGGACCAAGTTTGTTCGATGAATTTTGTCTGGATCGGGAGTTATCCGAGAGAAAGAAGTTTTGGCCGAGAGATTTCGAGAGCCGTCGAGAGATCGCGTGTTCCGTTCTGGTTCTGAGAATTCTGACGGTGAGAATCGACTTAGAATAGCCGATTTATCGACGGAATGATCGAGTGTGCCGAGGAAATCCGACCGGATCGAGAGATAGCCGAGAGATTCTAATCGGACAAGGTGATGTCCGAGCGATAGTCGAGACACGACGACTGGATCCGAGAGATGTGTGACTATGTCCGAGAGATGCGTGACTACGTCCGAGAGATTTCTGTTCTGATCGAGTTTTCACCGAGAGATTTCTATTCTGATCGAGTTTCACCAAGAGAAAGTGTTTCACCGAGAGATAGTCAAGAGGAGTCGGCTATATCCGAGAGATGGCCGAAAGGACCACGACCGTGGTCATGAGAAACGTGGATATGGTCAAGGAGATCATGACTAGGCTGGCTGGCGATCAGGACTAATCGTGGCTGGGCTGACTAGCGATCATGGTTGATCGTGACTAGAGTGTCTGGCGATCGGTAAGATCGTGTATGGCGGTCCGTGTGGATCATGTCTGGCGATCAGTGTGGATCGTGTCTGGCGATCGTGTGGATCGTGTCTGGCGGTCAGTGTGGATCGTGTCTGGGCGTGCAAGGGATCGGGGATCCGAGTCGTCTCTCTTCTGTACTTGGTCATGTGGGGATGGTTGGTTGAGTGACTAAGTACGGGGGGGAGATGTGTTCGATGGTTGGCCAGCACAGTGGTTGGGTCAGCAGGAGCGTGTTTGAGGTTGTGGACGAGGTCTGGACGGTATGGGACGTTCATGGATCATGCGATGTGGCCAAGGTATGGTTTAGCTGACGCTTGATATTATTGTTCTGATGCGTAGCTAGTTAAGCCGTGTTTGAGTAGGACCATGGGATGGTCTTTGCTAAGTTGTTAGATGGAAGGAACGTGTTAGACTTCATCTAGGATATCAGTTAGAAAGGCGAAAATTTACTGTGGTCCGGCCGCGGGTTAGGAAATCCGGGTCGGGACGCAACAAAATCCCTCTTGTCTCTTCAAAGATCCAGCGGTTTGAGCAACTTGAACATCCAATTGCTTCATATGAGTACCTAGAGACTCAATTTTCCCATTAAGATCTGTGTACAAGGCATCAATCTTCCCATTGAAGTCCACAGTCATCTTCTGTTGACCTTCCAAAAGTTGCTCTAGCATAGACTCCATCTTATTGTCTTGTGCAGGAGGCTTCTGGTAAGAAGAGGAACCATAAGTTCTTTGGAAGTTGTTGTTCTGAAAAGGCTTCTGGTAAGAAGAACCATAGCCTTGCTGATTTCCAAACCTTTGACCTTGAAACCCAGCTCCATTGATGTAGTTAACAACCTCTTCTTCCTCAGGCTGGAATGTCTCCACCTCATTAGCAAAGTGAACTTGCTTCTTGCTTACCAAGAGATTGTGTACGTTGTCTAGCTTCCTGTTGACTTCAGCAATTTGACTCCACTCACTCCAGCATGTTGTCTTCTTTCGAAGTCTGCGTTCTTGGTGCTGTTACAAGAGGCCAAATTCTCTATGAGCACCATTGCGTCGTCTGGGCATCTGGTGTTGAAGTTGCCATTGCTTGCTGCGTCCAAAGCCATCTGGTACCTCCAGTCGATCCCTCGGTAAAAGATACCGAGAAGCTGCGGTTCACTAAAACTGTGATGTGGGCAATCCCTCTGGTACGATCTGAATCTCACCCAAGAAGCTTTGAATGCTTCAGTAGGTCCTTGGAAGAATGCAGTGATTTTTGTCCTCAGCTCTTCTGATCTCGTATCATCAAAGAAAATGCATAAGAATGCATTTTTTGTTTCTTCCCAAGTAGTCAAGGATCCTGGATCCAGCTGCTTCAGCCAATACAATGCATCTCCAGCAAGCGAGTAAGGGAAAATCTTGCAGAAGAGATAATCATAGGTCACTCCATTAGCCTTGATGCTTGATGCGAGGTCCTCAAATCTCTTAATGTGGTCCATTGGATGCTCATTAGGAAGACCATGAAAAGGATGCTGAGCCACCAAAGTGAAGTAAGCAGGCTTCAACTCAAAGTCATTCCTCTGAAATGCAGGAGGACGGATCGCAGCTCGATTGTCATAGAACTGGTCTGGGCGATTGTACTCGCCTAATGTTCTTCCACGTCCAGCTTCTGCATGTGCGGCTCGTACTGGTGCCTCAATGATGACAGCGTCAGCTTCATCAAGTCTCTGTCCTTGGTTGTTCCTTCTGCGTCCTTCTACATCAACCAAGTTGCCTTCAGCGTCTCGGATTAGAACCATAAGATCAACCATCTTTTCCTGCGAAGGGTGTCGATCGATGCTATTAGTGTCGATTGACACTCGGGTAGATGCTCGGTTCTTGCGTTCGAGACGACCTAGTTCTTGGTTTAGCGCGATTAGTTCCTTGTCCTTATTGCTTCCGGTACTGGGCATGCACCTGAAACAAAAAAATTAAGAAACTAAATCAGTAACAAAAATAAAAATAAAACAAAACCTAGTCAAAATCCTAATACTAGATTCTGTAGGCAGCTATTATTTCCCCGGCAACAGCGCCAAAATCTTGATAGGGCTCAGGTTTTACCGTAATAAAACTACTGCAAGTGCACAGCAAATGCAATCGTAGTATAAGGGGTATCGAATCCCAAGGGAAGTAGATGCTACACTAAGGTTTCTAAATTTAGATTATGCTAGGTCAAATAATAAGAAAGTAAACTAAAGCAAGAAATAAACTAGTAATCACGAATTAGGGTTCTTAAAATTAGGAGACTAAGCCGCTAGGTTCAGAGAAATTCTCAGGTGATCTAAATTGCAGGTCTAGATATAATGTTAGGAATTATGAGGAACTCTTCTCGAACTCGAAACACTAATCTAAAATCAACCAACTCTCGCTGCAAAGATTATCTATGTCTAAACCCTAGAATTCCAAATCTTTTTGCAAATTCTAATAATTCAAACAAGCATTAAAGTTCAGGTTCGATTGTTCACAAAATCCATAAACCAAATCTCTTTGCGAATAGGTATTTTGCTCATCTAACATTAGTTCAGGCAATCAATAACACTCTCGTGTCTACCAATTAACCTAAGATCAGATTCTAGGTCATGAAGCTAAAATCAGCATTAAACACAAATCCAGATGAAGAACTCTAATGATTTTATCCTAACAATTTAATTCGACCTAACAATTCATCAATCACCTTTGAAAAACCCTAACCCTAACTAGCAAACTACTCAGACATGGTGAATGAAGAAAACATCATGAATAAAGAAGATTGCATAAAAGAAATCAATAGAAACAAAGGAGTTCCAAATATGCTCTTAAGGAGCCTAATTCTTCTCTCCAAAATCTCTCTAAAAATCTCTCTCTAAGTCTCAAAACAGAAAATAAGAATAATAGTTGCTGGCTAAACAATGTCTTGAAAATTTGTATTTATAGGCAAACTCGCGCCAGGGGCAAACTTGTAAATACTTGAAACTTCTTGTGATTTCCTTTTCCTGGTTGAAGTCCGCAAAACTTGGTCGGCTGACTTGGTGTCGATCGACACCAATGTAGTGTCGATCGACACTCTTCGTAAAATCCGTCTTCTGACTTCATCACTTCGTAGCTTCTTCCAGAATGCTCTAAAAAGTTCCAGAATCTCCAACTTTGCTCCAAACGTAGTCTAACCTGCAAAGACTCTAATAGGACTCTAAAAATATCAAAAGACTCTATAAAAAGACTTATATCATGGTCNTTCCAGAATCTCCAACTTTGCTCCAAACGTAGTCTAACCTGCAAAGACTCTAATAGGACTCTAAAAATATCAAAAGACTCTATAAAAAGACTTATATCATGGTCTAAAACTGGGTAAAAACCATGATATATCAAATCTGCGTTAAGTTAGCCATATCGTTAGAATAACACAGCCAAACCACGAATGAATATGCGTTAAGTCAGCCATGTCGTTAGAATAACTCAGCCAAACCACGAATATGGCATTACTCGGCCAAAACACGAATATGGCAGATGTGAATATGTGATACATTCATGTGAAGCTATACTTAGATTCCATTCCTAGACAAACTTACATTAAGGATTGCAAGTTGTATTCTCACTACAAGAATTGGTCCGCAAGCTATACTTAGATTTCATTCCTAGACAAACTTACAATAAGGATGTGAATATTTTGTCTCTAAGTTGTGTCAAATAGCAACATAATATATGTATCTAGAATTACAAAAACTAATTTTGTGACAATTTTGTATCTAATTGATTACAGATAGCCACAAAAAAAATTTGTAGCAAATTACTCACAAAATGATAACAATAAACTTTGAATAAACATCAGATGATATAAAAAAATTACACCACATGTAACTAATTTCAAAAATTTAAAATATATTTATTTAGTGTAGACAAAAAAGAACTTGTTTCTCATTGGTTAACTCTTAGAAACAAGGATCATGCTTTATTTTATTATCAACCATTGATAAAACTAAATCTAACAGACAATAATCTCTTCCCGTACCTCTTCTATTTCTTCTCCTCTTCGCCTCCTTTCTCTTCGTATTCTTTCTCCTTTTCTTCTCCCTCCAAATGTTCTTCAGATAAATCTTGTTTTTTTTTTCAGATTCGGTCACCACCAACACTTTGCCGTCAAAACTGCCGTCAAGATCTGATTTTTCCGAAGTAAGTGGGTTCTTGTAGTGATTGTGTCAAATTTTGGATTTGGAGCGGAAGAAATTTGGAAAAGAAGAAATTCGAAGAAGAAATGTCGAAAAAGATAGGTAAAATAAAGAGAATTGGGTTGGGTTGGTTGGGTCAATTAATTAATTTGAGTCGGTTAGGGTTGGGTTCATTTCGTAACTCAGCCGTGCGTTATACTAACGACATGGCTGAGTTTTAAATTTGCCTCGAAACCATAATTTGTTATCTACGCAACCTTTCGTCTTCCGTGAAGTATTAAAACCCAGCCGTCAAGTATAATAACTCAGTCATGAAGCATTATAAGTCAGCCGCAAAACCATAAGTTAACCTACGCAACCTTTCGTCTTCCATGAAGTATTATAACTCAGCCGTCAAGTATAATAACTCAGCCGTGAAGTATTATAACTCAGCCGTGAAGCATTATAACTCAGCCGCGAAACCCTAATTTGGTAATCTACGCAACCTTTCGTCTTCCGTGAAGTATTATAACTCAGTCGTGAAATGTAAATTTTCCGCGAAACCATAAGTTAACATACACAACCTTTCGTATTCCGTGAAGTATTATAACTCAGCCGTGAAATGTAAATTTGCCGCGAAACCATAAGTTAACCTAGGCAACCTTTCGTCTTCCTTTCTCTTTTTTCTCTTTATATCAGAGTCTCCTAAATCTTATATTCCACCTCATTCTCTCCGTTACAACCTTTCGATATGGAAGTTGTTCCTCCCATCACAGGACAGTTTCTCAGAGATGTTGAAGCGATCCTTAACGCTGCTGATCGGGAGAATCTTCCCGTTCTATACCCTGGTACGTGTTTCTGGATTGACAAAACCACTGTTACGTGGTTCAAGTTCAATCACTTTCTCTATGTCGCGATCGGAGAGATCCTTCAACAGAACTGGCACCATGAGTGGCCGAAGTACCGCTTGATTCCCGTCCATTACAAGACGCGATGGTTTTTCCTCCTCGCGGTAAGCACTAAAACAAAAACCCTAATATGGTTATATACTCTTATAACTTCTTTTCTTTTCTTTATTTGTAGCGTAAATACATGTGGGATCTGATAACTCCATATTTTACACCTTTTTAGCATGCATTTAGTATAAGTTTTGCTCTCTTTTATGCATTTATTCATTAGTTTTTGTCCCATTTCCATTCATATTAGTTTTAGGATAGGCATTGCATATTTTGCATGTTTGGAGTACTTGGCAGGTATTTTTGGAGCTTGTGGAGGTTCTATGGAGTTTGGGAGAAGAACAAATGAGCAGCCAAGGCAAGAAGGAGAAAAAGAGAAGACTTCTATAGCCACCACGGCCAGCCACAACGACATCATCCTGATATGAAGCAAGACGCCTGCTTCTAGATCAATCAACTAAACCGAAATGGACAACCCGTTGTGGAAAGATCAGCTCGGACGAAGGGTCTCTGACTCGATTCAACTTCTGATGTTTTCATAAGATTTGTAGAGGATCGAGCTAGCTTTCATCTGGTGGAAGTATCAAGTCATTACGATGGGCGGTTCGGAAGTTACTGCGGAAACAGTGAGCATTGGTCTGGTCTACTCGGCAAGCTAGTGTATAACGGGCAAGCATAACGACTTGTGCCCGATGAATCTTCTGCTGGGAAGATAAGAGCTTGGAGCCAAAATCGGGGTACCATATTGACATGAAGCCGTTTCAGCATAAGTCCAAAGAGCACAAGAGTCCAAAGAAGTTTGTTTTTAGCATTGGATCCCATTTTTGTGGATAAGGGTCACTAGGGTTTTTGTGGCTCACCTATAAATACCCTAGCAACCCCAAAAAAAAATCCCTCTCTTCCCTCTTTTCCTTTTAGACATTTTTAGTTTTTCTTTAGTTCTCTCTTTATTTTCAAGAAACTTTGTAAGTACTTTTGATTTTAATTTAGTTTTTGCACTTCTCTTATTTATTTCTTCTTGTTCTTGCCTTCTAATATTGTCTAACCACATATTCTTCATAGGATTTCGTGGTTTTGCATTATTAGGATTTATGTTTAAGCTTTTATTTTGTTCTTGAGTTCAAGAACTTTTCTTTTAGGTTTATGCTTAACCAAGACTTGTTCTTTAGCATTTCTTGGTAAAGTCTTTGCCTTTATTTTATTTCTTGTCATTGATCTTCTCTCTAACATTGCTAGCTTTTATTTCCTTATGGATCTAGAGGTTAAACACATGGAAAGAGAGTAGATTTTGTGGTTATTAGGGTGTGAAAGATTCATGGTTGAGGAGGGTCTCCACAGCCTCATTGAACCCTTCTCTAAGTCTCCTGGTCTTGGACCGTGTCATTAGTGAGAATTTGACCGTCGGTACAAGCTCCTTAGTCTCGGCTAGGTCGATGTCCTCATCATTCCCTCCCCCTTCCGAAGGTTTTGTCCTCAAAACTGATTCATCTGCGTCATAAGGAGATAGATCAGTAACATTAAAGCTATGGGAAATGTTAAACTCACCTGGCAGCTCCAAGCGGTATGCATTGTCATTGATCTTCTCTAGCACTTTGAATGGACCGTCTCCTATCGGTGCAAGCTTGGAACTCCTTTGGCGTGGAAACCTCTCGGGTCTCATGTGGAGCCAGACCCATTCTCCTGGTTCGAATGTCAAGGACTTGCGTCCCTTATCAGCTTGCTTCTTGTATCCCTCGGTCCTCTTTAAGATGTTTTCTCTTGCCTTCTCATGAAGTTTCTTAACGAACTCTCCTTTCCTGAGGCCATCTAAGTTAACTTGCTCAACTTGGGGAATTGGCGAGAGATCAAGAGGGGTTAGTGGATTAAAACCATAAACAACTTCAAATGGTGACATCTTAGTAGCAAAATGAGTGGCATGATTATAAGCAAATTCAATGAATGGCAAACAATCTAACCAAGTTTTTTAAATTTCTACCAAGTGTAACTCTAAGTAAAGCAGAAAGTGTACGGTTTACCACTTCAGTTTGTCCATCCGTTTGTGGATGACAAGTTGTAGAGAACAGTAGCTTGGTACCAAGCTTCCTTCACAAGGTTCTCCAAAAGTGGCTAAGGAACTTTGTGTCTCGGTCAGAGACAATGGTCCTAGGTACTCCATGAAAGCGTACCACTTCTTTAAAGAACAGATCGGCCGTTTGCGTAGCATCGTTGGTTTTGTCACACGGTATAAAGTGTGCCATCTTTGAAAACCGATCCACAACAACAAAGATTGAATCCTTGTGTCTGATCTTAGGCAAGCCTAGCACAAAATCCATAGAAATATCCACCCATGGTGCGTTAGGAATAGGTAAAGGTAAGTAAAGTCCATGAGGATGTAACCTGGATTTGGCCTTATGACAAGTAACACATATGGCGCAATGTCTCTCTACATCTTTCTTTAGATGCGGCCAATAGAAATGATCAAATACCACTGCCAATGTCTTGTCCACGCCAAAGTGACCCATCAGACCTCCACCGTGTGCTTCCTTGAGTATTAAGTCTCTCATTGAACTCTGAGGGATGCATAAGCGTTTGTCCTTGAAGAGAAACCCATCGTGTAAGTAGAATGAGCTGAAAGCTCCTTTACCGCATGACTGGTAGGCTTCTCCTAGATCTGGATCGTCTTTATACAGCTCCTTTAGATGCTCAAAACCCAGCACCTTTGCTTCCATGGTAGAGATCAAGGCATGTCTCCTTGAAAGCGCATCTGCTACCACGTTGTCTTTTCCCTTCTTGTACTTGATTACATACGGGAAAGTCTCTATAAACTCCAGCCACTTAGCATGCCTCCTCTTGAGTGAAGTCTGGCCTCTCAAATGCTTAAGGGTCTCGTGATCAGTGTGAATGATGAACTCCTTGGACAGCAAGTAATGCTGCCATGTCTCTAATGCCCGGACCAATGCATAGAGTTCTTTGTCGTAGGTGGGATAGTTTAGTGTAGCCCCACTAAGCTTCTCACTAAAGAACGCTACTGGCCTTTTCCTCTGATGTAGCACAGCTCCAATCCCTAGACCGGATGCATCACACTCCACCTCGAACATCTCATCAAAATCTGGTAAGGCTAGAACCGGGGCTTGCGTGAGCCTCTCTTTCAGCGTATTGAAAGATGTTTCTTGAGTTGATCCCCATGAGAATGGTGTATTCTTCTTGATAACAGTCGTGAGTGGTGCAGCTACTATGCTGAAGTCCTTCACAAATCGCCTATAGAAACTTGCTAGGCCGTGAAAGCTTCTTACATGGCCGATTGTAGTTGGTGTTGGCCATTCTCTGATCGCTTTGATCTTCTCCTCATCTACTTGTAGTCCCTGTTCACTTACTACAAAGCCTAAGAACACAAGCTGATTAGTACAGAATGTACACTTCTTAAGGTTAGCATAAAGGCCTTCCTTGCGAAGTGATTTTAACACTAGTTCGAGATGTTTGAGATGATCAGTGAGGTTCTTGCTATAAATAAGTATATCATCAAAGTAAACAACTACGAATTTACTTATATAAGAACGTAGAACCTGGTTCATGAGACGCATGAATGTACTTGGGGCATTGGTCAGGCCAAAAGGCATGACAAGCCATTCGTACAAGCCTTGCTTGGTCTTGAATGCGGTTTTCCACTCGTCTCCTTCACGCATTCGGACCTGATGGTATCCACTCTTCAAGTCGACATTTGAGAAGAAAGTGGATCCACTTAACTCGTCCAGCATGTCATCTAGACGCGGTATAGGATGTTTGTACTTGATGGTGATGTTGTTTATAGCTCGGCAGTCCACGCACATTCTCCATGTACCATCTTTCTTTGGAACTAGAAGTACAAGCACGACACAAGGGCTTAGACTCTCTCGGATATAGCCCTTGTCCATCAAATCTCTTACTTGCTTCTCTAGCTCCTTAGTTTCCTCCGGATTCATCCTATATGCGGGCTTGTTGGGTAAAGCTGAACCGGGAACAAGATCTATTTGGTGCTCTATGCCTCGGATTGGGGGTAGTCCAGGTGGTATCTCCTCTGGAAACACGTCTTTGAACTTGTTCAAGACAGCTATGACCTCGGCAAGAAGTGCTAACTCAACGGCTCCTGAACTTAGACAGTCTTTAAACAGCATTAGTAGCACGGTGCCCTTTGTATATAGGGTCTTATGAATCATATTTGTGGATAAGTAAAGGCTAGACTTACTTACCTCGGTTTCCTTGCTCATTCGGACTTGTAACTCATGTACCTCGGATGGAGTGAGAGGTGCAAGGTTGTACTTCTTGTCCTTGAACGTGAATGAGTAGTAATTGGTGCGACCATGGTGGTGAGAGTCTCGGTCAAACTGTCACGGTCTTCCCAGCAGTATGTGCCCTGCTTTCATAGGTACCACGTCACAAGTGACTTGGTCCTGGTACTTGCCCACACTGAATGGCACAGAAACTTGCTCCACGATCTTTAACTCCGTTTGATCGTTTAACCACCTTAGCTTGTATGGTCTCGGATGCTTAGTCTTCTCAAGACCTAGCTTATCCACCATAAACTTGCTAGCCACGTTAGTACAAGAACCACCATCTATGATTAGATTACATACCTTTCCTTGGATGGTACATCTCATATGAAAGATGTTTTCTCTTTGTACTTTCTCTTCGGGGTTGATGAGAACACTTAGTACTCGTCTGGTCACTAGCATCTCGCCGGTGTCAGGGTACTGAATGTCATCACTATGATCACTAGCATCATCATCTTGCTCATCTTGAGACTCATAGTCTCCACTAGGCGTAAGGATCATCACCCTCTGGTTCGGACATTCTCTTGCCATGTGCCCTCTGCCTTGACACTTAAAACAAGTTATGTCACAAGTTCTTTGATTAGAACTAGGGAACTTACCTTGCTCTGGTCGGTTGAATTTAGGAGCCTCGGTGTTTTTCCCTTTGAAACGTGAGTCAATCTCCACGGCTTTGCCTTTGTCTAGAGGTCTAGAACTATTTGATGCCCACGGTTGAGATGACTTGTTGCGGCTTGTGAGGGATGTCTTGCGTTTGGTCTGCTGCTCCACTTGCACAGAAAGATGCAACAGCTCGTGCATTCCACTGTACTAGAGTCTCTCCACCTTTCTTGCAATTCTCTCTTGCAAGCCGTCAATGAATTGAGCCATCAAAGCCTCCTCGGATTCTTCTAACTCAAGTGAGTTCATCAGCTTCTCAAACTCCTCGAAGTACTCATCTACGCTCCTGGTTCCCTGAGATAACTTACGAAAACGTTTCTGTAAGTCTCTATGATAATGTTCAGGGACATACCTTTGCCTTAGGAGGAACTTCATGTCGCTCCAATTAGCTACTGGACCAAAACGTTGCGTTCTCCTCTCGGCTACGCTTCTGTCCCACCATGCAATTGCATTCTCCGTGAGGTTTGCTGCAGCTACAGCCACCTTCTTGCGCTCCACGTATCCATAGCACTCAAAGATGTGCTCTAGACGTCTCTCCCAATCCAGATAGACTTCTGGATTTGATTTTCCTGCAAAAGTAGGAGGTGTTAGTTTAAGCTCATGGTTCTGTTCACGAAAATCTATTTCCCTTGTTGTATTTCTCCTTAGAGGATCTTGTCTCCTCTGGTTTCGGTGAATGAGAGGATCCTGGACATCATCTTCCAAGTCTGGTATCTCCTCTTCTTGGTCGTTCTGTTGTAGAGGCTCTCCTCTGATCGGAGCTCTCCTTGGTGGAGCCTCCATTCGGTCAATCCTTTCACCAAACTCCTGCCGCATGGTGCCCATTTGCTGGCCCATGTTTCTCAGCTCCTCCCTCATTGCTGCCATCATTTGTAGCACAGCATCTTGGGGAACTCATTCTCCATCCGTCATGTTGCCCTTGTTATTGCTAAACCTTGCAAGACTTAACAAAAAGATCAAAGTACCACGGCAAATAAAACTCAAACAAGACAGAAACAATTAGTCTACTTAAACAATCAAGCGGATGCTACAACTGTCTAAACTAAACTAATCCCAAGCAGCAACACTGGAAAAAAACTTTTTATGATTTTATGCTTTATAAAACGGTTCTAAAAGAACAGCAACAGAAAACTAGCAACTTAACAAAAGGAAAACGTTTTTATGGATTTTAGGGTTTAATGAAAGCAAATAAACAAAACCAGCAAGTAAAACATAAATGATTCTTTTGGGGTTTTCTTTTTGGATTAAACAGAAACTAAACAACCTAATGAAACAAGCAGCCACAATTTTTTTTATGGGTTTTTCTTTTGATGAAACAAAACAGAAACTCAAATAAATTGAAACAGAAACAATGAATCGAAAAGGATAGGGGTAGAAAAACCAAAGGCAGAACCTTTGGCTCTGATACCAGATGATATAAGACTCGGTGTAAGAGTCTTAGGCAGGCGGAAGATGGGATCTATAAGCTGGCTTTCACGCTCTCTCTTATAGATCAATGGATGGTGATGATAGAACAAGGCTTGATTCCACAAGACTTGAGCCGAGATGGTGTCAAACAATCTGGCTTTCACGCTCTCTCTTGTTGGACGATTAAAGGGGAAGTGATGGTGGATCGAATGGCACCACAGAGGGATGAGGGATCTCTGATACTGCACAATTACTTAGACTTAGGTGAATCCACACGCTAAGAGCAAGCAAGAACAAGAACAAGCGGCGGCTTGAGCTTAAGGTTGAACTGTGTTATTTTATTGATAATGTAGGGTAACCAAAAATACAATGCTGCAGGGGAGCTTTATAAACAGCTCGTCAGCTAGCCCTAAGGCCGAAAGCATAAAGAAAACGACAACATAAATCCTACGGTTCTAAGCAAAACGCAAAAAGGAAAAATACATCAAAATGGAAAATTCACTTAAGCTAAAAAGAAATAAAAACTAAGCCTATTCTGTGTGGCCTTCTTCTGTGGCTCGAACCTTGGTCTCTTGGATGTGCTAAGAACCGCTGGGACAAGTCAGATTAGTTGCACAAATTGTATAAACTGAGTATACCTGGTTTTGGCGTGCAATGTCTGGAAATGTTTTCTTGGCGGTTGTGTCTGGTCTTGGTCCTTTCCATGCAGGCTTCTTGATGATTCCATCTTCTTGATGTCCAGTGAAGTCGAGATGGTAGCAATCTTCAAGTGTCTTCCCGTGGTTAGCTTCCATAACGTCTTCTTGTTCCATTTGTCCACTCTCGGCTTCAAGACTTGTAGCCGCGGTATCTTGAGGCTCAGTTGTGATCTCCGTGAGATTCTTGCTGTCCTGGACTCCATTGCCTGCCAAGTAAACATACTTACCTTGGGCTGTATGATGCTGGTTATCTTTGATGCTCAGCCTTGCAAAATCCTCCAAGATGTCTATATCGGGTGCTTTGGAGCTTCCTTTGAGGTCGGCTTGAAATGGTGGATTTCTGAACGTATCTCCCAGCTCCATTGTGTTGAGGAGGGTCTCCACAGCCTCATTGAACCCTTCTCTAAGTCTCCTGGTCTTGGACCGTGTCATTGGTGAGGATTTGACCGTTGGTACAAGCTCCTTAGTCTCGGCTAGGTCGATGTCCTCATCAGTGTGAAAGATTCATGGTGATAGATCTTGATGCTTATGCATTTAATGATCTTAATCTTTTCTTGTTTATTGTTCTCTATGCTTAGTCTAGCTTGATTAACTAGTCTAAAGACTATAGGCGGCTTGACATGTACACCACGTGCTTGCTTAGCCAAACCCATAAGCAAGAGTTTGATCTTTCCTAGATTAGAAAAACCATCTGTCTAGGAGTCTTACGTCTTTATAGGGTTGGGGACCCTTGCTTGCTATTCTCATGGATCACTATGCGACAGCGAGGTTAGGTTGTTAGTTAGCAAAGTGACTTCTATCATGATGGTGGATTAGTCTTTATTAGAATCCCTATGCCTAAGGATTACCATCTAAGACCCAAGGTCTATATGTTGTTTTAAGTCATCATTGATCGCCCATGTGCATCAAACATATCAAATTTCTCATCCTAAGAACCACTTTTGTCATTAGTTTATTTTAAGTCCAATCTTGTGTCTAGTTTTTCCTTGTCTAGCTTTCTTCCTTTTCTTAGTCTTTGTTTAGCTTGTGTTAGATTTTGCTCTTTATTTGCTTTCTCTTATTTTATGTTTGTCTCTAGGTTGTTAGAAAATTTCCCTTCTCTATTAGCTTAGCTTAGCAAGTTCTCTATATCTGAAGTGTCATTAGCTTCCCAAGTGGATTGATACCTCAAATAATACAATGACATGTGTGTTTGAGGATTGACCAAAGGTGAAAAACCTCTGCATCAATTGGCGCCGTTGCCTCTTGGGATTGCTTTAATGCATTTGAGATTGAGTTCTTGCTTATACTAAGCATTTATTTCAAATCTGATTTTTTTATTTTGTTTCTCTTTTAGGTACAATGAGGGAGTCAAGCTAGAGACACAAAACTAGCGCACTTGAGAGGCAGTCTCATGTTTATCCAATTGAAGAGGGTCATGGAGGTCGTGAACCAACCAAATGGGACCAAAGGATCTAAAACGGGCTGGTGCAACGGCTTGTACCTTATATGACAGCCAAAACGGGCTGGTGCAACGGTTTGTGCCCGATATCGGAGCCACACTGATCTGGTGCAACAGCCTGAGCCCAAGAGACGCCAAAACGAGCTAGCATAACGGCTTGTGTCCGATATCGGAACCACACTGAGATGGTGCAACGGCCAGGCCCCGATATGCAGCCAATCCAATGTAAGTCTTCTTTCTCCCTAAACCCTACTCCACTCCTTGTGACTGCCATTACTCCTTGCATATTTTTGGTATTTTTGTGTCCTTCTCTTGAACTTCTATTACACAAGGGACTGTGTAATTTAAGTTTGGGGGAGGGTTTGTGTCATTTGACTTGTGTTTTGTTTTCTTATTTTCCATTTTCATCCTTGAGTCTCATGCATAAAAAAATTTTTTTTTAGCATTTAGATGCATTTACATTATAAGATTGAGTCTAGTTGCATAGCATATATGATTAACTAGCATTGCATAGGGTGAATTCCCTTGTAAATTGTCATTTTAAGTCATGAGATCAACGCCCTTGTTCATAGTTGTTTGATACATTTTGATTAAATTCAAATTTGAAGTTGAACCACACTTGGACCATATACTTTGTTATTTAATTCATTGCTGAAGCACACTTGATTTGATTCTTTTCCCTAATTATACTTGAACCGTAAATATTGATTTATAATTATTATGCTTGTGTTTTGGATTTTAACTCATGGATATTCACTTGGGCTTTCTTTTTCCCTTTTATACCACTCTATGCTAGTCCAAGTTACCCTACCACACCCAAACCATAACCATCGTTTCAAACCTTGAAACACTTTTTTATGAGAGATATGTGAGGCCTTTGCATTATTTTCGAATCTTCTTAGGCAAAAAGTGTTGGGTTTAGGCTGACAAGGTTAGGTTATCACGTAGATGTTGGCTCACAACTCGAGACAACAATAGGTTGGTTGTTTACAAAGGAAAACGGCTTGACACCGATATGCTTAGCCGATATCTTTGGGTAGCTTAGGAAAGGTGGGTTTTGAGTGTTTATCTAAGGGAGGAGAAGATAGGAAGAAAGGTTCAATGAGGTCAAATGGGGACAACAAAACAGTGAGATGGCGGCTGCAAAAGAAGCTCAAAACCAAAGGAGAAAAGGTGTTTCTAAAGAAGCAAAAGAAGGCCAAACAACAAAGTCTAATCCGGCCAGCAACACAAAATGTGAAAAACAAAGGAGCGCCAAACCGATCTCAAAAGAAGAAAGAAGAATTCCCCCCATGACCAAAGAAGGTGAAACGAGGAGTAAAAACGGGTACATGGCGAAATGCCTAAGGAAAAGGGTAGGTTAGGAAAGGGAATATGGTTTAGACTAAGGTAGAAAGTAATTAGGTGCTTGGGTAGGTGAGAATTTATCCTTGTATACATCAGTTAGTTTTTACCCTTAGCATTTTGCATTAAGAAGATTCCTTTCATTGAGTGATCCTTGCTAAACACTTAACCCTTTTACTTCGAGTTCACTTTTAGCTCGCGAACCTTGCCCTTAGCCAAATGAGTTGAATGATGAACACAAGCATGATTCACGGTTTTGATCTTTAATAAATGTTAAAGGGAGAGGATGATTTGATTGTGTGTGTAAGTTGAGATTAAGTGCATTATATTTTGAGATAAGTGTAGCTAAGACTTTAGAGTAGAATACATTTTATTTGCATCCTAGAACTTTAAACATGGACGTTGATTTGATCTCTTTTAAAGGAATTTTGGATTTGAACACCCATTTTCAAACCTCACTCTCTTGTTTGTCTTTGTTTGCTTGAGGACAAGCAAAAAGGCAAGTTTGGGGGTGTTGATAACTCCATATTTTACACCTTTTGCATTTAAAGATTCATGGTGATAGATCTTGATGCTTATGCATTTAATGATCTTAATTCTTTCTTGTTTATTGTTCTGTATGCTTAGTCTAGCTTGATCAACTAGTCTAAAGACTATAGGCGGCTTGACATGTACACCACGTGCTTGCTTAGCCAAACCAATAAGCAAGAGTTTGATCTTTCCTAGATTAGAAAAACCATCTGTCTAGGAGTCTTACGGCTTTATAGGGTTGGGGACCCTTGCTTGCTATTCTCATGGATCACTACGCGACAGCGAGGTTAGGTTGTGAGTTAGAAAAGTGACTTCTATCACGACGGTGGATTAGTCTTTAATAGAAACCCTATGCCTAAGGATTACCATCTAAGACCCAAGGTCTAGATGTTGTTTTAAGTCATCATTGATCGCCCATGTGCATCAAACATATCAAATATCTCATCCTAAGAACCACTTTTGTCATTAGTTTATTTTAAGTCCAAGCTTGTGTCTAGTTTTTCCTTGTCTAGCTTTCTTCCTTTTCTTAGTCTTTGTTTAGCTTGTGTTAGATTTTGCTCTTTATTTGCTTTCTCTTATTTTCTGTTTGTCTCTAGGTTGTTAGAAAATTTCCCTTCTCTATTAGCTTAACTTAGCAAGTTCTCTATATCTTAAGTGTCATTAGCTTCCCAAGTGGATTGATACCTCAAATACTACAATGACATGTGTGTTTGAGGATTGAGCAAAGGTGAAAAACTTCTGCATCACGATCCAAAACATACTTCAACTGTTTGGACGCAGTTTAATTTGTGTGCTAGAATGTTATTCCGAGACTACATGCGTGCGTTGAAGAGGATATGGGCGCGTGGTGGTGATAAGCCCGAGTGGATTAATAGGATAGTGTGGAATAATTTGGTCGACATGTTTGAGGAATTTGACCCAGATGATGTCGGTTTCAGAACGTGAATTCCATTGTTAAACTTCTTTGTACTGTCGTCTTCTCTATGAACTTCTATGTAATGGTGTTTTATCTATCTATGATCATCTTTTCTTTTACCTTTTGATTTCACTTGATTTTAGCCTACCTGTGGCTGAGTTATAATGCTTCACATAAACCAACAGTCATGTTCGCCATTACCAAATAGGATAACGAAAATACATGCCAACAATACTACGTCGGACAAGTTTTCGCATTATGCCCAACTTGTTTACATCGAGAACATGTGTGTTGCTTCCTAGGGCGTTTATTTCCAAGGGAAACTTCCAAAGATGATTTAACCCTAATTTTCTTGGGCCTTCCTGGCTGGTTTACAACAATCGGAGGCAAGCACGGTTGGATAGTTACAATTTCAGGAACAGGTAGTGCTATATCTGAAGGCATGATTGAATCAGCGTATGCGTTAACCAAATAACCGCTCTTATAGTAAGGACCGCATAGGGATATACGAGACACACCCATATGCTCTGCAGCTGCGATTGCATGGACGCATGGTATTTTTTCGTGGTCGAAACGACGGCATGTGCATCTTTTTGCATCCACAATTACAACATGCAAATATGTTCCATATGTTACATGTACACGTAAAGCATCAATCATTTGTACATCCATAAGTCTTGTTGCGGTGACACGCGCCTATTTGAGAGAAGAACCCAAAAAAAAAAAACGTTTACAGCTGAGTTACCTGTAATGTCTGGTTTATGAGCATTTGACGACTAACTTATGTAAACGATTACAGCTGAGTTACCTGTAACAGTTTTTCAACACCTTGTGAGAGCGTTGTTAGCTGCGATTTCGCATCCTCTCTCCGTTCAGCAAACCATCTGTCATCATAGTCCGTATCGATTCTATCAGTCGAACTATGAGAAGACTTCTAGCATTTGACAGTGCTTGAAACTGAATTCATGGATAATATACATATTTGAGCTTTCTTACTCACTTTTCCACCCTCTTGCTAGCTCAAGTAGTACCCCCACCTTACCTTACCTCCTTTGAAGCCAAATGTTCTAGTGATATTACTTGTGAGGCCTTATTTTGATTGAACTTAGCATAAAGTGTTAGGTTTGGGACGACAAGTTTAGGCTCTCATGTAGATTCTACCTCAAACACATTAGGGCTAGTTTTAGTCTTAGGATTTGGGATATGGGTTGTGGTGTTGCTTGGTGCTTTGATTTTGGAATTATATGCTTGCATTTGGCATGATGAGTTGTGGAAAGGAGTAGAAAGAGAAGGGTGATAAAAGGCTTAGAAGGAAATAAGCGAAGCATAGTTTGAAATGGTGGATCTTGTGTGATTAAATGTATAGCTCTAAGTTTGAAAAAGTTATAGGTAGCCTTAAGAAAAGAAAAAGAAAAAAATCCAAAGAGCCAAAAGGCCAAAGGAAAGAAAAGGCTACCTAGGAATAGAAAGAAGAGCTAATTATGTAAAAGATCACACCATTCGCTATGAGTTAAAGGTTGAAGAATTATCCCCTTAGAGCTTTAAAAGAAAAGAAATTCATGGGTTTACCAAGGCACAAAGAGCCTTGGGAGAAAATGGTAGCTTTAAAAGGTTGAGTGAGCTTGAAAAGAATAAATGAGAGGGGTTTAGGACCATTGATAGCATCATGGGTAGATGAGAGTCTAGTCTTGTATGCATCACTTGTCTTTTACCTTTAGCATTATGCATGAAGTTTAATCATCTTTGAGTGAAAACCCTTCTGCGAATTGGAAGCCCACTGAATTGAGATCATTATTATCTCAAAGCTTAGTCCCTTGGCCAAATGAATTCACTTGCATTGCATTGTCATGATTCACGGTTTGTAATTTAATGAATGTTAAAGAGTTGGTTGGATATGGAGACTTATCTAGATTGAGTTCTTTGTGCATTTGATTGTTGTGATGAGCATGGCTAACTCTTTTGGAGTACGATGAATTCAAGTGCATCTTAGAATTAAGAACTAGGACATTGAGTTGATTATGTTTGTTGGCATTATTGGATATTGAGCTCCCACTTTCAAACCTCTCTCTTAGATTTGTCATGTTTGATTGCTTGAGGGCAAGCAAAAGGCAAGTATGGGGGAGTTGATATACTCATAATTTAGCATATTTTAGCATTCATTTTAGATAGCTTTGCATGTTCTTATGCATTCATTTAACTACTTTTAGTCCCATTTGCATCCATATTAGAGTTAGATGAGTTTTAGCTTAGGTTGTTGCATATTTGTACATATTGAGTCCTTATTAGGTGCCTTGGAGGCTGGGAGGGCCTTATGGAGTGATGGATGACAAAGAGGAGGAAGATGAGTGGCCAAACAAAGAGAAGAGTTCTTTTGGGAGCATATTGACCTACATGTCGACCTACCAAGGTTGATACAGCCTGGCAGGGAGAACGGGGAGAGCGTATCGACCATTTGTATCGACCTACTAAGGTCGATACAAGCCGCCCGGAGTTCTGGAGAGAGTGTATCGAGCTAGCAAGATCGATACAAATCCCAGCTGAACCCTTGAAGAGATCTTTAGCAGCGTATCGAGCTGCATATCGACCTAGCAAGCTCGATACGGTGCCCGATTTTCAGACTTAAAACGGGTCAATACCCGGTTTGTTCCGGGTTGACCCGGTTCATCCACTGTTCACTATAAATACTAAATGCCTAAATTTTCCTACGTATCTTTTAATCTTTTGTTCTTACTTAGAAAACCTTTCTCTTTGGTTTCTAAGTGATTTTGTAAGACATTTTATTAAGTTGATTTTGTAAGACATTTTATTAAGTGATTTCATAATACTTGTTAGCTTTCTTTTCACAAATGAGAGTTTGTTCTTAATTAGGATGATTAATGAAGGGATTAGTGCCATAAAAGTGGATTAGTCTTGCTTTTGAGTTCTAAGCTTATGGATTTGCTTATATTGTGGTTGATTGGCATCAAAGATTAGTTCTTGGAACACCTTAGATTGATAACCTCATCCTTGGATTTGTTTTAGTCATTTGATAATCTTGCTTAGTAGTTAATTAGTCTTTAATTTGCTTAATTAGTGCTTTGATTGCTTAATTAAGGTGTTAGTTACTTTTGTTTGGTTTTTTAAACTCCTAAACTATTATGCTAGCTTAGATTAAGCAGTTTTATGCATTCCTATTGTCACAATCACACCCATATGGATTGATCCTCAAACACTACAATGACATGAGTGAGGTTTGAGTAATTGTTTAAGAACAAGAAAAAATCCTCTTATCAGCATCTATCTGCACAACTCTACACCCTCTATCGTCGGTGTTAAATACATATTTGTGTTTTTTTACCCAATTACCAGAAACTACAATTACCAAAACCGGATTCATCATATATCGGAGAAGGATGAACGAAAATGAAGAAGAACGAGGAAGACGATGACGAATTGGATGTTCAAAATTTAAGTTCTGGATATTTCTCTGTTGATGAAATGGAAATATGTGATATGTCTATATTTTGCATCATATTTCCCTCCATTTATTGTAAGTTTCACCTCATTTAGGAACTTATTTAGGCATCTTTGCACCACATTTCATTCATCTAGTAGTCTAGGATATCCTTGCATAGTCTTTGCATATTTTGGCACTTTTGGAGTCTTTATCATGTAATATGGATGCTATGGAGGCATGCTTGAAGTTGGAGAAGGATGGCATGATCAAGAGGAGGAAGAGAAGCAGCCAAATGATAAGCAAAAGTCTTTTAGAAGCATATCGAGCATTTGGAGGCGCGAAANTTTCTCTTTGGTTTCTAAGTGATTTTGTAAGACATTTTATTAAGTTGATTTTGTAAGACATTTTATTAAGTGATTTCATAATACTTGTTAGCTTTCTTTTCACAAATGAGAGTTTGTTCTTAATTAGGATGATTAATGAAGGGATTAGTGCCATAAAAGTGGATTAGTCTTGCTTTTGAGTTCTAAGCTTATGGATTTGCTTATATTGTGGTTGATTGGCATCAAAGATTAGTTCTTGGAACACCTTAGATTGATAACCTCATCCTTGGATTTGTTTTAGTCATTTGATAATCTTGCTTAGTAGTTAATTAGTCTTTAATTTGCTTAATTAGTGCTTTGATTGCTTAATTAAGGTGTTAGTTACTTTTGTTTGGTTTTTTAAACTCCTAAACTATTATGCTAGCTTAGATTAAGCAGTTTTATGCATTCCTATTGTCACAATCACACCCATATGGATTGATCCTCAAACACTACAATGACATGAGTGAGGTTTGAGTAATTGTTTAAGAACAAGAAAAAATCCTCTTATCAGCATCTATCTGCACAACTCTACACCCTCTATCGTCGGTGTTAAATACATATTTGTGTTTTTTTACCCAATTACCAGAAACTACAATTACCAAAACCGGATTCATCATATATCGGAGAAGGATGAACGAAAATGAAGAAGAACGAGGAAGACGATGACGAATTGGATGTTCAAAATTTAAGTTCTGGATATTTCTCTGTTGATGAAATGGAAATATGTGATATGTCTATATTTTGCATCATATTTCCCTCCATTTATTGTAAGTTTCACCTCATTTAGGAACTTATTTAGGCATCTTTGCACCACATTTCATTCATCTAGTAGTCTAGGATATCCTTGCATAGTCTTTGCATATTTTGGCACTTTTGGAGTCTTTATCATGTAATATGGATGCTATGGAGGCATGCTTGAAGTTGGAGAAGGATGGCATGATCAAGAGGAGGAAGAGAAGCAGCCAAATGATAAGCAAAAGTCTTTTAGAAGCATATCGAGCATTTGGAGGCGCGAAATGTATGTGTCTGTAAGAAGGCTTTTCACTAGGATTCAGACCCTGAAGCCTTCTTAAGAGTTGTAGAAGATCCAGAGTGCTTTCTAGTGCCGTTAGAATCAAGTCATTCGGACCCGTGGTTAGAGAGTTACATCGATTTTAGTTCGGATCGACCAGTTGGATCGACGAGCTGCTCGAACCACTCATCCAGGGGTTGGGATCGACGACACGGATCGACGAGCAGCTCGAACCATATTTCCAGGGGTTTGGATCGACGAGTCTGGTCGATCCGAACACAAACGAACCCTTTCTTGTCACTTTTATGGGTCCCCCTATAAATACTCTTTAGACCTAATTTTTATCTCAACTTTTATTCTCTTTGTTCTTAGCCTAAACTTTTATCCTCTTTGGGAGAAAACCTTGTATTTTGCTTGGATCTTTAAGTTTAATGCAATATCTTTCTTAGATTTCTTATTTTATCTTTCTCTAATCATGTTTAGCTTATCATTTATCTTTGATTTGATGGGCTTAAAGATGATTAGTGAGTAGTTCCTTAGGAACTTGGGGATGGGTTAGATTTAGGGTTTTCTAATGGTTCAATCTTGCAATCTAGGATAGATTCTTTCATCTCTCTTCTTATTAAGTAGTTCCTAATGCCAAATAGCTAATCTTTGCTATTTTGGATCATAAGCATTTCATACACCCACCAAGTGTTTGATGAAATGCTTGAACCAACTTTCTAAGAGATTTACATTCTTAGTCTAAGACATTAGTTGCCTAGGGTGTTTATCATGCCATTTAGACTTGTGATTAATGCTTGCTAATCATTTTAATGCTAATATATCATTAGTTCATTAGGGTGATTAGTAAAGGGATTATTACCACACATCATGGATTAGTCTTTATTAAGTGTTCTAGGCATAGAGTTGGCTTGTTTAGTTGCTTAGATGATTTTAAGATTGTCCATTTAGATACCAAATCAATGATTCCATCCCTAGGTTTCGTTTTTAGTAATTTGTTAATCTAGTTTAGTAGATAATCGCTTGTTTAGTACTTGATTAGTGATAATTAAAGCTTAGTTTCATATAATTATTCTTGTAGTGTCTCTCTTAGGTTGTATCTTGCTTTTAATTTTTGCTTGTCACTTGAATTTGCAAATTTAGCTTAGCTTAGACCAAACTATGTATTCCTTTTGCATCAAACTCCCAAGATGGATTGATATCTCAAGTATTGCAATGATATGAGCAATTGAGAAATTGCTTCAAGAGTAAAAACTCTTGTTTCAATTTGGCGCCGTCGCCATATTGGGATTGTTTGATCACTATGATTTAAGTTTAGTTTGAGACTAAGTTCTTCTTTTGTGTTTATTGACCATCTCTTTTTCTAGATTTCAGTTGACCTTGAATGCATTTGAGATCACAAGGAGACAACAACTTCCAAGGCTTTCAAGACATTGATCAATTGGAAAGGGTTGCTAGGATTCCAAGAAGGGAAGCTGCAAGGTTAGAGAGGTTGAGAATGGAAGAGCATCAAGCTCCTCAAGGTGTTGTTCCACCAAACATGGCGCAAGCACCAAGGGGCAATGAAAACCCCTTGCATGCGCCTAGACAAGGGAGGACAATTGGGGCTGGTGATGCTCCAAATATTCATAAAAATAGATATGGTATTCAACCTCCACCAGTCCACAACAACACCTTTGAGGTCAAGCCAGCTTTCATCTCCATGATTCAACAAGACAAGTTCCATGGTTTGCCAATGGAGGATCCACTTGATCACTTGGATAACTTTGATAGAGTTTGTGGGTTATTCAAGATGAATGGTGTGAGTGAGGATGCTTTCAAGCTAAGACTATTTCCCTTATCTCTTGGGGATAGAGCAAGGCAATGGGAGAAAACCTTGCCTCAAGGAACCACCACCTCTTGGGATGAATGCAAGAAGGCATTCCTATCTAAGTTCTTCTCCAACTCAAGGACTGCCAAGTTGAGGAATGAAATCTCAAGTTTCACTCAAAAGAATAATGAGTCTTTTAATGAAGCATGGGATAGGTTCAAGGGCTACACAATGCAATGCCCTCATCATGGCTTCACAC
This sequence comes from Alliaria petiolata, assembly GCA_020283515.1. Classification (NCBI taxonomy): domain Eukaryota; kingdom Viridiplantae; phylum Streptophyta; class Magnoliopsida; order Brassicales; family Brassicaceae; genus Alliaria; species Alliaria petiolata. The sequence goes on along the minus strand of JAHZTW010000003.1, from coordinate 23,909,505 downwards.
AAGAGTCTCTACTAAGCACCATCTATAGAGGGGTCCTTCCAAAGATTAGAATGCTTCTTGATACAGCAAGTAATGGAAACTTCTTAGGAAAAGAAGTAGAAGATGGTTTGGAGCTTGTAGAGAATCTTGCCTTGAGTGATGGTAATTACAATGAAGACTATGATAGAGCCCCAAGGGGAGGTGAATATGAATCTCACAAGAAAGAAATGAAGTCTCTACATGACAAGATGGACAAGCTCATTTCCTCCACTCAAAGGCATGTACATTTTGTTGGTGAGAATCAAGAACATTTTGATGATCTAGTTGAGTCTCAAGAGTGTCAAGAAGTGGTAAATTTTGTGGGAGGCCAAGGAGGCTACAACAACAACTACAACAACAACTATAAGGGGAATAACAACCTCTCTTATAGAAGTCCTAATGTAGCCAACCCCGAAGACCAAGTCTACCCTCCACAAGCTACTAAAAGCACACATTTAGTACCTTACAACAATCAACAAAAGGGTTATGCACCAAGGTCTAACTACCAAGGAGGAAACCAAGGCAACTATGGTGGTCCAAAGTACAATGCTCCACCAGGTTTTACTCAAGGTTCACAAGGTCCTCCCCAAGACAACATTCCACTAATGCTTCATGATATACTCATATATTTCGCATATTTAGCTTGCATTTAGAATAGGTTTTTCATGCATACATCATTCATAATAGACTAGTTTGCTTCATTTGTATCATTTTAAGTCCTAGAACACTTTGCATTAGCATTTGCATGGTTTCTTGCATATTTGCATCTTTTTCAGGTTGTTTAGAGTACTTGGAGCTATGATGGATGCTGAGCATTAACATGAAGATGAAAGAAGAGCATAAGAGTTGGCAGGAATCAAAAGGAAACTTGGACAAAAGATAAGGAGTAAAGATCGACTTCAAGATCGACCAAGACCAGTCGATTCAGCCGAGATCGAGAGGTAGATCGAGCAAAATGACTCGATCTAGAAGGGATCGACTGGACGATCGACCGCCCCATGCGATCTAGAAGAGATCGACCGTATGATCGACCAAACTGACTAGATCCAGAATAGATCGACCGACCGATCGACCGTGCCACTCGAACCATTTGCAAGTTGATCCAGAAAAGTTTTTATGCTTTAGTGAAACTGGGATTGGATAGGTCCCTTGTCCCTTGTCCCTTGCCCCTTGGCCCCTCTTTTAAGGCCAAAAGCCATGTTTAAAACTCTATATAAGGAATGTGTGTGTGCTTGTAATAATCATTCAGCTTTTAATCAAGTCTTCTTATTCTCTCTTTAAAGTCTTCTTAGTGTTCTTGTAAGCTTTCTCTTGTTCTTGAGTGTTCTTAAGTATTCTTAGTTTTTATAGTTGCTTCTTGTTTAATACCTTGTGAAAACTCTTGTATTTTTATTATATATATCAAGTAATTAAGTTATTCTAATGTCAAATCTTTCTTCTTAATTCTCATTTAGTTCTTTGTGAAAACTCTTGTATTTTTATTATATATATCGAGTATTTAAATAATTCTAGTATCAAGTCTTTCTTCTTAATCTCATCGATTATGTTCAAAAACTCTAAANAAGATCGACCAAGACCAGTCGATTCAGCCGAGATCGAGAGGTAGATCGAGCAAAATGACTCGATCTAGAAGGGATCGACTGGACGATCGACCGCCCCATGCGATCTAGAAGAGATCGACCGTATGATCGACCAAACTGACTAGATCCAGAATAGATCGACCGACCGATCGACCGTGCCACTCGAACCATTTGCAAGTTGATCCAGAAAAGTTTTTATGCTTTAGTGAAACTGGGATTGGATAGGTCCCTTGTCCCTTGTCCCTTGCCCCTTGGCCCCTCTTTTAAGGCCAAAAGCCATGTTTAAAACTCTATATAAGGAATGTGTGTGTGCTTGTAATAATCATTCAGCTTTTAATCAAGTCTTCTTATTCTCTCTTTAAAGTCTTCTTAGTGTTCTTGTAAGCTTTCTCTTGTTCTTGAGTGTTCTTAAGTATTCTTAGTTTTTATAGTTGCTTCTTGTTTAATACCTTGTGAAAACTCTTGTATTTTTATTATATATATCAAGTAATTAAGTTATTCTAATGTCAAATCTTTCTTCTTAATTCTCATTTAGTTCTTTGTGAAAACTCTTGTATTTTTATTATATATATCGAGTATTTAAATAATTCTAGTATCAAGTCTTTCTTCTTAATCTCATCGATTATGTTCAAAAACTCTAAACTTATGTTTAAAAGAGGTAAGAACATGATTTGTGAGTAAACCACCAAGGTTTGAGGTTGGGATGATTAAGGAGGTTGGAGATTAAATTCTTGGTTTTGTTTTTATCTTGTTCTTCATTCAATTCTCTTCTTGGATTTGGGGGTTTTAAGTTCTAGAGATTCTCCATGGAGATCTCTTTAATCTAGGAATTTCCTTATCCTAACAAGACTTAGGAAATCCCTTAAAACCAAATCCAAGAGACTAGCTCATCCTTTCCTACACATCATGGATGCTTAGGGAGCTAGTTAAACCGTTTTTAAGATCCAAGCTTAATGTTCTTCACCTTATCTTTCCACCACACATCATGGTTAGGAGGAAAAGGTGAAGAAAGGGTTTATACCACACATCATGGATAAATCTAAATTGGTTTCTTAAGGTTTAGAGAAATTACTAAAAGAGTAAAAATTATGTTTTTAAACCCCAAGTTCGAATCTTCAACCTCCCTAAGAATGATTCCCAGCCTTGGATCTTCTTTTAGTATTTGCAAAAACTCGAAATCACTTTCCTTTAGTTTAAGGTTTTAATCTTTTAGCCTAAACATCTCCTAGTTAGCTTAATCTTTGCATTAAGGTCTCTAAATTTATAAAGTTGTGTTTTTGCTCGTCCTGATATTTTATAAATCCCCTAGTATCTTGTTTTGCACCCTGGTAATTAGTTAAGAGTCGGTAAAATTTATTAACTAGTTTTTAAAAACCATTTCGTGACCTAGAAATTTACCTAGTTTTTCTGTCCTTGGTTTTGCATTTTATAAAATTAGTAACTTCGTGTTTTAAATTCCTAGAAGTCTTCTATTAGTTAGTTAACATCCCAGTAGGTATTTTAAAATAGTTCTCAAGTTCATATAGTTGCAGCAAGGACTTTATTATTATTTGTTCCCCCATTTAACTCGAATCTGCTTAGCTTTACTTCAAGCTCTTGCATTCTTAATACCTTTCACAACCTGATTTGGATTGATGACCTGAAGTAATACAATGAAATAGACAAGCTTTAGGTTTTGTTTAACCTGCTAAAAAGCTAGTTATCAAATGGCGACGTTGCCAAGCTCGGGTTTTAAGTTAATTTATTGAGATTTGGAGCTTAGTGGAGACTAAGTTTTCTTTTTGTATTTGGTTACTAATTTTTCTATTTGTGTACTTGTGTTTTCAGGTATATGAACCTGAGGTCTAGAGGTGACAACAACCTATTAGCACCACTGGACAATATCCATCAACTTGGAAGCGCAAGACATAGGAGGGAAAGACTACTACTCGATATCGAAGAGTACCATCAAGAGGTGATGGCTGACCACGACCAGGTGGAGGATCCACATCAACACGATGCTGCTGGCAGAGGCATTGGACAGCCTTACCATCCTCAAAGAGCACCATGCATCATTGGCGCCGGTGATGCACCGAACACGCACACCAATCGCTTCGTCATCACGCCTCCACCGGTGCAAAACAACTACTTCGAAATCAAGCCTGGATTCGTATATATGGTCCAGAACAACAAGTTCCATGGCCTGGCAATGGAAGACCCACTAGAACACTTGGACAACTTTGAGCAAGTGTGTGGGATGATAAAGATAAACGGCATATCGGAGGATAGCTTCAAGCTACGACTTTTTCCTTTTTCTCTTGGGGACAAAGCAAGGCATTGGGAGAAAACCTTACCACAAGGCACCATCACGTCCTGGGTTGAATGCAAAAAAGCCTTCCTCTCAAAGTTCTTCTCAAGCACGAGAACGGCTAAGCTAAGGAGCGAGATAAGCGGCTTTACTCAAAGGCACAATGAGAGCTTTAGTGAAGCAATGGAGCAGTTCAAGGACTATACCATACAGTGTCCTCACCACGGCTTCACAGAGAAAACACTCTTGAGCACAATATACCGTGGAGCCTTGCCCAAAATTCGCATGCTACTTGACACGGCAAGCCGAGGAAACTTTCTTGGACAGGATGTCCACGATGGAATGGAACTCATTGACAACTTAGCTTTGAGTGATGGAAATTATTCTGAGGACTATGACAAAGCACCAAGAGGCCATGAATTGGAGGCACACAAGAAGGAGTTGAAGTCGCTCCATGAAAAAATTGATAAGATGATGATTGCCAACCAAAAACATGTCCACTTCGTCGGAGAAGCCGCAAACTTGTCTCAAGAAAGAAATGAAGAAGAGTTTGAGGAAGCAAATTGGGTTGGAGGCCAAGACTATCCTAGGCCACAGGGCAACGGCCCAAGGTATCAAGGCAACAACAACAACTTGTCTTACAGAAGCACCAATGTGGAAAATCCAAAGGACCAAGTCTACCCTCCACAACAAAGCAATCAAGCCAAACCGTTTGTACCTTACAACAAAGGAGGATTTCCACAAAACAGTGGGTATCAAGGGCAAAGACAAGGCAACTACCAAGGCAACCAACAGCAAGGGAACAAAGCTTACCCTCCTGGTTTCGTGCCACAGCAACAACAACATCAAGCGCCACCTCAAGATCCGGTACAAGCCATGTTTCAACAACTTCTACAAGGCCAAGCTTCTACAAATCAAAAATTTGTGGATATGAACAATCGGCTAGACTCCTCCCGTACTGAAGTCTCTACACAGATCAGCAACATCAACACCAAGATATCGCCAGTTAGAGAAGGGAAAAGCGAGTCATGCTACAGTACCCGGCCAATGCGAAACAAATCCCAAGGAGTATGCGAATGTGATCACTCTAAGGAGTGGAAAGGAAGTCGCACCAACGTCTACAGCAAAAGACAATGAGGACATTGTGGATCAAGAGCTAATTGTTGCGGCTGGTGAGGGATGTCTTGCGTTTGATCTGCTGCTCCACTTGCACAGAAAGATGCAACAGCTCGTGCATTCCACTGTACTGGAGTCTCTCCACCTTTCTTGCAATTCTCTCTTGCAAGCCGTCAATGAATTGAGCCATCAAAGCCTCCTCGGATTCTTCTAACTCAAGTGAGTTCATCAGCTT